>JAQQSE010000050.1:0-1200000 GCA_035772565.1 Antheraea assamensis | reverse complement strand
ATAATATAGGGTTTTTAATAAAAATTTGTCACGCTCAGCATCGGAAGACGGCAAATTAATTTATCATTTGGTAGACGTCGGTATAAAGGCAAGAAAGTGATTGGGAATTTCTGTTTTTTAATTTCTTCTTTTGCTATTCTTTCCTTTTATAAGAGACATTTGTTTGATTGTTGTTCGTTATATGGATGAAGGTGGAATATTCTTTTTGAACAAACGCTCGACAAAAATAAAGAGAGAAAAAAAAGTGTGAATTAATATTTTTTTAGTAAATATATTTTTACTTGTAACTCGATGTTTATAAAAGATATTTTTACTCTTATAAAAAAAGACAAATTTTGAGGTGAATATTCGCGGTGAAATGACGGAACCCGGGTCCTTTTGTGTTCTATTTATCCAAAAATCAAAGATGCATGAAATACTATATTATGACTACGAGTACATTATTAAAAGATTTTATATTCCTACACTTGTGAGACAGTAGTGGTAGGCGTTACGATAACACGAATAGTTATTTAGAACAATGAAGAAGAAGATCCAAAGAAAGAATGAAGTCTGGTAGGCGACTGGTCTTTGAACAGTTCTCAGTTCAGAATAACAGTTCAGTGCGGCAAGCGCAAAAAAAGAAGATAACTGCCTACAATGGCGGAGCGAACGAAAGTGTTTTTTTTTTAATTATATGCAGTGTTGACGAGTGCATGCATTAAAATTCTACCTTTATTTATAGAGTAACAGTAAAAATACTAGAAGTCCGCGGAATTTTTTGGTGGAAATTATGAACATAAAAGAACCGAAATGGGTGTAAAAACAGTTTAAAATGTGATCCACTGTCGCTAGTTTCTATAAGGAACACATAGAATCGTGATAAATATTTATGCATATTACATTGAAAATATAATTATGCGTCTCATAAATAAATTATTAGTTTTTCACAAGTCATCACACATCAATGATTATCACCAACTCTGTTTTAAATGTACGAGGAGTATATCTTAAAATAATCTGTATGATTACAGTTATGACCAGTTGTAAAGTAAACATTATTTATCTTATTATCGAAATACCATGTATTCTACTTTGTCTCTACCACTTTAGTAATTAGTTAATAAATAAGAGGATAATTGTGTACCTTTTAAAATTCGACGTTACAAGGTGGTTAAAAATACAGTATTGTTATAATTAGAAATACTCGCTCTGGTACACGTTATCATTTTAATTTTTCCTTTTTTATAACTCCATCTATATCATGTATACGTGGTATTGTCTAAATATTTTACCTGACTTAATTTTTTTTAGAGTCCCTCGCTAACAACTTTAAATTGTTACTTTCTGGTATGTCTAAACAAAAAAAAAATATTTTTTTGAAAAAACAAACTTTTATTCAAATGCACTAAAAAACATACTCGGTTTTTTTGTTCAAATGACGGCCATTTTGCAACACGCCATTCCGTTTCATTTCATTACTAGCTATTGCCCGCAGCTTCGCATGTGTTTTTTTTTATAATTGTAAATTACTTCTTATGAGATCAGACATCTGTTAGTGAAAGTTCCATGAAAAATGGTTCAAACGTTTTGGAGATAGTACAGCAAACGAAGCCATGGGTAAAAGCTAGTCCGAAATAAAATACTTTTTATAACGTTAGCTATCTGTCAGTGAAAGTCCCATGAAAATAGGTCCAATGGTTTTGGAGATAGTGCAACAGACGAAGCCACGAATGATAGCTAGTCTAAAATAAAATAGCCTATGTCACCCGCTGTAATTTTAACTATCCGTCAGTGAAATTTCTGTCACAATCGGTCCAGCCGCTTCGGAGATTACCCGGAACAAACAGACAGACAGACAAAAATTTTAAAAATTGTGTTTTGTTATCAAAGTTGTAAAGTTGTAAAAGTCTTAGGTCTAATTGAACTTTGTTTAAGCTTTCAAGATATGACCAAACAGTGAAATCTAAACCAAGCTCATAATTATAATAAGTACACACTAAATAGTTTACAAGAAAATCGAATATGTTGTATCCAGTTAATTCAAATTATTTATGCAATCGTAAATTCCACAGTTGACTCACAATTCACGATCAGACTATCTAATAATTATCTTTAATAAAAATATAAGTTATCATTAGAAGAGACAAGACGCTTAGAGTTATTTATCAAAAACCAAACATCATGTAATAGGCTTTTTAACTTAATGTATTGTTACCGCCGACTATCTTTTTTTTATATTATAGGGCAAACGAACAGGTGGGTCACCTGATGGTAAGTGATCACCGCCGTCCATAGACACTAGCAACAACAAGGGAGTTGCAAGTGCGTTGCCGGCCTTTTAAATATGTGGGCCTCCGGCGCTCTCACTGGCCGAACGAAACGCAACAGTGCAAGCACTGTTACTTCACGTCGGTTTTCTGTGAGAGGGTGGTACTACCCCGGACGAGCCGACCCATTCATTCTGAAACCAGTAATAGCTTCAGCGTAGCTCTACCACCTACCAAGCTATCGTATAGACTATCGCTATGTTATATCGCTAAACGACATCGCCAACTCGCGATACAAATTATATAACGTCTGCTAAAAAAAATAATCTTATGCAATTAATACAGAGACATAAATTTACAAAATATACACATGTTGTAATAATATGCATACCATTACGAATTTAAAAAACAGATCGTCTAGTAGACCTAGAAATAGTTTGAATAACACATGTTATTTTTAATAAAGCAAATATATTAAAACAAAAATTATTAATATAGATTATTACTCTTTAAGTAAAATAACAAATGAGTATTATTATTATTAGGCATAGTTATATAGGTATTATTATTATTATTAAATGGTATATGTATAATAGGTGTGAATACTGAGATGAGATCGGCCAGGAGAGAGTGGAAAAGGAAAACATGTGGTGCCGACCCTATTTACGTGGGATAAGAGTAAGATTTTTTTTGTTTTTTTTTTTTCGACCTGTCCTACACTGTTGACCCGGTATAAGGGTAAGATAACGATATAGGTATTATTATAGGCACAGACCAGGTATTATTATAGGCAGAGACCAAACAGTTACGCACATCCTCCTCCTCTGTTTCATAGTCGATTTTATTAATTTTTTGTATTAAATAAACTTTAGAGCTCTAAAAAAGTATTTGAAAACAGTTTTTATTTCATCCCGTAAAAAACTTAAATTGACATACGAGAGTAAAACCGCGACCAAATGCTAATCTACAATATTTATTCGCTCTTTGTCGAGTACAAAAAAAACCGCAATAATAATAAAACTTAAAAAAAAAAAAAACAAAGAATTATGGTAAAATTTTGACCACACGACGACTAAATGAATAATAATTTATGCAAAGCATGACACCGTAGGCGCAGCTGGCATCGACGATGTATGCAAAAAAAAAAGCGAAAACATTCTAATAACATTAGTTTAATAATAAATACTCTTTGTTTTTATAAATTAAGGATTTTACAAGAATCACGTCTGCTTTTATGTAACAATTCCTATAAACATAATATACTTATAAAATACGGAACTCACTTATCGAATCTGGAATCAGTAAAATAGATGAGGTAATACTATGTTCAACATCAGAGGTCAGAAAAATAAAGAGTATCAATTTTTCTTTCGAACTGACTACACTGTTGGCTTAACAGGCTTCTACATTTTCTTGCAGTGGAGAAGTAGTACAAACGGTGTCAGGCTTATTTTTTTTACCAAATAACGTCTTATAAATCGATGAACGTCGGCTGTACGCACGAAAAACATGTCTCATTGTCACGTTCCGCCTGAGCCAAGCGTGCAAGCGAGAGCGCAGAACAAGCGATAGAGAGGTGCCATCAGCCTAAGCGTTCGATTTGCTGCGCATATTTTTTTTTTTTTTCGAACTGACCTACACTGCCAGCAATAATGCCTTCACAGTTTCACCGGACTACTAAGGGGAGCGCTTAGGGCATTCACCCGATTGGTTTTTAGGCGTACACCTCAAGGGCACTCGGTGCACCTCGGCTTGAGCTGTCGCCGGATTCCCGACCTAACTAAGCTAGCTAAGCTATCTATCCATTTCATACACATATATGAATTCGTGAAAAATGCATGTGTGACCATGCATGTTTCACGAATGTATATGTGTATTTGGTATCTGACTACTGTGTTATGTGACCTATTTCAGCCCGAAAAGGGCAAAAAAACAGCCCACCACTGTGTGCCTAGATGTGCATGTGTGTGGGGTGATCGTGTAAATGAAAAACAAGTGTGAATCATTGTATTCGCGCGAGTAACATACTCGAGGGCTCCACACCGAGGGACAACCTAGGCTCGAGTTGCGAGTTGTTACAAGAAAAATCGCGACGAGTGTGCGAGATCGAATCTTCACCCCCCGCTCACACGGCGGCGTGAGCAGAGAGAGTCGCAGGCGTGGGCGCAAACACGCATCTTTTAAGAGGGGATCGAGCGAAAAATAAAGTACAATGGCACGGTGCCGATTTAACTAAATAATTACGTAAGAATTCCTAATGTATCGGTCTATTGTATATGAACACACGGGTTCGAACTGATATTTTGATTAACGCGAATTTAGTTATGCGCGGCGCGGGTTAGTCGTTGTAACGTAGTCGCAACGGCCGGGAAAGCTGAGATCGCGTTTAAGAGCCCGAGCTCAGACGTACTATTAACGAGCGCGTTGAACGCGATTATTACTTGTACATCGTGTACTAAAAGAAGTCGAGCTATCCAGTCGATACCGGTGGTCGATACTGAATACGCGATAGGTGGCGCAGGAGTGGACTGAGCCTTTTGAGGCTGGGGCTTGGCTTTAGAAGCCGAGGGAGCAGGCGGGGAAGGCCTTACGTGCCAAGAGAGCGCGCTCGGCGCAGGAGCGGATGCTGCCGGTGCACTGGAGGTGCCCAGCAGGTCAGGGAAAGCCTTCTGGCTTTGTATGGGCGGAGGCAGAGGCCGATTCGTCCTAGACGGCGGGCCGTGCGCCCTGGACCGGGTCGCACGTCCGCCGCGGCGGGGACGGGTCGAGCGAGGCGCACGGGGACACCCGCGATAGTTCGCGGTATGACCCGTTTGCTCGCAGAGGACGCAGCTCGGAGGCTCGGTGGACTCAGGAGTGCGGGGGCACTCCCTAGTGGAGTGTTCCCCGAGACACTTAACACACCTGGGACGCAGGTGGCAGTGCCGGGCGGAATGACCGTACACCTGGCAGTTGTGACACTGCGAGGGTACCTGGGACTTTCGAGGAGGCTCTACGAAGACTGGGGATAGGCCGCAAATGGAGTTGAGCCTGAAAATGGCCTTACCTTCCACGGTGCGGTCCAGTGTGACCAGCACCAAGTTGAAGAGGGCCTTCGTACGGGGGTGGTGCATGCACTGCACGCTCCGGACTGGGAAGTCCTGACCGTGCAGGCAATCGGAGATGTCGTATTCGGTGAGTTCTGAAAGAACTCCACGAATGACGACGCGAAGGAGGCGCTCTTCCTCGAGAGCGTGAGTGAAGAAAGGGAGCTTTCGCTCCCGGAAGTACCTAGTGACCTTGCGATGCTCATCGGGGGTTGATACTCGGATAGAGATGCCGGCAACAGTGTTGACGGCGGACTTGTAGAGAATTTCTTTCGATTTAAGGTCGTCCGAAATCTCTACCCAACGGGCTTTGCCACGGAAGGTGACGGGAGGCGGTGGGCGTGGCTTCTTAGCCGCGACCGCGGGTTCCGCAGCCGGAGCTTTAGCCGAATTCGCGGCAGAGGGCGTGGGAGAGGCTCGGGGCACCCGAGCGCCACCTATATTGGACTGCTTTGGGACTGAACGTTCCGCAGCCGAGTCACTATCGGTCGGATTCGCGGCGCGTGGGCGTTTACCGCGGCGCGTAACGGTTGTGAACCCGTCGTCATCGGCTGGTGTGGTCGCAGGTGCAGGCACGGTCGCGGCCGCGGATACCGTCGCGGGCGCGGTCGCGGGGACGGCATCGAGGTCCATATCTGAGTCGTCATCGGAGTCGACGTCCGAGAGATTCGCGAACGGGTTCGCGGAGACCCAACGCGGTTTTTTACTGGAGGGATTACGCGCTACGACTTTCCGGAGTCTGTTATATTCTGAGACGAGTAGAGGGTCTTCCTTTTCGACGAACATGTGAAAGCGAAGCAGTTCTTCGATGTGGGCGACATCTTCAAAGGCCGGATGGGCCGGAGGGGCACGCGGGGTCGCGGGGGTAAACATGACTAACCTCTCTGCCTGAGGGGCAGGGGGGTGCGCCTAATTCAAATCTAACGGAAAATCCGTGTCCGGGCCAAAGGGAGACGCGCGAACGCGATCTTTTCTTCGTAGCTGCATACGGCGCAGCACGAAGCACGACGACTCGACGCACTGCACACAGTGTGCATGGCTTCGTACCGAAAAGTGCGGTTTAAATGGTACACTAAAGGAGGTGCACCGTCGCTCTGAAAAGAGCGTACGATCGACAGTAGCCGTTCGAACACACTAAACATCCGGACACTCACGAGAAAATCCGACAACTGCGCGCGAGTTGCCGAACGAACGGACCGTCAGAGCTGCGAGCGGGGCACGTGTGAACGAGACTCCCCCGCGAGACTCCCGCATAATTTTTCATCAATGTTTTCTTATGACGTTATCACGTAAAATTATCGCCCGTAAATCGACTTTACAGACAACTCATTTTTTTTCTATGTACAATAAAAAATATTTTTAAGATAATAAACGAGGCAGACGAAGTCACGGCTATCACTTAGCTGAAAAGTGGCAATATAGTTTATTTCTAAATCCAAGAACCTTTTTATATATTGATCATGTGAGTTGTAAACGATCGGCTCCATAACCACATAATATGTAACAGGAGGAAAAAGTTACCAAAAATGATTAAAAACAAACGTCTAAAAATGGCAAACCAAAACTAACTAGGTACGCAATCTCGGTATTACAACAACAATATCTCCTCTGTTTACGTAATACCAAAATCTTCCTACGAGTAATCCATAACAAAAGGCGTACGTTTAAATAAAAATTACAACTGGAACGTAGTTCGAGTTTGTCAGTTTGAAGCTCATGTCGTCGTATCTATATAAACAAAATAATACATGTCTGTCTTAATGCGCGTATCACGCAAAACTCATTTCGATTAGTTGTACCTTTTAAACAGTCCTTATTATTATTATATTAATATGATACTAAGTTTTTCAAATATTAAAAATTACGATTTTTATAAGCATTATGCGGTTAGCGATGTGTTTGCTTGCTGTGGAGAAGTGAGACAAGCGGTGGGGTGTGCATGTGCTGGAGAAGGGGAAGTAAATGTTTACAAAGAAATTTTAAAAACGAGGTATATATTTCTGCTTCAATTTTTTTATGTATATCCTCTCTATATAGAATATATTGTTAAGCTAATAAACAACGCAGACGAAGTCTGCGATATCAGATAATTTTAAATAAAACGTATGTCGTGGTGGAGATATTGACTAATCAGTGAAGTCTGAAGAATCTGGGCAAACTCAGAGTTCATCGGACGTACTAAGTTATTTCACGATACTCCTTTCAAAAACCCACAGTTCTTCATAAATTCATACAACATATTATAATTTCACAAATTTTCATTACCAACCCTACTAATATACGAGGATATAGATCTACGCACACGTACGCACTTAATCATGATTACTTTCAAATGAGTAAATTGTTTTACTTTCTACTCGATTCCCCGTTTGGCGTAATCACCATGTTTGTCTAGGAAACGTCTGCAACATCTGTGTTTATGATCAATCAGTCCGTATAAACAACAAACAGATATATCTTGACAAGGAAGAATGTATACTGATGTATATCTGAGGTGAGTAACTGGCCATATCACACTATAAAGCTCTCCGTACACTACACCGAACCGTATCACGAATATAACCGTATCAAAACATACAAAGAGTGTCATCACCGACAAACACCGTTTTATACATGACCCGACCCCGAGAGCGAATTTCCGATGAGAGCTATATGGAGTATATAAGTATAAATGAATATATAAAAAATTAATGGGTATATCTAAAACGCATATTGTTAAACATTATTTTGTTTTTACAGTTGTTAAATTACAATATTAGTGTTATGTTACTCCCATACCTGCGTGTATTGTCACGAAGCATTGTCTATGTTCGCAATAAATTTAGGTGTAGAGGCAGACATTACCGTCGTGCATTATGAAATATCTGACTGTCTAATGCTAGTCCCATACCTGCGCGAAGAAGCCTCGGTCACTTGTGCCGCTAAAAAGTAACCTCAAAATTAATTCCGATAAAGGTGTAGAATAACGTTTGCACACCATTGTCATTTCAATAGTAACGCGAAATTAGCGTCTCCAAGTTACTTTGAAGTGCGCAAAAACCGCCGGCCCAGTTATCGTGCTGCGTGTATCGTCACGCAATCCGATAGTTCGTAACGTATAACGATAATATCTTTCCACATCTGCATTTAGTCTGACCATAGACAAAACTTCGTGCCGATACACGCAGGTACGAGAGGCGCATAATGATAGACGGCAGCACTATAGTTGGGTCCACGGTTCTTACACACATCAAAGGAACTTGGAAACTATACTTTTGAGTTATTATTGAAGGGACAAATGTGAGTGAACGTTATTCTTCGTCTTTATTGAAATTAATTTTGAAGTTAGTTCTTAATGTGATAAGTGGCTAAAGTTTTGTCACGCTTGTATGGAACTAGCCATTAGAGTATGTGTTGTCAAATATGAGTATTATATATGTATCACTTATTTTTGCTTATATTATTTATTTTAATTCAAAACTTATACAAATTTGGCCACGAAACTTTTTCTGTTAGTGTTATAAAAGTAAATTACGGCAACGGTAGTATTTATTTATTATGTGGTTTTTACTATTGTGTATGTAGTTGTTAAATTATGAAGAATGTAACTGATATTAGGCGTCAAATTATTATCTCCAATAAACACGACTGCTCACGACACTCAATTGGTTTTTTTTTAATTTATCCTGTTGGATGAAACTTGGAATTCGCAATTGGACAACACTTATAAGGTATTTTGACCTTTCTGTAAAATATCGGTTAATGTCTATAATTATTTTATTTCGTTATTCTTTCGAGTGATACGAACAAGTTTTTCTTAAATTTTACTAGTAAGTTTCACATTCGGATAGTATTGCATTGATATTTGATTTGAGTAATGGTCTGGTATAAATGGACGAGTATTCCTGAGATGAGATTAGGTGAGAGTAAAGTTCGGTGAGACTTGCTACTAAATGAGACCAAAGTCCAAACGGATCATTAATTACTTTAAATTCATACTTTCGAAGACCTATATGTCGATCATATAAAAATAAAAAGGTGTTTGAAGCAATAATTGTTGTTTTGAGTACCACCCCGTATCCCGAGAGTCAGATTGCAAATATACAAGATATACAGCTATAACTTCAGATTGTTTCATTAATCACCGTGTTTTTGTATTCCGTTCCACGCGGACGAAGTCGCGGGCACAGCTAGTTACAAATATATTCGGAATAATTATGTGAAAAAAAAAACAAAAAATTTGTGCGGTTAGAGGACCCTCGAGAGAAACGAAGTCCCTTGCGTTGTTTCTTCCTTAACTCAGAATGTAATTCGATATAGATATTTAGATTGTTGTTATTTGTATATTTTTGTCACGTAACGAAAAAGCGTTATGCGCCTTCCTTGCGACTCTCTCTCTCTCTGCGTAATCGGTTCAATTATTTGTTTCCATAATTTGTTCAATGCAAATAACGTCAATTATATATAATAAATAAATAATATATGTATAAAATATCGAATTAAAATATATATTAAATAAAAATAAATAAAATATTAATCTTATCATCAAATTGTCTTGTGGTAACTATAATACGATACATATATGTTTGAAATTCAAATGGACTTCGTTCTGGTCACGTTATTAAGCACTGAACTATTTCATTCCAATGCATTTGTATCGATTTTTATTAACATTAGGGATTGTAGAAAAGTAACTTCGCCCAGCATCAAGTTTATTTATACTAGGACCATTTTACTTACAATATCATTATCCGCAGCGGTGAATGCTCGTTTGTTTGAATTATGATATAAATATAGATAAATCACTTTTGTTTATTCCTGTTAGTAAAGGGTTTTTTATTTTTCACAGAGCATTTTTATCTCAGCAAATTATACATTAATAAATATGAAGCTTAATGCATTTTTAATATTTTATTGGTACCTACATATCTTTCAAATAAGAACTATGATCCGACTAACTACGGGTCCGATTTTATATCGACTATAGGTACATAGATTTTACGGGTTTTGTAACAAAATTATATTTATTATAACCTCCAGGAAATAGATAATATTCTTATAGAATAATCTTTCACATTGTATAACTATCTACATAATTAAGTAAATGATAGATTAATATTGTAAATAAAAAGTTTAACGAACTATCAAAGTACAATATGTCTATATCTAGATTAAGTAGAGAATATATTTAAATAAATTCTTCCATATTATTACGACAGCGTTGATCAATGGATTTCGAATTAGAAAAATAATAAAAAAAAAAACATAAAGCGCTCTCGGACACATTTCTTAATATTTGGACGTTACTGTCGGATCACACATTGTTGAAAGAATTGACAAAACATAATGATTATAGATAGACACGCGATCGTAGAGTCAGTGTCAGGCAATAAAATATAATGAAGAACGCGAATAAACGAGAAACAACATGCAACTATAAGTCACACCCGGATTCAGATAAATTTTTATAGATTAATAATTGTACAAAAATTACAAAATTAATTTCCCAGTAAAGTTTTCATCGGCAATATCAATATTTCATTAAAGAATTCGAAAATACATAAAAGAAAATCATAGACATTTTTTTAATGTGAAACTTTTTTACATCGCCTCAATATTTTTCGCCCATCTATCGCATATCGCATTACAACCGGCCGCCGTGTAGGGATAAAGTGAAAGGTGCTCGGAAGAGCAGCAAAGGCCAATATGGCGGCGCCCATGGCTCATTTAAAAATGATTCACTTATTTAAATAAGTATTATGCTAATTGTTTAAAATGATGATTCCGAATTTTTTCAGTTAAATTGCCCACCATTCATAAAACCACTTAATATTTTTTTCTACGCTATATTTTTTCCTGTTGTATGCAACATAAGCACCTTATATTTATCAACTATACCGAGTATTTACATTATTTACCATACCTATATAATAAACCATCCGTCATCTGTTGTGTATATAAAATCGAAAGTTCTTTTGCATCTTCCGTACGCATTCTTACACCGTAAAGTTTTCTAATTAGTGCAACTATTGTACAAAAGGTGGCGCGCGAGTTGTTACATTTCTAAGGTCCGACAACGAAATCTCGGGGAAATAAAACACTTTTCAAATCTCAAATACTATCAAAACATAGAATCCACTACAGCACTACCTATGATAGCAATAGATCGCAGAATTATCGTGTGCTTCATAAAATAAAATTAAAATATATATATATATGTAATAAAAACAAAGATGTCAAATTCTTGCACGAAGCGCGTATATTTAAAAATGTTACAACAAATATACAAGCATACAAAAATAATATGTGGGATGATATTGTGACATGATTGCACAGACCAACGTAACATCCTACTATATTAATATACTATTGTATAAAAAGTCGTTTAGCAACAACGTTTAACAAAGAGCATCGTAAAAAAGATTCGTCGTCTGTGCGACGGCGAGATTTTAACATCCATTGCCGCCTGGAAGTGACAACAAAAAATATAAGAAAATTGTTGCTGAAGTAGGTAGTATTGAAACCTTTTGAAGAACAATAAACAGTATATAGTTCGTTCAACCACAATCGATGTGACATAGTGATCTCATAAAATGTGAAGGTTACAGAATAAGTTTACCAGTTTTATGCAAACGTACCAATCTTTGTCACTCCTACCTAATACAGTCCGGTAAATCTGTAAAAGCCCGTCAGACCAACATCGGATAGTCAGGTCCAAAAAAAAAAGAAAAGTTACTTCGCATTGGTCTGATGGGCCTTCACAGCTTCATCGGACTAAACGCTCTTTCTGCTTTAAACTTAGCGTTCGTTATATGTAACAGTGATTACATAAATATTACTGTTGTCTACTTCTGGACTATGAATTATGTAACGTATCTGAAATATAATGAAACCAAATAAAACCCAATTGAATATAAACCAATGTATGTATGTAACTTCAAAATTACTAATGATACAAACATATTACATTAGTTGGTTGAAACCACACGAAGCTTGCGCTTCAGATCACACTTTCCAATTGCTTTTGTTTTTTTTTTTTTTTTTAATAAATTTTACTTATTCTACACAGTCTAGTCTAATTCGCAGTAGGTTCGTAAATAATAAAGTACAAAACAATAGAAACCCATCAATATATTTATAGTTATTATGGGCAGCCCGAATATTACAATTTACTTTCGCGTCAAAGGATGCGCATAGGATAGTTGGTTGATAAAATATTTCAGGACGGGTAATTTTAGGTTTCTCGATTAGGAACCAATGATGGTCTTCGAATTCTAGAAGGACCTTAAAGCGTTGTTGAAGGAAAACGTCGTTACATGATAATGGGATTTTATTCTCCCGCCTAAATAACCACCACCACTCACAAGTCGAAAATCTGTTGCCAAGTTCCGCCAGCTAAACGTGAGAGCTAATTATCTATAATTTTTTTCCCAATTGACTAACGCAATATATTAGCCTGATTGGCCTTCACATCTTCAACGGACTAATGGGGCGAGCGCTTATGAAGATATCGAGCTGTTGCCTTGAATGCAGCGACGTGAATCTTAAACTTATACTAACTAAGCTAATCACATGTGTGCCTCACGAACTCAAACATGTAGCCAGCTCTTAAAGCACATCGACACTTATGTGAGGTTGCAATGAAATGTTAACTCATAAAGAAAATTTGAATAATCGGTGACTATAATAAGACTATGGACAACAATCAACGTTCCTAAATAAATATCCTATGGAGACACAGTATTTCTGATCGACTTTTTGTTAACTGTACATGTGTAAGTCAACATAATACACATAAGAAAGCAATGGTAGGAGATACAGCAACAGATCGGTGCAAACACAGTGCAGTGGTGGTAAAGCGTGCGCGGACGGCACCCGCGACGCACTCTCAATTTTCATATGTTTTAAACAATCATGTGGATCTTTTGATAGCGGTCTAAATAAGGATACCATCATATCAAATACGTCATCGTTCACGATAATTTGGTGAGTAATTAATTATATATCCACTAACGGTGTATTTTGTAATTCACTTTTCAAAGAACGACTCTCACCTGTTTTGCAATTATTTTGTCCATCTTTTTTTCTTATACTCATTCATTGTGAACTATTTCAAAGATAATCGTGTAGTTTATATTAGTAAAGATTTTCTATACCTATCATTCGCGAGCAAAAGACCGAAATAAAATTACTATTAAGACCGCTTTCTTCAACCTCGACGAATAATTACGATTAGTTTATTCAGCATTATGATTTCAGACAATCTCTATGTCACCGCTAGTGATTTATGCTAAATAATTAACTCATCCTTATTATAATAGATATAATTAAAACAGATAATATAAAATATTATGTCTGTCATGACTTTAGCATAAATTACAGATAAGAATAAGACAGTTTTTATTCGACTCGCTAATTTTATCAAACAATCCTTTCTAGAAGAAACTCTAGAGTTTGAAAATCTTTTTCCAAATTTGATTGATAAAAACAACTAACGTTATGATATATTTAAAAATAAAAGAGAGATAAATAGCAAACACATTGTAGTTTCACTACTTCTATACACGTTTTTCTTTTGCAAATAAATGACGAATACGACATTTTTTACTATTTTATAGCTTAAAATATTTTACAAAAAAAAAATATTACATAAAATTAAATTTGTTGATATAAAACGGTCTTAGTCAAAAAAAACAACAACACCGTGATACAACATGCATATTATATAATTATAGTATTTGAATCCGACAAGTAATACATATTTTATTTGCGAATAGTTTTTTTTTTTTTATTTAAATACCTAATTATCCTAAAAGTTTTAATTTCTTATAATACGTTATTAACATAATAATAATATGTCCATATCTTAAACCGTAATTTTAAACTATACATAAATAACTCTCTATACTTTGAATGCCTATCTATCTATATTATTGTAATCATCAGAGACGGTTTCAATTTCCACGGTATCTTATTTATTATTTTATAAGCTAATATAAACAACACAAGCTTACGTAATGTAATACAGTGAAAATAGTAACACTATAACTCTAGAATAGGCCACTCTATATAATAGACTAGCAAGATCCAGAGTAGTCCGGAATACACGATTAGGTCTTGCATGATATTTTTCTATACAAGAATGATAAAAAATAAACTCAAAATATGAAAAGATTTTGTAACAATTTACTTTCACATTAAATAATTAACAGCGCGACTCCGATATACAAACAATCTTATAACAACAATTGAATCATAATTTAAAGCAGATTTACAGTTGTATAGAAAAATACATCATAAAAAGTATGCAATAATTTATCTTATTATCTTTAAAAAGTATAACACAGTAGTAGTAGTTGGTTGTTGGTTGGTCTGTTTTTTTTTTAAAAATGTCACTGAGTAGTCGTCGATAATATGCAAAACAGTATTATATACTAAAATCGACGTTACAAATAAGCTCCAATTAAAAACCGTTCTGCTCGAAAGCGACATATAACTGTTTATACTGATGAAATTAATACATACATTAGTAGTGCATTAATGTTTAGACAAATAATGGATTTTATATGCACATAATATGTTACCCAACCACGTTTCATATCCGATTAAAAGCTAGTATTGATTCGGTGTGTGTATTTTTTTTCTGTAAGACGTAAATTAAAAGTAAATAAACTCTTTCGTATTCATGTCACAGCGGCGTATGTTTACATCTTGTTCTCATGTAAGGATTAATCTATTTGTCCGATATTAGGTACTTAATTAATTTCAAAATGTAAGACATTGTATTTAGTATATTTCAAAGTAGCCAAGCTATATTGTACTCGCTTTTGCCTGCGCTCGCTTCGTTTCACCCACACTAACGTAGAATGGACCAATTTCTCGCAAACAGTATTTTTTTTCTTAATGACAATTACTCCATGTCCTTTTCTATAGACCTGGCAACGTGTATGCAAAATTTCTTAATGATCGGTTGCATAGTCAATGCGTTGAAGTGTAACAAGCAAATAAATGCTGACCACCATCATCCTAAATAAGAACACGAAACAAAAACATACATGCAATGAATAAAAACTAGAAAAATACTAAAGTTTTTGTCAAATACATTAAGCATGTGAACCCCTCGGCAGTGGCTTGAGCCTAGGTTCGTAGCCCCGGAGTGGAGCCCTCGAGCACGCTACTAGCGCGATACAGTGACGTGACATTGAAAATTTTTAGCCACTAGCTCAACACGTAAAATACTGGAGACCCCCACATACGTGCACACACATACAGATATAGACACATAATTGACACAAGGCGAAAGGGTTTTATTTTTTTTTCTCTTATTCTTCAAACTTGTTAAGTTTAACCGATTGACAAATACAAAATACCTGTTTGAATTCGTGGGACATATGTATGATTGGCTTAGTAAGATTCACGTTGTCACATCCAAGGCAACAAACCCAAGCCGAGGTTCGGCCACTTTGACACCCTTCAACTTGTTGCCAAGCGGTTGAGCGCCATAAGCGCTCGCCCTGTTAGTAAAGTTGTGAAGGTTCACCAGGCTAAAAGCGTTAGTAAGTTCGAAAAAAACAAAAATTAAGCATGTGAGCATTGTGTGGCAGTAGTGTCGAGATAGTCAAACAAGCAAATCTTGCCACGTCATACTCTATGCTGCACGACACTGGAGATTCATTTAAAAAAACCCTTAATAGACTACATTATAGAATGTAGTGTAGTGTAGTGTTTCCTGAGCAACCAATGCATTAAAACTACCTATAAACTTTCGCCGTGACAATTAGTAATGGCTACAACCAACAGATCCTCCTCTCTCGACGTTCACCTCTGTCCTCGAACTCCCCTGTATTTTCAGATAAAGTGCATTCACATTGCCGAGCTTGAAGTAAAATAATACATAAGGAGTATTCGAACTGTCTGATGGCGCTCGTTATATTAATACTGTTGAAAAAAGATTCTTACAGCAGCTTCTTACAACATTAAATTAGTACAGTGCTAAATTTTTCGGGCAAATCGGTGCAAATGTCGCAACACACATCTTTCCAGAACGTGCTTCCTTCGTACAATACGCAATGAAAATTCTCTGGTTACTTTAAGTTTATTAACGCAATAAAAACTGAAGCGACAATAAAACTTCAAAAATAATATATCCTGTTTAAGTATTTAAGAATTTCTTGACTAAAAGCTGAACAGAATGCAACAAAATATTTTTATGATTCTGGCCTACGATGAGAAAAAAAAAACAGTACGCTTCTAATAAAGGGCACAAAACAAAAGAATTTTAACCGTATGTAATTGTTGCATAAGTTACATAAATTATATAACGTTTAAGTTCGTATTCACGCCTTAGTTATAACAATTTCACTTTCCATAGCAAATACTAAGATGAGTCGATATACGTACGGAGTATTGAAATACGCATTGTACTAAACTGGCAATAACTTTGATATATTATTAAAACATAATGATGTAATATAATAATATAAATATGTAAATATAAATATATATAATATAAATTTGTGTAATATGTGTTTCTTTAAATAATTGTACATTAAGAACAGCTTTCAATAAGTATTTTTTAGAATCATAAAGAACAAGCCAGACCGTGATGCAATCACGATATCTCATTCTTAAAAGAATATATCTATAGATTCTTACATTACACCTATACTTTGTAACAAATTCGACTCTATATAATAAAAGGTGACTGTTAAAATGTATACTTAGCTACGTATGCATAAAGACTGTTCTTCTTAAGGGACCATAGGAACATAATCATTACGCTAGCTAATAACGTCCAAGACGTTATTATAGTCTTGAAACGCCAAGAATTTTGACTATTCACTTATCTCCAACGACGTCAGCCAATCGCTTCTTATCAGACGTTGGGCTTAATTAATATAGATATAAGTATAAGTTACGTGTCGTGATTTCACTTGTTTAAAACAATTTCATACAAAGCATACGAGTATTGGATAGGAAGCCGACAAAAAATTGAGCCACGCGGCACGGTACCCACCAGCTGGCATAGGCATTCATAGTTCGGCCCTTCTTACGAATGATCTGTTATCGCGTACTGTACTTTATGACTGATATTATGAATAGTTATTGCTTCACTTTTGAGAATAACGGTTATATACAAAATGCCAAAAGAATTGCACAAATCTGGCTGGCATTATAAGAAATTTACATGCTCAGAAAAAAACCAACGCTATCGAAAGCTTTATAAAATGAATACAAATAATTAAATATCGAATTCTTACTTTACTAATATCTGATTATCATTTTCGAGTATATAAATATTAGAACTGACCTTTGCTTGCGTAATAAAGTGTAAATAAAAATTGTTAAGGTGTGTCATGTCTTAGGTATAGAGTGAAGGACAACGTGAAAGAAATGTCAATATAAACGAACACAGACTATGAGAAAAAAAAAACAATGTCATAGGTTGGCGACATTTATTAAGCTAAAAGTTGATTTTAAGACGTTACAAGGACATTTTATTTAATAACACAAAGTCAAATATATTTATTTATAGAGACATATTTGACTATCGAGCTTTTAAATTCAAAAGTACACTTAAACACATTTTATATATCCATTACTTTTTAAACACATTCAGTAAATTTTATATATCAAGTAAATTATATTTCATTATTCAGGATTCCTTTTACCACCATCTTGTTTTCTTTTCCATAGTTTAATATTAGTTGATACAGATGAATTAATTGTCACTCTTTTATATATATTTTGTGTAATTTCTTGTTCACACGTTTATAAATATTTAATGTAACACAATTTAATCTTTCAATGTAGTTAATAGGTATATATGTGGGTATAGGTATATCTGTTCTATCAGTGTATAGAGTGGATCAATATGTGAACGATGGTGATGTCTGGAATTGACTCCTCTCTGTGCATCCACTAAAATCGATTGTAATGTATAATGAATTTTAATTATATAAGCATATGTTAAAAAGATAAACCCGATCGAGTTTCTTGCCGGTTCTTCTCGGTGACTGGGATGTATTCCGAACCGGTGGTAGTTTTGACGTTCATAAGCGCCTTCTTAGGGCCTAAATTGAATAAAGTATTTTTGATTTTGATTTTGATATGATTTTGATTTTGAGTGTGATAAAGCTTTTTAAGTTTTCCATCTAGTATGTTCCTTTTCATGATTGTTTTTATACTATTCATCGGACTGTTGACTGTTGTATTATCCACAATGGTAAATAAATAAATATAAATGATGTAGGACGTCATTAACCATAATACGAGTAGTCTGGTGAAACTGTAGAGGCCTTGCCAGGTCAACAGTGTAGTCAGTCCGAAAAAAAAAAAACATACTACGTTAGACGCAAACTGGCAGATATTTTCGTACAACCACTAATAACATTACCTTAATCTGACAACTATTATTCGTACACGGATATGTTCTCGTTGTGACATACATATTTTAATATATTTACTGCTCATAAACGCGCATTACGTAAGAAATATGCGATAATAAAAATTTATTTACACTGTAAACATCAAAGACGACGTCTTTCTAGAGAGATTACGATGTGGTCTAAAATGACAAACGTGCTGAACCTAAACGGGAACTAGCTCTCATGTGCAGCTGTCGGAACGCACATATAGGTGCTTGGCGACAGATTTCCTTCTGGACAGTGTGGTAGCTACTCAGGCGAACTTAGAAAAAGCCCTAACTACCATGCGAGATAGCGTATATAGCTTATGTCACACGAAAAACATTACTTACCTTTACCGCACTCAGATAAAAATGCAAACGCTTAAATAATCTAACATAGCTTATTAGTATTGCAGTGTTTGCCATATATTTGCATTTTACAGTACCTTGAAAGTAATTACGATAACCAGTAATATATAATAATCACCTTCTTCTTACCTTTATCACAATTAATTAGGGTCGACACAACATGTATGTCATGTTGTGATGTATGATTTGTCTTGATTTTTACGACCGGCCGCGCGCGCCTCACATCAATACCCCCTTTGGGATTATTTTGTAGTACCACTGTGTCCTCAACTTCGTAATTTCGTATAGATGCCAAAAGCGGAAATTTGACTCTTTAAATGCCGCACTTGTGTACGATGTATCCGTGTATTTGTACCTCCACAGGCTCTGTTTCAGGTCTGTCGTAGCCATAAGAATTTCTTCTGACAAATCTGATTCAGGAGGTTCACTGGCAGATTTTATTCTTTTTCTTATCCCTTTTCGCCCTTATTATTAAAAATATATATTATTACAAAGCTAAATAAGAGTTTTTTTCTTTATTTAAATTGTATAAAATAATTTTGTATTGTCATCAACCAGTAATATATAATATAATATCTACATAATTGAATATTGAATCGAGAGATTGTTAGAGTGCAACCTTCACTATAGTTTGATATTTAACAATTCTAATTTTATTCAGAAACAAAGTAGAATATGTTTATTAGCTAAAGACACAAAATTACAGGTGTACAAATGAAACGATCAATTTATTTAATCATTATTATATTTAAAGTTCAAATCATTATTTTTCAGATAATCTCAAAGAGTGGAACATTGAATATTTGGACGTTAAACATCGCTGTATTATTAATAGTTCTTTTGTACCCGAATACCTGAAAACCTTTTAAACAAAAATATTTTAACCTATTCTTCGAATGATTACTAACATGAAACTACTAATGAACAATGACCTTTTTACGCATAGGTACAAAATACTCTAGTGAATATTGATGTGTCGAAATAACAATATATAAAAAAATGTTGTCTGCAAAGTCCGTTTACGGACGATAATTTTACGTGGTAACGTCATAAGGCAACATTGATGAAAAATTGCATACTTTTATGAATTGAATTGAATTATTACCACTAAATTACCTGTGGTATGGAAGAGATAGAGAAGAGTGTGGAGTAGATGCGTCACAAAACGAACGCTTAGGCCGATCGCGCCTCTCTATTGCTTGTTCCGCGCTCTCGCCTCAGGCGGAACGTGACAATGAGCGTGCAGCTGGCGTTCATCGATTTATATGAAACGTTATCACGTTGAAAAATTATAGAAATTCTAACTAAGAAAAATATTCTTATCGGATGATAACATTTTAGCCCCTGGCCAAAATTGAAAATCAAAGTAATCAAACGTGCTGACATTATCGACCATGATTGAGAGGAATAATAGAATATTTACTTTAATTCTGATATAATAATTTTAATTTGATGACATATTTTTGAGAGGTACAACATGCCTCTTTCACAGTCATCACCTTGAAATTTGTGTTAGCTCATACAATTTATACCTAACCTTATCTAATTGTAATTAAGTTCATTGTCAGAACAGTGTCGACCGCCGAGGAATAAGGATTTATAAACACAATGGTCAATGTGTGTACGAGTGTACAACATGTATAAATGTAAGCCGTTAAATATATGAAATCAGAGGTGACTTTTAATATGTATTAATCATCAGATCCCTTAGGGACAATCTTCCAATATAAAATCAGGTGAGTGCCTTAACCGCTCCACTTACTAATCCGATGAAGCTGTAGAGGCCTATCAGATCAATAGGATAGTCAGTAAAAAAAATGGAAACGATTTTGACAAATTACACACAAACATACTTTAATGTAGGTACCCCATTATATATAATGTAAATATTCAACCCACATGTCTCTGACATTCCAACCACTAAACTGAATACAGTATATTATAATGTAAATGTTGTGCCCAATTTAATAGGAAGACAAATTTAATTCTGTAAGTTATTATTGTTAATGTGTATATTGTGCATAATTCATATTTTTTTCTGTTGTTGAATCAGAATAAATAAATAATAGGCTTCTAAAACGGTTTTACAATACTATATAACGAGATATCATGTGCAATGAATAACATACATTACTTTTCGAAGGCATTTATTTGGTTTTTACAAACACTCCTTACTTAGAACCACAAAAAAATTAAACCGAATTTTATTATCCTATTTGCCTTAATACATTACTTTTTCTTTTTTTTTTGCCTTATATATAGAGGCTTATTGCCTCTATAGTATGAAATTAAAATTCAATATTTTTTTAATCTATTGTATTTAAACTCTTTATAATGCTACTCCCATACCTGCGTGTATCGGCACGAAGTTTTGTCTATGGTCAGACCAAATGCAGATGTGGGAAGATATTATCGTTATGCGTTACGAACTATCGGATTGCGTGACGATACACGCACCACGATAACTGGGCCGGCGGTTTTTGCGCACATCAAAGGAACTTGGAGACCATAATTTCGAGTTACTATTGAAATGACAATGGCGTGTAAACGTTATTCTATGCCTTTATCGGAATTAATTTTGAGGTTACTTTTTAGCGGCACAAGTGACTGAAGCTTCGTCGCGTAAGTATGGGACTAGCATTAGACTAATGTTATAAGATAATTATCCTAATATATAGATGTTATGTATTCCTGGTATCTGAATGATTACACTGTAATTTTAGGTTACAGTTAACAATATATAATTTTGCCTTTATATGATTATTATGTTGGTGTGAATATATGAAGCCGGATAAAGACCAATACAATTCTACTGTTCACCATCAAAATTGGTGCACGAGTGTTTTTACGCGACTGCCAAAAAAAGCAGTGTTTTCCTATAGTGTTATAAAGGAGTTTTTAGGGTTCATGTATGCATGTGACTTTTATTGTTGCAACATTACTTTTAAATACCTGGACTATTTTGGATTTATCGAGTATCGTTAGAAACCATACATTATCCCGAGTGACACTGGCTACATATAAAGAAAATCTTCACTACAGTCAGGGTAAATCTTAGATTAAAAAGTGTTCCACAGAACAATATCTCGACAATAATGACAATTTTTTTTTTCTTTAATCAGCCAGTAAATGTGTGACCTTTTGTTTAGTATATACAGATAACAATAGAGCTTATTTTTTTTTATTTTAGTTTCTTATTAGGCCGGGCAGTCGTATTATTCAAAGTTTTTATGCTATCTGTCCTGCTACAATTAGCCAGTAGGCGGCGTAGAGCCACTTCTTTACCGTTATTGTGTATTAGATACTTGAACAGAGAATTTTTTCGTATTATTCATGTTGCTGTAACTGAACAACTTATTAGAAGAAATAATAATAATGACAAATAAAATACGCGTGCGGAGTTGCGAACAAAGCTAGTATATTAAATTATTCTATATATATTAATTCAGCTGTCGAGTATTTTAAAACGACATAACGTTTTAATATATGTAATAATTAACATAATTATCATCATTACTACAAACCTCGCCACAATCGACCTAATCTTCACTTCCCCTTCAGAATATAATGAGGGTCAACCATGGCCCTGTTTATCATAAAATATCTATGGCGAGTTATTGTTTTTTGTTCCATATATTTTTAGGAATTTTCTGCGAAAGAACGCTACTTTTTATCAAGTATAAATATAGTTCGTATAAAGTCGATATTAATCTTTGTATATATTAGAAGAGACAACAGGGATAATGAACAAGAGATCATATTGATTGCTTTAGTCTGATCAACCCAATGACATCATCATTGAAGTCATTGCATCATTGTTAACTGACATTTACATTACTTTAAAAATGAGATTAATAATACTCTTTCATATAAACTCGAGCCTGGACTGAATATACAAAAAAATTAAGGCAAGTCAAATCCATCGCTAAAAATGATATAAACTTGAGTAATCTATAAAAAACGAATTAATTTCTGTGAATATTTTGCACATATAAATATGTTTGATCCCTGTCGCCACGTGAACTAGATTTACCGAGTGTCTTGCTAAATATTACGGTAAAATTTTTACTTTAGACCTTAAACGTCTCGCTAATTTTTTAAGACCCAGATCTCAAAATGGCGGATAATGTTTTGCATTTATTTTTTTAATTTCACGATATATCGTACATTGTAAATTTCATAGTTTAGTAAAAATATGTTCGTACAAATGAAAAAAATAATTTGAATATACATTTTACATAAAAATTATAATTTTGCAATACATTACTCGTTGTGTTTCATAGTTTTGTAATAAATCCGGTTTTTTTTTTTTGCTTATACTGCCAACAGTATGTTGACCTGTGCCTCATGAGGTCTACATTTGTTTGTACGGAACTTAAATCTTTATGGTTTTGGACAGGCGTTGTAATAACGTACCTGTCCTAATCTGAGAGCCGAGTTACAAGACGTTTCTTAAAAGTGAGACCGTGCCCAAACAAACTATTTTTAAAGTGTAATAAATTGGTTTAACATTATATTCATAGTGCGAGAATTATAATATATTCGCATAAATCATTAGTATCATAATAGTACATATAAAAACAACGCTACAAAATAATAATAAAACAATAGAGACACAGGTATTCATAGTTCTACGAATATTGGAGTCAAGAGCGGACATTTCTTAGCACAGACTAAAAATACAGTTCCAAGGTAAATGCAGATATTTAATCGATTTGTAAATATAAACAATTTATCGATTTTAATATTTTATTTTTATATCTTACCGTATAAGTGTATCTCATTTTGTACCTAAAATTATTATGATTTTAATAAACAGAATTATTGTGATTGAATAAATTATCTGGTGCCCGACTTGCAATCAATTATCGATAATCTTTATAATTATTAAGTTATTTTTTTATTGTCTCCTCACTTTTTGGATTTTGAATTGTGGTCGTTTCTTATATTTTTTTATTATATGACGCATTCCATGCCAAATGACCACTGTTGACACTAACTCCTTTCGATTTTTCTGAAACTTTACTATCTACTACTACCCTATCGAAAACCTTTTTCAGAACCTTCTCAAACTTTTTTACACAACTAAAAAAAAAAAAGATTAAAAAAATGGCTTTCTTGTATAAAAGCCTACTTTTTTTGAAATTGCCATGTCGGGATGTTTTTTAATGTGTGTTATTATATCTACCTTTTTTTTAAACTTGGGAATGATTGTCATATTTGGTTTTAGTTATTTTTTTTGACGTCTAAAATGGTCGCTACCTCACTTGACTACCTCACAGGCCTTTACAGCTTCACTGGACTACTAAGGCGAACGCTTAAGGCACACAGCCAATTAGGCTTAGAAATTGCCCTCTCCTTTACAAAGCTCCAGAAACATCTCAACATTAGTCTAATGAGTATATATTTTTTAAT
Organism: Antheraea assamensis; assembly: GCA_035772565.1. Classification (NCBI taxonomy): domain Eukaryota; kingdom Metazoa; phylum Arthropoda; class Insecta; order Lepidoptera; family Saturniidae; genus Antheraea; species Antheraea assamensis. Next base: position 1,175,494 of record JAQQSE010000050.1, on the reverse strand, counting down.
TAATTTAAATAATTAAGTAGTAAAAATACTAAATGCCTACCATTAAATTCACTGACTTTCTTGTGATGTATATAATTCTATCCTCTTTTTAAGGCGATTATTTCGCCAGTTGGTACATTATCAAGAGTAAATTACATTTTCACTAATATTTTAAATCAACATTTACTAAACTTATATAATAAACGGCGATTGTTTATCACAGAAATCTATTGAAAATAGAATTTCAATATTTATAGGCTTATATTAACATAATCAATTTAACTATAATTTATTTATCAAAAATCAATATTCATATATTCGTCGATAAGTATAGGTTTGTAAGATTTAGTTACTACACTCGAATATAAACGATCCATCACATTTAATTTATATAAGGAAATTCTATTCGTAAAAATTAAATGATAAATGTGTACATGGATATGTAGAAAGCTGGTGTCGATGTAGTGAATTAAAGAAATACCAATATGGCGATATAACGGCTTTTTATATTTCAAGTAATCTAACCAAAACTTAATAATAAGCAATTATCATTATTTCCGTCTATTTAGAACAGCAGGTAACTGTAATTAATTAATCGTGACAAGTGAACATTCAACAAACTAATTATCTAGAGTCTAGGTTAAATTACTAGCGGAATACAACAAGTGTACCGTGCCACGCCAAATCCAAGGCTGCCCTAGCGGCTTTATTTTTCCTAACGGATCTACGCTGTTGACACCTTTTGGGGGCCCCACATCTTTACCGAACTACCAAGGGGAGCGATTAAGATACTCGCCAGATTGAGCATCGAGCACAAGGGCCAGTGGGACCTCGGCTTGGGCTGTTGCTGTAGATTGCAACATACGCGCATCGATCTAAACTAATCAAGCTAGCTGACTATTCATACATTTACATGCATGTCTCACCAACTCATACATGTATTTCCAATCTGACAATTTGGCTAATACTAACACTAACCAAACTACGTGAGGGTGTACATGTGATATGTGAGTTAGAGTGCCGTGTCAAATGTAACGGTGAATTATTGTAATCACGTAAGCAGTAAACTCGAGGGCTCCACTACGGGGAACGAACCTAGGCTCGAGATGCTGCCACGGGGGCGGCGACGTGTGTGCACGTTGAAGAGCCTGAGCTCAGAAGTATTATTAACGAGATCGGTGAACGCGCCTATTTCCTGAACTTTGTAAACGAGAAGGAGTTGGGTGATCCAGTCTATACCGGCGGATAATATGAAAACCGCGGTAGTTGGCGCGAGGATGAACTGAGCCTTCTGAAGGTGAGTGGCAGTTATGACACTGCAAGGATACATAGCACTTGCGAGGGGGCTTTACTGAGATACGGGAGAGCACGCACACAGAGGTGAGATCGAAAATGGCCTTACCTTCTTTGATACGGTCCAGAAAGACCAGTACCAAGTTAAAGGGGACTTTCGTCTGGGAGGGGTACATACGGTGTACATCTCGGACTGGAAAATCCTGACACTTCAGGTTGATCGAAACGTCGGTGTCGTGAAACTCCGACGCACCATCGCGGATGACACGCGTGTGTCAGAAGAAGACGAATGTGTGGTGTAACCAGAATGGATAAGATTAATAATGAGTATATCAGAGGAAGTTTGAAAATAGCACCAGTGGCAGAGAAGTTATGGAGTAATAGGTTAGCATGACACAGGTGTATTATGAGAAGAGATGAAAGTCATATAACTAGAAAAGTTTTAAGTATGAAAGTGGACGGATATAGTGGTAGAGGAACACCGAAGAAGGTGTGGGTGGATTGGGAAAAAAATCATATGTATAAAAGATGTAAATACTGAGATAACTTCTAACAGGGGAGAGTGGAACAGGAAAATATGTTGTGCCCACCCTACTTCGGTAGTATAGGAGTAAGATGATGTTAATGGACCTTATGTTTGGTAAACAGCAGGGACCAGAAAACATTTTGAAGTTGATTTATTTTTTATTGAAAAACAGGCTTTAATAATAAGGGCAAGACCATAAATCGTTTACATCCTATTTAATAACATTGCACATTTCTAAGATGATATGGCGTTTTCTAAGCTCATTTGGATCTCTGCCTTAAAAATTTGTCACCAAGCACCCATAGGTCTATTCTAGGATTTGTACTTTAGTCAGACCTCGTCTAAGCTTAGCGTATTTACCATCATATAAAACCACACTATCATTTAATATCAAGTTAGAATATGGATAGAATTTGAAACCTACAAAGTTAAATAAAGAATACCACCAATCATAATCATCGTTACATAAATATGAGGAAGATGTACAATCTCGGAAATAATTAACAGAAAAAATGTAAGAAATATTAACACAGAAAGAGACGCTGAAAATGAGTACGCATCATAATACTAGCTCATTATCATTTATAATTAATATCTGTTAAAGTTATAATACAATAGATATTATGTGTAATCTTGTGTATCTTTCAACCTTCAAAGTACCTAAATGTAACAACGAGTCCTGTGACGGGGTTTAGAAATGCATTCTGTCTAGAACACTCAAAATCAAAACCAAAATTACTTTATTCAGTTTAGACCCTGAGAAGGCGCTTATGAACGTCAAAGTTACCACCGGTTCGGAAAACAACCCAGTCATTGAGAAGAACCGGCAAGAAACTCGATCTGGTTTATCTTTTTATTAAACATATTAATTATAACTCATATTTTTAAAACACACTTATAAATTACATTCGGTTTAGTGGATGCACAGAAACGGCGTCATTTCCAGACGTCACCGTCGTTCACATATTGATCCACCCTATAACAGCCTTTAGAGATTAAAACCTGCTTAACATGGCGCTTGAACTTAGTATCCGGCAAATTGGTAACGCACTTTGGAATTTTGTTATAATACCTAACACTATTACCTAAAAAACTGATACTGGTCTTAGAGAGCCTAAAACATGGAATACTGCATATGTTACAAAAATCTATAGTCGAAAAACCTTGAAAGGAATAATAGAAGCCAGACTATAAATATACTCAAACGATACTTCACTACATATTATAAAACAAAGTCGTCCGCTGCGTCTGTTTGTCTGTCTGTCTGGATGTTCGCGATAAACTCAAAAACTACTGAACGGATTATAATCCGGTCTTCAACAATAGACAGAGTAATTCACGAGGACAGTTTAGGTATATAATTTGTTAAGGTATTTTTGTAAATTGGTTGAAACATAATGATAATTGTTGAAAGAATCGGAATAAGTCAAGCCGCCTTAAGCGTTTCATGCAAGGGCAGGACAACATCCGTCGGGCCTGCTAGTTTTATATAAAAACAGAAACCAAATTATAGTAGGGAGCATCTCTTTAACTATAAAATCTTTCTTTATTAATCGATTTCAAAATGGCAGAGTTTCTCAACTCGTTTGTATATTTTGGAATGTTTGTGACTCCCTAACTTTTGCATTTATAAGCCGATTTGGAATATAATTTTTTTATTGTAAAATTGTACATCCATTCAAGGGAATCTCCTTTCATTAGAATTGGACCTAAGATTTCGAAGATACAGTAGTGAACTTTTCAAAATCTAACCGGGCATGTATGTATAGTGTTTGAAATATTGGCTTATTCATAATAATCTAAGACTAGGTAGGTACGTGCTTAACAATGGTCAAAGACATTTTGGTCTATTTTTAGGTGTAGATTTTTTTGAAGCCAGTTTTATTTTTTGAAAAAAATTGTATTGTTTCAAGATATAGGTTAAGGTTATTTCAAGATATTATTATTATTATTATATGTGAATATTGTTCATGCGCAGATATCGACAAATTTCCATATCGATCAGTGGAACGGTATAGATACTGAAGCGCTGCAACGCAACCTAGTGACTAGTTATAATAAAATGAATAACTTAAACGTCTCTATAAAAAAGAAAATTTAGGTGTACCTTTTTTTTAATATTATAGGGGCAAACGAACAGATGGGTCACCTGATGGTAAGTGATCACCGCCGTCCATAGACACTAGCAACACCAGGGGAGTCGCAAGTGCGTTGCCGGCCTTTTAACATATGTGGGCCTCTGGCGCTCTCACTGACCGAACGAAACGCAACAGTGCAAGCACTGTTACTTCACGTCGGTTTTCTGTGAGAGGGTGGTACTACCCCGGGCGAGCCGACCCATTCATGCTGAAACCAGTATTACCCACACAAGCCCACAAATTTAAAAGGCCGGCAACGCACTTGCAACTCCCCCGGTGTTGCTAGTGTCTATGGACTGCGGTGATCACTTACCATCAGGTGACCCACCTGTTCGTTTGCCCCCTATAACATAAAAAAAAGCTTCAGTGTAGCTCTACCACCTACAAAAATCTAACTTTCACATTGATCTGTCAAAAAAGACCTAGAAGTTTGTAGGGTATAGTACTATTAGAATGATATTGAAAGAGTTAAATTTAAATATGAAATAATAACGTGAAGTCTCTTAGTTATTACTTGTCCCGTACATTAATAAGCATGAAGATGAAACACGGCTGACTTTCACTATATATTTTTTTAACTAACAAGATTAATTAGAGCGACGTGTTCACGTACCAGCAAGAACAAATAAAATATGAACCTACACGAGTTTTTTTACATTAAAAATAAAACATAGAAACGATCTCCGTCGCTAATATATGAAAGTAATGCCATTAATATGGACACAATATTATATCTTTCGCTTTATTAGATATTATATACTAGCTACCTAACCCGACGTCCCTCATGTCGGGTGAGTGTCTTAAGCGCTCCCCTTAGTAGTCCGGTAAAACTGTAGAGGCCTTGCCACGTCAAAAGTGTGGTCAGTTCGAAAATAAAAAAAAAACGCTTCCCTCATGTATCATTCACAAAGAAAATGTGACTCAACCAACCCTTGGCACGATGACCATCTAATAAAATAAAATGTCATCTAAGCCTCTGAACGTCAATTCAGATCAGAGATCTCTCTTATTGTCTTCTGTTTCCCTCAGTCGCTCGCTTTTTTATACAGAGATCTTTAACACAAATTTTTCACTTTTACGTACGATTATCAAAAAAAAAATTTTTTTTTCGTACATACCTTGACCTGACAATGGCAAAGTCAACAAAAAAGTAATAGTCAAATTAGGTGAAGCCGTTCTGAAGTGATGCGTTTACATACATACAACAGTAGATTTATGTATATAGATTAGTCTTTATAATTAATTAAATTAAATTTGAGAATAATGGTACAGTAGAGAAATTAAAAGATTTTTTCTTGTGCTGATCTTATCGCTACCTTACATACGTAGACATGGATGTCAGTGTGCATATGTGTTGGATAATTTTTGGAGATTACTTATACGCTATCCATTTTACTATAAATACCAAGTTGTTGCCGCTATGCTATATTGTATTGATATTATTTTATAACTAGCCACGCAAAAACTGCAGCGCAAAGGAAATCGCGAGTGGTTGCTAGCCGTAGATCTATAATATAAAAATGAATCGCTGAATGTGTTGCTAAGCCCAAATCTTGAGAACAGCTGAACCTATTTTGCTAATTTTTTTTTTAGAACATTCCTTCAAGTACGAGGATGGATCTTACGGAGGGAAAAATAAAAAAACAGCCTGAAAAAGTCTAAAAACAACACTTTTCTATACTCCCATACAAACGATTAATGTAATAACACTTAAAACTCAATTTGAACTTTAATACCATCTCATAAAGTTTAAGTGTTAGTGGAGTGGTTCCGAGAAGGCGAAACAATTGAGTGACGTTACTATCGTATAAACATTAACGTCAATATTTGTCAATATTTATACGATGGTAACATTTAATATTATATAGAGTCCCGAATAGCAAAATAAGTATTAAAAAAAAAGAATCGACTGTTAGGCGTTACAAAGTTCGCCGGGTCAGCTAGTGTCTTTAATAAAGAGTAGTTTATTATTCGCCGACTACTATTGAATTTATCGTTACTTCCAGCCTACAAAAAAACAGTTGCACAAAATACAACAAGAGAAACTAAAGGTTGCTTGTTTTTTTTTAATGATTTAAATAATTAACTGCTTTTTAATTTTACTCAACCGAATCGATGAATAATTAAATGGTCCAGAATAAAACCACTTTATCTAATTTTATTTTAGCGGGCACTTATTAATGAAAGAAAGAAAGAAAATACATTTATTGTGACAAATATACGGACAACACAATCATCATCATCATATAATCAATAATATGTATTGCTACAATAGCGAACAATTCAGCATGCGCTGGCTGTTGCCATCATAGCAGGTGACCCTGAAATACTGTTTAATCTAACATTATAAACTTCAAGGGATTGCCTGTTTTAGTTATTCTCTGAATCTTATTGTCACATCAAAAAAAAAAATTACATATTATATCCTACTATATACGAGCTATCTACTGGATGCACTTGGGAGCAGTATTTTTTCTGAACGAAACGTAAACTATGGTCCTTTTCTGTACCCTGAATAACATGTATACCAAATTGCATAATGATCCGTTCAAAATTTTGGCCTGAAGCGTAATAAAAAATATCACATTCGCCTTTATAATATTAGTAAGGAAGTCAGGATTCATTGACAAATTTTATGAGCTATATAATATCAGTTCTTAGGCGTGAATCAATATAGTGATATACAGTTTAATCCTAAAATACGTTGAATGAGAAAGTCCGGCGGGTGGTGTGACGCGACGCGGATATCAGGATTGGACGGTGGGTTGACTGCCCGACGAGAACCGAACTATACCAAGATGGTCCGAAATGTGAATGCCTAAGTCGGCGTATCTAATTAAGATGTCGACAATTATCGTGTTTTACACAAAATCTATTTAAACTTCTTATGACAGTAACTAAAAATTTTAAAAATTCATTGCGAGTAATCATACTCCGTGTAATCAAAAAAGTACGCTAAACGGAAACGAAGTCGAGGTACCCAATTAGACAACAGTCGTCGTGCTTTTTACTAAAATTTATTAAAGCTGGCTTTCATAATAATTAAAAACGTAAAAATTGCAACGCGAGTGAAACCGCGAGCGCCACTTCTAGCGCGGTATAAATTGACATTGTCTTGTTAAAGCATGAATCTTATTCATAAGAAATGTACACGACGAATGCATGGCAAACGACCATTAATCGGTATATCACATTATGCAATGCATCGAATTTACACTAACGAGCTCATCGATCCACGGACGATTTCAAATCGTATATAGGGGTTTATACGTACATATATGTTTTGAACATTCGCCGACAAACATGAGAAAACATGTTATAAATATGGTCACTTACGTTGGGCAAGAGCAAGAAAAGGAAGAAGATGAAATAAATAGTTCTCTCGGTAACATTTGATAAGGGAACAATTATTCCATACTTTATCAGAAAATTGAGAGTTTCAAACACTGAAGACTAGACATAAAGAGATCGCAAGGAAGGTCCCCGTTAAGAAGGTGTAGTCGTAGATAAATCGTAATACATTAATCCGAATTTAAGTAGACAAATAAGAGAGAACAGTTATGATGGCCATACTTATTTTGAACAAAAGCATAAAAAGGAAGAAGATGAAATAAAGCGTTCTCTCGGCAACCTTAGACAAGGAAAGAATGATTCCAAAGTTTATCAGAAAACTGACAGATTCAAACACGATTTGCGGTAAAACACTCTACCCACCAGGTCCACTAGTATTAGTACAAAAAATAATAATGCATGAGTATCCATCAATAGCGATTTTTTTTTACAACATAGTTTAAACTCGATAAATTCTCGATAGTATACTATCTTATAATATGAATAGCCAACTCCGTTAGTGATACCTTGAAAGTGAAATGTTTTCATTGCTTAAATTAATCGAAGTCATTGTGCGTTTATAGAAGAAATTATCTTCGCAATACACGCATGAGCAATGAATACTACACGTGACTATTTTCACATTATTACACTATTGAATACGTTATGCTAATTCCTTAAAACCTATATATCAATGTCATTTTATTTTGTATGCAGATTAGGCTTTTATTAATTACAAGTCATTTATGGTAGCATACTAATGAATACGCAATATCGCTAAGCATTCTTAGTAACATTCCGATTGGTTTTTTTGTAATAAGTTAGCGTTTGTCCACAATTACAGTTTACTTCTTGTAACTTTATTTTAAATGAAAATATCGTAATATTCTTGTTTTAGATATACATAGATTAAATGTCGATGAAATGAAATAATAAAAAAAATTGATCGGAATCTATCCAGTACTTTCTGTGTATTTCGCGCATTACCTCTCCCTATTGGTGCCGCAACAGGTGTTCCACAAGGATCGCATATAGGACCATATATGAATCATATCAACTCGATCATTACATAATCAAACTGTACTTTTCCGTCGATTCGATTTTCGTTTCGTACATATTTTCGTTGATTATTTAAAGATATATAGAAAAATACTAAATTCGTCAAAACATTAACGTGACATTCAATGTGTATGAATCATATTCAATGTGATATGTACGTATATGAATTATTGTGTAAAATTAACTGCATTCTCGTGGCAAATAAAAAAAAAACATTTATCAGGTACACTAGAAAACTGAAGCAAATTTCGTTAACATATCACTTCAATGCAAAACTATTTAGAAAGTTAATGGCATCCACGATTTAGACTCCCCAGCCAAAGGGTGTTGGAGGAACACCATGATGTTTTAGCCGGCAAGAATCTAGCATAACCCATTTCACAGCGGAGGGTGGGTACCCTATGCAAAATTTCCCGACTTAAAAAAATAGTAAATACAGATAACCAAAACTCAAGTTAATTAAATATGTAGAAAAGTAAGTATGTCTATAATTCCTTTCGATAACTGAGTTTTATTAAAGAAATAGAAAATGTTTAAAATAATACTGATACCATCTCTTCTCAGTAATGCTTTAATTTAGTGCCAACTGGAGTAAGTACGTCAGCAATACCACGAAACCAGCTTATATTGTGAAGTCACGCCCCATGGAACCTGTACAGCTCGCCTTTAACACATAACTTGCTTACACTTGCAGAGGTTTCTCTTATAGGCTTCTTTACCATGAACCTATAAAGTTTTGTAAATTATTTGTTACTCTGCGATTACCGCAAACTGCATGTACTACTTACTGTAAATACTATTTCATTTTCGATTATCTTTTTCTCAAAAATTTGCCAGACATCTCACAGCTATATTTTGTCTGCTTCTAACAGAACAAATATTGGTATACGTGTGTGTCTCTTTCACGAATTTGCATTTGCTACAACAAAATCGTAACGAAATAGGTTACGAATACCTTACGAAGATATAAAATTTAGACGATAAACTGCCTAATTCAAATTCCAATTTCCAGTTTCAACATTCGGAAATTCGTGTAATTTAAATATATACTACTTAAATTGATCTCATTTCTATTGTAATTATACTAATATAGTTAAATTTATTCAAATCTATGTGATCACTGTGATACTCTCTTATCTCTATGTATGTTCGATTTTAACATTTTACTACCTTTTTATTAAGGCAAGACGATTTCCTTATGAAGAAAATTTTAAAATGAGACAATCATCTTCGGCTTTCTATATACTTTATTAGTGAATTTGGTGTGCAACTATAATTGACCAGCACATAAGAATTTGAAAATTAAGGCGTTTCTCTTTTTATTGAAAGGGTATTTATTATACACTAGCTGTTGCCCGCAGCTCCGGATGCGTTTTTTTTTATAATTGTAAATTACTTCTTATAAGATCAGCTATCTCTGTTAGTGAAAGTTCCGTGAAAAATGGTTCAAACGTTTTGCAGATAGTACTGCAAACAAAGCCATGGGTAACAGCTAGTCTAAAATAAAGTAGCCTATGTCACCCGCTGTAATTTTAATTATCCGTCAGTGAAATTATTGTCAAAATCGATGCACCCGTTTCGGAGATTACCCGGAATAAACAGACAAACAGACAAAAATTTAAAAAAATGTATTTTTGTTATCAGTATCGTGTATACGTTCATTTCCAATCAGTAAAAAGTCGTTATTTTGATATTACATACAGACACTTCATTTTTATTATATGTATAGATTAGACTATATAACATATCATTATATAATCCGTATTAACGTCCGTATATGGTGTTCCTATAAATAAAACAGGTTATGTCGTAATGACACACGAAAGGGGAGAAATTGTTGTATTATTACAGGGAAACATTTTAATTTAAAAATACAACAAAAAGCCAACGTCACTCGTTATTTCCGGGCGGTCCATCCAAGTACCGACCGCACCCGACGTTGCTAACTTCGGTGATCGGACGACAACCAGGTGTTTTCAACAACCTTCTACCCGATAGTGTTTACCCCGACCACTTTCCGTCACACAAAACGGTTTCCGATCTGAGTTTCATTCAAAGTCTCTCATAACAAGTTTCCCTACAAAAATATTTTGTTTATATTGATGGTGTTTTACGTAAAATATTTTGGTTATTATTAACATGACCACACGTTAACGGGACTGTCTCTTTTTTGATAGTCCATCATACTGTTCCGCGGAGGAACGTTGTGACGTAGAATTGTCGCGTTTTGGTAATAAAACTACGCAAAAAAACAAATGTCGCGCTTCGACTAAAGCGATTGTTTATTGTGATTACTTACCCAAGTTATCATACAAACCTTGATTTTATAAAGCAGACGTTTACATACATATTAAACAAAATATTTATCAAATACAATTTTTACGAAAGAATATAGTACATAATTATGAAGAATAAAAGAAATAAACTCCTCCACATAATTTCATATTTTGCAAGAGGAAATCGATAACAGAAATGCATAAATATTCGTTCCGAAAGCGTTTGTAAAATAACAATGCTGTATTTGTATTCGTAATAACAAAATGTCTCTACGAGTGGATCTGTAGAGAAAAGTGCATATTATAGTTTACGTTATAACTGATTCGTAATAATACTATTGTATGTCGCTTTGCACTTGCGAAATGCATTCTCTGATCCGATATCTAAACTTCTACTGAGCGATTCTCTCTAATAGCACCTAGAAATATTATCCTGGTATGTACCGAAAATCATTTGACTTCAGAACATCTTTAGGTTGATGAGATAATACATCAAGTAAATTTTTCTCATGTACCTAAATACATTTTATTGGCGAAGACAGCGTGCAATATTATTTTTTCTGATGTTGTTCGAAATTAAATATGCACATACTTGCATAATATTTTAAAGTAAAACGGGTATATTTATCAAAAAAAAATTACGAAATAAGAAGCTAAGTTTACAATAATTATAGTAATTAGTGATGTTTTATAAAATTCTTCTGAGCGAACTAGAACGTGACTCTTTTACAAAAAATATAACTTCTTTTAATATTTCGCCATTAGGAAACACATTATTTTAGTATTTTGCTAAGGAATCAATCACTAGCTAATAATTACAGTTTGCGACACTTTCAAAACGTTAAATTCTAAAGACATTACGAATAAAATATAAAAAGGAAAATTATTATAATAACACTTTTGCGGGCGTACAACGCCATCTTATTACTTTTGTACTTCAACTATAGGTATGGATGTTGGTATAAAATGAAACAACAACTAGACAATAGATGGCGTCATATAACGTTATGTAACGGTATTACTGATGACTAAAACTTTTAAGCAATATGGAAGAATGTAATTTTGACAATCATAATAACTAGCGTCATAATAATGCTACGAAATCGTAATAGATGGCGTTGTAATCAACTATCTCTCTATGCAATAATTAGAACGAAACATAACGGCGCGAAGCTGGTACTGCTGTTCAAACTTTTTTCAAGCGAGAAACTTTGAGTGTTGATATTAATTATATTATAATGATTCCAAAAACAAACAACTCCCCTTTTTAAATAAAAGAAGAAACTAAGTACCTAAGCTTGTTGTTGGATAAAATGTAAAGTTCGTATTTCATTTAGTGTAATAATACAAACACAATACTTAATGGGACATAAAGATATTACAGATATTATTAATCTGTACATTTCTTATATATTTGTGAGTTCGAATAACGTTGGTTTCTTATAAAAACAGTTTTACTGGTTTGACCGGTATACTTAGGTATTAGAGTTCCGTATCGACCTCAAAACCATGCAATACATATCTTTTATATAAAATTAATAACACTTATGAATATAGAAGGTATCTTACAGAGCAATAGTATTGTTACAAGATTATTTTTGATTAAACAAAACTTTCGATGTATCTTGGATAATCAAACTAAAATATCCTTTTAGAAATATGATTAATCCTCCAAGTGTAGCCAAGACAACAGGTATCTATTATGTAGAATTTCAAAATAGGCGGCATAATCCAAAATTTCATTATTTCAAACCAAAAAAATGCAAAAAGAACATCATCATATATCAGTATAATTTTTATTAATATTATACTGAACCACAGGAGAATAATATTAAAACATTTCACCAAAAAGCGATTACGCACGACTAAAATTTCACTGCTTTTCTCTCTTCAACCGGAGAAATGTGAGAGAGACGGTTAGATACCTCCAATTTGTGAAAGGTTAAGTTGGTATAGCTTAGTGAAAGAACTTGTTCACAGTGTATATACATATATGAAAATATTTGAATATAATATTTTAAAATTCGACATAACAGGTGATCTTTAATCTTTGAAAAGTGACATCACTATTATCAATCACTAACCTATTGTTTCTTTGTCACAAGTCTTAAAAAAACACAATCTACATTATAAAACTGTTCCATATGTTTATCATAAACGATAGAAATTAAAGAAAATTATTTAATATTTAGGTTTTTACCATCACTTAATTTTATTAGTACCTTAATCGCAGGAAAATCTATTTAAAGTGAATGTAAGTTACCTTATAATGATAGTTTGAACAATACAATATTCAAAATGTTTTCATTCTTATGAATTCTATAAGAAAAAACTGACAATCTAATCAACTAACCAACGTCATTGAAAAAACTTTGCAAATTCACTTACAATTCGAAGACCAAATTGGTCTTAATGAATCCCTATCGTTATGGTAAAGTCGATTAAAAATCTACAAAAACAGACATAAAAATTATAACTCATTCAAATAGTCAAATAAACAGGTTGATTGAAATAAAAAAAAACCTAAAATGATATTTTTTAATTCACAGTATATATACGAAATCAATAAGTAGTTTTAATATCACTTTAAGACCAATTGAATCAAAAAGTTAAACCAAGTTCAACTTAGTTCAGTCAAAATGTATGGAACTGTCACAATTAAAAACCTCTTTTAAAGATTTAAATCTGATATAAGGTTTCGACGTAAGTCATCCTTAGAGTATAATAATTATTTGCTAGCAATTACAGTACAAAGTGTAGCGTTATGCAAAACAATACTCTCTATCAGTTTTGCAAATATATCCATTCACTAGAAAGGTATGAAGTACCCCAAGTAATATTTCGTTTATTTTATATATAATTTTCTTTTTTCAATAATTATTTGCTTAGGTATCAGAATTATATAAACTAGTGTTCGTCCCCTGGTCGGAAATTCAACCAATAATCATTATTGAACATTGTTCCAAAGTAATTTCTCAAATGACATGATTATTACAATATAAACTTGTATTAGACATTTAACTCAATTCATACCTAAAACTAGGGAATTTCATAAAAACTGCGTGTTCAGGGAAAACCCATTCCTACATTTTTATTATTAACAACACACTAAAGCTCGGCAATATCTAATAAACAAATTAAAAAAAAGGATTTAACATTTAACTATTTTGTATCTGCCTATTTTATATATATAAATAGATTTGATATATGATTGACACAGCGTTAATAATCAAATTAGTTACAAAATAATAGTTCTCCATCACCAAAGTACCTACCTATACACAGACTTATTTCTTTAAATCACATATATATTATAAGTAATTCTTTAAATCGTAAATTTATTTATGCGAATGCCCCATTTGGAAGGATTTCGAAGCTCTTACATTTATTTATTAATATAATCTTACAAAATTAATAATTGGGCAACTCATCGGTATCAACAGTAGGTATGAACACTAGTTCGGACTCCGCAGTCTCACTCGCCGTGAGCTGAAGCACGTCACCGCACGCGTCCGATGAAAGTCCCAGACCGGAACACTCACCACGGCTTTCTATCAACCGCGATATTTAGAATTCCAAATCGTGTATTAAAAAAAGAAGAAAAAAAGAACGTTTACTATATATATTCCAGTTAACATTTCGCATTTTGTGATTTGTGTGTAAACAACTCATGTAGTTGTCATGATGAAAAAAGTTTTTTTATAAACCTACTAGATGATACATCAAAAGTGAGACGAAAGTGGTTTGATCAACAACTACTGACCAGTCAGTTCTCTGTTCTGTAATTATAAATCGGATTGAAGACATTTTTCGGACATAACAATGGATCGAAGGTAAATTCAATACCATTTTATTATTAATCATTTCGAAAGTTTAAACTACGATACCGGTTGATGTTTATTGTATTAGGGAATAACTTTAATTTTGCATGTGGCAATTAAGTTTGTGAGAAAGAAAGTTTCTTAACGTGCGGAATTAAAGTAAATTTTATACGCGAACCAAACATATTAACATCTCTCTTTTATAAATTTCTACTATTTTACAATACATATAACACATATAAATTTCTATAGGTTCTTATTAAAGTCAAATTTTTAAACTTTATCGCACAAATGCAATGGTAAAAGTAAAAACATTGTAAAAGTTCGTTCTGTTTCACAAGCCACCTGTATCGCATCAATGAGATAGGAAAAGAAAGTCCTACAAGAGCTTTTTCGTTCAAAGCAATCAATAAAATAAGTATAAGTTTAACGTATCCAAATACGGGAATTACAAGAACACTTACGATTTTTAATTATAATCAAATGTAAAAGTCGAACTCGTCGTATAACAAAACAGCATTCAAATCCAAACTGTACGAATGTCATTCTTATATTTTACCAAAGAATTCATATATTATACCTATCATCTGAAATTTTTATAAGAAATACCGACAAAAAGTTAAAATTCAAAAGCAACTTTTGCCCATAATAATAATTGAAAAAACCAAGAGATATTAAAGTTCTCATACTTCAAGTAATACTTATAAGAAGTTTCAAAACAGTGAGTGACCATCAATCAGCTCGGTAATTAAATCATCAAACTATTTTTAAATATACGCAATATTAATATTTCGCGATCGTGTCCAAATCTCATTGGGTAACAACATCGTACAGAAGTATCTACAGAGGTTGCACTAAAATAAACAACCGGACTTGTATTGCGTAGAGAATAAACATGAAGGTGGAAAGGCAACACTACACATATTAACCCACATAGTCTTCCATACTGCATAATTTGGTGTTAATAAAACCTGTGCTACACATTCACTATAGTGCATGTCATGGTCATCGAATGAATAATTATCAGTTTGAAAAACATTTCTAATAATAATATTAAGCCTTTCTTCTATTAGTGGTATATAATTTTGAAATCGCTTAATAACTCCGGTGAAGCTATATGGAAGGCCAATAACGTATGCATGTTTTAATACAAGTCTATAAAAAAACACAATACTTTTATTATAGCAATCAATAGTTTTTTTTTTAAATAACATCACATAAACTACAATGATATCCATGAAAATAGTTGTATAGAAGTACAAACCAACACTTCTATGGAGCCTACATAACAGTTCCTAAACCACCGGTCACACCGGATTCCATAGCTACGTGTCCTGATTCCATAAAAGTTTTTATACCGCTCGCTTGCTCTTTCCTTTTGTATAAAACGCCGACTTCCTTAATACTTATAAGTGTGGAAGGTTCCACTGATCATGATTTAAACTTGTGTTATTTGTGAAAGGGCCGCTAAATTTTAATCGATCTCTTTACTGAGAAATAGTTAAATAACTATATACACCTCATTTTGTTAACGTCTAAGTTTTGCATACGTAATTCTTATCCTGTACACCAAATGCTGTTATTAATATCTATAATATAAAAATGAATCGCTAAATGTGTTGCTAAGCGCAAATCTCGAGAACAGCTGAACCGATTTCGATAATTCTTTTTTTAGAATATTCCTTGAAGTACGAGGATGGATCTTACGGAGAGAAAAATTAAAAAAATTGCCTGAAAAAGTCTAAAAACAACACTTTTCTATACTCCCATACAAACGATTCGTAATAATACTTAAAACTCAATTTGAACTTTAATACTATAGCATAAAGTTTATGTGTTTGTGGAGAGGTTCCGGGAAGGCAAAACAATTGAGTGACGTTAGTATCGTATAAATATTAATGTTAATATTTATACCATGGTCCCGAATAGCAGAATAAGTATTAAAAAAAATATTTAAAGGATCGACTGTTAGGCGGTACGAAGTTCGCCGGGGACAGCTAGTATGTTAATATATATAGCTCGTTGATATATGTGCCTCACTCTTTTATCTTAAACCGAGTAAAGAGCTTCTCAAGTCTGACTTGGAGGCGCTGTTCGCGTTAAGTAACAGTGTTATCATAGCAGGGGACCTCAACAGTGGGAGCGTCATTTGGAATAGTTCGAGTACTTCCCGTAACGGGGTGACACTCGACAAACTAAGTGGCGATCTCGCTTTTGACGTCATAGCCCCGCCGGAACCCACTCACTATCAGGATCGCTGTCGCCCGACAGTGTTAGACGTAGCTCTTTTAAAAAACGTCCAGCTTTCTGTGCGACTCATACAAGTCGTACACGAACTAGACTCAGATCACCGCCCCGTTATCTTGCAACTAGGTTCAGATTTCGATATCGACTGTCAGTCCGTGCGCGCAGCTGACTACGCGAAACTCCGCAGTCACTTGAAAGACAATCCGTCCTCGGAGAGTCTAAATAGAATTCCGGACGTGTTGGTGTCTAAAGCCGACGCGGATCTGGCTATCGATTCCCTGGTCGACCACCTCCAGACCGCCGTCAGGGTGACCTCGAGAGAGGTACAAGCGGTGAACGATCGCCGCTTTATACTCCCTGACGACGTGAAGGCGTTGATCACGGAAAAGAACGCCGCGACCCGAGCCTACGACACTTACCCGACCGAAGACAATCGCGTTCGATTACGTTCATTACAAAAGTTAGTTAAAACTAGTATCGCAGAAATCCGAGCCGCCAGGTGGGACAAACTCCTGGAGGATATCCAGCCGTCCCACGTGGCGTTTTGGACGTTCACGCGTAAGTTCAAATCAGAGCAGAGTGCATCGATGCCCCCGTTAGACAGAGGTCATGGGTTGCCTCCCGCGTTCGAAAGTATAGACAAAGCGGAGTGTCTCGCCGCGAGTTTAGAGGAGCAATGTTCTCCAAACACTGCTAACACTGACCCTGTCCATATCGAATCGATAAAATCCGCGGTAGATAGCTTTCTCGCGTCTCCTCGCGCGGATACCCTAACCCCGGTTACTTTTGACGAAGTGACGGCCGCTATCAAGCGTCTGAAGCTTAGGAAGTCCCCAGGTCCCGATGGAATCAGGAACGAGGTACTGAAGCTCCTTCCTGACTTCATCATTGCTCTGCTGGTATGCATCTTCAATGCTGCCATGTCCCAGGGTCACTTTCCAGCCGTCTGGAAAAAGGCCATAGTGATAGGCATACACAAACCCGGCAAAAAAGCTACGCTTCCCGCTAGCTATCGCCCTATTAGTTTATTAGATACACTAGGCAAGCTATACGAGCGGCTCCTTTTGAACCGCCTACAGACCACGATAACAAGGTTGAATCTGCTGCCGCCTGAGCAGTTCGGTTTCCGTGCACAACACTCGTGCACGAACCAAGTACACCGCCTCACGGAGTACATATTCTCGAAATTTAATGAAGACCCCCAGCGCCAGGTCAGTCCGGCCAAGCCTAAACCGAAACGTACAATAGCGGTCTTCTTTGACGTCGCCAAGGCCTTCGACAAGGTCTGGCACGACGGGCTAGTCTATAAACTGTTTAAGACTAGTATTCCGGATAGTTTAGTACACATCATCCGCGAATTTCTCACAGATAGGACCTTCCGCTATAGAGTGGAAGGTGAGTTATCCCAGCCCCACCCGATACGTTCAGGAGTGCCCCAGGGGTCCATCCTCGCGCCCTCCCTCTTCAACCTGTTCATCAGTGACCTACCTCGGTCCCCGGGGTTCGAGGTAGGTTGTTACGCTGACGATACAGTAATCTACGCTTCCGATTGGCGGCCGTCGCATTTAGCTATCCGTATGAATAGGGTCATCGAGGAACTCGGCGAATGGTTTCTTCGATGGCGTATAGAGGTTAATCCCGAGAAAAGCGCTGCGATCTTTTTCGACCCGGTTCAGCGTCCGCGTCCGAGAAATATAAAGTCCCTTAAATTGTATGACACCGAGATTCCTTGGGCCCTTACGGTCAAATATCTCGGTGTCACGTTAGATAGACGCCTCACGTTTAAGCAGCATGCAGTGAGAGTACGAAACAAAGCCGCTATGGTTTTGGGTCGTCTGCATCCGTTGTTATGTGCTAAGAGCAAAATGTCCGTCAGACATAAGCTCACACTTTACAAAATGTGTATTCGTCCGATTTTGACGTATAGCTGTCCCGTTTTCGCGCATATGTCAAAAGCGAACTTCAAGATTTTACAAAAAATACAGAACCGTTTTCTACGAAAGGCGATCGGTGCCCCGTGGTACATCCGGAGAGTCGACCTCCATAGGGACCTGGAGATGCCGTCTATCTGGGAGTACGTAAAAACTCTCACGACTAGTTATTTCGACAGAGCCATGAATCATCCCAATCCGTTAGTGGTATCCGCCGCGACTTACGATACCGTGCCAGGCGCGCCGCGTTACAAAAGACGTCCGCGTTACATTTTCACCGACCCTCCCGAAGAAATTTCGCTAGGTAATCAAGACTACCCTTCCGTCCCTCGAAACACAGCGTGTGCGCGCCCACGCCCGCGTAATCACAGATCACGCCGCCGCGGTTTGGCTGTGAATTTTGCCCCAGCACACATTCTTAGGCCTCCCTCGGCAACTGCTCTAGCCGAGGTCCGATCCCCCGGAATGGAGCCCTCGAGCAGCTTGCATGCGCGAACAGAGTACCACTGATTCGATCAAACACTCGTCTACAACACAACACCGATCACCCCACACACGTGCACACACACTCACTCGTAGGTACACATAGTGGTGGGCTGTTTTTGTTTGTTTTTTTGCCCTTCGAACTGTAATAGTTTAGAACACAGATAGATAGATACAAAATACATGTACGGGATCGTAAAACATACATGCTTGGTAACCATGTATATTTCACGAACCCATACAGGTATGATACGGATAGGCTTAGCTTAGTTTAGCTTAGCTAGTTAGATTCGGGTTTTCGACGACAGCCCAAGCCGAGGCGTGCCGTGCGCCCTTGTGCTAGTCGTCCATATAAAATCGGGTGAGTGCCTTAAGCGCTCCCCTTAGTAGTCCGGTGGAACTGTAGAGCCTTGCCAGGCTAACAGTGTAGGTCAGTTCGAAAAAAAAAAAAATGTGCCTCACTCAACTACCAACTATAGAAGTAATAGTTACATTTTGCGAACTAGCTGTAATTATAACAAACTCGGTGAACAATTCAATTTAGATCTTTTTAATACTCCAGTGACTGTAGCGAGACAAACCATCATCAAATCATTTTTGACACGATTGCCTAATATGTACATATAACTCTTCAGTTTGTTTTAGTATTATTCATGTAGCACTTAATATCTTCTTATAAGTACTTTATTGTCTATTAGTGAATATCTCTAATTAGCTCTCGAGTTGTATATTGTATTTTGAATTGTGTATTAACACTGTTTGTAATTCCTCGAAATAAATAATAATAATAATATAAGTGTAAAATCAAATTACCCTGCAAAAGAAGTGAAATACCGTATGGGTATATTTGGAAAATAATTCATGATAAAGTAAGGAAAAATCACCCACTCACTAATGATTTTTAAATACTAGCTTCGCCATAATTATACTAACGGTAATATTTTAAAGAGGTTAAAAGTATCAATTGACCTATGGACGACACAGATGCGGTGACCTACGGAGGTAATTGCGAACGGGTAAAACAGCATGCAATTTGTAGGCCTTGAAAGTAAATAATGGACAGCCAGTGTCGATTTAAAAGGAGCGAACACTATCTCGCAAACTGGTCTTGAACAGTAATAAATAATTTTAAATTCAACACACTTTTATAGCCCTTAAAGCAAAGGTTTGTTTACATTTGACATATAAATATGTCGTAAAGGTTTTTGTATTTCGGCTAACTAACAAATCCTTGCCAGATGTAAAGGGACGCCCATTAATTACATGAACAGTTTTCGTGAATTTTGACCAAGACCCACTCCCCCCTCAACCGGGTGCGATGTCGTGAGGTTTGTTTCGACCCCCTCCTCCGCCCCTAATCTCACATTTCAAAAACCTTAACTTTCTAAATTTGTATTTTGAATATAAATGCGTTAGATTCATTTTAAAAAAAACAGACTCAGTTTGCCTTATTATTTTTCATAAGACTAATATTTAAGATTAATTAGATCGTAATCTAAAATCACAGTGATAATATTAAGTAATACTTTAATGGGAACTATTAAAATATATATTTCGTTATATTTTATTCTAAAAACATAATTTCAGTTTATATTAATATAATTTTCTCACACAATTACACAATTTTTTTATTCAAAAGAAAAACATGATATTTGTCGAAACCCCCGCTCTCCCCCACGTGAGATATGACTTGAACACGACCACGTAATTAATTAATGGACGCGCTCTATAATCACAACGATAGTTGACCTCGTATTCAAAAACGCCTATAATTTTATAATAGTTTTGACGTTTATATGAGTGTTTAGAATCTTTACACTCAGATTGAGACAATGCATATCAATTTCGAAGTAAAACATATGCACGAAGAATCACCACCTTAAACTGTACCTTGCGAATGCTTGCTTACTTGATCCGTTTAGCACATTTATAAGAATTCTGTTAAAACTAAAGCTGATTCATAACCTTAAAACTAATAAACATTTTTTATTTATAAAAGGGCGTTCATTATTACACTTTTAATATATAAGGTACGACGGAATAACATAATCCAGCTTATAATATCCGAAACATCCTACAGTTAATCTAAATAAATGCCGACCGTAACAGCTGTATTGTAAAATAACCGATGCAAATGAAATGGATAAGGGAAAATATTAAAGCATTATTAGCAGCAAAGTCAATCGGCGACGTGTCAACGGCTCCTTAAAAATGACACAGTGCTTGTCGATGTACAGTGTATACGTAACTGCTATTAAATAGCAAAACGGTAGAAACTGTCAACACCTTAGTTATACATCATTATGTATACTATAACGCAATAAACTATGTACACATAGGCACCTGAGTTACCCAACAACATTATTTAAGGACTCATACTAATAAGGAAAAGTAACATGATCTGTTCAGTTCTTTTAACAAGCTACAATACAAAAGAACCTCGAATAGAATTAGTTGTGAAATAAGTAAAGTTTTTACATGTTTATTTCAACAACTTTGGAAAAGAAATTTTAGTTCTGCAACGAGGGCCTGCCTTATACTTGCAGCGTCTTTCTTAAGTATCAGCCGAGGACGCATTAAAGGTTAGAATACTGCTACGAAATAAAACAGTGGAAGAAAACATCTCAAATAACATATTGAGGTATGATTCTGCATTTTCCTGTAATAGACCTGGCAAGAGATTTATAAACTAAAATAATACTGAATTTTGCGGTATCGCATTCGTGGCTACAAAAGTGAAAGGTTTTTAAAAAAAGGTTCCGTCGAGCACTTCGCCAAGTAAATATTTTACAAAATAATTAAGACAATTGTAAATTTACATAAAACACGAGTATGAAAATGGAGAGATACAATTATCAATAATAAAGGAAAATAAATGATTTGTTTGTATCGAATCAATCAAATATAACAATTATATTATTATTATTATGAATACCTATAATCGACTTGAAATGTTTCGAAAATAATAATACCTTTGACATTTATCTCACTAAATTATTTCGATTTGGGGTCAAAGAGACATTATAGTTCATTGCTCAACCCGCTAAAGTGTGACAACATTTAAGGCGTTAATATCTATTGCAACTCTGTCTCACGTTTCATTCATCGTAACAACTGTAAGCATTAATATATCAAACCAAAAGGAAAATAAAATAACTGATGTCCTTTTTTTGTAAGTTCTTTTATTTCAGTATTTGATAAAATAAGAAAGAGCTAAGAGTTACGTTAGACTTGTTTGTCTTATGCCCGGTTTCTGAAGCATTTTTAACTGTAGTTTATCTGTTTAATAGCGCTATCGGTTCGATAACTTGTCAAATTGGGTTTCTGAATACAAAATGACACGAGAAATGTCAGTCTACGTCTCATTCTGTATACAGAAACATTGACAGTTAAACGCCGCTTGTCTTATGGATAACGTTATTGAATCAATAGCTATTGATAGTTTAACTGACGGCTTCAGAAACCGGGCATTAATAATCTCAACATATTATAATTTAAATTAATTATTATATAATGTTAGTAGTTACCAAAAACTATTATGATGAATTTCACTCTCGGAATGTGTAATTTAACAGTCTTTTGTAAAAGCTAGTCTCGTTCAATTTGGGTACTAAAAACCACAAATGAACGAAAAATGTTTTTGTTCCGAACGCTCAGTGATAGACCATTTCTGGTTTTCTTTTAGCAGACGTTGAATTCAACCTCGAAGCCGTGCAATATGAAAATGTATGAGAAATTATTTATTTGGTGTATAGCGTAGGGTTTTATTCATTACTACATACATATTTTCTATAAATTACCTTAGTACTTATGCAATAATTATAGTCGTTAATACTATATATTCACTTTCTATTATTTTATTACAGATTTTACACAAACATTGTCATGAATAAACAATTTTTTTTTTTTAATTTATGTGTCAGTCGTAAACTAAACGCGCATGCATTTCCGTCGGATTGTTACGAAATTATATAGCATGGAAGTGACCACTCACCTACTCATTAAAGTGTACTACATCACACAGCGTCTTCGACGTAATCGCTAGAATTGTAGGAAGTTTTTTTTACAATGAAAATTCTTTAAATTTAAAATTTAGCGGTCACTGCAGCATATAACAATCTTCTAATAGTACTCAAACAGTACAACAGAATAGAGACCCAATTGAAACGTGAGTCAATGTTACTACAACGCACTCTTAAGCAAGTAAAACAATGCAAGTACTACTGCTTCGTGGCAGAAGAGACGGCGGTGTTGCTTCCGCGGTTAAACTTTGCACTGGCCACTCTTATGTCACTTAACGTGTCAACATGTAACATTTTAAATTACATAATTTCATCATTGAACCCAAAGTAAGCATACGCAATTAATTAATTATACAAATATACAAAAGGAATAATTAATTAAATATGATTTCACAATTACACTCAGTTTCATTGCGGTGGTATTTGTTACAGAATTTTATTACAGCTTACTCTATCGACCTTAAATAATTATGAAATTAATATTTCAAAAGTATCTAGATTGTTTTAAAGCAAATTTTATTATCATACTTACAGCCGTTATATAACACATAGACGTCCCAAAAATGCAAGTGTCGATAGAAAATGAGAGTGTCCACCATAATTTTGGGTTACGCCATACATAATACGCGCAGTGGCTAGTTAACCATTAAGTCAAACAAACAGAGCTAAGCGATTCTCAGCTTTCTCCGACATGGAATCGATCACACCGACCGCGGTATATAGAAGCACCTGGAGACGAATTCGTCGTGCCGTTTGATAATCAACTTTATACCGTTGATATAACATTTTATATCGAGATGTGACGTGTTAAGTCAATGGTACAGACGGTCTAGAACGCACGTAGGCCGTTAGAAACGAAACCACTGTCCCACTTGGTGTAGTGGACGTTCCAAATAAAGTTTGGAATTATTCATGACGAATTAATGAAGGGTTTTATTATGCAAGACACGTTCGGGATGTAGTCTGACGGACGTCAATCTAATGTCTATGAAATATAACCTATAACAATGATTAAATATTATTAATCTTAGATTTAATAAACATTGGGTTTAATAATTACTTGAATGAGTGACGTAAGGGTACAAACATTTATTAAAACACTATTAATTTAAAGTTTAAAATTCAAATATCTTTATTAAAAAACAAAAAAAAAATCATCAAATTTTGACTATTTATAAGAAAGTCACAAAACTAAGAGAAAATAACTTTTTTTGAGAATTCATAAATAAAAAATAAAAATTTACTAGCAAAGCTATTTGAAGGATCCTTAACACATAAAAAGTTGAGGAAATAAAAAAAATACATTTTATTTTTTTATTCCAATCATCCGGTTTTCCGTAGGGCGCCTTAAATATACCAATGTGTTAGGTTAGAACTGTCAATGGAATTTCATCCTAAACGAAAATGACATAAGTGCCAAATTTAAAATGTCGTCAGGCTATATTTATAGAATGATATACTTTGCGAATACTAATGCCTAATTTAAATATCAGGAACAAACGTTCGCTCAGAATTTTAAATATGGGAGTTTTGCAAAACGCATTATGCATTTTAATATAAACTTAATATGCAATGATATTTCCTCTTATTCATACACAAAAGTTATTTTAAAAATGTTATTATTTCTAAAAAATTGCGCAAAGTAACTATTACATTCAACACTCGAAATCCTTACATGAACTTAGTTTACAAAATAGGCAAACCTTGGGTCGATCTATAAAGGCCTTTGTATATATTGATTGACGTTGCACTATTTCCAAACATTGTTGCAATTTAAAAAAACTATATGTATGGTTGCTCTTAATCTTTGTACGCGACCATAAACCGTACTAGACATTTGATTACAAGAATGGACGGAGCATATTCAAGCTTGAGTTACAAAGATTATTAGGGTTAACGGGTATTTTAATACGCTTATCTTTATTTATCTTAATAGTACTAATAAAATTAACCTATCGCAATGCTCCGGCAACACTTTTTATGATTTAAAGGTTTAGCGGTTGCCTGTAATCAAACTTGATGTTGAGGAAGCAGTCTAAAATTCTAATAGATACGCTAAACGGAGTTTTTGGCGGGATCTTAGTCTGTCATGTAGTGGTTTTTATATTTTATTCATAATCTTGTGTTATTAGACTCTATATTTTGTAATATTGGTGGTGTTTTACGTAATATAGTTCGGTTATTATGCACAAGTGAAGTGGATGGGAAATAATACCACGGAGCGTGCATTTTCAGATGCCACCAAAACTCCATGGAAAGTTCTAACAAGGAAACCACCATCTTGTTAGAACATTATAATTATCACAAGACACTTACTTGGCAAAATCTTGTTACTTGACGCTGGCTAGTGCACAAACCGTGACGGAGCCAAAAAATATAGAAGAAGAAGATACGCTAAACAAAGATGACTTTCAAGCGTAGCTATCAGAATACATACACCAATGGGTGCCTAGCGACAAAATTGTCGATTTGAAGGAGAAAGTTAACCAGGCAGGCATTAGAAAATGGCCGATCTCCACGGAAATTATCGATTTGCCTAATAATAAAATTCTTATATTTTGTTTACTATACAAACATTTTAGTACATTGAGTAACTCTCTAATACATTATGTAACGGTATTGGCATTAAATATAACACGGTTATTACAAATAAATAAATTCAATATAATAATAACAATATACGTGAATTCCGAGTTATACACATATTAAAAGATCCCTCGCAAAGTTCAGTAAGGTAGCCCACCATTATTTCATAAATGGCATACGCCCTTATCCAAGTTAAATAAATATACACTAGCTTGAAGCTTGACTAAGATGACGTTTAAAAATCAAGAAGAACACAAAAATTAATTAACATAAAAATATTATGACCACCATAATAAACCATCGATTCGGCACCGACGAAATAGCCACATCCTATCTCTTCTGTACGACAATCTTCATAATCGCAATTCTCCTCCCTACCTAAAGAATGACTACGTGGTGTTAGTTTCCGGAGATCTATTACCACGAGATCTATAACCACGCCGCCTATGCTCAAAAAATTTACCCAAATTTCCTGACTGTCACACATAATATTATAATAAACAATTTGCGGTTCAAACTGTAAGGCTATGGAACTCACTTCCATCTGATATTAGGCAAGCAAGATCTGTTATAATACTTAAAAAAATACCTTCATCGGTATTACCTCTCGCTGTCTTGCTGATATAAGCTGTCTTTACTGTAATACCGAAACCAGGATAAAGCATTCTGTTTTCAAGGTAATGGAAGTGGTTGTACTTTACCTTTCAAAAGCACTTTTAGAATGTAGTGTTTGTAGTATGTCTTTTTAATATATTAAATAATAAAAAAAAACAATAAAAAATTAATATCTTTATATTTTTGTATGTACTTTTATATTGCCACCGGGTAATTTAATTTTAAAATGAAATGTCTCATAAGGTATAATACCTGCAAGAGATCGACCTAAGCGAAAAGGACTTGTTTAATTTTTGTTATATTTTCAAGCTGTGCAATAAAGTGTTTATTAGTATTGTTACTATTGTTAGCGAAGTAGCATAACAATAACCAATAGACAGAAATACAAAGAATACTATGAAAAAATTTTTCATTACCTGTCCTATACGTATTATAGCTAAACGATATTACGACACCGGGCAAAAGTGTTTTTTAATAATCAAACATAGCATGCAAGTCGTTACATGACATTCTTACGAATCATTATTAACTACGAAGATTCCAGAAACACGATGTTATTCAACAAAACGTTCGTTAATGATTTTGTCCGTCAGTTAAACACAGTTAGCAAGCTTTTTAATGATTCCCTCTCAAGTTAATTCGAAATACGTAATTATTGTTTACAAATTCCTTACATTATAATTTTGGGTCACATTACATAAGTTTAATAAAAGGCAAAACTGTAAAAGTGACGCAAACGTATGATAAAAATGCAATATTAAAAACTTAAATTAAAATAAATGTAAAAACTAAAAGTCTATTGATTATAAAATACTATTATTGTATTACATATTTATATATGCATGTTACAGTGTATGTACGGCTAATTATGTGGTATTTACTGGTTTTTGATTATTTGTACACCCTAAATACCCCCTATTCCACTCCATGAAACATATCCATCCAAAGGTTGCCTGGAAGAGATTGCTATTAGCAATAAGGCCGCCCTTTGTACTAATCACATAAGTGTAATGTTTTATAGTGTTTATTTGAAATGGTGTACAATAAAGATTAAATAAATAAAATAAATAAATAAAACAACGGTAGAAACAAGTAACGTTAAAGACCTTTACTGGATGCTTAGTGATCAAACTACGTCAACTGGGGATTGCTTTAATCCAAATACTAATAACATTTTAAATACCTTAACTTCATGCCAAATATTTACTGAATATCAATTATTTTGCATAGTTTTTTTCTAATGCCCGAGCTAATTACCATGTTCAAGTTGAAAATCTGCCACCAATCACCTATAGGTTGCATTTGAAAGCCAGCCCTCCTCTATAATTTTAAGACACACTGCCTTTTAATATCAAGTAAGATTATGGTTAAAGCATATAAACCATAAAAAATATCGTTAGATAAAGCAATCCCCAGAAAGAAAAAAAAAATTAAATTATTAATTAGGTGCACACGCAAAAGTGGCCAAAAAGAATAAATAACAGGAGTCGTCTCGCTCCACTTACATTAGAATGGCAGCGGAATGCATCATCTTCAGTAATAAACAATATTTATATTTTTTTCCTTTTTACTGGTCATTCGAAGGATAGACAATTATCTTTGGGATAAAAAAAAGAAAGTAAATACGTAAAACTGTAAAAGTTGTCCTGATAGATCAAAGAACTAATCACAGTGGCAAAAAGAACTCGAAAGTTCTACTTAGGATACAGGCATTATAAGACAGAATGAATAAAATACGAATAAGTGTTACAAGTTAATATAAATGTTAAAGGTAACCGACGGAGAGAGCAACTGTAAAATTTTACATTGCATACCTGCAAATGAGGAGTGTCCTTTAAACGAATGTCTTTACAGAAAAAACACATATAACCATCCTAGCAGTTCATTAAATATAACTTTATATCTATAACACTATCATATATTCCTAGATAGACTACCTATTGCTACATTTGTATAATCCAACACTTTAAATTTGAAAAGGCCATGACGTCATTTATCACTAAGCATAAATAATACATGACATGGCTACAATTTAAAAAAGTTAACAGATTTATCAAGGCATGCCACAAACACAAACATTACCCTTTCAAAAGCGCGGAGATTGTGCAAATATTTAACTCAAGGATTTAACAAGTAAGCGCAACTTGTCAATATATTATGCTTCCTTTAAAAGTGTTTGTTTTTTGTGAAAGCCTTATGTCGTTATTTGTGTTAATTCATCAAAAGAATAATTCACAGGAACACTTATATACTTTATAAATAGAATCCCAGCGGTATAATAGCGTTCTTATCTTTGAAATAATTTATATTATGTTGTTTATCCGTCCGGTTATTCAGGTAAATATGTTTTCTGTTTAGTCTATACCCAAAAACACATCTATGAAATGTTCCAGTAATATCAAGCTCCTTTACCGAAAAAAAATCTGGTAAATAATAGTATGATAATGCTGTAATATAAGGCTTTATAAAAATATATCAGGTTTTATTTAATATCTGTTAGATGTCCCTGGACGCAAAACTCTGTGAAAAGATACTTGACAATGATGACATATACTTGTATAGTCGCAGAGTTCGACTCACTTCCGTAGTCGAACTGCAATACTCACTTCTACTGTTTTACAGCAGTGCTAGTAATACACATTACTCGTATGCGTAATTCCGATGTATTCGAATGTATTCCTCGGTCCTTAAGATTAGAAACCTATTACGACAGATCTATGGAGATTAATTATACACACGATTAGACTATTGTTTACTACTCCATAAAGTTACAAAAGTATACAAAAATATCGGTAAATTATACCTTGAACTAGTTGTACATTTTTTGGTACATTTTGAACAATAAAAGTATCACAGTTGATCTATATCAACTGACTATTCAGACTATAAACATATAATAAATTGTAAGAAATATACAAAGAGTTACGATTATATATGAAACAAATCATAATTCAAATTATTTTAATATGGAGAGAACTGTTAAATAAAAGCAAGGTACAAATTATACTTTGGTACATAAAATCATAATGACTTATAATAATGTACAGATATTCCGTTTTACAAACAAAATTAAGCGTACAATTTAAACAACAAAAGACTAAAACAATGGGACATGAAACCACATTTCCACGGTCTTTACGTGCAGTTTTTTTAAAGCAATTCAAAATAAACCGATTCACTTCTGATTTAATACGCAACGTGGGCGGCAATCATTCCATACAAATGTATTCCTCCGTTTTGTCCCTGGATAATGGAAGTATAGCCAATGTGTTTAAACCATACAATCTGTATCTATCACAGTCATGTTTCTATAGTTTTGTTTTTCCACAGATCAAATGTTACAAAATCTACGAGGCTTTTTAAAAGTACTAAAATTGGCCAATTATATCGCCGTTTCCTTCATACGATAAACAAATTAAACGAATATAACAAATCAAAGAAAAAGATACAGAGACCGACAAACTTCTTCTTAAATTGATTTTGAAATAATAATTAAAATCTGTATATTTTCGAAGGAGGAAACAGGGGATACAAATACAATGGTTTCGTCTATTTTATGTAGAGTCTTTCGCGCACTATTTGATAGTTCGGGAAATGTGAGATAGCAATAAACTCCTGTTTAATACCTATTCTATAAAATGCTCGCCAACCACATTCCCTCTTAAGTATAACACGAAATGTCGTAAGACCGTACAAATTATTTATACTTGTTATTTGTCACGAAACTTCATTTCATATGAATATTATTTAATACAAATACAACATTATTTCGTTAGATGAAGGTGTTACTTTGCTCAAATCTATCGAAAATGATTTATATGATCCGCTTGGAACAGATTGCCAGTTGCTGAGAGGAAGAAACAGTTAGTATCACTTCCAAGCGGAAGTATGACGTAACATTAAACTAACTATTTATTTATACTGAATATTTATTCATAATCCAATATCTCCTTAGTCAAATATTTTTACATACTATTCGATGTTTTTTTTTCTTAATTTGCCACATATTTAAAAACCGTCTCGTTAAAAATTTGACGGTAAACTATCTGTAATAACAAACGCACTATATCACGATCAAATATGACACATTCGTAACACATTTGTAAGTGAAATCCACAGTATGTATTTAATTATCTTGTATTAATTACACAAACTAAACAAATGAAAATGAACAAGAGCTAATCTACGAAACGGCTTTACGGATATTGATAAGACTAGTCCTGCCATATAGAGGACATTTCAGAGTATATTCTCTTGACACTTTCACATCGAAACTAAAAGAGTAATAATACAAAACAACAGAAGCAAGTTAAAATCGGTAAAGCTATAAATAAGTCATACTCATAAAATCATAATAAAAAAAAAATAAAGGCAGTCCAGAATGAATCCGGATAACAGAAATGATACAACAAAGTTATTTTTACGAGAACAAACAGAATGGCAAACGCTCTATAGTTCATAATAAACATTTAGTAAACTCAATTTATACAACACAATTAAGTATCTGACAATTGTAAATAAAACAAAAGAGAATTATTACATTAAAGAAGAATAATATAGTCATTGTGAACGTCAATTTGTGGTGTTAAAATTTGTCAGTGAAAGTATGTATACTCGTAGTGTTAATGCCAGTAGTAGACGTGTCACACTACCTTTTCTCAAAAAATACAAAATGGTGGCCATAATTTAAACATTCTATTTTTAAAATCAAGCCTAGGTAGATAATTTAATGACAAATAGAGAAAAATCTCTAAAAATTATTTAATTACTTATAGAACATTATTTTCTATACGTAACAATGTTATATAATATATTTATGAATGTATATATTTTAATTATGTTAAATATAATCAAGTAATTTACAAATATAATAATAAAGTAAATTTGAAAACAGGTGATTGTTATTGTTAAACACATAACTTTGTAAGCTAATGCTCCCGAGTCGAAACCTATTTGTTCCACTGACCGACAACGAACACGGATTTTATAATTTCTTTTGACAAATTCGGCGTCACATTTATATAAAGCACCCATCTTGTAGACCTGACTCACAGCGCGGCCGTATTATCTGTAACGGTACGCGACCAAGGTCATTGAACGTAAATAGTCATGTTTATCGCAGACGCCGTTAGATGTCACTGTGCTTTTTTTATTCAAGCTATCGTTACGTACGATTCAAAAGGTTGAGTGCTTCTTTGAAAGCGAACTCAATTGCCATCAGGAGGGTCTTAACTGACTCGACTGAACAGCGAGTGATGAGTTCGGATATGAAATTTCGTGATTTCGCTCCGCTCACTTTCAAGTCAACTATCGCAGACTTGTTAGTTGAATGTCTGACGCTGTTTTTGGCCAAATTAAAAAAAAACTATTTATTATACTATTGTTTGTACACTTCATTCATATTTTACAGCGAAACTTCTTCGTTCGATTTTATTATATTAATATACATATTTCAAATACAATACAATTTCAGAAAATATTCACACTAAAAGTGGACTCATACCGTTTACCTCAGTAGCAGAAACGTCTAGAAAAATACTCATAAGTGCAATCAGCTTGTTACGTTCGTGTTCTTTCTTAATTTTCATAATACTTGCTTATTTAAAACCCTCAGTATCATAAATCAATTAAATTCCTGACATGAAATACCTACACACAAATTAATTTATATGTAGGCAGTCTATTGAAATTATTAATTTTCCTATCACAGTGCTTTAGCCTGAATATCATAAATCAATTAAAGGTTGTAGTACTCTATTCAATGCGACTACTAAGTAGCTTAAAGTAGGTAATTTATAAATTATCTAAGTATTCGTTGTTAATAAGCATAGCGATATAAATCGTTGACAATAAATGCTGGCAAAAAACACGAATTGCAATGATTATCCACCAAACGAAGAATATGCCCTTAACTTATTAACAAAGTTTCGAAAAACAAGAATATGCGTTAAAAGTATTTGACATACGTTAGTAGAAAGTTGTATAATTATTTTATTTAGAAACGTAATAAGCTTAAATTCGTATAATATAATTAAAGTTCACGTTTTACTAATTGCTGGATTATCACATAATGAGAATATCATTATAAGAAAGATAATTATGAAAATATTATGATAAAACTTCTTGGTGTTTGTATAAACGTGTAACTTAATTGGCCCATTTTTGTGTCATTTTATAACTTTCATTCATTGGTACAATTATTATGCATAAAAGATAATTTATAAATAACAACATAAAAGTTAATATAAAATTCTTATACAGTATATTATGAAACTAGTAATAGCTTCAGCGTAACTCTACCACCTGTTGAATATTTCAAATTGAAAATTTGTTGTCAAGCATCTGTAGGTGTGTGCTGGCATTTATACTTGAGAACTAGGCCATGCCACCTTTAGATTGTGGTCAAATAAATAAAGTAAAAAAAATAATACTTACATCAAGTCAAGTACATTATCAAATGTAAAATTGTGTTACGATACCTGAAACAATTAAAATATATTAATAGTACTTGTTTTTTCTATATTACAGAAATCAAATATCAAGGGAGCGCGATCGCGCATCACGTTATGGGTCAAGAACAGTCCTACGCACACGCTAACATCCACGTCCGACGATACAAGGGGAAATACGACGACCCCATACAATACCGAAGCTCCATCGACTACAGAACAAGCGATTACGACAACAAAGAATACGATTACAAACGGCACAAGTTGAGACGAAGCGCGGACAGCTTCAAGAGCAGTAACTCGTCAACCGAAAGCAGCGGCTACAGGAGCGGCTCGAGCGCGTACGAGACCCGCTCCGATAGCTCCTCGAAGAGCGGACATTACTGTTCAACTTTTTACAAAAACGATTATTATAAAGACGTCAGTAAGGAAGTGTACAAACCGGTTAAAATACCGAAAGAGAAACGCTACAAGCACCAACTTTTCGAAGTCCCGAAGGAACAGTCGAAAAGTGGCACGCTAAAAAATTATATGAATGAAACGGAGACTGCGAATTTGAAAGCACCCGTACCTAAGAGAGCGGGTATAAGAAATTACACGCCTAAAATATTAACAGAAGAAGAGCAGAGAAAAAAATTAGATTGGAATTAGGAGAGTTAAGACTAGTAGCTGTTGTAGTTTGTAAATATTAGTAGATATATAGGTAAATGGTTTTGAATAAATATGGAAGCGGCAGGAGCGCTGGCGAGTTTGGCGCCGTCGCCCATCACCGTATTGGGTCTGATACCACTCCTGGCATTAGGAATTACGTACTTCAGATACCAACAGTTCGACCCGGAGTCTTACGTTACGGATATCAACTCTGTGAGTCTCCTTATCCTAATAATATATCGCTAAGTCTACCTATAAACAAAACTAAAAAAATACACTAATTACAATCAATCAATTATTATTAAAGCGGGTTGACATTTTTGCTTATGCTCATTCAAATGGAGCAAAGTTTTATTTATTATTATTTTGTAGACAGGTAGAGGAGTGCATAACAGAAATACATAAAACACACAAATCAAAAAAAAAAAAAATTAGTAATATTCAAGTCAAAGACACCTACTGGTATATTTATAAGCGTTACTTTCTTAGCGGAAGTGCGAAGTAACGTCCACCCTAAATTTTTAATGATGGATTTCCGCAAAGTAACGGTTCATAATTCAATTTCAACAAATAAACCTAATTACTATTTGAAGATTGCTCGCTTCTTTCTTCGAATTATTACAGTATAAAACGCAATACCAATATAAAATTATCAGATTTTTTTTTTTCGAACTGTCCTACACTGTTGGCTTCGTAAGGCCTCTATAGTTTCACCGGACTACCCAATCGGATCAGTAGTTTCATAGATTACCTTCTACAAACATACTCATTTTTCACATATAACTATATACAACATGTATCGAAAATTATAAAACTTGTTGAATAAAATGTTTCAGGTGATGCCAATTTACGATTTCGTAATAGTTGGAGGCGGCTCTGCGGGTGCAGTAGTCGCGTCACGGCTCTCCGAGATCGGCAACTGGACAGTTCTACTGTTGGAGGCCGGGCAAGATGAAACAGAGATCTCCGACATCCCCGCACTGGCGGGTTATACACAACTTTCTGATATGGATTGGAAATTCCAAACAACACCTTCGAATAATCGCTCGTACTGTCTCGCGATGAACGGTGACCGCTGTAATTGGCCCAGAGGGAAAGTGCTCGGAGGCTGCAGCGTCCTAAACGCTATGGTTTATGTCAGAGGCAACCGTAATGACTATGATCTATGGGAAGCGCTCGGCAATCCGGGCTGGTCGTACGACCAAGTTCTACCGTACTTCTTAAAATCAGAAGATAATCGCAATCCTTATTTAGTAAACACACCATATCACGCCGCTGGAGGTTACCTCACAGTACAAGAAGCACCTTGGCGTACACCACTATCAGTAATGTTTTTAAAAGCGGGCATGGAATTAGGATATGAAAATCGCGATATAAACGGAGCGAAGCAAACTGGTTTCATGCTGACCCAGGCGACCATGCGACGAGGAAGTCGCTGTAGCACAGCGAAAGCTTTCCTAAGACCTGTGCGTCATAGGGATAATTTGCACATTGCCCTCGGTGCTCAAGTCACAAGAATACTAATAAACGACGCCAAGAAGCAAGCATATGGTGTCGAATTCGTTAGGAACGGGCAAAAACACAAAGTGAGAATAAAGAGGGAAGTTATAATGTCTGCAGGTGCTTTGGCAACACCTAAATTAATGATGTTAAGCGGTATCGGCCCCGCGGAACATCTGAGAGAACACGGAATACCTTTAGTGGCTAATTTGAAAGTAGGTCATAACATGCAAGATCACGTCGGTCTAGGAGGTCTTACTTTCGTTGTCAACAAGCCTGTAACCTTTAAAAAAGACCGGTTTCAAACATTCGCTGTCGCCATGAATTATATATTATACGAGAAAGGTCCAATGACAACACAAGGCGTCGAAGGACTAGCCTTTGTCAATACAAAGTACGCACCAACTTCAGGCAATTGGCCAGATATACAGTTCCATTTCGCACCGAGTTCCATCAACTCTGACGGTGGCGAACAGATACGTAGGATCTTAAACCTTCGCGACCGCGTCTATAATACTGTTTACAAACCAATAGAGAATGCTGAAACGTGGACAATACTACCCTTGTTGCTGCGGCCTAAAAGTTCCGGATGGGTGAAATTGCGTAGCAGAAATCCGTTTCAACCGCCGTCAATAGAGCCCAACTACTTCGCTTACAAAGAGGACATTAAAGTCCTCACAGAAGGTATCAGAATCGCTATGGCAATATCTAACACAACTGCATTCCAAAGGTACGGATCCAGACCTCACAATATCCCACTGCCGGGTTGTCAGCATCTTGTACTCTTCAGTGATGAATATTGGGAATGCAGCCTTAAACACTTCACTTTTACCATTTATCATCCGACAGGCACTTGTAAGATGGGGCCTAAACATGATCAGGATGCGGTGGTCGACCCAAGGTTACGAGTTCACGGCGTAGCCAATTTAAGAGTAGTAGACGCGAGTATTATGCCCACCATCATAAGCGGTAACCCTAACGCTCCAGTGATTATGATAGCCGAGAAAGCATCAGATATGATCAAGGAAGACTGGCTCGTATTATGACACTGTTCAAGTTTGGATAATAAGGAACATGTATTTTCTACTCATCGCAAAATACTCGTATGTGTTAACTAATTACTAAAATTATTTATTAGGATTGTACATACTTTATTATTTTAATTGTAATATTTTAATGTATTCTAATTGTCATAAATTTTGTATAAAGTCTCTTAAATAAATGGATGATTTATTAAAATTATTATTATTTAATATTATTATTATAAAACAAAGTTGTCCGTCGCGTCTGTCTGTCTGGATGTTCACAATAAACCCAAAAACTACTAAACGAATTGTAATGCGGTCTTCACCAATAGATAGAGTAATTCACAGGGAAGGTTTAGGTAAATAATTTGTCGAGGTTTTTTTTTTGTAAATTGGTTGAAATATAATTATTGAAAGAATCGGAAAAAGTCAAGCCGCCTTAAACGTTTCATGCACATAAGTATATAGTTTTTTATTACATTTACTTAGGAATCAAGAAAAAAGTAAGTTTTACCCAAAGTCGATGGTATATAAAAATTATAATGATTTAATGCAATGATATATTACAGAAGAGAAAATACCTAGACATATATATATATAAATAGGTTCAGTACCTTGTTTTGCCTTGTTTCTCAACCGATTATCTCTATTTTTATTTTATTGAATAGCTATTGAAGAGCTTAGTTTTGCCTATAATATAATTTGGAAATCGTTTTTTTTTCGTACCATCGACGAATGAAAGCCTTTATTTATAAGTCTCTATTTGTGATACTTCACGCTCCCTACATATACGATCTATAATATTTGTATAATACAGGTAATGATATATATATATATTAACACGTAAAAAAAAGTCTGTACCCTTTATTATCCGCAAATGCTTATCACAAATAAGATTATAATTATGTCGTCACATTTGAATATGAACCCAGTCCGATTTTAGCCATTAATAAGGTTTAAGTTTTTTGTAAATAAGTTCACATTCTATAAATGTAATATATGAAGATCATAATTTTTTTTTATATTATTGACTGCAAAATTTGAACTTCGTACAAAGTGTATAAAAGGTGAAAATCTTAAAATAATTAAAGTTCTCAGATGAACGATTAATATTGCACTTAGTTCAATTTTAAATGTAACGACTGAATAAATTAGTATAATACAGTAATTTACTAACTTTAATTAAATACCAAAGTAACAACGTACCTATATATTATATCGTCTGAACAACTAAACTAGTATGGAAATATTGAAATATTATAAAATTTGGTTTTAGGAATTCGATAATAACTATAGATCTATCCGTTAAAGGTTTAATATGTTAGAGACATCTTTACATTACAGAAAGAAATACATGAGTATATTTACACAGTGACATCTAGTATCACTTATCAAAAACAGCAGTCCTATTCCGTGTTTCTTTAATTATAATTCTACAGAATAATACGTTAGATGGCGCTATTCATAAATTTCAAATGTTAGCAAATTTAATCTGTGTATATATAATTCTTCTGTACGTGTGTGTGACTGAACTCCTCATAAATGGCTGGATCGATTTTGATGTAACTTTTTGTGTATGTGTGTTTATTGGGTCCATATATGGCTTAGCCGGTAGGTGGCGCTGCGATCTCATTCCAGGATAATTTGTTTTGAAGAAAAGGCGACGTCTGCCGGAACCGCTCGTTTTGATATAAAGTTAAGCTCCCAATTCGTCGCCAGACATTATAAAACTGGCGATCCGATTACTCTTTTAGATCATTTTAGATAAAAGATTTGACGTGCAAAAATTATTATTTTAACTTAACTATATCCAAAAATATTGTTAAAAACTTAAGAAGTATTTTGTAAGCACTAAATTATATTGATAATATACATTATATATTGACTTGTGACTAAAGTTTTCAGACATAAATACATTTCAGTATATTTTTTAATATAAGTATAAAAACAACTTTGTCTGAAAACTAGTAACAATTTGCAACCCGTCAACATGTCCATTTTAGTGCAAATATTTATGAAACTATATATTAATATTATGCTATATATCTATATAAATTATTATTTCATCATCACCATCATCTTATTACCCTTATTCCACCTAAGAAATGTTGGCTGAACATGTTTTCCTCTATCACTGTATCCTGTCAGATATCATCTCAATATACACCTTTTATACACGTATCATTTTTCACACAATCTATGCATAACTTTTTAGTTTTACTCTAGTCCTATAAATTCACCTTCATATTTAAAACTTATCTAGTTACATGACTTTCATCTCTGCTCATGACATACCCATACCGTACTAACCTATTACTCATCAACTTCGCCGTCACTGGTGCTATTTTCAAAGTTCCTCTGACATAGTCATACTTAAGCTTATCCATTCTAGTTACACCACACATCCATACATTCTTGATTCCTATTTCTACCACATGTAACCTTCTCTCATCCGTCTCTCTCGTAACCCAACAATCAGATCCATACAGAACGGCCGGTCCTATAATAGTTTTATACACCTTTCCCTTGAGTTTGAGTCATATACTACTCCAGACACCTTTCGCCATTTCATCCATCCTGCATTTATCCTATTCCTCACGTTTTTGTCTATGCTATCGGAGTTTTAGATCAATGATATCAATTATCCATTATATATAAACATTAAAACAGACGGCGTTCCATTTAACTACTAAGTTAACTTTCATATATCACTATGCTGTAATAACATACGTTATTTCGTTGTAATTGGCCGTTATACTTGTTATTACTTGGAGTAATACACATAACGATGATTGTGTAATATTTAGTTAATTCTCTCCTACCGACAAAAACAACTAACTTTTGCTCGCGCCTTCGCTCATGTTACAGGACTTCTTTCTAAATAAAAAGGGTACCTTATGTTACAATTTCATAATGATCCGTTAAGTAGTCAAGCTGTGAAAACGTAACAAACTAATAAACTCACATTCGTATTAATTGTAATATTAGTAAAGATTCCTAATGCATTGAATAGTAGGAAAAGGAAATATTAATTTCCATTTCCGTTATATGGAACGCATTTTCAGTTATTTCTTATAGGCTATTTATTTAATGCATGAAGATTGCATTCAGCAACAGAATGTCGCATCGGTAATATAACAAAATATATCTTTAGTTCTTTTTGTATTAAATTTTCTAGTTACAATAAAAAATTCGAATATGAAAATACTGTTCATTACTTTTTATCTTTTTCAGTTTAACACATAAAAATTATTGTTGCAACGTTGGTACATGGTTAACTGATTGTCTTTAACAATGTTACCCATAGATATTTAACCCTTAAATGCATATTATTGCCAATTGTTTCCATTGCACTTCAACTTAATTTTATTAAAAAACCCGAGTGTATGCGTTGCCGAATGCATGTTGAAACCATAGAAAATATCTTATGTGTGAAAGAAAAAGTTGACATTACTTTTGGCGGGTAAGTTATATTTCTTTTTGTTGTTATTTTCAAAATTCAGAATAAGAATCTGGCATCTAAGGGTTAAATACGTAAAATACAACAATCTGTATATCGTGTATAGATCTTTTTTTCGAACTGGCTGCACTGTTGACCAAGCAAGGCCTCTACAGTTTCACCGGACTACAAACCAGCCCGCTTTATTACTAGGTATACATCGACTAATTCCGACACGCAACGCATCTCCACGAGCTACACAACTGAAACAAATGTATTACGTGGATGAATAAGTCCCGGAACTGACACATAGATGGCGATGCCAACAAAAGTTCCGTATAATTTTTCATGAGTACCAACTTGCAAAAGATACCCGTCAAAATTTCATGACATTCTGATGTTTGGTCGACCAGTTACAGTGATTTAAGTAACGCTAGCTTGATAGATGTTATCTATACAATGGATTCCAAACAATTTCGTGTTATGATTTACCATTGCTTGATTAAAAAACAACAGTGCGAGCTCAGCAAGGGCTTGAAAAGTGCTACGAGGACTCTGTTCCATCAAAAACAACCATTTGTCGGTTGCATGCTAAGTTTAAAAGTGGTCATAGAGACACTGAAGATGCCAAATGCAAATGAGTTAGTTACACCGGAAACCATCAAAAAAATCTAGCAAATCGTTTACAAAAACCATTAATTAAAACTGCCTGAGATAGCTGACACCTTTCGTTTTACAAAGAAATTTTGTAAACAAAATAAATTTTTTCTTTCCATTTTGCTGGTCTTTTCCTCTGTATTATTGAGTATGAGTATATTGTTGAGTAATAAACAATGTCATGGGTATCAGCTAGTAAAAAATAAACAAAACCCCTTTCATAAACATATATATGTAAACGTGAAATAACTAACGTTTGTATCGTTTTATCTAATTGCAAGTTTAAAGAGATGTACTGTAGCGTGGAATAATGCAATTATTTCACTTTACATATTTTTAATTTTGATAGCAATTCACTGAGTCCGAAAAATTAAGTTATTTTAAATATTTATTGATATCCTCATAGCGTGTTACAAAATATGATAGTCCAAATATAATTTACGAGGAAACGTACAGTATCAGTTATCACTTATCATAGGAAAATTAACTGCGGAAACACAGAGTTTATATTTACATTATATCGAAAGGCAAATGTGATGAACACGGGGACCTAGAAAGCTCTGACAATGTGCAACTGCGGCGGCGCACCGCGGCGCAGCGCGTGCTGTGCGTTATATAACACGTCCTATTATTACCCAAGAGAGAACTTTCGTTTTCATCCAGAAACCAATAGTTATATAGAACTTACTTTCTACATTCAGTTTAGAATAGTATTATTATACACGGAATTGAAATAATTCTTTTGTTTCAATTTTCATTATACTTTTCAAAAGAACATTTCTACATAAAACGCTGCGTTTCATATTTTCATTCTAAATTTGTTCAATACGAAAAACTACTGCAAAAAAAATTCAAATTTCAAACATGAGTGTTCTTTAGCTTGACAAATAAACATGATAGAAAAAAAACTGTGCATTCACATTCATACCAACTAGAAGTCCAATTAGGCTGAGTGTGAACGAATTTTACAACCTTACCTTTTTCCGTTGTCCGCTTCACGTCAAATGCCCCGACTGCCATATATATTACACTACTAACCCCGATCGCGACTTTGTGCGAGCTAAATTACAATATACATTAATAACAATATATTGTAGTCTGTGGTGACATAGTCGTGAGTTATAATAAAATTAATAGTATAAACACCTTCGCCATAGAAAAAAAACAGCAAGAATGCAAACTTTCATGGTCATCCGCCCACAGTGTTAAAGTTTATCGATCCTAGGCATATGTACTTTTTCTTTTTTTTTATGCCAAAGGCAGACAGACCATCTGATATTAAATGGTTACCGTCGCCTATGGACAACTGCAACACCAGAGGCATCGCTGTTTGTTTGATATTGTTTGTTGTGAATAAATAAATCGAATTTTATAGCGAACTAGCTGCCCTCCCTGGCGTCGAACGAGAGCAATGTCGAAAAAAATGAGAGACCGAAGATTTACAGTTCACAGTACGACCACTCTCGTTGGGAGCTGAACAACTAAATGTAAATTTTATCAAAATTTTTGAGGACTACTGCATCTGTGCTTATTCTTTTGTTATTGTTTTCTATATCACCCACTCGCTCACTTTATTATATGTAGATTGTATAATACAAATGTTTCAATTTTCCCTGCGATTTTTTTTTCTTTTTTTTTCATACAAAATCTTATCCTGAATATTACTCAAAGAACAAAGAAAGAATTAGACAAATCGGTGCAGTTGTTCTGAAACGATGCACGAACATACGTTCCTCTGAAAACGAGAATGCATCTCAAAAGCTATTTAGCGATTTTCTACAGTATTAACGATAGCTTTTCAACAATAAGTGAATAAAATAAACAATTAAAAAAAAACACTACGATGACTTCTTTCATCGTAATCACAGGCTGAAGCAAAATACAATAAAATGTACAAAATAACAAATCCGACTTCTTGATATACAAAAATAATTTACAACGAGTTCAAAATCGAGTCAAAAATTTTTAATAAGTTTTCCGAACCAACCAGGAAGTAATATGGCTTGTCATAAAATTCGCTGTTTCATAACATCGAAAAAGGATTTAGGCCGAACAATAGTCGTAACACAATTTCACCCAATGAATTCATGCGATGTCATCATGCTTAAGTGAGACGCGTGGTGGGTCACGTCAACGGTCAAACCTCACCTTGTCCTCCTTCGACGATATCTTCTTGATTTCAGTCAAATAAAATAAACGGTATAACGGTATAGCGTGGCTAAGCTCATTGTACTTCTATTTATATATATATATTGGAAGTGAAATAACAGTTAAAAACATTTTCCTTCTCTGCAAGTCAGTCGATTTCCTTTTTTTCTGTATAGTAGATATAGACAAGACAAGCTTCAGTGATATCAATAAAAAAATTTGAAAAAAAAAATGTTTTTTCTCTTCATATTCAAAGTTGACAAATGAATAAATGATGCTCAAATTTCGAATAACGGAGACCGCTTATGTAAATAAATAGACTAAAATAAAACCGTTTTGTACATTTGTCTACTGCGTTTGTCAATCGATTTTATTTTATTTTTCATTCAATGATACCCATCTCGTTAGTCTCAATCATTAGTGAAGTTTCTCAGAACCTGATTTCTTGATATCAATAAATCAGAATTTGGAACAAATGATTCCTATAGAAATAATATGCATAATTGCACAAAATAGGAGACTTCAAAATCAAAATCAAAAATACTTTATTCAATTTAGGCCCTAAGAAGGCGCTTATGAACGTCAAAACTACCACCGGTTCGGAATACATCCCAGTCATCGAGAAGAACCGGCAAGAAACTCGATCGGGTTTATCTTTTTAACATATACTTATATAATTAAAATTCATTTTACATTACAATCGATTTTAGTGGATGCACAGAGAGGGGTCAATTCCAGACATCACCATCGTTCACATATTGATCCACTCTATAATAACCCTTTGACACCAAAACCCGCTTAACATGGCACTTAAACTTATAGTCTGGCAAATCAGTAATATGCTTTGGGACTTTGTTATAAAATCTAACACTATTACCTAAAAAACTGTTACTGGTGTTTTACTGAGTCTAAAACATGGAACGACCAGTTTGTCACAGTTTCTAGTTTTTAAATCATGCCTGTGTTTTACGAACTCCAGCTTATCAAAGTTTTTGCGAACATACATTAAGTTATCCAGAATGTATTGGGAAGGCAGAGTTAAGATACCGAATTCTTGAAACTTAGTCTTTAATGATGACTTGAACGGCTAACCTTGTTTACAAATAAATTTTATAAGAAAAGTATATTTTTGTGGTGTGGTGCTTATATTTTTTCCTCTGATTGTAAAATATATTCTTAAAGCAATAATAAACGACGGAGACGAAGACGCAGGTATCAGCTAATACTAACTAAACAAAAACAGTAAGGCCTTATGTGTGTGTTATTTTAAGGATAATATCGAGTTCACTTTTTTTTTATATACTATGAAGGAAGCAAAGAAGCATGCGGGTACCGGATGGTAAGCAGTCATCGCAGTCTATGAACTCTTGCAACACCGGAGGTGTCACATGCGCGTTGCCAACCCTTCAATAGCCTATTTACCTTCTCCTTGAAGAATTCCATACTGTAGTCCCCTGGAAAAACCTCAGCTGGAAACGCATTCCACAACCGGAGCGTTAATAGCGTCACGTATCATAATCCATGGCACGTGATAAGAGATTATGGACATAATT
The DNA here is from genome assembly GCA_035772565.1 of Antheraea assamensis. Taxonomy (NCBI): domain Eukaryota; kingdom Metazoa; phylum Arthropoda; class Insecta; order Lepidoptera; family Saturniidae; genus Antheraea; species Antheraea assamensis. The sequence goes on along the minus strand of JAQQSE010000050.1, from coordinate 1,131,766 downwards.
TAAATAGTCCATAAAGAAAGAAGTGTACCATTCAAATCAATTAAGCAAAACCGACATTCATTAAAACTTGCATTTTTTGTGTACCGTCTCAAACAAGCGTTTCTCATGTAGATTATATAGAAATATTTAGGGCCACTTGCTTAAAACTTACAACCAAATGCATTTATGATTGTTTGAGAACTTCACTAAATCTTCAAATACTCCTTTATATTTGGAGATCCGGACAAACGAAGAATTACTCATATAAATCAACATCCAGAAATAAAAGCCTTAGCTACTTAGATTTGCAGAGTATATTTTCCATTTAGACCTAAGTATGAACATAAAGGACGCAAATGATGTAGAGCTACAAAAATATATAAAATATTTTTTAAAACGTAATAAAATATATCATATTCCGACGTTTAAATATAATACAATATGACAGTGACGAAAAAGAGTACTTATTTCTTTCTTATACATTCGGAAAAAAAAACGAAAAAAATAATGAATTTTTAAAACTCCACACGCAAGCTTTCTTACATAAGCACGTATGCAATAACGATATTCAATCGTTCCACACACGGCGAGACGACCATATCGAATCGACCCGTCCGAGGTGTCGACCCACAACTCTACATAATACTACCTCGTAACACACATCACGGTTTTCTGTAGTAATCCCAGTAGGTGCGCGTGGGGCAGCCGAAGACAGCAAAGCAGGCCCAAGCGCAACAGCAGTTCGATACGCGGAGTCGCGTCGCGCAGATGTCGCGAGTTAAACGGAACCCAACGAAAATTTATACTCCGTAAAATTATTATATCATTCTATTTTTTTTTCTTCTAAATTTATTATTATCTTAATAACGCTTCCAGTAACTCCTACGAATTAAATAATATTGGTGTACAATGTCGCGATTATATCGATCCCTGTAGCGTGGTGTAAGAAGCCTTTTACCTATCTTGACGTAACTTCTTGTAGTAGCTTATCCAGTTGCTTGTAGACGTTGTTATATAATTAAAACATGTGTTTCAAATTGTTTCTGCAGTATGTTATACCTCGGTATATGTTTTCAAATATGAAATCTGTATAATGTGGACTAGAAACATCCAAGTTTACTGTATAATTGCATACTATTTTTTGTAAATAATAAACAAATGTAAGAAGAAATGATATCACAAACTATTGTAAATTCCGATTCTATAAATAAGAATTCAGATATTACACTTTACTCAAATTATATCAAGGATAAGCAACAATTCAAGAAATACTGTGTTTTATCATTAATATTCTTTTTCCTCCTGTTTTTCTGCCTTCATAACAAAATTCGTCAAGAAACAAAACCATTGCTTCTTTAGCACGACCTGTCATAACATAATCATGTCAAATTTATCTATTACGTTGAACTTATCTCTTTATTCAAACATTGTCTAATCATTACTCACAATTAGTCGCGTTTGTTACATAATACCTTCTCGCCGTTTAGTCAATAAATTATGCACTGACGTAAGCTTAGATACCAAACATTGTACAATTGCAACTTGTTATCGACAAAGCCTGAAAGGTTGTCTTACTTTCCTGATGTATATTTAATAGTTCCAATCCCATAACAGCAGTGTCATTGACATTTCAAATAATCTTAGCATCAACGTTTATGTCACTTTCTACAGAATTAGTTTTGGATGAGTTTATTCTATTTCGAACCAGTAACCGCCCGCAAATTCGCACGCGTTAACGAAAATTAATAAGGTTATGTCTCTCTCAGTAAAGTTTTGTTTCGAGGTTAATCTATTTTTCTATTAGTGAAATAACTTCTACAACCGAACTAGCAATTCCGGAGACTATCTCCTACAAAGAAACAAACTTTCCCGGTTCACCGGTTTTAAATACTATATAAATACGATAGATAACAATTTTTCCATATTATAAAACATCGTAGTATTTAAATAAATATATAGTTTTATTGCATTATTATTTTTTTCTTTCAAGCTCATCGGTTCTTGCTTATTAATTAGTGAATACAATAACAGTATTTGACTGAACAGTTTTACTTTTATAATTTTTGTGAACCTCAGAACTTTTTAAAGGTCAAAGTGCATTGCAAGTCATACTACGTCATGTGACACAACAATGTCTGTTTCTCGAAAGAAACAATAAAACTTTTACATCATTTTAATGTTCTAACTCATTAGTGTTTGTCACAACAGTGGACTCATTGACGTTACCTAAAATATAACCTGTGTTTGTGTCTATAATTGAGACGTCTTTTAAGTTTGTAAAAAATATAAGTGACCGTCCAAAAGGAAATCATCAGCAATGAATGTGAGTATTGCATGTTTCAAAGGTTAATCGTATTTTGTAATAGCAGTTCACCATTACATCATTAGTAACTGGTGTTACATATTGCGCTGGGGTTTTCACGCTAGTTCTTTTGTACAACTCGGATATCTATCACATTCTTATTAGAACTCTTAAATAATACAGAGCGCATGTTAGGACAGGAATTTTAATGATTGCTCGGTTCTGACCCTAAGAAATTTTCTCGTTAGTCATTTATCAGTAGTGTATTCCTGGAGTTGAATCTCATCCTAGACATACTTCGTTTCCATTTTCAACGACATCGCTAATTAACTTAAGGTAATGTAACTAAGGATTGAGATCTCCGAGATAATGTCATCATTTAACATCAGATAAGATTGTGGCCAAACGCTAACCTATAAACTATTAAAAAAAAAAAGATAAAGTAACAAGGAGAAAGCAATATTTAATTCCGAAGTATATTAAATAAAAGGTCCCAATTTCATTTATAATCTAACATTTTTCAGAACTCAATAAGTACTACATTCGATATTACATTTAAACAATTAATCTCAAGTGATACTAAAAAAGCAATAAAAGCGTTGTAGCCATCACAAGTAAATAAAGAAATTGCACATTACATTTAATATATCAGACCATCACAAAAAGTACTATATATAAAAGCACACACAACATATCCATACTTTACAATAAGATTAACAATATTTCATAGGTACGTGTGTGTAAATGTTGCAAACAAAATGTAAATAACTACTCACTTTATAATACTAAAATTCATAAACAACTATTTAAATTAGATATGTATAATATATAAAAATGTGTCTAAAATTCGTATTTTTGATTGTGGTTTAAAAAGTTTAATGAAAAGATTTTCTGTTCTACACCTAAGTATTAATTGAATTGGTTACCATAAGCTCTTAATTATTGACTTGAAGTCATTTTGACAACCATTTTTTTATATTAACTACAAGTTTGGAGTTTTTGGCGGGATCTTAGTCTGTCATGTAGTGGTTTTTTTAAATTTTATTCATAATCTTGTATTATTAGACTCTATATTTTGTCATATTGGTGGTGTTTTACGGAATATAGTTCGGTTATTATGCACAAGTGAAGTCGGTGGGAAATAATACCACGGAGCATGCATTCTGAGATGCCACCAAAACTCCATGGAAAGTTCTAACAAGGAAACCACCGTCTTGTTAGAACATTATAATTATCACAAGACACTTACTTGACAAAATCTTGTTACTTGACGCTGGCTAGTGCACAAACCGTGACGGAGCCAAAAAATAAAGAAGAAGAACTATAAGTTTACTTCTGGTTAAGTATTGTTTTTTTTTATATATAAGTATATAAAACTACTGCAATGACGGACATACAAAATTTTCTAACACATTATTTTATTAGTAATCAAGTACGTCTTGTAAAAATTATGATAGTATTCGTTTAACCTTCCTGTGAATAAGAATAGCACATAAGCATATTATGCCATATTATGCCATATTAAAAACAAAAAACTATAAAATAATGGATATATAAATATAGACACCATGCTATTATGAAGAGGAACAATACTTCATTAAATGGTGAACCGTTAATGATTATTGTGTTATGTCAGATGTTGTTCACGTATGTAACTGTGATGTATGCTTTTCCGCTGTGATGTCACACGATAGATTCTAGGTTGTTCCAGTCCAAAGTTACACGTTCCTTACATATACGTTAATTTACATTACCGGTCAAGTGACACTACAGAGTACGATAATCAACTACAATTGAATATGAATTAATTGAACAGTGTGTGTCGTAAATATCCCTAGACTAAATTGGTTTTAATTGGATTTAAAGGTGGTAGAGCTACGCTGAAAATATTACTGGTTTCAGAATGAATGGGTCGGCTCGCCCGGGGTAGTACCACCCTCTCACAGAAAACCGACATGAAGTAACAGTGCTTGCACTGTTGCGTTGCGTTCGGCCAGTGAGAGCGCCGGAGGCCCATATATATTAAAAGGCCGGCAACGCACTTGCGACTCCCCTGGTATTGCTAGTGTCTATGGACGGCGGTGATCACTTACCATCAGGTGAACCACCTGTTCGTTTGCCCCCAATAATATAAAAAAAAAAAACTAACTATATAGAGATTGTTGACTGTGTGGACAATGTTTTAACGTTTAAAAGGTTATTATACTCACTGGGGTCATTATTGCTTTTGAAATGAAGAAATTTAATCATTTATTCTAATTACCTTTTCCAACCTATTAAAATGTGCAATTTCATTTTGGATATTATTTCAAAATATTTTTACAATATGCACAGCTTCCTGCAAATCCAGAATATTCGATAAAATGTAGCCACCATTAAACCACCACCGCATCAAGTAAGACCGCCGCTTTCTAATCGTTTAACAATAATCAATTTGATAATTGTAAATTGAATCATAGATTTGTTTTACACGAAAACATTTTTAAAATACCATAGATAATAAAATTAACCATGCATTTGTGTATGTAACACACGTTATGTAGCATTTACGAGAATCTGTGGTGCATGTAACTAATTGTTCTCATTTTAGGTCATTACTTCTTTCCGGTATACAAATGTATATTCGACAATTACACTGCAAGCCTCATTACACTTTCGATATTTGATTAATATACATCTATCTCTATTATATATACAGCGATGAATACAAATGTCGAAGGCAAATTAATAGAAAGGTTTATATCATACGTATTTCGAAATAGGTATTACGACGTCTCGGATATCTTTTAGAGGGAAAATTATATGTTACCGCTAATGCATTGAAAGGTGTTAAAACGTTCACATTTCCTGGCTAATCTATATAACGCAGAGTTCGAACAATTTATGATATGAAGCCTCACGAATCATTAAAGGCTAAGTTCCAAGAACTAGGTATCTAGGTATCTCAATACATTCTTGAAAATCTAATGTATGTTCCCAAAAACCTACATTAGCTGGATTTATAACAAATTGGTCATACCATGTTTTAGACCCGTTAACAGTGTTTTTAGGTAATAGTGTTAGGTTTTATAGCAAATTTCCAAAGCACATTATCAATTAGCCGGATATTAAGTTCAAGCACCATGTTCAGCGGGTTTTAATGTGTAAAGGCTATTGTAGGGTTGATCAATATGTGAACGATGGTGACGTATGGAAATAACACCCCTTTCTTTGCATCCACCAAAAACCCACTATCTATGTCTACAACTATATATATGTTATTAAAAATATGTGTTATATTATTTATGATGAAAAGGTAAACCAGATCGCGTTTCTTGCCGGTTTGTGGTCCTAACTGATGAATGATTTGTTTTCCGAATCAATGGTAACTTTAAACACCTTCTCACGGCCTAAATTGAATAAAGTATTTTTGATATATTTTTATTTATGATAAATTTATTTGCTCCGTTAATGTACGGAAAAAATGTTTTTTCGCATTCGCACACGCTTATTTTATGACAAATCCAACCCAATCTAATATAGCCCGTCGCTGATGTGTCATAATTAGAATGATAAGCTTTAACCCTCTCCGTTGTATGCCGATCGAAATTAAAAATGAAGCAATTTTAGGACAGTTAGATTGTCCAGATAATCTGCACGTAACCGAAATAAGCCTGTAGAATAACTTATTTATATATATATAAATATTTATATATAACTTATTTATATAGCTGTAACATGTTTTATACATTTGGGATGAAACTTTACTAGTTATGCACATGTACGCTAAAACGTTATATTATTTACATATCTGTACTCAAATAAACATTTCATTCATTTACATTACTAAAAAATGTTTCAGTAGATACTTCTAATTCTATTTGTTTATGTTGATTTACTTTTCTTGAAATATCATTAATTAATTACTAAAGTAAAATCTACTTTCAAAACAAAAAAACTTGTCGCTCCCAATACCGTTGTTGTCAAGCGAAGCTTGTTAACGCACGTTTGGGATACGGAGTTAACGGAGAAAAAGTGAAACGTCACGAACGGTACGGAAGTGTAAGTGCGGACAGGCGGCGGAGTATTAACAACTACTTTTTTAACTTATAGTAATCTCACTTTTTGTTTCTGTTTTTATGTTTGTATTTTTTAAATGACGGAATATTAACTAACTACTATGCCGACATTATATCAATTAATAATAAATCGAATTTTATATGCAAAGCCTCAGAAACCGCGTATGTCGCACAAAACCATAACGTAATTTTTCAATAATTAATAAAGCAATCAATACTTTCCATATCAGAAAACACTATCAGAAACGGTTTCTTAATTATTCCGACTCAATAAATAAGAAAATATTGAAGACATCCATATTCAGCTTTTGATTATCCATTGCCCGTTATTGTTATTGACAATGACACCGGTCGGTCGGTGTCCTCGCAGCGTGCGAAAAAGCAAGCATTAGGCAACAAGCAATTAGTGTGAAAAGGAGAACTCTTCACGCTCACACTCAAAGCCACGATAAAAACAACAAATATGTACGACCATACGATACAAAACAACAAATTAGCCAAATGGAAGATAATCGGCAACAGTTAGTAACAATAACCATTGTAAAATAACATAAATGCGTCATTCATTACTGTGATACAGCCTTTACTGTTATTTATATAATACCAATAATTATCAATGTTATACAACTCTTATATCGTCAATGATGTAACATTACTACTTACAATAACAAATAGCTTTAAAAACAAACATTTAATAAATCCAATGACCCATCAAACGAGTAATAACAGCATTAGACTCGCTAATTGAGAAACACGTAGCACAAGCGGCGCCTAGGTTTGAACAACAGCTATTATGCAAAAGTGTTCCAATCGGGTTACGTCACAACAAATAAAAATGTCTAGGTATCTTATTTAAACATCATTTGCACCGACATGAATATGTATATAAATGCAACATTAAATCGAGGACGAATTTAACATACTAATTATGCTTTTTACATATATTTTAATAACACAGGTCAACTGTTCCCAATGACATTCTAACTTAATCCAATACACGATTTAAATAAAAACATGTAACAGGGAACACCGCGTAACATTGGCTTTTTTTTTAAATTAAAATGTTTCCCTATAATACAAAAGTTTTACTTCTGTCGTGTGTTTTAACGACACATCCTGTTTTTTTTATTCAGTCGAAATTAAAGGGATCTATATTGTTATTAATAATGTGTATTAAGATTTTTTTTTCTTTTTCCTTAATATTAGACCCTTGAAAAATTAATGAACTATGGTCAAATTTAGACCTCTATTTGATCCTAGAATACCTAATTCGTCCTAGCAATATGTAACTGTAACTGAGACAAATAGTAAAGGTATTATTTATTAAAAACTGTTAACTCGACTCAGCATGACTATGAAGGGAAATATCATAGCCAATTATCGCACAGCCGGTGGTAGGAAAAAAAACAAGAAAGACGTCGCGCGATTTTTAATAAAATCATCGATTTATTTTAAAGCTTATTTTGCGAACGTGATGAAGCGAAGGTAACGGAAAAAAAAACGAAAGGGTTTCGTTTTAACAATTATGTCGATCGAAAATTTGAAAGTTTTATACTCTGTTATAATTATTTTAAATCAAATGGTAATCTTTAAAAAATCGTCTTGTTCACCTTATTACTTATTTTATTCATATGTGTAAAATTTGTATGTAACCCGCCATTCGAATTATTACGAGGATCGGTACAAAATCGGAATTTACAATACGACCACATAATGTAATGAAATGGCACTTAAACAACTGAACGTCAGTCTGTAAATTCTGTCAATATGTTTGAAGATCTCTCTATTATCTGTTTCACTTACTCACTTATTTATTCATATGAAAATGTTATAACCCAAATTTTTCTACAAACATTTTCATTCAAAACCTTCATCATCATCATCTTACCCCTATCCCCAGCTAAGTAGAGTCTGCACAAAATGTTTTCCTTTTCCGTTCACCCCTGTGATCATTCAAAACCTTATCCTGACAATTATAAACAACAAAAAGGATTACCGAAATAGGCACAAACAACCGTTCTGAAGTGATGAAGTGTGTCCGGTGTCCGGTGAAGCTACGAAGATCCATCTGGCCAATAGCGTATAATAGAAATAAAAAAGAAAACTAAACACGTAACTAAAAAAAAACAAAAGATATTTAATCTACTATACTTAGTATTCAGGATAGATTATTATGAAAGTACCATATAGATCTGGATAACGGTATCACAAATGACAAATATCCTACGTTACATAAAACTTTATAGTTCAATAGGGAAGGAAGACTTGGTTGGCTATATTTACGCAAGATGTAGGAACTGTTACCTCTAACCGCAATACGGTCACTGTACTCTTACATATGTGGAATTGCATACTCTTTATTAAGATTTTTTTAAAGTCATATATTAAAAACAAAGTAATGTACAGACATTTATTATAAACGCTGCTATAATCTCCGCTTGTTCAATATTTACGATGACTATAAGACACTTCGCTTCATGCTATAGCTTCACATGATCCTAATATCTGTCTTAAGTCTTACCTCAAAATCAAAATCAAAATCAAAAATACTTTATTCAGTTTAGGCCCTGAGAAGGCGCTTATGAACGTCAAAGTTACCACCGGTTCGGAAAACAACCCAGTCATCAAGAAGAACCGGCAAGAAACTCGATCTGGTTTATCTTTTCATTAACATAACCTAAAGCGAAGTAGGAGTCGTTTTTACTTATTATATATTATATGCCGTTTAATTTTTAGGATAATAATGGTGTGTATGAGATTTATTTCAGTGATAGAATAATATTACTTTAAGAAATTGGTACTATGAATAAATTAAAAGTTTGATTTAAACGTTGTATATTATCCGAAGGAATGATAAAAAAACATCAGGTATAATTTAACATACTATATAAATCATACGATGATAACGACGTGATACATAATAAGACATATAATAGTTCGAAAACAAAAAAATGTAGAACAAACATGTAAATAATTTATTTATGCAAATAAGATACACAAATATTTCATATGGAAACTAAAAGTAAATTATTCTATTTGAACTTATACACGATACAAACAATACTTCATAATTTGTAATATAAAACCAAGATACTTAACTTCCTTACTATAGTCGACGCATAATGAACTGAGTCTTCGGGTTATAAATCATATTTATCTGTCTGTCTCGTTCGGGCTTACAGGTCTTATGGAGAGGTGTAGTGATGTGCGTAATAATTGTAGAGGTGCATATCGATAACGGCATAGGTACGATCGATATGCTAAATTATGTTAAGTATTAATAGGGATAATTCTTCGCTATCTGAAACCTATATAAAATCGGGTGAGTGACTTAAGCGCTCCCCTTAGTTCGGTAGTCCTGTGAAACTGTAGAGGCCTTGTCATGTCAACAGTGTAGTCAGTTCGAAAAAAAAAAATCGCTATCTGACAATAAAAGTTTTTAATTTTCAAAATAAAATGTTTGTTTCAATCAAAAATCCTCATTCGTATCTTCCCAATCTGTTGGAATATAATATTCACCATGATCACCTTACCCTTATCCCACCTAACTAAGGTCGGCACAACATATTTTCCTTTTCCACTCTCCTCTGTCCAATGTTATCATAGTATGGACACCTTTTATACACATATCAGTTTTCACATAATCCATTCGCACCATTTTCAGTCTTCCTCTACTCCTATATCCGTCCACTTTTAAACTCAAAACTTCTCTTGTTACATGACTTTCATCTCATTCTCATAATATACCCGAACCATGCTAACCTATTACTTCCTCAACTTCTCTGTTTCTGGTGCTATTTTCAAACTTCCTCTGATATAACTCATTCTTAATTTTATCCATTTTGGTTACACCACACATCCATCTTAACATTCGCATTTGTGCCAAATGTAATCTTTTCTCATCCGTAACTGAACTTTCTTACTAATATGATAAATGCGAAAGTGAGTTTGTTGGTTGCATTTTCAAGCCTAAAGTAATCAAGTCATCATCATGAAATTTTGTATAGACATTGTCAGGGGTACAGAAAAGGAAATAGTGTACTTTTCATATGGATTAAAAAACTTAATTTACAATGACGCGATCGAAAACTGCGCCCTAAAACTAGTTTCATATAAATCGATCTCACTATATAATATTAATAAGAATAAAACCCATCTTCCAGTTCGGTCAAGAAAAGTTGTATTTATTAGTTACGTTCATTTAATTCGACACGAGCTCGAGACCGCGACGCGACGCGGAAAAACTGTCGACTCTTTGATTCGATGCAGTGATGAATTCTATTATTTTCTCTACATAACACCGCATTAAATTCAACATTGTAAAGAGAAAACTTAATTTCTCTAATAACTAAATAAGTAACCAAGATGGAAACTAACGTTTTATTAAATTTGGTATGAAAACTATGAAAGCGCAATGTGGATCTTTATTTAAATAATTCTACCGCCAAACGGAAGAGGGCAGCATTTTTTTTTTGATTTGGGGAAAATCCGTAATGGATACCCACCCCTTCAGGCAGCGGGGGGTGGGTTATGTCCGATTCCCACGGATTCGAAACCCCATGGTACCTATTTGGCCGGGGAGCAGGAACTGCCAATGGCACTACTTCTGCATCCCCGGTAGGTGTCGGCCTCTCATCAGGTGCTCCGTCTGCGGTCTGAGGGGTCAAGGTGGTAGACCCCTCAGAAGGTGGTGGGTGTTAAACCCCCCCCCAGACGAACTGTGGGAGTCGCAGGCACATTGCACCTCCACCACGCGGGTTTGTGCAGATAGACACTAATATCTAATCATAAGCCTGTAAGAGACCCACTGCAGGGCCATAGGCCTCTTCCCGAAGGTAGGTATAGGCATAATCATCACGCCAGTCCACGACGTATTGACGAATTCAAACTCCGACAAATCCACAGTTCTATATTTTCCCAGATACGGTCGTACTGTAAGAACATTTCTCAGGTTCTGGTTTCCTCACGCTGTGTTCCTTCACCGTTAGCCGCTAATATTACCAATTTAAATGAGTAAATATACGCGATTTCTGAAAAAAATAATTGTTTACACATGTCGGAGTTCGAACTCAAGTTCAAAAAGATCAGATTGATATTCCACTCCACCGGTCAAACCATTCGACCAATGTTGTCGAGTTTGTAATATTGAGCTTTATTCATATTTGGAATCAGGAAAAAATACGTCTAAAAGTATTTTATTGTTCACTATGGATTTCTGTTCTCAAATTACACTTAATAATAAACATACGAGTAAATGTACTTTGCTAATGACACACTTTACGACTTTTCTCCGACTTGTGTATTTATTAGATGGTCCCCTTTTCATTACGTCGCGGCGGTAAAATTAATCCTTAGGTCTGTTTCGAAGACCAGGCGAGCGCGTGTATTTCAAGTGTACATAGGGCTATTATAGAGTGGATCAATATGTGAAAATGGTGATGTCTGGAATTGACTCCTCTCTGTACATCCATTAAAATCGATTGTAATGTATAATGAACTTTAAATATATAAGTATATGTTAAAAAGATAAACCCGATCGAGTTTCTTGCCGATTCTTCTCGATGATTGGGGTGTATTCCGAACCTGTGGTAGTTTTGACGTTCATAAGCGCCTTCTTAGGGCCTAAATTAAATAAAGTATTTTTGATTTGATTTGATTTGACAAAAACTCAACTACTATCAATGTGAAAGTAAGCGGCGTCTACATACATTTGAACCACACATAAACGCGCAAGCACCCACCACCATCCCCGCCTGCACTCTGGATCGGGACTTACTCTATATATATTATAAATTATAGTGTCTCTCTCATCTCTCCGTGTGCTTATAATCTGAAAACCACTGGACCGATTTAAATGATTTTAAATTTATTATGTACTAGATTTTTGCCGCAGCTTCGCTCGGGTTAATGTAGAATTGACCAAACCCATGGCAACAGTATTTTATTTCTAGACGAACTTTAGTCTCTCGTTCGGGTTAACGTTTATAAACTATTCTTAATGTTTTAATTAATGTTGAATACGTAAGCGTGCGATTGCTAGAAACATATAAATATATATTGTCAAGTTTACAAAAACAAAATTTACGACTGTTGTATGGTCTTTCTTTTAAATTTGAAATATTTTGAAACTTCAGAATACAAATGTTAATAAATTTGAATTACAACGAATCCCACTTGCAGCATAATAAACACAAATATATTGGAAGTTAACAAGTGTATTGTAATAACAGGTTTTAAAATCTTACCAATAATGTAGTTTATGTTAATACAAACAGAAATAAAAATAACCTAATCTGGTTAATTATAATATATAATAGTGGATGTAAAAATACTATACAAATATTTGCCAACATATTATTGTTAAGCAGAGGTATGCGTACAAAGAAACACGAGCGCATGAATTTCATACCGTCAGCCATTTTGATAACTCTCTCATCAACACACAATCCTACACGGCTGCTGGCACCTACAAAAATTAGAATACAATTTAATATTTAGTTTTGATATATTCACCCATATCAATTTGGTGAGTGAGTGTGATTACCTAACAATTATACATTATCAAAAGTTATGTACATAGGATGTAAATTCATGTGATACAAGAACATACGTTTTGCATAAATAAGTACACATTAAAATAAAATAAGCCGATATTACATAACGGAAACAGTCGAAAATGTTTAAATGTACAAATCGGTATGCGGAAAGAACTATTACAATGTTAATAAAAGCCATTAAGAGCAAGTAAGCTTCGCGTAGAACCCATTTCGTCTACGTGACAGGCCCAGTTTATTAATAAACGAGCAATCGTAATATCCGGTATATTACTGTGCAATTTTAACAAAAATTAAACGATTCTCTGAATCATGACTTGAGAACGCAGTAGTAGGAAACGTTTTATGCCTTATGTACGTACGTTCAGCCACTGCCTCTGCTGTTCGCTTTTTAAGAATGTTTTTTATTTTTCGAACTGACTACACTGTTAGCCCGTAGGCCTTTACAGATTCACCGTACTACTAAGGGGAGCGCTTAAGGCACTCACCCGATTTTGTTTAGGCGGTGTGCCGCGGCTTGAAATGTCGCCGAAATTCCCGATCTAACTAAGCTATCTATCTCATACATATATGAATTCGTGAAAAATACTTGTGTAACCACGTATGTTTCACGAATGCATACCTGTATTTTGCATCTAACTTCTGTGGTCTAAACTACTACAGTTCGAAAAAGGGCAAAAAAAATAGCCCAACACTATAATTCACAAAATACTTTTATGGTAGCCTCGAATACAGTGGTTATTCCCATGCTTAGCAAACGAAAGGTACACGCTACCGATACTTTCGACTTCCATACGAAAAATAGCCAATAGCGGAAGCAGGATGAATATCGTATTTAAATAAGCATGCTGTCCAACTTCTTGCAGACTTCGATGGTGGTAAATAGAACGTAAATGTACAGATATATAGCTCAACAAAACAGTCCAAATCTTCACCTAATATGTCGTTTGTATGTGTATGTGTCGTTTATATCTATCTATTCAACAAAATCTTCTTCACACTTCATAACTTTCTTTAAAAGCAATGTGTACACTATAATCAAACTTCTTAAGCAAAGTTTTCGACAAGTAGAAAAAAAAAATAACAAACGCATAGTCGATGTAAAGGTTTTTTATTTGATACCTTTATTTTATAGTGATTATTGTATCGTCTTGTAAGGAATTTTAATTATATTAACGATTTTCAAAATTATAGTTGATTTTTCTATAACAAATTCTACTTGTGCACAAAATGTTTGCTTACAGTATATAAATAAACGTATCTACATTGTGACTTAACCATGAAATTGTAGTGACAGCACGTCATGCAAATAACTTGTCCAAAGCAAACTCATGGAAAGTGAATCCAATGGACAATGATGCAACCTAATACGTAATAGCAACTTTGCAAGTTATGATATTCAAACACATCGATAAATTAAGTAATTGGTGATATTTATTACATCTTTCAATTTTATGAGTAAATAGTTATATTAAATAGTTTTATAATCACATAATTAAATAAAAACATAAAAAAGTGGAGGCAGTCATAATGACTGCCGACAAAGGTCAAAACTCAAAACAATGGAATAACAGTGTATATTTTTAAATCAATTATAGTCTGAGAGTTTAGAATTACATTTAATGATTTGTAAATTGAAATTAGTAACGTTAGTCTGGTTTTCACATCTATTGACGCTCCGAGCAATAATTATATATATATATATATATATATACAGTTTAACCTTAATCAAACTTATGATGAACTGCACAAACTCAATTACAAAATATCAATATTATATGTGTACACAGTCCGATATACCAGCGTCGCTAGTCTGACGCGAGGCCATTACGCCACGTGCATGTCGAGGTCATCGGTGACGCGAACCTATAAGTTTTTCCCTTACCAAAAACCGCTCAATGCGGCTAAACAAGATTTCATTTCAATAAAACTATATTTGTTATTATTTATGGTAATATAAAATTCTAAAACGAATAAAAACATTTCCCAATGTGAGAACTTACCTTGTCATATGTTAGATTATAAGTTTTATATGAAATGCATAATTATAATCACATGATGTCAAATACATTATTATTATTATAGGTTATAGATAACCATGAATATATCAACTGATAGTAAGTAGCTAACAGTTACTTCAGTTAACTAATAGTTAACAGTAGTAAAATTTATATCCGACACCAATATGTCTCGCTTTCGCCCCTTTGCGTCTCGTCTTTTGCAAACAAGCCAAATCTATGCGTCATTTTTTTGTAATACATTCGCTAATTCTCTTCCCTTCCCAGTAATTGTTCTCGCATTCTAACTTGCAAACCTGAATCTTATATCCTGAATTCGTTTCTTACTTAATTACCACAAGAACAGTGTAAATGAAATTTCAAGTATGTTGCAAAAATATAAGAAATCGTGTAGAATGTAATATTATTGAAAAAACATTTTAGGAATTCTTTTTTTTTTTACATACCACCTGTAATTGTAACTTCGCAACACTTGAATCTTTTACGATACTATGCTAACTGATGATTTACGGGTTCATACGGTCAAGGTAGAAATAATCAACGTGATTTTGAAATTCATTTTTTAAATATTGACTTATGTTTTGCAAAATCGTTTTGTTCCGTTACACCATAGCGTTTAGAAAGAAGTGGGGGACAATACGCGAAAATGATTCAGTAATTTATAATTTACCTGTTCATTTTTGGCAACGGATCTGATTGTACTTAAAATAAATTCATTGTGGTGTTAAAATAAATAAAATATAAAGTGCTTGGAGCCCGTAACATTGTAAATAAAAGGACTAGTCGTTATTACATCGCCTGTGATGTTCATTATTTTCCGAATTGTAAGCTAAATTCGAATCGTATTTCACTTTGGCATAATAAATTCAGTAATATCGAAATTTAAAAAAATCAATTACCTTCGAATTTCTACCATTGGACGACCACTTGCATACGAAAACACATTCTTCTTACAGATAACATACAGACCAACGGATTGAGAATAGAAAATGAATTTTTGGGTTCCATATACGTCGTGTGTTCAAAAAGTATCGCGAATTTTGTGTTTTTTCAAAAATAATTATTTATTCATGAATATCTATTTTGTCCCCTTCAAAGTAATCCCCATGAGATATTATACACTTGTGCCAACGGTTTTTCCAATCTTCGAAGCACTTCAAAAAATCATTTTTTTTTATCTTGTTCAGCTCCTCTTTCGATGCCGTCTTTATCTCGTCAAGAGAAGCGTAACGTCGTCCTTTCATGGGCCTCTTCAGTTTACGGAACAAGAAAAAGTCACAGGGGGCCAGATCTGGGGAATACGGTGGCTGCGGCATCATTAGTGTGTTGTTTTTGGCCAAAAAGTCGCGCACAAGCAACGATGTGTGAGCAGGGGCGTTATCGTGGTGCAAAAGCCAATTTTTGTTCTTCCACAAATCGAATGGCACGAGCCAATCGATATGATTAGGTCCTCAGCAACTTCTCTAACGGTGATTCGACGATTGGCCAATACCATTTTCTCCACTTCATTAATTTTTTCGTCTGTTGTTGAAGTGCTCGGGCGTCCGGCACGCTCTTCGTCGTTCACATCTTCTCGGTCTTCTGAGAACATTTTGTACCACCGATAAACGTTGCTTCGGTCCAAGGTAGCTTCTCCGTATGCCACAGTCAACATTCGGAATGCATCCGCGCACTTAATTTCGTTTTTCACACAAAATTTGATACAGGTTCTTTGATCCATTTTTTTGAATAGGTAAAAATCGAAGACGATCCAAAACACGTGCAAGCAAAGCAGCTGTCAACAATTAAATGAACATTCAAAATGGCCGAGCTTGTCGGCATAAGTGAGAGACATGAGTACCAACATAACGCCACAAAAAATTCGAAATTCGAATATACGTAACCCGCGAAAATTCAAAATTCGCGATACTTTTTGAACACACCTCGTATAGTGCAATTTAGCACTAAAGAAAGTATGTTGTAGACCGGTGAAACTGTAGAGACATTGCCAGGTCAACGGTATAGTCAGTTCGAAAAAAAAAAAAAAGTATGTTTGAAAATTCGTCGCCTAAACTGTCTAGAGGGATAAAATAGAATAATTCGTAAGATGTTTTTAATATGGAATTTCATGAAGTATACAGCGATTACATAAATAAATAGCTATATGATAATGCCTCCTGACGCAATGATGATAACGTTAACAATTAAACTGAAATGTCACAGGTTCGAACCTTGTACATGTCTGGCTTATTTGTGATCTCAACTAAGTACCTGAGTGTGAAATACATGTATGCATATCAATTAGTTAGTTATCGTAATATCAGTTATCTTAAGCATGAAAAGAAGTGTCCGAGTGTCAAAGTGTGGTCTTATGTTTATCTAATTCCCACAAACTATCATTCAGTTACATTCAATTTCGCCTCATCAATGACAAAATTACACATAAAATATTTAAAACCGACAAAAGAAGATGAGAATTTTGAAAAAGTTACAACATTATTAAAGTTGAATCATCGCTACTGGCCGCGACCGCGAATCCTTGCAAGGCGGCCAACATTACAACATAATATACCGAGTTATATAACTGATAGTTATTTATTGCAAGATTGCATGCACTGTCAGTCGTTGCTGAATATAGGTTAACTACTGTTGAATTATTTATAAAGTTGTTTCGATGTGTTGTACTAGTAAAAGTTATAAAGGAAAATCATTGTTTACCAACAATTCAAGATTTAACATATAACGAATTTGTAAACAATAATTATGAAAAATATAATAATTTGTAAAATCAACAGGTTTCATTAAAGAGTCGATTGATAGACTATGATCAAAAAGTTTAAATTGATGATTATTTATACTCACAAAATACCAAGAAAATATAAGTGTTTTATTAGTAAACACGAGTGAAGTACGTTACGCTATTTTATTCCGATAGGTTAAGCTATAACCAAATGTACTATCGGTTTTAAAATTGATTAAATACATTCATAAACATATTGCAACATGTATGTGTAGTCAGTACGAATAACAAGATTTTGTTTAATGTATATATTACTTACATAAAATTCAAAACCGATCAAAAAAACATCCGCGTTCCGTGCAAAATAATGCAGCACACTGCAAGGAAATTGAGCGAAATTTGAAACATGTTACGTTAATATTTGTGCAGAATTAAGAAAAAAATCTGTTTTAAATATCAAAAACGTGTATATCACACGTAATTTATTGTACACGCTGAATTGAACCAAATAAATGCTTGTAATAAGAAAGTTACGAATAAACATAATCTAAATTTTATCCACGAAATATACGATCATAAGTTATATAAATTCTTAATAGCTTACTAAATTTTCTTTTTCATTGCCGACATAAACATGACAGTATCAATTATTATGAAATTCCACTTGAATGGTTCGTAACAAAACCGTGTCCAACATAAAATATTACCATAAGATAAGATTATTTTTTTCAAGCAATATGTCTTAAAGAGCTTATTCAAAAACGTTACGTTGATCTTATGCAAGTTGCCTATGCGTTGTTGTAAATAATACAACATTCTTACAGTAAACAAGAATCTTATAAATACACTGTAAACTCTTTAAAACGGTCCTTTATTATAACGGTAATAACAAATGTGATGTTGTTGGAAATGTTTTATAATGAAATAAAATGTTGGTACCCTTAAATTTTGTTATAGTGGGTTGACACTGCATATCAGTGTTTTATTATTTCAAAAATGTATCGAAAATTATGCTATAATTATATACAATAAAGTTGATTAATAATGAATAGATATTTTTTGGCAAATTTCGTATCTAGGTAATATTTTATCTTTCAAGTTTATCTAGGAAAGTGACATCCTTGAAAATGAACTTTTTTTTAAAATAAATGCCTAATAGCGTTCGGTTGCCGACGTCATCAACTGTGATATGAGTGAAATACGATCTGTCTACGTAAAGGTTGCAGATGCATTAATCAAATCTGCTTCGTATAAACGAAGAAAATTAATTATAACAAATATCTCATACAAAATGCATGCAGCTGTGAACAAAATATACAAAACAACAATTCAAGGAAGTAACTACATCTAAACAATGCAACTGACGGCCATATTGTTTTAAGATACCAAAAAAATAGTCGCGGGGAACAATGAGGATTATGTAAGAAATGTAAAGATCCGGTACAATGGAAATAATAACACAATTCGTTTAAATTGATTACACGAACTGAACACGACAAATCATTACATCGGTCTTAGGTATTGATGTAATTTTATAAAAAGAACATTAATGGATGCCGCCGGCAAGGTTAATTGATTAAGGTGTATACATTTTCAAATGTAGGTTCATTGATTAGCCTTTCTCCACTATGACTAATTATTATGAATAAGATTGGCATTAATAGATAAGAATTCATAATACTCATTCATATACATGTAGTGTTTCATTCGATACCACAAATATACGTGTTTTTAAAATAACTCAATTTTACGGTACTCTTACTTACGGTCACTTTCATTAACATTGTATTAGTTGTCGTTATGCAGTTCAAACCCAAGGGGAAGGAGTATAAAACTATAATAAGACCAGCCGTAATATATGAATCCGAGTGCTGGGCTACGAAAGAGATGGATAAGAAAAGATTACATGTGGTAGAAATGCGAATATTAAAATGGATGTGTAGTGTAACTAGAATTGGTAAAATTAAAAATATCAGAGAAAGTTTCAAAATAGCACCAGTGATAGAGAAGTTGAGGAATAATAGGTTAGCATGGTACGGGCATATTATGAGAAGAGATGAAAGTCATGTAACAAGAAAAGTTATGAATTTGAAAGTGGACGGATAATGGAGTAGAGGAAGACCGAAATAAGTGTGGATGGATTGTGTGAAAAATGATATGTGTATAAGAAGTGTGAATATTGAGATAACATCTGATAGGGGAGAGTGGAAAACATGTTGTGCCGACACTACTTAGGTGGGATAAGGGTAAGATGATGATGATGATGATAACATGGTATTAGTTATTTCCTAAAATTCTAAAATGTAAGTATTTAACAACTTGAAATGATTGTAATAATCGTTTTTCGAATTAAAAAAAAATGTTAGCTACACATCCAGTCACAATCTGAATATTAACAAATTAGCAAAATCTTTTAACTAATGTTTCTAGATACATATAATGACGTCATAAATTGACAAAAATAATATGAATGTGACATAAACCTTACTCTGAAGTCCGAAAATAAAACGATTAAAACAAAACCCGTGTCTGATGTGAACATTGTTGTATAATAAACATTATGTTTGAATAACGGTATACATATTTTAATTTCAATTAAAACACAAAAACTAAGAGCATTAGAATAATATTGTATTAAATTATTTATGTAATTATTCTTTTTTTATGAATTGTACTGGTAATTAATACATATTTTGATATTGTAATATTTAAGCCAGTTCTCACTTAGATATTAGAATTTTAATTAGAAAATTAGAATACTTTCGTATTTAAAATAATTTGAGTACTTAGCCAACTTAAGCAGGTAAAATGAAAATAGTGTATTGGACATCTAATTTCTTAAGAGGAAACGCGGTACTGTCAACACGAACCCTAAATTGGTTAGTAATGAAAAGCTTCTACATCTTTAATCTATGCTTCACTATTCAGATACATGATTTTTAGATAAAAAAAATGTTTTTTGCGGACGCCCCATGGCGGAACTTTGGTATCACTTTGGTAGCTTAATTTTTGATTTAGTATCTGATTTGGTACACCTCTAGCTTTTTACTAGTCCATTGTTTTATTATTTTTGATGTTGTAACGACTTTTTTTATTTCTCTTATTATTGTTCATATATGTTGTTAATCTTTCCTTCCGTTATATTTCTTTTAAATTCTACCTTTATCGCTGCTTATTGTTTCCATATGTTAAGGATTTTGGGTATTCTATATTATCGTATTCTTTGCATCATCATATTTTGATATATTACTGTTTTGTATGTTTCGAGTTTAATTAGAATTTTAAGGTCTTTTTCTTGGGTTTTTCCTTCCCTTAACAACTTCTACAAGAATGATATTACATCTTGTTATTTTTTATTTTTTTATATTATAAGGGCCAAACGAACAGGTGGGTCACTTGATGGTAAGTGATCACCGCCGTCCAAGGACACTAGCAACACCAATGGAGTCGCAAGTGCGTTGCCGGCCTTTTAAATATGTGGGCCTCCGGCGCTCTCACTGACCGAACGAAAAGCAACAGTGCAACTACTGTTACTTCACGTCGGCTTTCTGTGAGAGGGTGGTACTACCCCGGGCGAGCCGACCCATTCATTCTGAAACCAGCAATAGCTTCAGCGTAGCGCTACCACCTACTATATAGTTCTACCACCTACTAGTTGAGATAAGCAATACCTCACACACAGAAACTAGTTTCATAATTGTGACATAAATTATTCAAGTTCAACGCATTAATTACATAACTATTTATGTTAATATTATTAATGTTATTTAAGGCAAAGGTCGTATGACATTAAAATAATGGCAAATAAACTCGACCGGTGTACCCGGTGTACGGGTCGAAACGATGACGCAACAGTGAAAGTAATTTCGGCTCGGCCTTCACCTAATGCACTACTTTACTAACGAGACTGTTACATCAATATGCTATCATATTTACACAAACTAATTACAAACTCATACGTATATATTTCATATAATAGTTATGTATCGACTTTATAAATTACTACTAATCCTCATGTTCCTATCTAGGGTTGCCACCCGTATTTATAATAAAGTATTGTACGTTATTTCAGGCAATTGTACTCTATACTTTATGTGAACAATAAAGTACACAGAAATACTTTATTTGGCATGATTTGGTTTCTATGGGATTTTGAAAAGTTTATTCATATGTATTTTTTCGTTAAGAGAAATATATCGATTGCTTAATCGATGTTGCCACTCGCTAACGCCACATCACCTAAGCACTCGTTTCTTTAACAAATATTTTTGAACGCAACTAAATCTCAAATGTCAACAATGTCACTGTCATTAATTTTCACAACTTCTTGTTTGTTTCGTGCAAAGCGGTTTAAATCCAATAACAATACGATTTAAAGTTTTATAGATTTATGCTTAATAACAATAAAAAAAAATTACTTCATTTTAATACTCTGTAGTTTTTTTTCCTAGCTATAATAACTAATATACTTTATTTGCAAAAAACAAAGGTGGCAACCCTATTCCTATCGTCTATGACGATATTTGCTAAAACGCTATTATACCATATTATTGATTAATAATATAAGGCCAGAGCATGCAAATGGCAATTTAACACGTCTTGAGTGTACTCGGTTAGTGGAGTTCGATGGAGCACAATACACGGAATTAACCGCCAACCTCCAGTAGTTGGAATAGCATTATAAAAAATACTAAGCAAATAAACCGAATACTGGTGTGAAACGAAATACAGTCTTCCGTTGTTTTGACTCCGGCACGTTCACAATTGAACGACGGGCGTGATTCAAAATCGAATAACCCTTAAATTACAACGGATTTGCTCTGTAAAACTTTGTAATGTTACAAATGCTTATTTGTACATTTTTCAGGAATTCGACAAAATTTTCGAAATGTTTGAATTTTTTTTCATCGCCAGGTTTAACGTCTGACATAAAATTTTAGTACACTTTTAATATATAAGAATATCAGAAATAAAAAACGTTTCAATTCTATAAAGTAAATGTTGCATTCAAACTGTTTCCGCACACCGGCGAATGAGTGTCAACATTAGTATGTGACAGCAATCGAAAGTTCGAGAAACGGCCTTCACCTAATGCCACCGATTACTACACACGAACTGGTTTCTATTATATAACGTTTGTTTATTTGTTCCGTCACCATTCGTTACTCGGAAAGATGTACATTATTGTTTATATATTTTTTTGTAATTTACTCAATTATTACCCTTATTTTGATTAATTTTATTACGATTCGCCTTCATATTAATCTCTGTTAGGAACATTCTTATACAAATTATTTTTCTTCTTATTATATATTAACAAACCTGAATATTTTAATATTAAGTAGGATATTAATCAAATTACTTTATTTAGCTTATTAAAAGGACAGCATTAAAGCGTGACCGTGTTATTACAAATAATTAACTATTTGTAATAACACGCATCGAACACTTGTTTCAAAAAAGTTTGATCACAAAAGAGTGTCTTTGTTTAGAAATAGACCCTAGTTAAATTAAAACATTATATAACACTTGTCTAAGTTCACAGTTCTCATTTTATTGTTGTGATTTATTTTATTTCTATTTACCGGCAAAAGACGTTTCGTAGTAAATTATGGATTTCGTGTGTATAATTAATTTGGAATGTGTAGATAAATTAGACTATTTTGAAGATTCACAAGTAAATGACAACTATTACAATATGACATTATAGACATTTCACAATGTATTTATTCTGAGATTATACTGTTGTTCCGGTTTACGCAATTTGGGGTATTATTTTAAGCATATATATTGCTTATTTTAATAATGACATCATTTTCTTTAAACCAAATGTCGCAATAATTATAACCAATTTCACTTAAAATAAATAAATATTCTTAATTGAGATCTAAACAAAAACATTATTCGTAAATTGGAATGTTTTTGAACGATGAGATTGAATTGAATGAATGCTAATCAGAGTTGCTTGCATAAAAAACAAAAACCAGATATTTAGCTAGAGACCGCTTAGACATTCTTTTGTAATAAAATATTTTAAACATGTGTTTAACATTTTAGACACTGTTTAATAAAACTAGTGTTAAACGCGTGTTCATTGTTGTTTTTGTAATAAGACCGACAAGGTTTAATAAACATCAAAAAAAAAACCCAAATCAATATAATAGCTTTTAGTTTTTTTAGACGTATAAATATTAGATCGTGATCATAGTACATTGTAACAACATCATGGCCTGTTTAATAAAGCTTATGAAAAACATAATATAACAAATTCCAAATAACTTTCACGTGATTACCGCGGCGGTACTTGTCCGCGCTCGGAAATCGACATAATCTTCCGCATAACTACGAAATAGAACGTAAAGGCTGTGGGGTCTTTTGTGTTTACAAAATAATATTGTAGCTCTCCCCTATCTTGTAATATAATCTCTCTGTTACGTCACACGGTGAGAGGACTTGTATTGAAGTTTAACAGTCATTTATATCCGGTACTAAACCCACATCTGAGGTAGTCGTACAACAATTACTTCGAACATGCCGTTCGATAACAATATAGAGACCTTCAATATAATAATAGTTTACGTACGTAAACATAAAATATAAATACTTCCCACACCACCTCTTGTTGTCAACATCAATTTAATTAAACCTATATCCTTGTATTTAAAAATGAATAAATTAACTTTAAAACTGTTATAGCGCTCTTTATATATTTATTAAAACAATATAATAAACAAAAACAAGAACAAGTAATCATTGTTTGGACTAGGGATGGATACAGTTATTTTAGTATAATTGTATTGTTATAAATATCTAAATATGTATATCGCTTATTATTTTCATATTAGGTAAATGACTACTAAGCATTCTAACAATGTTTTATATTTAGAGTACTTCTTATGATTGATCGAGATACTGTCAATCTTAAATGATCAATCATAAGCAAGTGTTATAAATGTCTAAATATATCAATTATTATTTTCATGATTAAATAATTGCTAATGATTATTATAAAGTTCTATATTTAAAGTACTTCTTATGATTGATCGAGATACTGTCAATCTTAAATGATCAATCATAAGCAAGTGTTATAAATGTCTAAATATATCAATTATTATTTTCATGTTGGTTAAATAATTGCTAATGATTATTATAAAGTTCTATATTTAAAGTACTTCTTATGATTGATCGAGATACTGTCAATCTTAAATGATCAATCATAAGCAAGTGTTATAAATGTCTAAATATATCAATTATTATTTTCATGTTGGTTAAATAACTGCTAATGATTATTATAAAGTTCTATATTTAAAGTACTTCTTATGATTGGTCGAGATACTGTCAATCTACAACGACCAATCATAAGCAAGTAAATTGGTGGGGATGAAATCACAATAGCGGGCATTCAGAGGTATGTCGGGCATTCGTTATTCAAGATCGAGAGCAAACACATGGAATATATCGCCTTTAGGCTGTTGTAAGTAAAACGGTACTGTAATAGGACTGATAGTTAATACTGTGTGAAGTGTTTTTGTATTTAAAGTCTCTGCTACTGGTTGATGAACTAACACGGTTTACATCTCAGAAGCGGGATTAGCAACTTAGTGCCCACAACAAGATCTAAAATACGCATAAGTATTTGGTGAACATACTTAGAAAACGTAAGGGTTAGTTATTATTTTATTTCGTTATGTTTATCTACCCTCGTGGATCCTTCTAAAGAATATTTTATTTCAATTTCAAATGAGGTGAGGTCGTGATTATCGAAGTAAAAATGAGACAACAAGTTTATTTTTGTTGTGTATAGACCTACGGTTTTAAAGTTTAAAGTAGTAACTACGAGCATACATTTTTTTTGATACATCAAGACTTGCTAAGGCCAAAATAACAAGTGTAAGCGTTTATTAGATGTGCTGACCCAGCTTGTTGACGAATTTAGCTCTTTTGATTATAGTAAGTTGTTTTGTTAAAGCAATAATAATATATCCGTAGGTAATGAAAAAAAATCCTGTATTAATTGTAGTGTATTTTTTCTTGTAATATACGTTGAGTCTGTGACTGCGTGGATGAATGAAGGTAAACTCTTAAAATGCTGGCGCCTCCACAAAGATTTCGTGACACAACATGAAACCGTATCCATGGTCGCGGGCGTATGTGCTCGAGACTGAAAAGAAAATTGTGGCAGTCTCCGCAGTCGGTTGCAGTCCGGGTGGTCCAGGGTAAGGCTATCGCCACGGGCGATTGGTGAGTCCCGCTCCAGTTTGCATTATGTGGGAGGGGCGAGCTAACGATATCGTCATCGGCGCTCCTGGACACGATCACGTGTTCTGGAATGGCAGGTGACGCGCCGTGCATAATCGAGGTATTCACCTAGGCACAGAACTTTGCGCCTTCGCACACCGTCCTGTGAAGTAACACGTCGCCGTAATCCCGGGTGAAATAACAATTTATTCATTGAAATATTCGATTGTGCTCTTAGGGCTTTGTATAATACAAGCG
Organism: Antheraea assamensis; assembly: GCA_035772565.1. NCBI lineage: Eukaryota > Metazoa > Arthropoda > Insecta > Lepidoptera > Saturniidae > Antheraea > Antheraea assamensis. Next base: position 1,105,640 of record JAQQSE010000050.1, on the reverse strand, counting down.
ATCGCAATAGGTATCGGGTCTTAAATAGTGTAATGCCTGGATTTTGATCCTTTTATGCAAAGAACAAACGGTTAATACATGCCTTCACAAAGTTGACTAATCTGCACGGATCTAGGGTGGAGCGATAAGTAAATAGTCCATTACGCCTTACCAAAATTAACAGGGGTAGCTAAAACTTATCACGGTTCCCTCACTTCTATTTTTTTAGGCCAGAATGGAAACTACAGTTAAAAGATTTTTCCCCAACTAGTTAGAAGCACAATTTGAAGACTGCAAAAAGTGCTGTTTTGTTGTGAGGGACAGCAGTTAAATTTTGATTGCAAAAACGGGCAGTTCGAGTAATGTACAATGAGGGACCTCGCGAATCATTAAAGGCTAAGTTTCAAGAATTCGGTGTCTTAAATCTGGCTTCCCAATACGTTCTTGATAATTTAAAGTATGTTCGCAAAAACTAGAAATTGACAAACTGATCGTTCCATGTTTTAGACTCGGTAAAACCTTTTGCATAACAAAGTCCCAAAACATATTACCGATTTGCTAGATTATGAGTAGTGCCATTTTAAGCGGGTTTTGATGTCGAAAGGGCTTTTATAGAGTGGATCGATAAGTGAACGATGGTGATGTTTGGAATTGACTCCTTTCTGTACACCCACTAAAATTGATTGTAACATATACATATATAATATATGTGTATGTTAAAAAGATAAGCGCCTTCTTAGGGCCTAAATTGTATAAAGTATATTTGATTTGAGTATCTGGTTGATTTAGGAAATGAGGGTACTTTGGTCCGTCTCGGTGAAGCTTAACGTTTAGCATAAGACTGGAAGGTAGGAGAGGTGCCTTTATTAGGGGATAGGTAACGTACCATATAGCCCACTTGGTAATGCGAATGTCATGATCGAGGTGCAGGAGTGTAGTAGAAAATTACGTGGAGATTGGTAGTAGATGACTTTTTAAACAATTGCCCGGTACTATTAAGACTACACTTTCACGGAAGGACCCTCTGTCAAAATGATAAAGTCTGAATCAGGTGTTTTAAGCGTGGAGTCTTATTTTATTTGTGCACTCTTATTCGTGTAAGAGACGCGCATTAAATACGGCGAATTAAGGGTGATCCGGGTTAACTAGCGCCCGGGTTAACTAGCGCAAATCTGTTTCAGTTCTTGTGCTTCGTCTTAAGCATTAATGTATATGAACGGTATTTTGATTCAGAGAGCATTTTAGTTACTCTGTCGCACCAACCAGTTTAATTATGGCCCAAAAGACAAGCTTCATTAGTATACAATTTAAAACTTTTACTCAATCATGCGGTATAAAGCACGTGTCGCCACACCCCCGAAAGAATGTAGCAATAAATCTAGACAGGCCAAATGGCTTATGGGATGAACATTTACCAGACTTACAGTTGGGTATTTTGCTAAATGACTTTACGCCTGAAGTGAGGGAGAGTTTAGACAATATTAGGACTAGCGCTGGTGGCCTTATTAGGACACAACAGGTGAAGAAAAAAAAAAAAAACGGTAGGGTAGGTATAAAAAGATGGGAATGAATTAGAAGGAAGGCGATTTGGTTAGAGTATAAAGAGGTGCGATGTGTATAGAACAGTCAAAGAAGCTCGAACCTAGAATTAAAAATGTGCTCCCAACGATAGATTCGTGGTCGAGGATATGCCTTTCACAAAGTCTAGTTAGAGGTTTGCGGCTATAGTAGCTATTGATAAAACATATCGTTGGATTCGTTTCAACGAACCCGTACCAACCGATTCCGATTCTGGTTGTGGCGATTTGTAAATTGACGTATAAATTAATGTATTCATTCAAATGAACATTGATATTGTACAATCCAGAAATAAACTAGTTTATTAGAGGCTGGCTAATAATCGATTATCAAATTGGTTGTCGTTGATTACACAGTATGCTTAAAGTAGACTATGATGTTATGATAATAGCAATGTTAATGTGATTCTAGGTACCGATGATTAGTGTCATGTATCATCGTAAATAGCTAAAGAATTTAGTGGCTGAAATATTTGCTGGTCAATGTCGTCGACCAGTAAATACCGATTCATTAGGGTCACGTACTGATGAATTGTTGTGAGGTGCCAGGTAACGGGTACCTCACATTTTAGCAATTAGTTCAACAGTGTCTACTGGGCAACGTCATGGACTAATAAATACACTACCAATATAAAAATATGTGGCTAGGCTATGGAGGGATGTCAGGTAACAGACACCCTTAAAAGCAATGTTAACGTGATTGTAGGCTTCGATGAAAGTATTTAATGGCTGAAATATTTGCTGGTCAATGTCTTCGACTAGTGAATACCGATTCATTGGTTAGGGTCACAGTAAATACAGATTCATTGGTTAGGGTCACGTACTGATGAATCTGTGTAAGGCGCCAGGTAACGGGTGCCTCACATTTTGGCAATTAATGTGTGGCACCGGTAACAAACATTGTGTCGGACGGTTAGAAGCGCGGCTAACGGTACCAGCTGCACCGCGCGCGATCTGCGCGCCTCGACACTGCGAGCAGCCCCCGCACGTAGTGCACGCAGTCTTCCGAGATAGTCATCCCACGCTACTGGTCAAGATACCCGTGATTAGTGTCATGTATCATCGTAAATGGTTCAAGTATTAAATGGCTAAAGTATTTGCTGGTCAACGTAATGGATCAGTAAATACCGATTCATTGGTTAGAGTCACGTACTGATGAATCGGTATGAGGTACCAGGTAGTACCAGCTGCACCGCGCGCGATCTGCGCGCCTCGACACTGCGAGCAACCCCCGCACGTCGTGCACGCAGTCTTCCGAGATAGTCATCCCACGTTACTGGTCAAGATACCCGTGATTAGTGTCATGTATCATCGTAAATGGTTCAAGTATTAAATGGCTAAAGTGTTTGCTGGTCAACGTAATGGATCAGTAAATACCGATTCATTGGTTAGAGTCACGTACTGATGAATCGGTATGAGGTACCAGGTAACGGGTGCCTCGCGTTTTAGCAACTAGTGTAACAGTGTATATACTGGCCAAGGGCATGGATCAGTATATATACTGCCAATATAAAAAAAAAAAAAAAATGTAACGATGCCAGGGATGTCGGGTAACAGACACCCTTAAATTATAAAGATTTGCTGATTAAGGTTATGGATTATGACATGATGTAAAGTAATCTTTAATTAGATACTAAATGTAATGTATCACTAAGCCAGTGAGTTATATTTTTTTAATCGTATGGCTAAATAGTGTCCATTTTTGTAATTACAATTAAACATTTAATTCTCTCAGCCATTTAAAGACGTCGTCGGTAAGATTGATCAGTTTGTCGGGGCAACCGTTGTATTGTCGAAGTGGACATTCCTCGATGATGTGTTGGATTGTTTGCCTTTCCGCCCCGCAATCGCAATGTGCAGCTCAGGGTCTACTTTCTGCACATGGGCGCTACCTAACCACACCGGGGAACAATATTCCGCTACAGGATACACCAACTAAATGGCTGTAGTTCTCAATACATCGGCGTTTGCGTCCCAACTAGTTCCAGTCAGTTTTAGAAGCACGTTATTTCTAGATTGCAGTTTCCGCGAAGTCTTTTCAAAATGCTCTTTGTATGTAAGTGAACGGTCAAGTACAACACCCAGGAACTTGGGGTAATGGTTGTGACGCAACTGTATGCCATTAAATGAAACCTTTAGCTCACTCCTGGCTAATTGGTTATTCAAATGGAAACATGTTTCTGTTTTACTTACGCTAGGTATCAAACGCAAAGTTTTGAGGTATTCTGCCAGAATTTTCATGTCTTCTGATAATGTAACTTCCATAATCAGGCATATATCATCAGCGTAAATAAATTTATAGGTGGAGATAGTACCTGGCAAATCATGTATATATAGGTGGAGATAGTACCTGGCAAATCATGTATATATAGGTTAAATAAAGTTGGGGCTAAAACATAACCCTGAGGAAGGCCATTATTTAACAATCTGAAATCGCTAGCCGAAGAACCCAGGTGTACTCTGAATAATCGCTGTGAAATCTTATTGGATATAAGCTGAACAATTTTTGTACTCGGAACCACAGTCAACAGCTTATATAATAAACCCTCTCGCCATACGGTAGCATATGCGGCAGTAAGGTCTACTAAAACTGCTCCCGATTTACATTCTAGCTGAAAAACCTGTCTCTATATGAGTGGTCAAGGCCAAGGCCAAGGCCAAGTTGGTCTGTGCAATGTCTAAATCTAGCTTGTTCTATAGGTGGGACCTCTTCGATAAAGTTGTATTGATAATAATGCGTGATTAGTTTGATTTCCTTCAGGACTTAAACACCTAAAGATTATTATTTTAAACAAAACGTATGTGACGCCATTATATTTTCTACATATTTGTAAATGAAATACTTGGAGTACTAAACGATTTTTTTTTCTTACCAACGAGGGACTCGTTGAAAAAAGGATGGCCGAGCTGTTATAAATATCTAAATATGTATATCGCTTATTATTTTCATATTAGGTAAATGACTACTAAGCATTCTAACAATGTTTTATATTTAGAGTACTTCTTATGATTGATCGAGATACTGTCAATCTTAAATGATCAATCATAAGCAAGTGTTATAAATGTCTAAATATATCAATTATTATTTTCATGATTAAATAATTGCTAATGATTATTATAAAGTTCTATATTTAAAGTACTTCTTATGATTGATCGAGATACTGTCAATCTTAAATGATCAATCATAAGCAAGTGTTATAAATGTCTAAATATATCAATTATTATTTTCATGTTGGTTAAATAATTGCTAATGATTATTATAAAGTTCTATATTTAAAGTACTTCTTATGATTGATCGAGATACTGTCAATCTTAAATGATCAATCATAAGCAAGTGTTATAAATGTCTAAATATATCAATTATTATTTTCATGTTGGTTAAATAACTGCTAATGATTATTATAAAGTTCTATATTTAAAGTACTTCTTATGATTGGTCGAGATACTGTCAATCTACAACGACCAATCATAAGCAAGTAAATTGGTGGGGATGAAATCACAATAGCGGGCATTCAGAGGTATGTCGGGCATTCGTTATTCAAGATCGAGAGCAAACACATGGAATATATCGCCTTTAGGCTGTTGTAAGTAAAACGGTACTGTAATAGGACTGATAGTTAATACTGTGTGAAGTGTTTTTGTATTTAAAGTCTCTGCTACTGGTTGATGAACTAACACGGTTTACAGTATATACCAGTGAAATTAAAAAATAACCGCAGCTATTTCACTGCTGATAAATGCAAAGAATATTTAAAAAAAATTACTTAATGGGTGTCCTATTCGACAACCTTTTGTTAAGCTACTATAGCTATATATATATATAATAAATCTGGATTCTCCCGTCCAAGCGACCTGTAAAACAGTTCCTCAATCTATTACATATACCATATTTACAGATCAACAATAGCAGTGATATATTAATTCACAATTATCACGTGAAAAATTATTTTTAATTTTGTCTTACTTCGCAACTTTCCGTGTATATTTTTTTTAGATCTTACTACAAGAACAAAATTTGGTTAGTAACAATGTGCTGAAGTTGAAGATAGTAAATAATGTTGTCGCTGTACTATCACGTAGTAGAAAATATAACTATTAATTATAGAATTCTTGACCGTTTCAAGCGTCGATAGCCCATGCGCTATCCATAGACTGACATGTAGATTAAACTTGTGCATTCCCTCAGTAAGAAATATTTGTAAAACAATTTCATACGAACACTAAGAACCAAATATAAATAACTAAGGTTATCGAACACTTACGACTTGTGTAAAGCTTTTTCATCTCATGTTTTCGTACCTGTGAAAGAAGAAAAATTATTAGACACAGCAATAAATGAATGTGAATCAATTAGAACTAATACGCGTCGATTGTTATCGATTTTTATATACTAAGCATAATTGGATCGAGACTACCGTACAACACGTGTAACACAACACACGCAGTAATGTCATGCTTAAGGGTGTCGCGTATTGGAATTACTTTGTGTATACCCACTAACTAGAAGGGTGGTATAATATCTGTACTTGACTGGGGAGCGACTATCATACACATAGTAATAAACCTGTTATAGTGACTTTTATTTTAGTTTGTGACGTTCTGTAATTAGTTATTGTATATACAACTGTCGAGAGGCTCACATGCTGGCATGAAAGCGGAGACTACTAAAGGATTGTAAACCTGTAGATCACTGGTCATCATACTGTTTTAGCCAAGTGCAACATAGAACTATGTGATAGCACGTTCATGGATTTGATAGTTGATACCACAAATCAATTGACATATTTTTTGAGCTGTCAAATGCCATATAGATTTTTAGTGCCAATAGCAACCTATGAATTCATTTGCCAGCTCGATTGTCTAACAATTATTTAATTTTAAAGCAACTTAAAATATAATTGCCGTTAGTTTCAGGCACGGAATAAAGAATGAAGTGGAAGTGCCTCACGAGTATCATCGCACGGGACCGGGCTCGCCAAAATCACACAAACAAACGGTACAACTACTAATGAAACACCAATCACGTTTCAAAATAAATATTAATCGAAAACAAAATTAGTTTACCAATATTTGGATCTAAATTGAGCTCTCATATTTGGACATAAGACTTCAGTTTTATTTTGCGTAAAATCACTATAAGACGTTTTTCTTTCGAAGTTTGAACAAAATACAAATACGCAATAAATAAAACAAAACATTATAGATCGAGGCGCCGTATACTTATGGTTGTAATTAGCAAGGCGGATTTGAATAGGGACGTAGTTAACTCTTTATTCCAAGAATTAGTTATCGATAATATATTTGGTTGAAAATTTTCATTACATTTAAATTGGTTAAGATTAAACCAAATAGTATTTTTTTAAAACACTTTTACGGTTTTTAAAAGTATTGCGTAGTACTATTTATATAACCCACTAATTTCTTAATGCCATATTGTTACCTTGTAAAATTGTCATCAAAATTGGTTAAAAATAAATAAAAACATACTTTGTGAAATTTTTCTAAAAGTGTTTTGACAATTCTAATACCCTTTATAGAGAAATTATAGGTGCTTATATAAATGTCAGAAAAGAGATTTTTTAATGCTGACATACAAATTTCATTGTTCCTGATCAGCTGCTTTTATAACAGACATTTATTACAAAATATTGGAAGACAAAATAAATATACAACAAAGATACTAATTTATTTGTGTACATTTTAAAACGTGTAAATGTTAGAATTATAGTTTTATAATCTATTAAGCATCTAAGCAGCTGTTACTTTATTAAACTTTTTTCTTTATTGCCTCACTCATCATTGGCCTTCGAACAGGAGATATTTATTCAAAATCTGTCGTTCAGATAATTTTACATTTAATTTCAATAGAGAACGTTGTATATTTCTCTACTATTGATTTAATTGGATCTGTTAGATGATTACAAGTAGGATAACCACCGAATAGATAAAATTTTATATTATCAAATAAATTTGTACCAATAAACTGATGCACGAACTTATTGATTATGAAGTCTTATTTGTATGTGCCTCCGCCTTTAGTTTAAAAAAAAAATCAGCCATTTTACAAATTTTTATTACCTCCGGAGAGAGGTATGACAGTTCTTCGTGGTCTTTAGCAAATATAAAGCTATGAGAGTGTTCCGTGACTAAAGCACTTACACAAATATTACAAAGATATTTTTAATCAAGATTCTTGTAATGTAACCAGCAATATAACCAATTACTTGGATATCAAAATCTGAAAAAAATATATTCTCTTCAAATTCTATTTCTTCCTCTACACCTGTACATCAGTTATATTTTGTGTTGTGTTGTTGTTTCTATGTATGTATTCCCTTTATTGCAGAGGAACAATTTAAAATAGAAATATGCTCTAAAGTTGCACGATTGCCATGATGTGTATCTTTTAAAGAAATGTGCATTAAAATCTTATTATATGCATTTATAACCTGCATGACAGTAGGATTATTGTTCATACCTCCTCGTGCACTGATATTGTAGAACAAAATTCCAAATGATCTTGGCTTAATTTGTGGAATGATAAGTATAAAAGAGTTTTTGGCTCGATCAAATCGGCATATAAAAGTGTTAATGATTTTTTATAGATATTTATGTGATAAATAATTGCAAATTACTTGAAAATTAACTAATAATATTGTTTGTGATTGTTCGATATGCATGGCACTTCACTACGATAAGTAGGCGGTACCATACAATGAAGTATGACATTTTTTGTGTAATACAAATTACCGAAAAAAATATGATAATTCATAGACGTTTTATACCAACATTTAAGTTTCTGTATTTTAAATAAATATAACAATGGTTATCATTGATGGTATGTAACACCTAAATTTAGCAGATTTTTACTTCTTCTGTTACTTTTATACTTCAGAACTGCACAATAAACCATTATAATACGATTTATATGGATTACGTAAAATGAGTCCATACGACCGCTCTGCCGTCATGTTAAAACATGATTAAGTTCCAATTGTATGCGCATTTGGTTAGTTACCCAAATGCATGAGTGACGCGCCACGCCTACTTAGCACTTCCACTCTTCTCTTTCTTCCGTGGTTTCAGGGCTAAAATAAAGTGTATCTATCTTAGAGAAATTGTATAACGGAATTATTAGTTGAAGGTGTCAACTACGCAATTGGATATTATTATATTAGTAATGCAGGAAGTACTATAGAACTTGGCGTGAATACATAATGTAAATTAGAAAGGGATAATATATTAATAGATTTTATTATTATATACACAAATATGTTCCCGCTCATTCGCTCTAAATCGTCCTCCTGCTCTGCGTACCTACTTCTATTCGGTTAACTACATATGCAAAATCAGTTTTGATAAATTTCTTAAAATTATTTGCTATGTTGCGGGCCGTACAAATACTGACCGCAGGACACGGGTGGCACACGGGCCGCAGTTTAACGATCACACCTCTAGATAGTCACCATTAACTTAATTGTACTTAACGTATGTTTTATGTTATCTGTATAGATACAATGAAGTCACATGGTTATACTTTGATAATAAAACAAAAATAAACTCTGAAATCTGTTATGATATTAGTGTACTGTAAATAATATTAATGTTTATAGTTTCATTAACTTTTTTTCATTATTATTAAATGTTATTATATAGCAATTATTATAACGTGAACCATAAATCTGTTGTAATTATAACGTAATAAAAAATGGTTACTTAGAATATCGACTTTAGATACAAACGGGAAACAAGTAAGGTACCATTGATTAGTCGAATATAATCATTTGTAGTCCGGTAAAACTGTAGCGGCCTCCGGGTCAACAGTGTAGTCAGTTCGAAAAAAAAAAACGAATATAATCAATCACGTGTAAATTTCGTAAAAAAAAAACTAACTATATTATAATGTATTTCATTGTTTAATTGGTTGTTATACTTTGTTTAATAGCAAATATGAAAAAATCGCATTCGTTCAGTACTAGTGTGTTTCTTGGGTCGTTATAATTATAGCAACATTTATCTCGCGCGAAATAAATATAGCATTTCACACTTAGCGTATTCAGTAAAAAACACGATAATTCGTATCTTTAATTATATGTACATCTTTTATCGGGTCTTGAAGACATTTTACATATACAGTCCGAGGTCTGACGAGTTTTTATTCGATTTGTTTACTTATGCAGAAGTTATAAATTGGTATTATAAAAAATCCTGAAATAATAAAAGTTATTTATATCAAATATACCTGTAGCATGCTATGCAACTACTACAAATCGCTGGCGCTTATGCTTATGGACCGCCGACAGATGACTGCCACCCCCGCGCGCCCACCGATCGTAGGAGCGGCGCTCGCGTACCCTCACCCTCCTACTCACGGACAGACTGCACGGGAGAACAGTTACATCGCGCGCGCTAATTCTTTTAGAAAATATTAATGTTCATTGTTATATTTATGTTTTGTCGTTATTCAATTTCACTTCTCTCTCATCTTCGTAATACTTTCTACATCCTTTTAACTATTTGTGCACGTCCTTCGTCATACGTGGGTTGAGCAACCACCAACCCACATACCGTTCAAAAGTGTACAAGCAAGCAGCAACGATCCAAAACGTTTTTTTTTTTCAGATTTCAGCTTAATTTTATATTTAAAGCATTTTGTTCTTGGACACACAGAATAAAATAAGAAATTATTAGACTTTTACTTAACGATGTTCTACTAGTTTTTTCGCCTATGTTTCAAAAGTTCTACTTATTTGCGGTTCAAACAAATTGAAAAATCCACTAACAGACAAAAATCTTTCATTACTTATTTATCCCTACCTGTGCCTATTTATTTAACATATATTTCACAAACTCCTTTTTCATTACAGATTCGAGCGAGATATTGGATTAAAAGGCGGAACTGCGATAAGTTGTAACATGTCGTTTCGACAACAGAAAAATCTCACCAGACAACCGATGAAACGTAGCCAGAGGAAAGTGCCACCAGATAGATATAACGAAACGATGAGATATATGTCTAGGCTTAAAAGTTACAGCATTAATATTTTATGAAAAAAAAAAAACAAAACAGAACTAGAGAAAAAATCAACTGATATAAAAATGGGTATACATGTTCTTCTAGCGTCTACAGCGTTGAAAACAGTCAGCGTTACAGGGCTATGGTTAATTCCCCTATTACTTGGAGCACTAACATACCATAATTATAATTCTTATGACCCCGAATCAAGAGTCATAGACAAAGAACCGAGAAAAGAGTATGACTTCATTATAGTAGGTGGTGGCTCAGCCGGTGCTGTTGTAGCAAACCGACTTACTGAGGTCTCGAACTGGAACGTTCTCTTGTTGGAGAGTGGTAAATATAATTTTTCTAATTACATATTACAATTTATAGAATACTATCTGAAGCCCACGACTTCGTCTGCGTTGTTGTGCGTATGCACACCACACCAGCTGCACGACTTCTTCGCGTCAAGAAAATACATATCGGTGATCGTGTACCGCATATAAAAATCGAGTTTCTTGAAACTTTAGTAACGTTGTATTAAATGAAGAAATCGTGACAATGTGTTTTTCAGATAAGAGCCAAGAATCTAAGAAGTAACTCTAAAAAAAATATCGACATCTATACAGCAGTGTTGGAGAGATGCGTGAACAACGGCAGACCTCTTTTATTTTATTTATATGTATATATTTTAAACGGCATCTGTCAACACCGATAGTATTTTCTGACTAAAATCATATTTTTTATTTAGCTATTTTCAGCCTCGAAATGTAATAATAATAGATGTAACCCACAGAGGCATTTTATTAAGCCGACATGATGACGCGGTTCTGATCGCAGTTTAACATATCATTAGCGCGTAACTTGCCGTTTTTTTTTCGACTATACTATACTGCAATTATTTTGTAGTGTACAGCACAGTCTCTTTGCCGTTCTAGAAGAAAACAATTGTCATAAAGTCATAACTATCATTAATGATGTGAACTGGTTATTGTTTTTGTATCAATAACTTGAACTATATTTAAAATTGGTTTCACCATAAAATAACATAATGAAATTGTATCCGTTAACAGTTTTGAACCGATATTTTACAGGACCCGATGAGAACGAGGTGACGGATGTCCCTTCGTTAGCCGGCTATCTTCAGTTAACGAAATTGGACTGGCAGTACAAGACAGAGCCTACAAATTATGCTTGCCTTGGGTTCAAGCAACACAGATGCAGTTGGCCGAGAGGCAAGGTAACGTAATTTTCAATAAACATAAGTAACATCATATTCATAGTAATACAATCATTCTTAAATTAAAATATTCATTTATAGTTAGAGTCAGTTACCGTCTATAAAAAAATACGTCGCGTATTATGAATATAGCAATGTTGCAATAACGATAATTGCTAATCAACAATGCTAAGGCGTCTTTTCAGACAAACTGTCTACAAAATAAGGTAGCATTACCCACATATTAGCTGCCATTAGCACGCGCGATTGGAGTATGCAGGATTGAACACGGGAAAGCGTGTATCCAAATTCACAAGTAATTGTTATTGTTACTTTTTACACGCGCACTCTGTCCCGCTCGAAAGCATTTTCACGCGATAAAGAGTGCGACTTGTAAAGACAGCTATTATGACAGGAAGCACGCCATGATGTATCTCATTAAGCATTAGAGTTTAAAATATATACGAAAACAGAAGTGACATCTGTATCCGTATAACTTAGTTTAAATAGCTTTGCGTAGGGTCCTTGGAGAGATGTGCTTACAACAACTAGAATATATTTGTGAAGGAATAGTAGCGAAGAGACGACAAGCAAAGTGTTGGAAAACGTATAACGAAATGGTTCGACGACAATATAAATCTTGCCGGGATGAACTGGACAAAACGGGTACGAAATAGGAAAGAATGGCGGAAAACTTAAAAGTTTCAAACCCTGTAGTACACAGGATGAAACTTTATAATAATGATAATGATAGTTTCATTTTTAATTAAAATATAATTTAGATGAGTAGATATAATATATACATTTTATAAAAATGTTTTCTAATTTTCATTTCAGGTTTTAGGAGGCTCCAGCGTACTGAATTACATGATATATGTACGAGGCAACAGATACGACTACGACCAGTGGGAATCGTTCGGCAACCCTGGCTGGAGTTATAAAGACGTTCTGAAATATTTCATCAAGTCTGAAGACAATAGAAACCCATACCTAGCGAAAAATAAATATCATGGAAGAGGAGGATACTTAACAGTACAAGAAGCGCCTTGGAGGTCACCGTTGGTGGCCGCATTCGTTGAGGCCGGTGTAGAAATTGGTTACGAGAATAGAGATATAAATGGAGAAATGCAAACTGGTTTTATGATAGCCCAAGGAACATTAAGACGTGGATCGCGATGCAGTACAGCAAAGGCTTTTCTAAGACCAGTTCGTACTCGTAAAAATCTCGACGTATCATTAAACTCACAAGCAACAAGAATACTTATCAATCCAGTAACAATGAAAGCATATGGCGTTGAATATGTCAAGCATGGAGTAAAAAGAGCTGTATACGCTAGAAAAGAAGTAATTCTATCTGCTGGTGCAATTAACAGTCCTCAACTTCTAATGTTGTCAGGTATAGGACCTAAGAATCATTTAAGGGAGGTTGGAATAAAAAATTTAAAAGATTTACCTGTCGGTGAAAATTTGCAAGACCACGTTGGAGTTGGTGGATTAACATTTCTAGTCGACAAACCCGTCGCGCTTGTTCAAAATCGTATCCAAGCATTTCCAGTAACTATGGACTACGTAGTTAATGAGAGAGGTCCAATGACTGTTCTAGGAGGTCTTGAGGGTGTAGCTTTTGTAAATACTAAGTATGCAAATTCATCTGGACTTTGGCCTGATGTACAGTTTCATATGGCGCCGGCATCACTGTCTTCAGACAATGGACAGATTGTGAGGAAAATTTTGGGTTTAACTGATGAACTATATGACACCGTATTTAAACCTATTGCAAATAAAGACCAATGGACAATCATGCCACTTTTGCTTCGGCCAAACACTCGTGGTTATGTTCGACTAAGAAGTTCAAATCCATTTCATTATCCAATTATGAACCCTCGATACCACGAAAACGCATTAGATGTAGCTCGACTTGTTGAAGGTATTAAAATCGCTGTAAAAGTCGCAAACGCATCGCCCTTTAAACAGTTTGGTTCAAGACTTTATATGAAACCTTTACCAAATTGTAAGCAATACGAGTTCATGTCTGATAAATACATCGAGTGCCAAGTGAGGACTATATCAATGACAATATATCATCAATGCGGGACTGCGAAAATGGGTCCTTCTTGGGATAAAGAAGCTGTAGTGGATCCCAGACTGAGAGTTCATGGAGTCGCAGGTTTAAGAGTGATAGATGCCAGTATAATGCCCACGATAGTGAGTGGTAACACAAACGCTGCAGTCATTATGATAGGTGAAAAGGGTTCGGATTTAATTAAAGAAGACTGGTTAAACCACAAACCATAACGAATAAGTTACCATTGTAAATATACTAGTTATATATTTTCCAAAGATAACGCATACCATATCGATAAGATGTATAAATGTATATTTTTAGTGTAATGTTAAAATGATTCATGATAGTATAGAAACGTTTTATTGACACCTAATTTCGATATTTAGTAACCCGGTTCCTTACGATATTTTCATTCACCGTCCCCCGATGCTATCGCATCTTAAACTGAACCTACTATATATTCTACTGGTGTTAGTACAAGTCTAGGAACAAAAGTCATAGGCTTGTAGTTTCAATAGTTTAACCAATTTAATAGAATTATTTACATTTTATATGTAACGCTTTAGCAGTAATTGAACTTGTTCTCAACATAGCGTTGTGGCATGCTATGCAACGATTACAAATCGCGCCCTGATAATTAATTGTACCAACACCTTACAAATCGTACAATCGGTCGCCGCGCGGGGGTTGACAGTTTTCTGTCGGCGGTCCAGAAACACAAGCGTCAGCGATTTGTACCAATTGTAAGGTGTTGGTACAATTTATTATCAGGGCGCGATTTGTAATCTTTGCATAGCATGCTTCAGCGTATTCATGACTTGTGTCATTATGTTAATATAAGTTGTGTAAATTAAGAGTTAAAATTAAGTGTTATGACTTACTGTTATACTTAAAGTAACTATTTATTCTATAATGCCATAATATTTTACATGTCATATTGTTTTGTCTAAACTTACCAAGCGAGGGTATATTTACGAATTCAACACAGAAGTCGTTTTAAAGTATTGTTAATTATTATCAATTAATATGTATGACGGTGATGTTTAAAATAGTAGTGTTTTATTACCTAAAATACCAGATAATTCAAATGACCTATTCAAAACTTTGTTAAGTCCTTGAATAAAACGTCCAATCACTGCGCGGCGATCTCATGTAAGCAGCAGTGTTCGCGCATCTATATCTCGGTTCGAAGAATGTGGTTAGCAACACACTCTGCCATTGTCCAACTCAATCTTGAGGAGCAGCAACCTATCATGACTGGCTTCAAAACTGCAGTCCTATTAAGGTCGATTACAGATGACTGTAGGTTGCAGAAACTACTTCAGGTGGTGTAAATGATTGCTTACTACTACTTTATGACATAAAAAAGTTAGAATTATGACTAAAACAAGGAATTTAGCGAGTTTAGCGACTGCCAAAGTATCAAATAAATTAGGTGTTATTTAGTGAGACAAGTCTACGACTAGTGTTAGGTCCGACACTTCTATTACAAACGTTTCCGTTGTACATACATAATTATTAACTGTTCGCTGACACCATGAACCCTTATGGTTAGTATCATATCATTAAAAAAAACATTATGACTGTTGATTTTATTTGTAGAGGGAATAAAACCTTTTTCTAATTCGATTGTTTTTGTTTACCTACTGTTATTACCAATGTCCTAAGGAAATAATATTTCAAAAGAAAATAGAATAAACATTCCTTGAAATGTAACTGACCAAATTTTTAATTTACTTCGTGAATTGTTGTTTAGATTACCTTCTATATGAAGAGTACGCCCTATAACAAGTAGTGGATGTGGTAGGTACACGTTAAACTTGACCTTTCGGCCATGTGTACCACACACTTGTAATATGATACGTACACTACTTACTTACTTACACTTACACGATGTGATTACTACCGAAAATGAAAGAATTACTTATATATTAGTAATATTGTATGAGAATATATCAATTTTTAGTCAAAATATCATATAGCCTTAACGACATGTAAGGCAAAATTGACTTCGCACGCAATGTGTTAAGCAAGTAGTATAACAATCGGTATCAACATTCACCCACATACGAGTACATAAAATGTGATGAGTAAAATTTTTATTATCGTCTCTGGCATCTGGTTTACATTTATAGTAATACAATCTTGCAATGTATAACAGTCACTTTGTTCAAGACAACTGCCATTTAATTGTTGGTGACTCACCACTAAAACCAGACGATTACTCTCATATTTATATTCCCATACTTATCTATATATAAAAAAAACAATTGCTGAATGTATATATGTAAGCGCACCACTTCAGACCGCATATCTATTTGGCAAGTTCTTTTTTCCTTGTGTTCTTAATTGTCCGGACATGGTTTGTATCAAAGAAAATGTATGAGGAATCGTAAAGTGAAAAATTTTAGTTCAGATATCTCTACATAAAGAAGTGAGTAAGACGGAAAGAAGGCTTCAAAAATATTGACATAATTGACACATCGACGATTCGACATGGTCGTACTGTGAAGTGAATATTTCGTCTTACTTACTTCGATAATACCCCCATGTGATGCCGAGGCGGGTAGCTAATTGCATATAGCTATATACATATATATTTAAAATAGCGGTATTATACCAAAATGTACCAAAGTGTAATTATACCTTTCCATTGTCTAATTATATAGCGGTCGCGGTTTTCTGGCAAATTAGTCTTTGACGTAAGTACGGCAATAATGTCATTAATAATTAAAGTGTTGTTTAAAAACTCGTTATAATACATATATATATATATATATATATATATATTATATTTAGTGGTATTGAGTTGGAACAGTAAACTCTTCATTATAAACGTACAGCCCATAGCTGCGTGTGTATTGTAGTGCAACTATTTTGTTTATTTACAAGTTTGAAGTGTTACACGTTTTATAGATCATCATGCGTTTGCTGCTACTGCTCATTTTAAGGTAATTTTCTCAACTTTATTTCAAACCGGCTGATACCCGCTTCTTCGTCTGCATTGTTTAGTATCTCAGAAATATATTTTATGCAGCGAAGGGAAAACAAAAAATAAATAAATAAGGCAAAAATAAAGTGGTATATTATAAGAAAATGTCTTCAATCTTAAATAGAGCTTATAAAAATCGTATTTTCTAAAATAGTTTAACAACTTTATATTAAACTAGCTGACCCCGGCGAACTTCGTAACGCCTAACAGTGGATTTTTTAATACTTATTCTGCTATTCGGGACCTTCGTATAAATATTGACATTCATATTTTTACGATACTAACGTCACTCAATTGTTTTGCCTTCCCGGAATCTCTCCACTAACACTTAAACTTTATGGTATAGTAATAAAGTTCAAATTGACTTTTAAATATTATTACGAATCATTTGTATGGGAGTATAGAAAAGTGTCATTTTAAGACTTTTCTAGGTAATTTTTTTAATTTTTCTCTCCGTAAGATCCATCCTCGTACTTCAAGGAATATTCTAAAAAAAGAATTAGCGAAATCGGTTCAGCTGTTCTCGATTTTGCGCTTAGCAACACATTTAGCGATTCATTTTTATATTATAGATGTAGATATCGTGATATATATATTTCAGTTTAGATAAGCACCAAGTGTCTAATAAAATGTATTAAAAAATTGAAATCTCTCTAGCAGTTTTTGCTTGATGCGGGTACAACGGCATACCTCTGTCGTTTTATTTAAATATAAGACTATAGACCATACACGTATATTATTTGCTTGTAAATAAATTAAAAATCACGGGTAAATTATACAGAAAATTATTACAATTAATAATAATAACTTTAATATATACATTACATTTACAATGATATTATGTGTGTTCGTTCAACAAACTTTACATTACTTTTTTTAAAACGTCTAAACTATATGCGGCTAACAATAAACTTTGAATTATAATTATTTTTGGCCTTCCCTACGATTTAAAGAAATTGTTCTCAAATAAAATTAAATTCTTGATATGAGCTAATTTTAAAAATCTATTCATTCGTATTATATTCGAAGTGTGACTAACATGATATTTGTAGCTTATCAAACCTCATAGATTGTACCAGAAAACCAAAAAAAAATATGGATTAAAAAGTAATTTATAATACAGAATGCATGGGAAAACATTAGTTATAATAAAGAATATGGAAGGGTTAGAATTGTTAGAGAACTCAAATAAATCTGTACACTAGTGAAGATAAACAATTGCTTATAAATAAATAACCTTGACTTACTGGATACTATAAATAAACCAAACCTCACTGAGATTCAATGGTACCTATACAGAAATTTCATAAAATATACCTACTCTGGTTTCTTTATGCGATGCTTTGTGGCTCAAGACAGTTCCGACATTTTTATTTTACGAATTACTAGCTTTTGCTCGCGGCTTCGGTCGTGTTAATGTAGATTTGAACTGGGAAACAGTACATTTTACTGGATAATATATACCCTATCTCCTAAGACCGTGCTAAATGGTGTCGCCTAATTCGCGAAGATCAGTCAAAGCACGACGTCGCCTGGTTTCGACAATTAAAGGAAAAACGCACGAGGCGTCACGAGCAGGCCTCCAACCCACGTCCACCTAGGGGTATGTACACTTGTCATAAGTGCGGCCGTGAGATCCTCTCCCGGATCGATCTCGTCAGCCACCAACGGAAATGCTAGCAAAGTGCTACTTAAATCATCTGTTAAAGATGCAAAGGCCTATGATGATCACCTATTCTGTTCCCCTGATATCGTGGCTGCAAAATTGCATGATGATTCGTTGAGTAGTTAAGGCGTAAAATCGTAACAAACAAACATACATACAGACAAACAAACAAAAGACTCATATTTACATTTAAAATATTTGTTAGGAGGGATACTATGAAACCCGTCTCCATGAAATAAATACTTAGGAGTATCTACCACCTTTCTCGATGACCGATCAAACGATTTTCAAGTTTCTTCCACTTAAACATAGGTAAATTTAGAAAATACTACCTCATTCAGAAAATGACAAAGACTTTAATAATAAGACATGTCTTCACCTTTTCATGGAAAACTTTAAAAATAGAATACAAACTCAAACCAAAAGAATTGTTATAACATTCCTTACGATACGATTAATAAATAAAATTATTATGAGTCATCGGAACCGACCGATTTTTTTGGCAATGTGATCTAAGATGGTATAAACTCACTAAACCTAAAGAAAACTGGCTCTCAAGTGCAGCTGCCGGAACACACCAACAGGTGCTTGGCGACAGAATATAACTTAAGGTTGGTAGCTATTCAAGCGGACTTAGAAAAAGCCCTACCACCATACTGTGGTTTATCACTGTGTTTTGACTGTACACTCCATCAAATCGTCGATTTTTTAAAAAGACTACCTTTCACTAAGAAAGTTTAAGAAAGTAGGAGTCTTTGGTTTAACCCTTTCGCAGAATAGCTCGGATGAAGAAACAAACATAATAATAATAAAAACGCCGTATGTCATGATTTCTATTTTTGGTCATTCATTTTAATGATTTAATATTGCCTTTATAATACTTTTTATTAAGTAAAATGATATTCAAATGATTTAAACGGATTCAGTGAGCTTCCTGTTGTCATTTTTAATATGTCTCTCAATTTATCGGTCACCGGAAATGCATTGCATTCGTATTTTAATTAACATCGTCAGCGACAAAGGTGGGATAGTCAGTTCTTGTTCAACGATCGGAGGTAAAGTTCGATAACAAATAAATAGTGGTGCTAAGCTTTAAAGTGTATTAAGTTAATAAAAGGTGGTTAGTAAATGAGTTATAAAGGAAAATGTATTTTTATAATATAGGCTATTACATAATACGTATTTTATTAATAACAGTAGGTGGTAGAGAACAAGCCTTTATTTTGAAATCACCGATATAAACTTCAATTATATATATATTTATATACAAATCTAAGTAATAATTTTAACAACAGTCCTATAAACTTTTTAAAAGACACAATATATTATTATAAATGTAGAAAAGTCCCGAAGACCTGTTTGTATTCAAAACATGGCACCAACAACAAAGACCCAATAAAAATCATATCGGTTTTTATTGCTTATGTCGTCACCTTTCTGACTCAGGTACTTAGGGCAATGTAACGTCCAAGAATAATCAAAAATAATATAAAAGAAATAGCAAATATCACCACATACCATATCAAGTAAGCAGAGGAAATTGAAGTCGTTCACATAAATTGATTAAGAATCATATTTTACTAAGCCATGTTTCACAAACAATAAATACTTAATGAATTAATAAAAGAAGAAAAATAAAAATTGAAGCCTGCAATTCTGTCATAAGGTCACTTGAACGAATCAGGTAAAACACTTGTAGTTACTATTTTACACGCTTTTATTGTTTTAACGTGGGCAAGTTTACGGCAAGTAAACTCAAAAATAAAAAAATATATTAAATTGTTGATAAAAGGGCGTATTTACACGTGATTCATTCATTATGGATTCAAGTAAATCAGTTTCGAGAAATTACAAATGGAAAATTAAAGACATGTGACATTTAATTTGTGAGCGCAGCGTATTCATTATTTCATTCATTTAAACACATACATATACTAGATGTGTAAGGCCATTTTTGCCTGGAGTATATAATATCCAAATGTCAATATCGATTTCAAGAGAAACTTCGAGATGATTGGAATTTGCGAAGTAATCAATTCGCTAGCTTTTCCAAATCATAAACTGTACTTAACAAATTGATAAACTGAAATGCTACTTAGGATTCCCAACTTTAGGCCAAAATACAGCGTCAATCGTTTTTTTTTTAGTTTGATTAATATTAACGTTGCGAAAATATTAAATATTGCAGGTTTTATGTTATTTACAGAATATACCATCATTTTTTGCTTTAGTCTTATTCATTTTTGTGTTACGAATTTCATACATTTTTATATGGAGCAAACTACACAAAAAACATGTTACTTTTGTGTTACGTTGACTTTATCGTAACATAAGAAGTTAGTAATTTTTGTATTAAAAGTGGAAAAAATTTGACATCCTTACCCAGATGGGTAATGCTCTCAATCACTAACTTATATATGAACATATTCTAACCTCATTTCTCAACTTTTTCGTAGATTTTTCAAAGATTATCGGTATGTATACTCATACTGTCAACCTTGTCCTAACAATTACAAACAAAACAAAAAAGGAATTAATCAAATAGATGTGTAGCCGTTATGAAGAGAGGCGGCGCGCGTATACATTTCACATAATTGACGATGATTGGTTTATGGCGATATTAAGATAGATTTTTATTTATAAATTGCCAGTGGTGACTTTTTTCAATTGAAGTACTTTAAACAACGAGGTAATAATGACCGTGCGGTTTTGATACTCGAATCATATTCTTAATTTTTGAAGTTGTTATTTTAGGTCCATATTGCTGAATTAATGTACCTAAACAGCTCCAATACCAGGTGTATCTATATGTCGCATCCGGGTCATCAGTATTGGAACATTCACAACACACAAACATCAAAGTGACGTGTACAGAGCCCAGATTGGGAGGAATAACGTTATAAAAAGGAGTGTTTTCCTAATCGGACTCCCTCGGGGTGAGTGCCTTAAGCGATCCCTCTAGTAGTCCGGTGATACTGTAGAGGCCTTGCCAGGCTAACAGTGCAGTCAGTTCGAAAAAAAAATCGGACTCCCTTATCGTTCTGAACACTCCAAGTGATACTTGCTTAGGAGCTGTACTGTGTGTTTGAGATACCTACTAAGTTAATAGTACCTACCTATTGTCATTCACGATAATTGTTTATTTTAACCTACAAAGTGTTCATTTTCTCGCTCGGATCCCTGCTGATGCCCATAAGAGTAACCGCGAGGGTAACGTTTCTTCGACATATATATATATATATATATATATATATATATATATTGGGTGTATTGTATATGTATATATTGGGTGGAAGTGTTTGTAATTCATTTCCTCTTAAATAAGTTGATCGTTTGTGATGATTTTTTAGTACTTATGGTGGGTGTTACTTGAATGGTTCTTGGCTATAGTGGAACTCGGTATGCGCCTGCTATTGACAAGATCTAAATTTTTTTTTAATTTTCGACCAAATTCTTTACATATTTCTAAAATAAAAATAAAACATATATTGCCAAATTGTCATCTTCCCAACACCTCTGAATATTTTTAACTCAACATGGCAGGACACGATTACCTTCCGGGCCTGCTATTAATTTGAACGTTTTCGATTTACTAGCGTAATTAAAATTAGATGGAATGCAGAAAATTATTGTAAATACACCTTTAAAGATATGTACATACCTTTTCAACTTTATATAACAACTATATTTCCTGCAGTGAACTAAACCAACCGATAAGGGCTATCTATCCGCAATAAATTATAAACACTATGCCTAATTGGAACTTATCTGAATATATACCGCACTTTGAAAAGTTGTCCGCAAAACGAATAACAGAGATTTTGTTATACATCAATGTGGTTCTAATTAAAATGTTAGTGTACCCTCATTTATATGACTGCCTTTCCTCGATTTAATGTGCGTATTCTTTTTTTTATTCTTATTTCTGCGAGCATTACAAAGAAAACATAAATGTACCAGGGACCAGTTATATGTTCTTTATCGTATAACATCAAACTAAGCATAGTAATTTACTAGCGCAGTAATACTAAATTGAATAAACTTATATCGTGTCCATATACTACTTACAAATGGCAGTTATTACAAAGTGTTATTACTTGTTACTATCATTATTAATTGGAAGAAATAAATTACTTACATTTTATAGATAAGTTACATTTTCCATAGCTAAATTTATACATCAACTTCCAAGCTAATCAGTTGAACGGTACAGAATTTGAGGATTAGCAGCGCCACCTAATGGTAAATTATAGTAATAATGATAGTATACAAACCTTCTAGTGATCGGTAATGGGTTGTTGTAGTTTATCATTCTCGGATATATATATAAAATATGTATCTGAATATTACATTCATTTTCATTTCCAAATATTTTAAATGACATTAGAATAAAAAAGTCGTGAGAGGTATATGGACCCCGGCCGGAACGAAGTTCCTGGCGCTTTTGGTAGACGTTTCCTGTACAGTCATTATAATTTCTATCATATAATATCAAGTTGATAGATTCCAATTGATAAATTTACGATATTTTATTTATTATGTATAAAATAAATAATTATAAATTAAACATTGAATGATTGGGATAATTAAGTTAATAACAAATAAAACATTTAAGAACTGTATCAATTTTATTTTATTAATAATACTTTTTTTTTGTATTGAAACAAAAAATAAATAGATGTGTATATACTGTAACTACAGCAAGACGTGTTATAAGTCTTATTACACTTTTTTCGATCTCGTTCCCATCTGTTCAGAGCGTGTAACGCGCGATAAGGAATTTCTTTCCAATAACGTGGCTATTCAAGATATACAATCCCGAACGATCTAACGAATTTTAACTGCAATAAGAAACAGCGTCGTACGGTACACAAAAACAATGATGGTTCTAACTATTTACAAATATGACCCCAAAAAATTATTAATTAATGTGCAGCACAATTAACTTCTAAAATAGTTTTTCACGTGCTTGACCACAATCAGTTAATATTGATTGTGTGTTGAACTTAGTCTACGTTATAATGACAGATTTTAAGACTTTGAGTTTAAAACAACTTTACTAACTAACATCACGTTCTCTTGTAAAAGAATTAAATAGAAATCGAGCATCAAAACAATTTTCTTTATCGATAAACGTTATAATTCCTTTTATACATACATATTAATTTAAAAATCACATATTCAGCGGAATATTTCGAACGCCTATTCACTTATTACCACTACTTACAACGTTTATTGTAATGTTATTCCGATTTGTTTGAATACATAATTCTGCTCCATGAAACGCGCAAAGAGGAATATACTCCCCTAATGTCATGGCTTAATGAATAAAACTAAGAACGCTACCAAACACATAGCAAGCGGTTGGTAGAAGAGTGAGCACGATAATTATAAACTGATAATCTTTCACAGCGTAACAATTGTTAATACGCTATGCACTGCGCAACGCGGGTCTATCTCCGAAGCAATATCAGGTTTCCTCCGTGACACGGCCGAATTGAATGATGGTGAACCTCCTGATGCACACACAATACTACCAGAGTACGACTTCATCATTATCGGAGCTGGGACCGCTGGATGCTTGCTAAGCAACAGACTTACAGAAGTTAAAGAATTTCAGGTAACTTTTTGCTGACTTACTTTTCATATATTTTTAACCTGGAAAACTGCTATTTCTATTTCGTCAAGGAGGTCTACTCTTGGTGATATCGAGTTTAGACTCATCAGATAATATACATATAATAGTCAAAATCAAATAATAACCATTGTGCTTTGCTACAGCTTAAAAATTATGCAAACACTTAAAACTTCACGAAATCTTCGATGGAACGATGTGCCTTCATTAGCATCTGTGAACTTAGTCATAAATTGCAGAATAATCCAATATCAGAATCACTAATTTGGGACCATCGAATCCGTTAGTTTTGTAGATGCAAAATTTTGAAAATTACTCGATGTATTACTTCTATTCCTTGATAAACGATCCTCCCTAAAAATTAATTGTGCAAACTAGTCTATGGCAAACGCTATACCCCACTGACTTATGGTTCTTAATACTGATTAAATATCGTCTAAATATGGACGAGAAAACCTTAAGCTATGTAATATTGAGCACTGAACAGGTAAACACGAAAATTCGTTCTTTAACATTTTCTGATCTTTGTACAATCCATTGTGGAATGTTTCGTTACTAACAGAATTTCTTATTATCAACTGTAAACAATATTTAGTATCTTACCAACCGTCGTTGTGTAATCTTTACGATAATATATAAAGGATTTCCGTCTTCCGTCACCTGTGGTAAGGACAAACTCTTTTTTTGGAGCGATCTCAGTAATTCTAAACAGTTCAGCAAGTAATCGTAGCAGTAAGATCATAAAACTCCACGTATATCCTTCTTGGATTATTGACTATAGTTGTAACAACAAGGTCCATATATATTTATACTCGTTCCCTTATTAACAAGACATGTTCATTAAATAATTTATCTATTACATTATCATAGTTAAGTCGGTTAGTTTAGTATAGTTAGTTATCATATATTAATATCACAGTTTGCTAAATTAATCCCACGATACGAAACAAACCAAAAAATCTAGAAATAACATAACCTCAAAATTATAACCAGCCCTTGGTGACAAAAAAACAAGACCAAAAAGTTCGATTAAAAAGCACACAGTTACGATTATCCTAAAAAGTTACACCAAAATATAAACGAATAGGATATCTCTTATTTGTTTTGACCAGCACATCATTTACAATACTAATAAACGGATATCGCTATTTTGAAAAACGTCGGGTTGCATAACAGTTACATCTTTTCACAAAGTATGAATGATCATGAACATAACTGTTAAAATCAATTGTACTATCTGTTATTTCACTTTACTGTAACATACAAGGGATAAACGAAATGAAAAAGTTTAAAATCGTTAATATTATTATCGTAGCCGTGCCAATAAATTGTATCCTTTATCCGATCTCCAAAAGACCTTTAGGGTACTAAAATTTCTAAACTGTGTAAATTCTTGCCAGAAATATAAAAAAGAATCAGGTTTATTACGAAATTGTTCATTTTTTTAATCGATTTAACAATTCAGTTGTTTTTTTTTATATTTGTTACCTCAGAACTTTTATAAAGCAATTTAGAAAATTCTTTTTTTATTGGAAAGCGTTCAAGGTCCAACACGGTTCTCATTCTAATTTCATTAGCACTGGACCTTGGGTTTTAAAAATACAACATGGTACTCCTCAAAATCGAATAGAAAACGCATAATGATTGGGATAGTTCTAGGTTTATGACAATCTAAGACTTGATATGTACCTAACTTTAGTCAAGGATGTCCTGGTGAATTTTTAGAGTAATTTTTTTTAAAGTCGGTTTTATCTATTATATAATAAAATAATTACGTTATTTATGGGTGTTGTGTTAAGGATACATATAATATAACTACATTCATCTGTACATACTTATATTTGTTATCCCATGTTTCTTTTTCATAATAATACCGAAAAAGAATAAGAAATGGAAAACAAAATAACAGTGAACCTCTTGAATCAGATTTGTAGGAAGAAATCCTCATAGCTACGACAGACCTGGAACCAGAGCCTATGGAAGTGTAATACACGGATACATCGTACATAAACGCGTCGTTTCAATCTTTACCATATCTGTAACCGAAGAGTAAAATATTCGTTTGGCATTCGTATAAAGTTAGGAATTTGCAGTTATAGTGGTACTACAAAATAATCCCAGGGTTGATGTCAGACGTGCGCGGTCTATGGTAAAAATTAAGCCAAATCATACATCATAATATGACAAACATGTTGTGCCGACCCTACTTAGATAGGATAACGGTAAGAAGAAGAAGATGATGATGATGTTATAAACCCTTATCAGAAATAAAAACAGGTTCATTATGAAATTTATTAATTGAACACCAAACAGGATTCAAATTGGAACCAATTTCGGAATAACTTAAAAACCAAAATCGAAGATACTTTACTTAGTTTAGTTCTTGGGTGGACGCTTATGTACGTTAAAACGACAAAAATAACTGATAACAACCCAATCATCGACTAGAGCCGAGAAGAAACTCGATCTAATTTCTTTTTTTGTATCTATTTTCAACCGATTTCAAAAGAGGTTCTGAATTCGTTTGTTTCGTTCTCTATATGTTATCACAGCATTTCGTCACTTATAAATCGACTTGGAAAGTATTTTTTTAATGGAAAGGCGATATTTCAACCTTGAATTTCGAAGTTACGAAAGGGAAGTCTTCAAAATCCAATAGGTAATGTATATTGCCTGTGATATTGGCAGATTAATGACAATCCAAGTCTAAGTAGGTAGGTGGGTAACCATGGTTATGGACAGTCTGGTACGTTTATTTAAACAAAGTTCAAATTTTCTTTCATTTTTTTTACTGTAATAAATTATTATTGTTCCAAATATACAACTAGTTTTTAGTGGATGTACAGCGAGGGATGTCATTTCTTGGCCTCAATATGATCTACGTTATAATAAATAACCTTTTCACACTCAAACCTGTTTAACACGGTGCTTCTACGTACTATCCGGCAAAGAGTTAATGTATATTGGGACTTTATTTTGGTACGTAATAGTATTACCTAAAAATATCTACCGGCCTTATTAAGCCTAGATGGTTAATTTGTAATCATATAAGTTTTAGCGGACATACATTAAATTATAAAGAACGTATTGGGAGAATAGAGTTATTATACTAAATTCGTGAAACTTAATGTTAAGCTCCTTAATGTTTTTATAGATATTAACCTTGAGTTATATATTCTGGCGTACAATAATTGTAGAATATTTTTATAACGTCATCGGTAGAAGGAATACGGAGGAAGTACTAGCAAAACTACACGCGCCAGAATAGTTCACTACTAGTGACGAGGGTTGCTACACGAGTTGTCTTAGAACTTTAAACAAGCTATTCTTGTGCATGTATTCGTATAAATTTATTTCCTGTATCTCGAAAATATCGGTAATAATTTGGATGAAATTTTGTATTTCGATAAGGTTTTGCTTTTTAAGTTTATCTATATAGATGTCATCCCTAAAAAACGAGATATAAAATAATCTTTTTATGATAATCTTTCACCTAACAATGTCATATAACGCCATCTCGTAAATGTTTGTTGTACTTGCCTCGTTGCTAGCACAGGTTGCTAGCCTATTGGTGTACCTCAACACTTTGTGAAATGGCGCTATGTGACATTATCTGAATACGAAAAAAAACCGCCGAGCAAAAGTCGATCACCGAGAGTTAGAATTAAAATAATATTTTATAAAATATCATATATAATATACTACAATATAACAACATAATCAAAACCATAGCACCGCGTTTATATCGAGTAAATGTATATGAAGCGTACTACATACCGGCCGTTACAATTACCATTGAAGTAATGACGGGTGTTACATATACGTACACTTCATTTATGTTATAAAAGCAATGTTAATTATTTGTATATACTATAAACACGTTGTACTTTATATTAAATGATTTAAGAATGGTTTAAAATTTACTGCGTTATTCCATAAAAAGGATATCAATGTGATATTTATAAACTGTATTTAGCCGTCGTGAAATAAAATGACAAAGAGCAGACAACTTCATAAATAATGTTCTTCACTCACTAACCAGATATCGCAATTATTATTTTTGTTATGATACCATACATCACTAGATGGTTGGCTCTTAACCTACCATTACGTAACATAGACAGCTGCAATATTAGATGGGATGAGGATAGATTTTCTTAGTATATTTTCGCCTCGATAAATTTCGAATAGATGTTACTTACGTTAAGACATAAAATATTTTGTAATTATCCTGAATACTATAGTCGTCCAATGTCCGCAGGTTCGAACTCCGGCATGTACCAACGAATTGTTCGGAATTCGCTAACATTTATTAATTTAAATTGTTAACGCTATCGGTTGACGGTGAAGGAAAATATCGTGAGGAAATCTGAACCTGAGAAATATTTCTGTAATACCACCATATGTGGGAAAAATATAGAACTATGGATTTCTCAGAGTTTGAAACCGCCAATACGTAGTGGGCTGGCGTGGTGATTATGCCCATACCTTTCCTTCGGGAAGAGGCCTATGGCCTTGCAGTGGGTCAGTTGGGGATGATGATGATCCTGAAGACGAATATTAATACATCGTACACATTACGCTAAAATTTTATCATGCAGGTATTGTTGATCGAAGCCGGCGGCAACGAGGAGATGTTCATGGATATTCCTGTATTAGCAACTCTTCTACAATTCACAGAAGCTAACTGGAACTACCATACAGAACCACAAGTGAGTACAGAAGTGTTTAAAATTTACACTGCCCTTTAGAATTCAGAAAATAATTATTAGAATACATTACGTATACGTGAATTATGTTGCTTTATATTGTAAACTCGACAGTTTCACTTTTACCTTACTGTGAAGCGATCCAGTTAATGAACGAGTAAAAATTAGATACACTAACCTATATACAATTTCCATACTTCCTTTATCATAAATTATTTTTAAATTCCTAGAGATCTCTTGCTTTGATCCTCGAAACTTCAGATAGTAATTAACCAATAGATGGTAGCTTGATCACATGCAGGTGTATGTATAACCACAACTTACAACAAATTCATCAATTACGACAAATATACTCTCTATCTCACATTCGGAATAAAATTTAACACCAAGTTTGTAGCTAGCAGTAAATTGTATTTCGTAGCATTCAATGTCGATCAAGGTACAGGTTTCCTATAGTTTGTGCAAAGGTCACAAGTCATAAATTCTTTTTTGCAACTGTTCTTTTTTTTACCTAACTGTGTAAAAGGACTTTTTACAATAGACAAATAAACTTTTCTTTGATGTATTCTGTGGCCTAAATGTCTTTATAGCTTTTAACATAAAAAGCTGTGGTTAGACTCGTCTTAACTGAGAGTGACATAGGTTATTTAAGTATGGCATAAGATTCTTTGTTTTTGCAAAAGCCTTTTACTTTTTATCGCTTATATCCATTGCATATAATAACTAGCATAAGATAATAACAATAGATAGAATAATAAATATTTCCGTTGTTATGACCAACACTTGACGTTAATTATTGATTTTTTTCCGGTGTTTCTTCAGAACAAAAGATTGCCTTCTTGTCTTTAGATGTATATCATTTCAATACCTATTAAACGTCTTGTTCAGATATCCTTGTCATGTAGAAAAGTGACTAACCGATAGAAATTTTACGTTTTATCACATACTATAAAGAGACTAATTTGACAAACATTTCAATTTCCGATTAACTCAATGTTCAACAGATAAGTCACCATAAATTTCGGAAAGCAACATCTTTAACGACATTACAAAACCTATTAGGTAGTTCCATTACGTGGTGGACATTCTTAAAGACCACAAACGTGACTCAGGACATGTGAACGGACGCTCCCAAGAGGATAGTACAAGACATTGACGAACATCATAATATGACCTTTATATCGTAACTCAATGATACACTTGTCATTCTATTTCTTTTTTATCTAAAATATATATAGTTAGCTTCATCTATAGATATATAAAATTCCCTTAATTTCAATAATGTACTTAATCCTTAATAATTTCGCAACTACAAACATAACTTATTATTAAAAAAATTATAACACAATTGTATACTTTAAATTTAGGTATAATGATGATTTACCTACGAAAATTATAATCTGAACTAGATGTGCCGGTGAACTTCGTATCATTTACATATATTTGTGTAAAATGTAGTCAATATTTTTATTTACATTATAAATGCAACACACTTATGCAATTAATCAATTTAAAACTTTTTCATGTACTATTTTTATTTCTAAAACAGAACTGTTTTGTATTCCAACAACCGAGACCAAAGAGATCGGCCCTCACACTACAGCTATGAAACAGAGAAATGTTTGAATGCACCTATAAATATTTGACAAACGAATGTCAATTTTTTATTTCTAAAATGACAATAGACATCAAATGTCTCATAGCTAGGAACAATTTGTATTTGAAAGTTAAATTGTCTTTTTTAGTATTTTCCTTCACTTCTTATTTATGTTTCTCATCGTTTTAACCTTCCCTGAACTTCTTCCATGAATATTTCAAGATCAAAATTAACTAAATCGGTCTAGCCATTCTCGAGTTTTGCGAGACAAACGAACAACAATTAATTTTTGTATACATATAATATAAGATAAAAATATTAGTGGTAGTGCCATCTAGTGACACAAATATCAAACACATCCGTTTTTATTTTTTACTATTAGTTTCTTCGAACACATTCACTTCCTTGTTCTTCCAGTGTGCATGTAATTTCATTTTAATAAAGAATGACTACACATTCCAATAGTTTATCTTGTCCATATAAATCAATAAAATTGAATTGTCTGTTTGTAATGTCAAAATAACAGCTTTTTACTAAATGGAATGGAACACAATTTTAAAAATTCTTATTTATTTGTTTGTTTGTTCCAACTAATCTCCGAAAATGTTGGACCAGTTTTGATGAGACCTTCACTAGCATATAGCTTATGTTATACGGAATAACATAGGCTGCTTTTATTTTGGAATAAAGTTTTAGGATCCCTCGGAATTATAATCCTTGATGTATATACAAACGTCGATGAAGTGGAGGGTGGCTGCTAGTTATAATACTAAACAGTACCCCAAGAACTAAGAATTAAATCTACATATTTTGTAGAGTCTCGTTCGAGCAGCGGTCGAGTGCACACGTGCGCTCGCTCGCAGCTCTGACGGTCCGTTCGGTTCGCCGCGCTCGCCTACCTGCGCTACCTGCGCACCAGATGTTGGCATTCCAACGATTTCGTCGCTGCCCGACCCGCATTGTTGCCGAATGAGTCATCGCCGGTGCTATTGTACTCGAGCTTGTGAAATTCGAAGAAAGAAAACATCTGCTGCGAAGCCGCACTTTAGTGTGTTTACTCGGCTATTGTCAATCAACACGCTCTTTTCAGAGCGACGGTGCACCTCCTTTAGTGTACCACATAAACCGCACTTTTCGGTGCGAAGCCGTACACACTGTGCAGTGCGTTGTTTCGCCGTGCTACGCGTCGTGCTTCGTGCTGCGCTTCTCGAGTCGTGCAGCGCGTCGTGTGCCGTGCAGAGCGTCGTTCTTCGCGCCGCGCCGTGTGCAGATACGAAGAGAGAAGATTTCACGTCGCGTCTCCCTTTGGCCCGGACACGGATTGTCCGTTAGATTCGAATTAGGCGCACCCCCCTGCCCCTCAGGCAGGGAGGTTAGTCATGTCTACCCCCGCGACCCCGCGTGCCCATCCGGCCCTTCCGGCCGTTGATGATACCGTCCACCTCGAAGAACTGTTACGCTTCCACATGTTCGTCGAAAAGGAAGACCCGCAACTCGTCTCGGAATACAACAGACTCCGGAAAGTCTACGCGCGCAATCCTCCCGGTAAGATACCGCGTTGTTTCTCCGCGAACCCTTTCGCGAATCTCCCGGACGACCCGTTCACGAGGCTCTCGGAAGTCGATTCCGATGACGACTCTGATATGGACTACGATACTGTCCCCGCGACCGCGCCCGCGACGGTAACCACGGCCGCGACCGTGCCTGCGCCCGCGACCACGCCCGCCGATGACGACGGTTTCACAACCGTCACGCGCCGCGGTAAACGCCCACGCGCCGCGATTCAGACCGATAGCGACTCGGCTGCGGGACGTCCAATCCCAAAGCAGTCCAATATAGGTAGCGCTCGGGTGCCCCGAGCCTCTCCCACGCCCTCTGCCGCGAATTCGGCTCAAGCCTCGGCTGCGGAACCCGCGGTCGCGGCTAAGAAGCCACGCCTACCGCCTCCCGTCACCTTCCGTGACAAAGCCCGTTGGGTAGAGATTTCTGAAGACCTTAAGTCGAAGGAAATCGTCTACAAGTCCGCCGTCAACACTGTTGCCGGCATTTCTATTCGTGTGTCGACCCCCGATGAGCATCGCAAGCTCACCAAATATTTCAGGGAGCGTCAGCTCCCTTTCTTCACCCACGCGCTCGAGGAAGAGCGCCGCCTCCGTGTCGTCATTCGGGGAGTTCCCTCTGAACTCACCGAATACGACATCTGCGATTGCCTGAACGGTCAGGACTTCCCAGTCCGGAGCGTGCAGCGCATGCACCACCCCCGTACGAAGGCCCCCTTCAACCTGGTGTTGGTCACTCTGGACCGCACCTTGGAAGGCAAGGCTATTTTCAGCCTCAACTCAGTTTGCGGCCTGTCCCCTGTCTTCGTCGAGCTTCCTCGCAAGTCCCAGGTACCCTCGCAGTGTCACAACTGCCAGGTGTACGGTCATTCCGCCCGACACTGCCACCTGCGTCCCAGGTGTGTCAAGTGTCTCGGGGATCATTCCACTAAGGAGTGCCCCCGCACTCCCGAATCCGTCGAGCCTCCGAGCTGCGTCCTCTGCGGGCAAACGGGTCATACCGCGAACTATCGCGAGTGTCCCCGTGCGCCTCACTCGACCTATCACCGTCGCGGCGGTCGTGCGACCCGGTCCAGGGCGCACGGCCCGCCGACTCGGACGAATCGGCCTCCGCCTCCGCCCATACAAAGCCAGAAGGCTTTCCCCGATCTGCCGGGCACCTCCAGTGCGCCGGCAGCATCCGCTCCTGCGCCGAGCGCGCTCTCCTGGCGCGTAAGGCCTTCCCCGCCAGCTCCCTCGGCTTCTAAAGCCAAGCCCCAGCCCCCAAAGGCTCTGTCCACTCCTGCGCCACCTATCGCGGTTTCAGCATCGACCTCCGGTATAGACTGGATAGCTCGCTTACTTTTGGTACACGATGTACAAGAGATAATCGCATTTAACGCGTTAGTTAATAGTACGTCTGAGCTCGGGCTCTTAAACGCTATCTCCGCTTTCCCGGCCGTCGCGACCACGGTACAGCAATTAACCCGCGCCGCGCATAAATAAATTCGCGTAAATCAAAATATCAGATCGAACCCGCGTGTTCATACATAATAGACCGATACATTAGGATTTGTTACGTAATTATTTAGTTAAATCGGCACCGTGCCGTTGTACTTAATTTTTTAGCTCGATTCCCTCTCAAAAGATGCGTGTTTGCGCCCACGCCCGCGACTCTCTCTGCTCACGCCTCCGTGAGCGGGGGGTGAAGATTCGATCCCGCACACTCGTCGCGATTTTTCTTGTAACTGCTCGAGCCTAGGTAGTCCCTCGGTGTGGAGCCCTCGAGTATGTTACTCGCGCGAATACAGTGATTTACACATGTTCTACACTTACACGATCACCCCACACTCTTGCACATCTAGGCACTCAGTGGTGGGCTGTTTTTTTGCCCTTTTCGGACTGAAATAGGTCACATAACACAGTAGTCAGATACCAAATACACATATACATTCGTGAAACATGCATGGTCACACATGCATTTTTCACGAATTCATATATGAGTATTGTATGGATAGATAGCTTAGCTAGCTTAGTTAGTTCGGGAATCCGGCGACAGCTCAAGCCGAGGTGCACCGAGTGCCCTTGAGATGTTTCGCCTAAAAACAATCGGGTGAGCGCCCTAAGCGCTCCCCTTAGTAGTCCGGTGGAACTGTGAAGGCCTAATAAGCCGGCAGTGTAGGTCAGTTCGAAAAAAAAAAAAAACTACATTTGTAACTATAGAATCTTCGTTTATTTTATTTGTCGACAAAAATCAACGCAATTATTAAGTCCTCCTTGAGTAGATCTCGTATTCAGTCCTGAGTATCAAAACAAAATTTTCAAATAAACCGTTTTTATTTGTTCCTATAAATAACCGGATATATAAACTATATCAACAAAAAGTCTACGACGTCATGGTAAATCCGAATAGGCAGGCTAATTATACACAAAACCAAAGGTAATTGCATAAAAATAGCATCAAGTAGTAGTTAAGAAATCGCCTTACTTTTTATACATTTATAATTCTTCTATTGTGTAACCACTGTAAACAATGTTAATTTTCCATTGTTGCAAAAATATTATTTTGGCCTTTGACTCTTTTATCCTTGAGCACAGAAGATCTATGCAAATGATATACTATAGCAAATTTTCCTTCTTTTCTACCGATTTAAAAGAATCTAAATTTACCAAAAATATTCATAGCAAAACAGGTTCTTGTTAGACGGGATGAATTTAAATTATCAAAGTACTCAAAATTATTAAATTACTTAAAGCTCGTTCTCTCTTATTATCGTAACACCAGAGATGAAAAACTCATGTCAAATTTTTTATTGACATATTACCACTTTTTGTACGTGTTAATATAGCTTTAACCGATCCCCCGGCGGCAGTACTGTTATCTGGATGAAAGGTGCTCTATGTCCTTTGCTGTAAGGGTACAGCAACGTAACGCTTACACGCTACGCTAACGCAAAGCACGTTATCAGGGGTGATAACGAGTATATAAAATTTCATAATGATCAATTGAGTAGTTAACTCGTGAAAGCATAACAAACCAACTAAAACACAAACGAAGCAATGATGCGCAAGCGTGTTATTGGAGTGATATATTCGGACATCGTGTCGATCGAAATAGATCCGAATCCTTGTGACAGAGTCGCATCTTTCGGTGAAGGAAAACATGATGAAACTATAGTAGGAGAGTTTTTTCTAAGTCCAGCTAACTAGTAACCACTCTCAAGATGAAAACCTGTCACCGAACACCTGTTGATGTGTTCCGGCAGCTGCACTTGATAGCCAGTCACCTTGAGGTTTAGCGTGTTTATCATCTTAGACCACATTATCTTTTAACATCAGATGAGATTGTGGCTAAACGCTAAAACTCATAAAGCATTAAAAAAGTCACATTCACATTTATTATATTTGAAGGAACTAGTGGAACCTTGTAAATAGGTCCACCAGGTGGGATGCGGTAAAAGTAAGTATAAATAAAAATACGTGGAAGAAAAAGAGAGCGTGTAGCGGTAGGTGGTCCTTGCCTACAAATAAATAAAATAACAAAAACCCCAAATAAAAAGCGTTACCTAGCCTGCAAACTCGGCACCTCATACAGAGCAGCGACGTCTCAGAATTCTGATTGTTAGGGGCGATATTAGCCGTGAGAAAGATTGCGGTTCTTCAGAGAGTGCGTTTATATATATAAATCTCATATGTTATTAGCGATGTGTCCAATAATATAATTTGCGATGTCCAATGCGTAATTTAATATTTATTGTTGCGGTTTTTAGAGAGTAATTTTATTCAATATATGTTAGCTGTATGTCCAAGAATTTATTACATATAAAAAAAACAAAATCTTCTTTTTCCGTCGAAATGACAACCACACATTTTATTACGGAAAGCGTCTGCATACTTCGTACTGGATCAATGAGATGCAGACCAGAAACACATCTTATTATTAGGAGCGCAGCTGTTAAATTTATTTAAAAGGGCGAACCAATATTATTAAGGTTACTCGATTGAGGTTTCCAGTACAACACAGAGAATATTTTTAGATGGCAGCTCGTCTTCATTCAATATTATACTAGAAGTAAAAGACCAAATAATTATCTCTCGGTCTCGTTTAATCGCGATTCAAAACGTGTACGTTTCGAAGGCGGCACAAGGGTCATCAAAGATGTATAGCATTACTTAGTATGCTTTTCGTAATGAAGACGAAAACGGAATACAAATCATCAAATTGGTCCAGGCACAAGGATAATCAGTTCATAATTTATTGAACCTTGTATTGTCGATGCCACTTTCATATTAAAACAATAGTCAATATAGAACTGATATTTGTTTTATGATAACTGATAAATGATATAATCAAATAAAATTATTTCTTTGGTTTTTTTTTCGCCACTCAATTTAACGACAGATTTCCTAAAACGTCATACATTCTTGACTTTGGTTGGTTTTACATTTTTGGCTTATTTTCGCCTCTCAATTTAAGGCTGAAATAAATCTGCGCTCTATAGATTTCACCCTAAATTTTGTTTAAATACTTATCCTTCAACTATAAACAGATAATTTAGATAGTGCCTAAATTATCAAAAATAAGTTGACAAATAACGGATACACATATATTATGCATTTTACATTTTACCATAATTCATAAATTATGATAAAATGACAAAATAAAACTTACTATTGGAATAACTCAACAAAATAAATTCAAAAAATAATAAAAAAAGACAATGTGTACTTATATATTCACGCGTTAAAAGTTATACTTCTTTGGCGTAACAAGGTAAAAATCATTTCAAAAATTTTATCTTTCGCCTTATTCTACGTTTGTAGAAAAACGACACTAACAATAGAAAAAGGTATTTAATACATGCATACTTTTTTTGAATAAAATGTTGACTAAAGCTAACTTTAGGGTGTCGGTTTTTCGTGACGGTGTGCACGCGCATCGTAACAATTTACTCACATTTTTCCCTAACGCGCTAAAAGAAGTATAACTTCAACAAGCAACATAATTTTTATTTAAACAAAAAGTGGTAAGTAACTATAACCTTTATATTATACGTCATAAGATCGAATTTACGTTAGAATTGAATGATAAAAATACATGTATACATAGCATCGTATATAAGTAAGTTAGTTTTCATCTCGATTACCGTGACCTAATAAAATACTGACTAAATCTTAATCGATAGTTTGTGCTAAATTACTTTAATTTTCGAACTGAACTACATTTAAATTGCATATGAAATAAAATAACATGTTCACATTGGAATTTAAAAATATGATTTTTTCAGTACTGTAGTATTAACTGGGAGGAATCTAACCCAGAACACTTGACTCGGAAGATACTTCTCCTGGTTACATATCTGACGGTAAAATATATGAATTGAAACTACACGAACATATATTAAATAATCTGTGACAGAAACACAAAAAGAAGTTAATTTATCATATTGCATTTAAATAATTAAAACAGCCAATTTCTACGAAGTCTGATTAGATTAACACACAGAATATTGTCAAAGGTTTTAAATTCATGCAATCAGTTTCACGTTGATTGTGTTTTAAGAAACCACTACAGAAAGAAGATTGAGTGTTGTGGAACCATAATTTGCTTGGTTCAGTAAGGTAGGGTAAAAAACAATCTCTATCTGAGTGTGCTGCGTGGGAGTCACAGTGTCGTACTCTGGTTGCGGCGGTGGGGAGCGATCTATCGCTGCCGAGCGTGGTTGAGGCCATGTTCGGCAGCGAAACAAGATGGAATGCAGTGGCCTCCTTCTGCGAGGAAGTCATCTCGCAGAAGGAGGCGGCGGAGAGGGTCCCCGAGGAGGATCCTCTGAGCGACCCTCTCCGTCAACACAGAGTCGGTGGAAGGAGGCGGCATTATGTCCGTCTCCTACAACCTCCGTAACCGAACCTGGGGAGATGGGCCGAATATTATCCGAAGCATTATACATGTTACTTCTTATCCTGGTTTTTGATATAATTATTTTTTAGGCCTAATTAAGGATGCTTCACGCACTTCTGCGAGAATAAACGTTCAAAGATGAAAATTATATCATCGGCAAGATGCAGTTATTTAATTTAACACAATTGATGTTAATTCCCTTTCATTACCAATTTATATTTTTCATAATTTTTTAGAGAATATGTGAATAGTTTCGATGAAAGATTATATAATAATCTCGAAAAATATCCAGGTAACGCTTGTGAATTATGAGGCGATGGACAGAAATACTTCTCTGTGTTCGGTTCTGTGAAAACCTTTTGATAACGTACAAAGCTAAAACAAAATTGCCTGTTAAATTCTTTAATCTTCTCTAATAATTACTTGGCCGTGAAAAAAATCATGGCTGTTGAAAATTAGCCTTTGATAATAATCAGTTTATTCTACCGGTTGGGATTCATTGGTCATATCCTGAATTTGAAAAATTGAATAGTTTATAAACTTGTGATACGGAGCTAATGGATTTGCATTTGGAAATATTATACAGTTCTTATACTTCGTAACAGCTTACAATGCCACTTCTAGTCATATTCCACATTATTTATACGTATTTTAATTAATTAAAATTTCCTTACTAAACAAATACTACACAATAATTACCCTCTAAAAGCCAACTATATTTTTTTTATAGTAAACTTAATCCAACTTTGATACGTCCTATTTTTGCCAGGTAAACGAAAATCCCTCAATGTTTTTCATAATGACTTAATTCCTCTACATATAAAATAGCTTTACCCGGAGCTCCTCACGTGTAGATTTCATAATTGTATCGGTCTGATATTTATGAGCATCATTTAAAATTTACTAACTAGAAGAACTTATGAAGGCGATATAATTTCTTTTTGATGATAATTACTATTTTCATTGTTTAGAGTTTACTTATACCAAACTGAAACATATTTAATTGTCATTGTAAAATATACTTATTTAAAACAATGATTGTAAAACAACATATGTACTGACAGAGCCTACAGATCTAATAGTATAGATATACTAAAATAGATATGATTCTCATTTATAGCTTAACACAAACTGCTGTAAAAACCAAACGTAATAAATTCGACATTAGCATTCACATGACGTAGATTCACATGAATTTAAACGCTACCAGAGCATACTCATGTTGTAATTATATTTTAATGATCTTTTAGAACTTGTCTGAACTATACAAAACTAACAAAGAGGCATTATTTTTAAGTAACAATCAAATAATTTGGTGAAGGCGGCAGTGGCTTCGTGATGGCAGTATGTACATCTAAATTTCCAACTAGCTTAATGTATTGATCGGACCTAAGCGATACTTCACCCGTAGTCCGGTGAATCTGTAGAAGTCTCAGCATCAACAGGGTAGTCAGTTCGAAAAGAAAAAAAAAAACAAATACTTCACTCCATAATTTCAGTTGTAAAAATAACAATACCAACCTTATATGGACTATGGAGTACTATTGTATCTCTGAGCCGGTGTAGTAGCATACCAGGTTGGGTTATTCGACTGGAGTCAAAAACAAACTCTGAAATCTTTGACCATCTATGACAATAATTAATATACATCATCGCATCGCTCGCTAAAAGCAAAGAGTTTATTCTCACATTTTGTAAGCAAAATGGTCACGGACAGTCCAATTTCAGGGGAATTTCCTCCTGCCAATACTTCGGCTGTGGAATGAGCTCCCCGCTCAACAGACATTATCATAATATGGGGTTCTTCAAGGAAGGAGTGAAGAAGTTAGTAAAATGTTGGCAACTCGTATGTTGTATTGTTGCAAGAGCCCATACACTTATAATCAGGCAGATCGTACATTTCTCTCCCACCACCGTAGATTACGAAAAAGCCAATGTACATAAGAGAGTGATATTAAAATAGGAAGGTTTTATAGGAACCACAAAAGCCAGCACAAATATAGCTTGTAATATTAAATACACAGTAAAGATATTATACGATAATATATTCCATTATATGAATAAACTTCGAAGTTCTTCTACTGTGTTAAACCCAGTGACCCACGGGTTTAAATTAAAAGGAGTTTTTTTCGAACCGACATACCCTGCTGGCTCTTTTGGCCTCTACAGATTCACCGGACTACCGTTAAAAGGAGTAAAAGAGTCAGGTCTATACTTATCTTCGTCAATTAAGAAATAACCTGTGCTATACAATAAAAGCTCACTATTCAAATAAATGCAGTGGTGCGCTTTTAGTGTAAAGGCACAAATAATTTTATGTTATGTATCTTGATTTCAGAGCCACCACCTAATTTATCTATTAACTTAATATTGTTTTCCCATGACAATTTTTAATAATTGAATAAGTTGACATAAATAAAATATTTTTGTTAATAAATATTAAAGGCTCCTAGGGCTACATCGGGTCAGGCCGTCCCGGAGAGAACTAATTTGTATTGTAAAAGATAAAATATAAAACTAGCGACATGACTTTTCCGAAATTTGAACGA
Source organism: Antheraea assamensis (assembly GCA_035772565.1). Lineage (NCBI taxonomy): Eukaryota > Metazoa > Arthropoda > Insecta > Lepidoptera > Saturniidae > Antheraea > Antheraea assamensis. The sequence continues at coordinate 1,065,211 of JAQQSE010000050.1, read as the reverse complement.
GGTGACAGGAAAATGGTAAAGGTAGATAAAAGCGAATACCATCTGATAACTATAAAAAGTTAAAGGCTCTTTAAAAGAAGGCCTAGGTCATAGATATATGTCATGAGTTTAGCTATTTAAAGCAATGCAGGTGAAGTATTTTGTTGTAACCTCGTTGGTCAAGCTGATTTATTAAATGAATATGTTTCAGATGAAGGTTTAAACCATAATACTATCTTTTATGAAAATACATAAAGAAGATTAGTGTATCGATGATTTTGCTTTTTATAATTATTTTACTATTTTATATCAGACCTTAGTTTCTTAGTTCTTAGACTCTTTTCCTAATTTAAAATGGATTTATAGTTTATTGCAGTGAATATTCTTGTATGCAACGATAGGTCATAACGTTAACAGTGTCACATACTTGATGTCGACCCTTTAGAAACGTATTCACTCCCCCGTTGAAGAGCCCATCAGCATGAAAGTCATTCAATAATCTGGAATCTTGTGGAATGAAACTCACAGGAATTAAATTACCCGTGGAAATACATTTTCCAAAAATAAAATATTCATGTAAAAAAAAATTATATATTATATTTTTAATCCATCATAAAACAGGTATATTTTTTTTCTAAAACTTTTATTGTGTAAGTCCTTAGCAGATAATAGAAATTAAAAGACTTCGCAATAAACGAGGAAATCATTACACCGACATTTAATTATAAAACAAGACATTGCACCACATTGTAATGATTACGCCACATAACATTGACATTGGTTGCCAGGAGGCCGGGTGCATGGGCATGCGCCGAGGTCGGTGCGCGTGGCCTCGCGGACGAGTCGTCGGTGGCTCTTCCGTTCTACATTCCATGATGCACACAAGAGGGAATAGGAGAGACTTTGACAGATGGGCGAATAACGGAAATCCAGGTAAATTGCTAACATTGCACACGTATGCACGATGTTCAACTTTTTAACATTTTTAAATGATTTATTCAACCCTATATTTTATGAAGTTAGTTTCAAATTCATTCGTCGGATTCCGTGGAGATAGGTCTAAACTGTAAATCTTTATATTGTGCATTATTATGTTTCTTGTGTGTATTATTTTATGGATCGGTCGATGTCAAAGCAATTTGTTCACAAATTAACCTTTCCTTTTAAAACAATAAAGCTGACCATCCACGTCGTTAATAATAATATTCTTCATCGTTACATTAACTTGCATTACATCATTCAATACATACTTAAGTGTAGTTAAAATTCATATAGCGTGTAGTTATCTGAACTTAAAGACGGCATTGACTTACGTTACCAGTTTTTACATCTTAAAAACAATATCGCAACCAGACACATTAGCCATCTGATACGACAATTACAATACAATACGAAGATTTGTAATTAAAATTGGACATAATATAATTTATTTCATACTTTTTTTTTGTATTTATACACAAAACGTTTCACTTTTGTAAAATTTCATACTTCAAAATCCAGTTACGTTGTGTACAACTTAATCATAATAATCTCAATGAGTAGATTATATAAACTTAGATGATATAATATACAATTTATATTATATAGTAGATTCCTATAACATAAATTCTATAATGAATAAGGTTCTTTAGAGCTTATATATTGTATGTAGAAGATTTTAAATATATTTTTGGAACGAAGTTACGGTACGAACGGGGGGGAGGGGGCTAGGCGAAAAAAGTGTAAAATATTCCCGTCACGACCCTTTCTTATTGGTTCAAAGGCAGCCAAAAAGTTTCCATCGACTCGCGCCTACGCATGTATTGTTTAAACACGGCGTACACATCAGCTGTTTCGTAGCGTATTGTGTGTAGTTGTAAACTTATACTTACGTTTATCTGATGAAGTTTATAATGAATTAGATGTATTGAATTATGTATAGAAAAATGACTATTTTCACAACTGGAAAAAATATATTTATTAGTTATTTCTGCTTTTCATTTAATTACTCTCAGACGCTAATAACCTATTTATTTGTATTTGTTAATCAATAATATAATACATTTATCAATAATAATATACAACGAAAGGAACTTCTTCCAATCGAGTGTTGTACGACACTTATTTTACATAAATAAAATCCCTGCTTTCGTAGAGTCGCCAGATGATTATTCTGTAAACATAATAGACATATCTTAAAATTCCAAACTAGAATGTTCTAGAACATATGTACACAGACACTTGAAAAAAAAAACAAGATAGCTTAATTGAATATAAAGTTATTAACCCATCAAGAAACTATAATTTTTATAAACACTATGAACACTATAGTCAATATGAAGTGGGGCAAGCACTATAGTGCGCATGCGTAGGAGAGGGGAATTAAGCCGATAACATTTATTTCAAAGAAATTTTGTAAGCAAAATATATTTATGCATTCAATTTTTTATGTTTATTCCTCAGCAAATAAAATATATGGTTAAGATAATAAGCAACGCAGACGAAGTCAAGGGTATCAACCAGTTCAAATTAAAAGCTTAATAATAATTTTGTAGTTAAAGCGAGAGGAAACACGGACACAAGCAACATCTTATATTAATGGAATAATAGCTTGGCAACATTTAAAAGCTAATTTTATATGTGTATTCAACAATTTATAACTGACATGCATATAACAAAGTGATAAATTTTTTAATGTGGGGATATAATATTTTTTAGTATTTTAATACAACGTCTTAAATTTCTTATATTAAAATCATTATTTATATAATGATTTATGGTCATTTTTGTATGTAACTTTAAGTTAAATATGTAAAACAAATATCCTAATACTACTTCACTTAACAGGTTGGGACTACAACAATGTACTAAAATATTTCAAACGCTCTGAAAATATGAAAATACCAGAACTATCAAAAAATAAAAAATACCATTCTACTAAAGGTGAAATCCCACTGCAATATCCGGAATGGAAGACACCATTATCCGAAGCATTCTTGAAAGCTGGAGTTGAGACTGGTGGTAAAATCGTAGACTACAACGGGGAGAATCAAGTCGGATACTCATTGATACAGTTCACTGTTAATAATGGCACTAGAGTGAGTGCAAGTAAAGCTTTTTTACATCCAATTAAAAAACGCAAGAATTTTCATATCATTAAGCATGCAATGGTCACACGAATCCTTATTGAACCCAGAAGAAAAAGGGCATTCGGTGTTGAGTTTGACAGAGGTGGTAGAAAGTACAAAATAATGGCTAAAAAAGAAATTATAATATCCGCAGGTGCTATAAATTCACCTCAACTGTTAATGATAAGTGGAATAGGCCCTAAAGATCACTTAACAGATAAGAATATTACCTTAATAGCTGATTTACCAGTAGGATACAATTTACAAGATCACTGGGCTTTGGGTGGTCTTACTTTTTTGATAAATACGACTGATTCTATAAGATTCGAACGTGTTGCCACAATAAACAATGTAATTGAATACTTCAGTTACCACACAGGCCCATTATCTGCACCAAGTGGTACTGAAGCACTTGCCTTTATAGATACACAAAACCCGAATAGTGAAAACGGATATCCGGATTTAGAATTACTATTTGTTGCCGGTTCTTTAGTATCTCAACCGACGTATAAAAAAGCTTTCTCTATTAATGATACAATGTTCGAAAAAGTTTATGGTCCCATACGCGACCGAGATACTTGGATGGTATTTCCGATGCTTTTATTACCAAAGTCAAAAGGGCGTATAATGTTGAAGGATAAAAATCCATACCGCAAGCCACTTATATATCCAAATTATTTCTCTGACGGAGGTCATGATCAAAAAGTTATATTACATGGTATAAGGAAAGTGATAGAACTATCAAAAACAAAAGCATTTCAAAAATATGGTAGCAAACTACATGATATCCCTTTACCAAATTGTGCCCATTATCATTTTAATTCTGATGATTACTGGTTTTGTGCAATGAAAACCATTACTAATACGATTTACCACCACTGTTGTACTAACAAAATGGGACCAAAGAAAGATCCTGAGGCAGTAGTAGATCCCAGACTAAGGGTTTATGGAATAACCGGATTACGAGTTGTAGATGCGAGTATCATGCCGCATGTACCCGCTGCTCACACCAATGCACCGACAATGATGATAGCAGAGAAAGCAGCTGATATGATTAAGGAAGACTGGGGCATACAAGTAACTTTTAGATGATAGAAAATTAAACTTAACATACATGTATCCCAGTATTTTCAGATAACTTATTATCGAGTTTACAAATTATGTAACGTCCAAAATGTCTATTAACATGATCAATAGTATCATTGTAGTCATTAGAGTTTACATTTTAAGACAAATTGTTCTGAGAGTTGAAATCAAAAATACTTTATTCCATTTAGGCCCTAAGAAAGCGTTTATGAACGTCAAAACTACCGCCGGTTCGGAATACATCCCAGTCATCGCGAAGAACCGGCAAGAAACTCGATCGGGTTTATCTTTTTAACATATACTTATATATTTAAAATTCGTTATACATTACAATCGATTTTAGTGGATGCATAGAGAGGAGTCAATTCCAGACATCACCATCGTTCGCCGCCGAGTTAATTAATACATAAAGTGTTTTAATTCTGATATTGTACCAACTAAAAATAGTATCTGTGAAAAGGGTGATAAGTTAGTTTTGTTTTTAAATATTAAAGTGGATTTGACTTTACACTTACTTGTTTTATTTGTGCAATTTTGACATCCTTTGTGTATAAATATATTCTTTAGCCGTTTTTCTTCATCGTGTGTATAACAATTAATAAATAAAGCTAGAATCATGTACTGTTTAGTAACACAAATTATAATTCTTTTAACAATAATACAAAATTTGGAATATAATATATTATTTTCGTAAATCGTAATGAATTATTAGCGATACATTAGCTTGGGATACGTAAGGCTATGTTAATGCTTAACGCTAAACCAAAATGGGGCAGATGACTATTCGTCAGCAGAGTCACGGTTTTCATGCAACTTCAATAACAAAATATCTACTGAGAGCTTTATACATGTGTATCTAGGGATGTAAATTTCAACACAACTTCCTGGCACAATTTAAATAATTCAGATTTATGACACTAATCGTAGTCCAGTGCCCGCGTCGTATGTTTTATTTTCTAAGGAAAACATTTTCTTGGCTTACTTTATCTACACAGAATCTACACACATAAGTTAAATAGAAGTGTCTGCTGTGTGTACGAACTAGTGACCAAAACCGATAGAGTACTTTTCGGAGTATTACCATATCTAAGCTTATTCTTATGCTAATAGATATAACTTAAAATCGATAAAAGGGTTATTGGGGTTAAGTAATAATGGCAGAATTGTAAGTTAAAAAAATCTATCAAAATACTATTAATCCATAAAAAAAAGACATACTTCACATCAGCATCTAAGAGATCCACCGCAGGGCCATAAATCTTTTCCGAAGGAAAATTTGGGCATAATCACCAAGCCATCCCACAGCATAATGGCTATTTCGTACTCAGGGAAATCCATAGTTCTATATTCTTCGGAGGTTCTACCAGAACATTTCTCAGATTCAGGTTTCCTCACGATGTTTTCCTTCGCCATGAGACGATAATGTTACCAATTTAAATTTAAGTTAAACCACTGGAACAGCTAGAGTAATATATCTTTTTCTCTAATAGAAAACATTGTACGAACAGTTTTGCAAGATACTTCATAATGTGCTTATTTCCGCAAATTCGAGCTCTGTAATTACATATCAAAAATGTAGTATTAAGAGTTCTTCACTTGCCTTTATAAATTCAACCATAGGTGTATCGTTGCTATAACTGAGTTCTTAAACTATATTACCTGAAACAAATTACTTGAGGTTAGTTGAAAGAGTACATGTTTTGGTAGCAACTTGGTATATTATATATAGTTTAATGTTAACTCATTAGTAGTTTACGTAGTTAAAAAACGTTCCACAGACTTAACAATTTCAATGTTGTATTTCTGATTTCTGTTAAATATAAACAGAATTTGCAAAATGACATTCGAAGCCTATGCTATCCTGCTCTAGAAGGGCTTACTGTCTTTGTAATTTTTACCCTAATTAAGGCAACAAGACAGTCAAGACGCTTTATTGCTTACACATCAAACATAAATCTTCTCTGTCATTAATATGAGCTACGTTGAAGTATACAACCGAAAACATTCCCAAGTGTCTTACATGACGATCCACATAAAAAAAAAATGTTGATTAATACAAATAAGAATAATATACACAGATATATACATATAATATATAATATACATTCTTAGACCACTTTAAACTGGAAAGTCTAAAGACAGTAGTCCTATAGTAATTAAATAGATCCTGTAGTAAATAATAGGTCCATAATTTGTTTCAGTTAGCGCTAATTTTGGTATCCTACATTTCTGTATTATTACTAAATTATAATTATAATGTACTTCTTAATAAACTGTAGAACAAATGTTCAACGTAGGAAGTAGAAAAGCCGACTGCAATCGTCAAGTGTATATATATCACATCATTCATCGACTAACAACAACGATCGAGATGCCCTGCTCTTCTACAACGTCCACGACTTCCAATGCTTTTACAGTATTATTAATCAACTCTACCCACGCTGATCTCTACATTTTTTATTGTAGCACGATAAAGTAACGGTACTGTACCTTACAGTAAGCACAGTGCCAAAATAACGACAACCTCTGAGAGATCAAAAAATGCATCAGCAGTCGTCGCCGTTCTGTAAGCCTCTCGGAAACAGGATATACTTTATCTTTTTATTCCAAAGGACAGTAATCACCCAGATGGAAAATTGTCACCGTGGCCAATGGACAAACTGGAATACCAGAGGCATTAACGTTGTGTTGCTGAGCTTAAAGAGCGTGTTTCGTTGTAATTATGTTGTTGTAATTATAGAGTGTCAATCGTTAGAGTTACTAGTTATAGTAACTGGTATTATAAATGCGAAAATGAGTTTATTTGTTACCCTTTCAAAGCCTAACTACTCAACCTATCATCGTGAAGTTTTTCATACGGGTTATCAGGGGTTCAGGAAAACGCAAGCGTACTATTATCCAAAAAAAAAATATTCCCGAGGGATACGCTACTAATAATATAAGAGTGTAATTTAAAATCCCGATCAATCAAATACTGTGAAGTGCTCTGAGGTATATTATTTAGATAGGTATTTACGACAGACTTTCAAAATACCTGATAAACAACTACATATACCCAAGTTTCTTATTGGGTAATTATTATCTATACTAATATCATAAAACCCGAGAGACTTTGTTTAAACTCGCTAATCTGCGCAACTACAAGTTGTAAAATTATTTTGTATTTTATAGTCTCTTCAGTTACAAACAAATTAAGAGCGCTAGCGGGCCGTGGAGTTGGGCGCAAAGTATCGGGAGCAGAGGTCGGGAAAAATTTACTTGTAAAGTACTTGTTTATGTGTATCTATGTCTATATCTATACCCTGTTTTGTACACCTGACAACGTGCATGCAAAGTTTCATAAGGATCGGTTTAAAGCGTAACAAACAAATAAACAAGCGAGCATGCAAGCAAGAAATCACACAAACTCACTTTCATATCTACAATATTAGTTAGGATTGAACTAATATTTCATAATTTACAAATTGAAATTCATACACACTACTTGACCTTATTTGATAGTATGGTGGTACACACTTACATTCAATAACCATTCGCTATTTCAAATTCAAATACTAACTAATTTTATTTATCAAATTCAGGTAATTAAAAACCCCCAAGCAGAAGTAACTGTAACATTACAATACGTAGCTTTCTAGGTCGATCTCAACAGCTATCTCCTACGTACCTAATCGTTAAAAAGAAATGTAGCTATTAACGCGACCTCTACATATAAACGTCAAAACTAAAAACATAATGACGTTAACCGATTGACACGAATACTTAATTACATTCCACTTATCGTCAAGTATTATATATTTAATGATCGCGTCTTCGGACACAGGGGCGTTCGACGTAGGTTCGAATCGTTGCAACTGAGTCGGAACTTTCATCGCGAAAAAACGTCGTGATGAAATCATTGCAACGTGGTAGTGCTTTATCTAAATACGCCTGGTTTGCTACCATCCTCAACTTGAAACGCTTATCATGTTCCGGCAGCTGCACTTGAGACTCAGTCCCCCTCTTGGCTGAGCCTGTTCACCATCTTAGATCACATCGTCAATAAAGGTCGGATGAGATTGTGGTCAGACGCTAAAAAAATATAAAGTATATAAAAAGAAAGACATAAATAAATAACAACTCTCACCCACAGACATTTCATTCTAAACTATGTAATACCATACAATAACCAAACAGCTGACAAATATGCTTATCACGCAAAAGTCCGTTACACGCGGGACTTAATCCCGCGATATACGAACTCAATAGTAGAACTAACTACCACTGTGTGACCTGTACTGTCATCGTGTTGTCATTTAACCAAAAAAATAGAAACAACGGTAAATAATCGTTTAACACATTACTGCATATAGCAATTAAGAGTGAATGAATCAACACGTTCCCAATTACCACCAAAACAAAACAGAAACGAAAAAAAGCAAGAATAAGATATTGATACATCACAGTTTATTTCAAACTTATTGTAATTTTATTACTACAAACTTTTATTTAGTGACAATACACGAAAATGAAATAAAATCAAAATGGCCGCCATATACAAAAAAAAAATCGATTGACCTTAGAAACGCATTTGTATAAAAACACATTTTAAATATATATAGGCGACGAAAAATAAATAAATATAGACAACGTCAAAAGTATCCGGCGCGCCAATCAGGAATGGATGGATACACAGCGCCAATACTGCCACCACATGGATATCCGGTCCGTCAACAAGCACAGTAACCTATAACACTCTATGCGACTAGCAACGATCCGGTATAAAAAAAGAAACGTTGTTCGGCATCTTCAACGGTAAAATAAAATTGAAATGACGGCTTAATCAACACATGCGTAGCAGTTTCGACCCAGTCAGACCAACCCAAGAAGCCTGCCTGGTTACTGAATATAGATCGGCTGATGCCGAAACGCGACACGACTAAGCGTGTCATTAAGGCAGATTTAATCCCTGGTGTATGTTGACCGTACATCAAGTAGGGTTTTTTTTTTATATTATAGGAGGCAAACGAACAGGTGGGTCACCTGACGGTAAGTGATCACCGCCGTCTATAGACACTAGCAACACCAGGGGAGTCGCAAGTGCGTTGCCGGCCTTTTAATATATGTGGGCCTCCGGCGCTCTCACTGACCGAACGAAACACAACAATGCAAGCACTGTTACTTCACGTCGGTTTTCTGTGAGAGGGTGGTACTACCGCGGGCGAGCCGACCCATTCATGCTGAAACCAGTAATAGCTTCAGCGTAGCTCTACCACCTACAGGGTGGTAGGGACTCTGTACCATTTTTTTAACGTCGGCAAACCTATGCCATTCGAGGGAACGAGAAGGTTATTTGGGACTCCTACTCACTAAAATACCATGGTATACCACCTACCGCTATAACGGGATGACACGGTATTGCGCTTGCATTCACAAGCACAAAATGAAGAGCCATGAAAATACAAGCTAACTTATATTGGCATACACACATTATTACGAGATTTTTAAATAACTGTGAATAAAAAGAAATGAAAGTGACTAAATTTAAAATTAGATTACATAATAGACACCGATAGGATCATTAAGAGGTCACGGTAAATGCAAAAGTGCGTCATTATTCCCAGGGCAGATATAACAACAAGATGACAGCCCGCAAGCAACAGTAGCGTGCAGGGATTCCGTGATTCGACTCCGCGCACGCCTTACAATATTTATGTTCCTTACTCGATGTGTTACGATCGTCTGTTTAACGTGGTGTGTGCTGTGACACTAATTTATATTTTGTGAGGTGTCAAATATTCGGATACTGTGTTCGATAAAAGTAGGTAATTAGATGTTTAGTTTTAATTTTAAACTATTTTCAATAATTCAATAAAAATAAAACATTTCAAACACGTAAATTATGAACTAGTTCACTCAATCAATATTGTATTCGTATAACAACTAAATTAACCAAGAAAATAAAATCAAAAATTCGTCGGTGTTGGCAAAATAAATTTTAAAAATTGATATATCCGTTCGTTTGACTTTACTGAAGACTGAAACCGTCCGACGTTGTTTACAATTTTTTCACAATAAGTAACAAGTAAAATGTGTAGGGCTTATCTTAAATCAACTTATACTACTAAAATATTAATTAATTATCATCAATTTTGAATGAATAGTTAACAATACTTTTACTAATAATATTAGACTAGTGACTATAATAATAACGATTATTTAGAAAACGTTTCAATTATAAGCATCGTGTAAATTTTATTTGTTATAAATGTCTATACAAATTCATATAACCTTTTGTTTTTATGCGTATTTAAAAAGCAGAGAAAAAATACTCGTAACGTATATGAAAAAAAAAAACAATGTTGAAAAATATTCCATTTTCTAATAATTGCCACGTCCTTTATTTTTCTTTAAATACACAGAACAAAACCTAAAGCTTTCATTTAAAATTTTCATTTGTAACGCATTTTATAACATCATTTTATTTGACGTTTATTTTTAGTGCACTATGTAGCCTTCATAGGATTTATCACTCTGTGCCACAGCAGAAGTATATCTCATTTCATAGAGCGCGTTAGAGACTAACAGCATAGCAGTTTTACTGCAGTAAATGGCTTGCTAACTGACAAATGTCACTATAGTGAAATCAACACACATTTCGTGCTACTCTGTTCTATAACGTAGATGCTTTTCTGAACATTCTTAAAGAAGAGCAGTAATATATGACCGTCCAAGAGAGGGTTTTATTTAAACTTGATTAATTAATTGGCAGAGTTGCAAATTTACCCGTACCATTAATTAAACCTACAAAGGTTCCATAGTTTCCCATGTTTCTATATGCATAAATTTTGAGACAGTAGAAGGTCGATATTTAAGATTTATTTTGGAAGATTTTATTGCTAAAAATATTAAGATATATATTCTATACATACAGACGTATTGATATAGTAATTGTAATTATCTTTAACAAAGTTTTCTTTTTTTTATTTTGAACTTTTCTTCTAAATACAGTTTCTACATACCCGTACAAACGACGTCTGGTAAGCTAGTATTGTAAAATGAACATTATCAGGTTTTTTTAATCGAAATGTAATTCACATATTAGAAATAAAATGTTTTTTTAGGAAATAAATATACTAAAACAATGCCGTATTTGCAATGAGCTAGCATTATGCTTATAAAAACGAGACAGAGTGTACAACATTAGTAGTCGAAAATTTCGCTGAAATACATTCACAAATATATTTCAATGTAGCTTTAATATACCGGTCATTATAGATTTTTTTTTTGTAAACTCTGTAAAATAAAGCTAACAAACTCCTACAGGCATATAAGGGCGTGAAACATATCTCTCTCTTTCTTCCGTGGTGAACTACCACCATCTTTCTTTTTTCTTTCACCATCACTATTCACCATCATTATTAATTTGGTAAATTTCAGAATAAAAAACCGCTTTCATTTTAGTTTTTGATAAGTTCAATATCGTAAATGTATACATATTTTTATTTAAAAATGTAAATGAACCAAATGTTATATAACTAATTATTACGAGATAACAGAAATATAATTAAATTAAGACACAGCCAAGATCTATTTCATAATTTTTTTACGATAAACAATAAATATAATCGTTCATGAAGCATGAGAATAAAAACAGAATTAATTATCGCCCTTAGCCGACCGATGAAATTTTTTGTTAGATGTAAAGTTATAAAAAACGGCGTTCAACAATTTTTTTTTGTTTCATCTCTAGTAGTGGACTACGATTAAATTGCAAAACAAGGAATAAACGAAAAAAAATAAAACAGTAGCGTTATATATACAATATAATAGGTGCTAGCTAGCTATTATATTCTATTATTTATTTTTAATTATGTGACCGGTGTAATTCAGAATTATAGGTCAAACCTTTGTATATACATATATATACAAAACAAAACTATAAATTTTCCATGTCTTTGTCCACGTCATCAGTTTCCAATAATAATGATAATCCACATTTTCATATCTCTACAGCTATTAACTAATAAAGTAATTAATTACATTTAAAGGTTTTTCCCTATAACAATTTCATAGCTCGTTTAACTAATGTAGAATTTGTATGATTCAATTTTTTTTTGGACTATCAACTAACCTCCATCCTTACTTCATTACTAACAATATTATAAACGCGAATGAGAGCTTATTTGCTCATTGGGCTTTCGGGCCTTAACTATTCAACCAATCATTATGAAATTTTACATGCACGTTATCAGGAGTACAGAATAGAACACAAGGTACCTTTTATTCTAAAAGCGAGTACTGTTCCCGCGGGATAGGGCAAATCTACATTAGCACGAGCGAAGCTACAACTACTAACTACGCTGTATACACTTTGAAGAGATGAATTATTCATGGCACTACTTCATCCATTCATTTGGCCGAAAGACGCCCACTGTTGGATATAAGCCTCGCGCAGCAAAGATTGCCATTACAATGAGACCCGCAATGCTCGCGTCCATATAACCAGGTCGTCGGTCCACCTTATTGCCAGTCTGCCCACGTCGCGTCTTTCAATGCATCACCGTCACCCGAGAAAACTCTGGCCCCGTCGACCATCCGTCCTGCGAGCAACATACCACGCCATACTTTTATGTAGTTATATATACACAACAGCCCAAACACTGTTGTCTTCGTTACGCCAGTTCATATAAAATATACCCTTAAAACTCTATAATCTTTATATATATATATATATAGGCAGCGACAATAGAGTATGTCCATCTTCTATCTCTGTATGTCAACCGATTTTCTTTATTATTATCTATTATTTATTAGCTATTGACGGAGCTTTATCAGATATCAATAAAAAAAATATAATATACAAAATAATTATGTGATGTGATAGCTAGTTAAAATAAATCTATTATTAAAACAAATCTATTAGATTAATATTAATAGCTTTTACTAGACCATACAAATTAATTCTGCTTTTCAAATTAGTGCACGACTTGAAGAAATTAATAATCGTTTAAAAAATATATGTTTCATATTGCCATTAAATTCAAAACAATTTCAAGTTTTCTTATCTTTTACGTCTATACGTATGTCGGCCAATATCAATAATATGAATGTAATTAAATTATAGTTAAAATAATATTATTATAAATATAAGTATCCTAGAGGGGCCGCGGCACGTTATCCCGCCCTGATAAGTACGAAAAACAATAGAATCAAACAACAGCGCCACCTACTGACTCTAGTTGTGAATCTAAACCATTCTTGAATTTATAAGGAACACACAAAATATTTCAACAACATCGGACCGATAGTAAGAGGAGTTCACGTCACATATACATACGAAAAATTACAATCAGACAATTTTAAATTTGATCGTAATTTTCGGTTATACTTTTCCTCTCTTCTTAAGACAGTTCCCGGTCTAGGAATCAAGTCCTATGGTGCAGATGACTTTACAAACATACACATTAACCGACACAAAGTATATCCAGACTCCGAAAAACAATTTATGTATTACACAGATCATTGTCATGTGTGAGAAACAAACTCACGACACTAAGCCTAGCCGCACATTAATAATGACAACTTTGAGAAAAAGACGATTGTTCTCAAAAAAGTAAAAAAAAAAATTAAACATCTTAACCTATTTTTTATCTTCTTTTAAAGTACATTTAAAGACAAATATTTAAATAAAAGAACGTCCTAATTATACAATTTTTAAGAAGTTATAAGATATTTATTTGGGTTAAGTAAAAAAATGTAGAAATCTTCTGACAAATGTTAGAAAATGAGAGGAAAGTTAAAAAAAAAAACAGCCAGATAGAAAAGGGTCAGGTTTAAAATTGGTTTAATTTGCCAGAGAATGCCACATATAAATATATCTATACATATAAGAAGTATGTAAAGGTATAGTACTAATGTTAAAGGTAAATAAACATGGTTAATATTTTATTTACAGCCAAAATAAAAAAAAATATGAATAATATAAGAAGTTCAGTAATTGATTATTAATTAATATGTAATAATGCCAATAGATGGAGTTCAACAGACATTTTCTAAATCTATTATTACTACAATAATATAATCTAAAAATTTGCTAATTTAATACATTCTATAAATTGAAAGGTTACTTTATATAAGTAAAACATAAATTTTATTTTTTGATCCCATAACTCATAAGTGTTATGTGTAAATTTCTATTTAATTTTGTGTTGTACATGTTACAACTTATTGAATCTTATCACTTTTTGGAAACTAAAATTGTCACATTGATAATAAGTTGAACACATGTAAGAAAAAATACTCTGTGGGTCTTTTTAGAAGCAATAACAGACTAAAGTTTCATGGTTTTTAGAAGTTTTATTTATACACTATAGTAGCATATAAGTATGCATACATTAATATATTATAGATATATTGTGGACTTAATCGAAATGATATAAAACTAATCTGAATTATTTTATTTTCACGTGCTTTCAATTAAAAATAATAATAAATATGATTTTTCCTGACAAGAGATGGCGCTAAATTTAACATTTCATTGGTTTAATATCCTAAGAATATTACAAGTAAGAGTACACATAACAATGAGATTATTTCTGTGTTTGTTAGGTTAATTAAATTGGGTTAAATATAATTTTCATAAATTTACCTTGTGTCTAATATATTAATTACGCTTTGAATAAATGAATACTCTTTAGTTCATGCATTAGGGAGATGGCATTTTCTTTCAGATAATCAGCTGTATTTTGGAGAAGAAAAGAAAGAATAACATAAAAGTTATAATAAAAATGAGATATATGAAGTATATACAGAAATTGTTCAACATTATTTCGTTTTACAGTCGTTAAATTAGAATATTAGTGTTATGTTACTCCCATACCTACGTGTATCGCAACGAGGCTTTGTCTATGGTCACAATAAATTTAGATGTGATAAAGGGGTGTAAACCTTATTCTGCGACTTTAGCGGGATTCATTTTGAAGTTAGTTTTTAGTGCAATAATTGGCTGAAGCTTCGTCACTAAGGTATTAGAATAGCATCGAGTGTGTGTTGTCAGATGGGATATTAATTATTAAAACAAAAACATATACTTTTATAATTAACAGATAACTCTAAACCTATTCAAGTCATAGTCTCGAGAGCCAGCATATCGATCATATACAAATAAGCAGGTGTTTGAAACACGGCAAATTGTTGTGTCAAGTACCATGCCATATTCCGAGAGTCATATTAGAAATATACAAAATATACATTCAGATTATTTTATTAATCACTATGTTATTGCGTTCAGTTCCACGCAGACGAAATCGCGAGCACAGCTAGTCTCTAATAAAATAAAGCATGACGTTGTATCCGTCTATGTTATTATTACTCGACACTCAAGCAAGAATCAATATTGCCTCTTGTTTTTTTTTTTTTGAAGAATATTTTTGTAATTAATATTTTTCTCAATTAAATCGAAATGTTGTTTAGCTTATGTTTGACTACACGAACAGCCTAGTTTATGTCTAGTATTGATTTTTAACGCGGAATAGTTAGCAACTCGAAATATTTTGTAACGCTTTTGGTGAATTTCTGTCGTAAAACTTAAAATGATTACAGACATTATCATAAATTAACGCATAAAACTTTTATATTTTAACAGTTTTATATTTTAAGATATTTCTTAAACGTTACTTTTTGTATGATATTTCTTGCAACAATTGCCCAGTCATGTCCCAGCCTTTCGGGACAAGTATCACAATAATGTGGTATTAGATGTCCTTTACCGGGTTTATTTCTTTGAGATCCCTCCTAACTCCAGTTAGAACAAGGTTGAAATTGAAGCTCGATCACGTGTATAGCAGAAATCTCTATGAGACAAAGTCAAAGAAATTAAACAGCAATAGTTATCACCGCACATAGAATTTCCACGCAAATGTGGTGAGCGAGAGTCACCTCTGAGTTGCAGCATTAAATTGTGTGGTGAACGACAGTCACTTGTCGAGTTGCGACATTCAATCACCTGGTGAGCGAGAGTCACCTCTCGAGTTGCAGCATTAAGCAATGTGGTGAGCGAGAGTCCCCTATCGAGTGTAAACGGTTAATATACAACCAACAGTGCCATTTATATTTATAAATTAGCACGACATCCAGTAGCAACGTGGTTCGCGTAAATAAATGTACACTCTGTCGAATTTAGCGCTACTTCTATAAGTGATTTCGAGAGCAGATAAAACATATACATAATACACACTACAAATCATTAAATAGTAATGTAGTTTCTGGTAACTTATAGGCCAAAAGTGTTGCAGAATTGATCAGTGTTAAACGTATGTCAATATTCAATAGCTATTAACAAAACAGTCATTGCTGGACTTGGAGACGGCAGCATTTTTAGACTATGCGGTTTCATGTTATCATTATTATGTCCCTGCCATGCCTTCCTGTATATGCCAGTGCCACCACACGTTCGTGTTCGTACGGCACTTACGAAGGTACGCATATGTATCTCACTGGCTCGCTTGGTAGTTTGGTTGGATTAGCGATTATTGCATTCAAGGCAACAAGCCTAAGCCTAAATTCGGCCACTTTGACACGCTTGAACCGGTTGCCATTCGCCTGAGTCTCTTAAGCGCTCGTTCTATTGATATACATAACATCTATATATCAATAGGTCGCCCTAAAGACCAGTGAAGCTGTCTTTACAGCTTACGGCCTTTGCTCTTCAGGCCAAAAGCGGTTAGGTAGTTTGAAAAAAAACAAAAACAGACCCTTCCCATTTCGTTTAATCCAACGAGTCCAATTGAATAATACAACAGTAGGTACTATATATTCCTACAACTCACCGGCTTATCAGGTTCATCTATCACTTTAACGGATTCATAATGCATATTATTTCATTCACATGAATTGTGTAATCAATACAAAAGGCATCGATAAAAATATCAAGTAGATAATAATAAATTACATTGCATTTTTTACGCAACGCAAACGATAAAACGTTTAGTTATTGGACTGAGTGTTAGAAATGTGTTAGTGAGAGTGGTGGCATGTGAGTTTACATATTTATTATACTTTATATCCTTTAGTATGATAATAATTTAACTTCAAATTGACTTCTAAACTCATAACAATTATATGTTTATGTCAATTTACAACCATAGTTAAAATTAATTAATTACAGTAATAAAATGGAAGAAGACACGATCGCTTATTTTGCATAGAAAAATACAAAGTAAAAAAACGTAATTGCTGCAACACACAATCAGTGTTTAAATAATGAATAAATGTATGAAATAAAAATATACTCAAAAACTAGTTTAAATTTTAGTGTTAAAATGCAACTTTATATACATATTCTCTTGTGAATAGATAATACTGAAATTTAATTTCCAATGAAAAGGAATGCCGTGAACCTAAAACAAACATTGTGAAGGTGTATAGTCGCAAACACAATTAGCGTAGGTTATTGCATAAATATGTGTTTAAATAGTCTACTTATTTTTCGCACATTCATGATAGATTTTTATAAAACATAAAACATTTTCAGTCTCTATTGATTCTTGAACATAAATGTAATTCCCCTTTTAAAATTTATGCAACATACGTAAAATACACTAATAATTTATAAACAACTGGCGCAGTTTATAAAAATTGTAATGTTTGTACTTGAATATAATTCTGAAATAGAAAATACATAACTAGAATAGACATATATTATAACTCAAGCAAACTTTGTCACCGTTTGAGTTTCGAATGATTAATGAAAGTTGATTCCAAATATCTTTAAAATGTCTATATGTATAATATATAATACATATCATCCCAAAATATTAAAATATATATTTAATGGTTTCAGATGAATCAGCACCGCGTGACATCAGCGGCACCAACACTATGGGTATTATTAGTTATATTGTACCAGACGGACACACAGTTTACTAATCCGTTCAATTCACTAATGAATTTTCTTAGCGAAGGTACTTTCCAACTTGATAATGAGCCACCAGATCAAGCTAACTTGCTATCAGAATACGATTTTATTATTGTTGGTGCTGGTACAGCAGGATGTGTTCTCGCCAACAGATTATCAGAAGTACCGGATTGGAAAATCTTACTAGTTGAGGCTGGTGTCAACGAAAACTATATTATGGATATTCCTATAATAGCAAATTATCTTCAGTTCACTGCCGCAAACTGGGGCTATAAAACGAAACCCTCAAATAAATATTGCGCCGGTTTTGAAAATCAACAATGCAACTGGCCTAGAGGGAAAGTGATCGGAGGTTCCAGTGTCTTAAATTACATGATATACACCAGAGGAGCACCGAAGGACTATAACAATTGGAATAAAATGGGCAATGAAGGCTGGGGATGGGACGATGTTCTTCCATACTTTAAAAAAGTTGAAAATTTCAATATACCGATGTTTGACAATCCAAAATATCATAGTCATAAAGGGCACGTTAATATAGAACATTCTCCTTTCCGCACAACGAAAGGAAAAGCATGGGTTAAAAGTGCACAACAGTTAGGCTTCAAATACTCTGACCATAATGGCGGCGATTCCGCAGGGGTATCGTTTCTACAATTATCTATGAGAAATGGTACTCGGCATAGTTCAAGCAGAGCCTATTTACATCCAATAAATGGAAGAAACAATCTTCATATATCAAAAGGGACTTTGGTTACCAGGCTTCTTTTTAATGACAGAAATACCAAAATAATAGGCGTAGAACTAGAGAAACTAAGTAAAAAGTATAAAATATTGGCAAAAAAAGAGGTTATCGTATCTGCAGGAGCAATTAATTCGCCACAACTTTTAATGTTATCTGGAATCGGCCCAAAAAACCACTTAGAAGCTATGAAGATAAAAGTAATTAAAGACTTACCAGTTGGATATAACTTAATGGACCATATCGCTGCTGGTGGCTTACAGTTTGTAGTTCGTCAGCAAAACATCTCGTTAAGCACAGAATACATCCTTAATCATTTAGATTTAGTATTCAAATGGATGCAAAATCATAAAGGACCTCTTTCCGTACCCGGTGGGTGTGAGGCATTAGTTTTTCTGGATTTAAAAGACAAATTTAATTCTACCGGCTGGCCGGATATTGAACTTCTTTTCATTGGAGGAGGTTTGAATTCAGATCCATTGCTGCCTCGAAACTTTGGGTTTGATGAACAAATATATGCAGATACATATGGGTCGTTAGGAAAATCCGATGTTTTTATGGTGTTCCCGATGCTTATGCGTCCGAAATCGAAAGGAAGAGTAATGTTACAAAGTAGAAATCCTAAAGTTCATCCAGTTCTTATACCGAACTATTTTGAATACCCTGAGGATTTACAAAAAATCGTCGAAGGTATTAAAATCGCAATAGAAATTTCAAGGCAACCGGCAATGAGAAAATTAAATACAAAGTTATATGACGTCCCCATTGAAGATTGTTTAAAGTATGGTCCGTTCGGTAGTGATGCATACTTTGCTTGTCAAGCTCAGATGTTTACGTTTACTATATATCATCAGAGTGGTACTTGCAAAATGGGTCCGAAAAGTGATCGATCAACTGTAGTAAACTCCAGATTAAGAGTACATGACATTTCAGGTTTACGGGTTATCGATGCAAGTATAATGCCTGAAGTTGTTTCCGGTCACACGAATGCTCCTGTTTTTATGATAGCTGAAAAGGGAGCGGATATGATTAAGCAAGATTGGGGTAAAATATGATCTTTTTTATTAGTGAATTTGGTCCATGGTACATGGTCGCGCTGCGTCATTTCTGGTGACGTTGTTATATTTATTTTACAAATAAATACAAATATGAAAAACCGAAGTCTACCTTACATTTATATTTAAAATAAGCTAGTCTGTGATTTTGTTAGTAGTATTTATAGTACTTGTAATTAAATCCAATATGTAAATAATTAAACAAGTAATATTAGATGTTTCCTTAACTGATAATAGAATTAAAAATGCAACATTTTTTTCTTAACGTTATTAATTTATTACACACCAAAACCTTTTTATAATAATAATTATTGTGATTTCGTGGGGAATACCTCAAAAATATATTTAAAAAAACATTGTATATTATTTTTTAATAATAAATGAATCCATATATCAAACCAAAAAACAGCATCAAGTGGTTACAAGTCTGATGTATTTATAAATATAATAAGAGTTCATTTATAAGTATTAAAATTATAAAAGTTCAAATAAGATAAGCGAATATATACATAAATTTATTTTATATATCTGAAAATACGTGATATACTCTTAGTTATATTATTTTATACCTTATATTTAATTATGGTATTATAGTTGTATAAAATCACTAACATACTAAAGAGGTGTAAAATAAATAAAGGAAGGTTGCAATCATAGTTACTTTGTGTTTTGTTTGAATAATATTACGTCCAAAAAGCTTATGAAATTTCACTAGGCACATAATATTGTTTTTGAATGAATTGTCCAACCAACATTTACTGTATCATATAGAATGTCGTAAGGGTCGTTAGCTAATTCAGTAACTAATCAAGATGTACGTACGTGTTTTGTAATTATCAAAATACATTTTTACAAAACAATTTGTGAATCTGTAATTAGCATTACACCTACCTACTAGTAACAAAATTATTTTATATTAACAAAGCCCCAAGAAATACATCATCAAATACATCATAAAAATACTTATAATACTCTGTCGTTACATTCAGCGACATTGTATAATTTTAACATTATTTCTTATTGTAAACGAATTACTTTGATTTATAACGGAAATAAGACTCTAATATACTTATATTAAAGTATTTATTACACCAAAACCTCCATTGCTCATTGATATACACAGAACACAGTAAGACATAATTAAATGTATAACAGCTTATAACAAACCACAGACTAAACTATCTATGATATACTAAAAAGTATTGTTACATTTCTGTTAAAGGATTTTAACGTTCAACTTTGTCATTCAAATAAAAAAAAAACATTGTTTTTAACCCTTTTGTGAACTAACACTACATCATGATTATACGATGTAGCTCACTCAGATGATCATAGGCCACACATTAAATCCAAAATAAGACTAAACCTCAAAGGCAACTGCCACAATCATCGATAGGAGGAACTGGTAAGATATTTTTAACTCGAAAGCGTTAAATTAATAAAAAGTATTATAAGGTGTGCTTTGTTGACGTTATTTATGGCCAAACATATCGATAATCTCGAAAGAAAATTAATACACTGTTACTAGAATTTTAAATTAATTACGTTTATATATTCTCCATCAGAGCATATAATTTATTTTTAAAGGATGTTTTCAAAATTAAACTTGGCAAAATAATTAAAATTATATTTAATGAAAATCCGAAAGTAAACTTATTACAATTTATGGTAAATCTATGTGTTGTGATTCACTAATTACTCGGTCACGAAGATAAATTCTGTTTTACATTATAAGCTTAGTCTTTGACAATATCTTCTTATTATAAATTAATTAATTAATTATTCCTTAAATCTGGCTACGAACTAGTTAATTAACTGCTAGAACATACTTATAAGTACTTGGGTACGGCTGACCTAGCGGTCGTAGGCCGGTGAAGCTATAGAGTCCTGTCAGGCCAACAACGCAGAAAATTCGAAAAAAAGAAACTGACCAAGCGGAAACTAAAAAATTAATTACACGATAGCTCCTTGTTATAGTTTTATCACGATGTCTTCATATATTGAAAGCTCATGTTCACCATAAAATTCGAATCTAATCTAAAATACATGCTGATTCATAAAAAACGACCAAATACATTTTTAGCGGAAGTGGTAGCATGGATACCACTTGCTACTTTCAGAAGGAGACAAATAAAAGAACTGACTCCGTTTGTGCGGACTAGTAACCGCTTTGGCAGCTGGATTACGATACGCGGTGTACAATAAAAACAAGTATTAAAATAAAAGTAAAACTACAAATATAAATAAGTACAAAATAAAACAAAACAATAATAATGCGCCGCATCGTAAATGGGTTTTGTTATAATTACACCCGGGTATCATGTGGCCGACACCTGGGCTATAATCCGTGCTCTTAATCTATTTGTTATTGATGTTTTAGAGCAGAGTTCCCCAAACTTTTTTGTGTCGTAGACCCCTTGCCATGTTTTTCCGTGTTGGGTAGACCCCCTACTTACCTCATATTGATTTCCTGTAAATTTCTAACTGTAGTGAAGTTCGTGTTAAAAACTTAAATACTATCTGTTTACATTTTTTTAAGTATTTTCTTAGCACTTTCCTTTTCAAGATTCAGGAAACGAATAAACGTATTTGTCCCACATTCGTATTTATAGAGTGACGAATTGAACAAGTCAGTGCAAGGTAGCGAAGCTCTAAAACTGCGGCTCTCAGGTTTTTACAAGTTCAAAATGTATTGCGACCACAAAGCGAATACCAACATCCTACAACTTACACAATTTTATAAACATATATAATAATTTTTTTACTTCATAGGTACTTTTATAAATAATGTATATGTTTTGATATTATATGATAGTATGATGTAAGTAAATAGGTACTAATCAGTGTACGTGTTGAGATCCACTATCGTGGACTCCCATTTTCATTTCATGGACCCCCAAATTTTTTTCGCTGACGTAGACCCCTTGCAGGTTGTCATAGACCCCTAGGGGTCGATATAGACCACTTTGGGAATCACTGTTTTAGAGTATCGCTTTTGCTTTTCTATGGAAATTATTGTAGTACACACATAACGAAATGTATGTCGTATGTGTGTCGCTACACATTGTTTTGTAATTACTTCTTTCATATCAACATAATGAGCTACAAACCTAGAAAATACTACTAAATATTAAATAATCCTATGAGAGCCTTTGTGAAATACCTGCTTACAACAGATTTGCATGATAAGCCACAGCAAAGCAAACTGTTTAAATTAATCAGTAAATAGTAGTATGTATAATATTATGTAATGTTGAGCATAACATGTCATTTACCATATGAAATCGTTGCATATAAGTCAATATTGCGAAAAAGACGCCTAAAAAAATACCATAGCAATGTTGCCCTCTCAAAAAATTGTTACTTCTTTTAAACAGGCGCTCATACGGTTAATTAATACTATAGCCATGACTGAATGGAATACACAAATTATTATTTAAAATTATATAACCTAAACATATTATTAATTGTTCAAATGCGTCAGCGTCTTCAAAACATAAGAATATCAACCTAAACTATCGTTTCCAAAGGCTTAGAATGATGTCCTAACAACTTAACAATTAGCAATAGCAATTTAAGAACTAATTAATCTTCTTAATCAATTTTTGCTAAGCACAATAGAAAAGCTCACAAAATTGCACAAATTATCATAATTCTGAACTCCTGTTATGTTTTATTATTAGAAATTAACGTGAAAAGGTATCAAATCAAAAAGACCTAATAATATCAAGTAATAACATCAGCACACTGGCACCTGTCGAGAGACGTCAAAACCAGATATGTTGATAATATAAATACAAAAAGATCAATCATTTATTGTATGTACAACTAACTTATGTACTTGCTGAGGGAAGCCAAACATCAAAGGTAATCGGATAGATGGCGCTTAAATCAAAAATGTGGCGAACAAATCAATGTTTTAAAACTGGCTCTGCATAGTAGTAAAGTATAATTCAAAGAGATTTATTTATAAAATTAACATCACATTCGAGCGAAAATTTCAATCATCGACATTTGTCTCGCTTGTTAAGATAATAGGTGAAATGTAAATTGATTGTTTCGCGGAAAATATATGTTGTATAGTGGCGCCTCGTTCGCGTTGCTTTGTATCTGAGCATGCATTGGCTCTAGTTCATAAAGTAAGTGATACCGGCAGGACTCAACTGCTAGGTGAGTACACTATGTTAAATCCTTTGAATATTAACGGTGCAATATTTTTATATATCAATCTTGGTTTAAGTACTCCGTTACTTTTACAAGGCAATTTTCTGATAATTTTTATAAACAAAATAAAACGAAAAGGTATACATAATATATACTGTCTCCAATAGAGAAATGCCACAACACACATTAATACAAATACTTTAATATATTAACGATTCTGCACATTTTATTTATATCTCCACACTATTTTTTAGCCGTGGCCACCAATTAACAAACTAGCATTGTGATACAGTTCTTGTTTATTTTATTTGTTATTTTCCTAATAAATACATATTAGCAAACATAGTATAATAAAAATTTGTAGATTGTTCGAAGTATCATTGAACACGGCTACTTCGAATAAAAGTCGAATAACAGGATGTCCGAGACATCATCGACAATTACCTCGGACTTTGAAGATGTTTTGACTATTGGTGTTTTCAACCGGCATGGCGCATCATAAATATGTAACATTTTTTCTGGATAACTTTATTAGCCTATTATAGCGAATTACATTTTAACAACTCATATTTCCTAAAGAGGTTTTGTTATAAAACCGAGTCGCTTAGAATTAGTTCAAGTGCAGCCAGTTACAAACATACCTTTATAATACTCTCTAAGATCAAGTGTAACAAGTAGATAAACAATATTCATCTTTTACTATTTTATAAAGCTGTTCGATAATGACAAATATCTACAATTTTAGAATTAATTAATAATTCTAAAGATAAAAAGTAAATGACTTGTAACACCACTAACTATTCTTATTAGTCTAACAATTCATCTTCTTTTTATCTTATCTTTATGACTTCATTTAATCTAAACTCTTCCTGTATATCTTGTACTATCGGGGTACCCACTTATGACCCAACGCTCTACCGATGTCGTCCCGGAAACATTTCAATATTCCGGGAATTGCTCAATCACAATCTTCGACATATATGTATATACGGTCTACTGTGCTGAATTCGCTTCGGGAACAGGCCGGCTTTATAGACCACTAAAACTGGAGGTGGAGTTTGAGCATCGAAGTATTGATTAAGATTATTAAAATTTAGATTAGTAATCGTACAAACGTCTAATTGGATAACAACTGTTGTTATTGGTTTTCTTTTGCCTGTTTGTAAATCTAGTAGACATTAAAGAACAGACACGACAGCTTCCACAAGCCTTTTGGCCCAGGGATTTTACAAACATTAATGGGGACACAAAATACTGGGTGTACTGGATTCAGTATGAATATTTGTTATTAACCTATAACAGTTATCGCAGCATCGAGGCCATTTATCTACCGCTTAAACTACTGCCTCAATTATGTAATCAAGCAGGACGGCTTACACACAGCCATACACTCAAACTCGGTCCTTCACCAAGACATACATGAACGAGTATCTTAACGATTTGGCCTAATATACTCTGTCGCGATTTGAACCTTTCCAAATATAAACAATCGGTATCGACTACTTTATATTATACAACTACTTTCATCCACTACTTCATCAAAGGCCTATTTAGGCCTATCTATTTTAGGCCTAAATGAGTGATTTACGCTCTCATTTCTGAACCGACAAAAGATAAAAAACATCTCTCAACAGGAATAAAATTAAATACTGTGCAGTGACGAAATAAATTAACATATAAACGCAAAGTCCGACCTAAAAAAACCATAGATATAAAAGACTATCGAGTCGAGTTCAACACATCCTTCTAACCTGCACAATTACTGAACAGTAATCTTAGCATTAAAATTTTTAATTGATTTAAATGTCCATGAACGTTCCGAAAAGAAACATCATAGATTAGTGTACGTAAAATCACTACATAGTACAAAACAAAGTCGCTTTCTCTGTCCCTATATCCCTATGTATGCTTAAATCTTTAAAACTACGCAACGGATTTTGATGCGGCTTATTTTAATAGATAGAGTGATTGAAGAGGAAGGTTTATATGTATAATAACATAAATTAAATAGTGGAAAAATACTGTTATTTTTGAGGTTTCTAATGTGATGTTGTAAATAATTACATTTTTTCCGCTTACATTGCAACAAACGCAGGCTGAACCGTAAAAATGTAGTGTATGAATTTAGATATTCCAAAGATAGCAGGAAATCTTCATGGTATAGGGAAAGGGGAATTGTTTTACTCCAAATTTAACGCTTACGGGCCACGGGCAGTAATGAATAAATCAAAACTACTGGATTGATTTTAATCATTTTTTCAGCGAATGACATAGGCTATATATTTTTTACCCGTGCGAAGCCGGAACGGGTCACTAGTAATATATATTTGTAAACGTCTAAGCACGTGTGAATAATTATATGTAGTCATGTTTTCGAGAGTTTTATTTATTCTCAACTGCAGTCTGCTCCAGACTGTTCTAGAATTCAGGTTTATTAACATAATAACCTGTTCCAAATTATTGTGGTTGTATTGTGGTTGATAGCTGTTTGTCTGTGAAATCTAGCAATTTTTGCTAATTATTAATAACCTACACAAACCTGGCGTTTCTGGTTACACAGATAATATTACCGTTACAAAGAGTTATATATCGAGCACTCGTGCTGACAGAAAAGAAACTAGGGAGTTAAGAGAAGCCATGAGCGACCGCATGAATTAATATCTGTTATTTCGTTAATATCTGACTGGTATAAACTTTGTCAAATTCGCAAACGTGTCTCTTTAAAACGATACGTTTCATACATACCATACATTACCTATAACCTTGATCTCCTTGAGATGCATTCAAGTGCCGACCTCAACTTTGGGCATTCAACTGAGACCAAGGGTAAAAAGGCAGTTGTAATAAAATTTAGAATGCTTTTCATGGTGTTTCGGTACTTTAAACCGGTACAGTTTTTCAGTATAAATCGCAACTAAAGTCGTGTGTGGAATATTGCTGCAACATTTGGAACGGGCGCAAAGGTTTGATGGCTCATCGATGATCGATCGGTAATGGAGCAGTGATAGGAGCAAATATGTGAATCCTAGAACATCGGCTTAAGATCGCATGCCTTGTGATGTTCTATCGGCAACACTTTAGCGAGTATACAAAAGATCTGTACTACCTAATTCCACCGTCTCCGTACCATCTCAAACGCCGTACGTCCTCTATCCATTTGCAGACAATGTTCCATTTATTGGAACCAAGCACTTTGCATGTTCATTTGTCATGTGAACTGCAAAAGAACGGAAAATGCTGCCTTCGCCTGTTTTTCTTGATCCATACAACATAACAGTTTTCGAAAGAAAAAAATATAAGTTTTTAATGAGCGGATGCGTTAAATCCTCGGCCTAGTTCTCACTTTTTATTAGGTACGACTGAGGTCAAGCGTCGAGCGATATATTTTGTAGGTGGTAGAGCTACGCTGAAGCTATTACTGGTTTCAGCATGAATGGGTCGGCTCGCCCGGGGTAGTACCACCCTCTCACAGAAAGCCGACATGAAGTAACAGTGGTTGCACTGTTGCGTTTCGTTCGGTCAGTGACAGCGCCGGAGGCCCACATATTTAAAAGACCGGCTACGCACTTGCGACTCCCCGGGTGTTGCTAGTGTCTATGGACGGCGGTGATCACTTATCATCAGGTAACCCACCTGTTCGTTTGCCCCTAATTATTAAAATATATAAAAAAATATATAAAATAAAAATATATAAAATTAATATATAAAAAAAAAGACTATGTTGAGAGAATCGACATGATTATTGTTATTAAACAAGGAAACTAATAACATGTTAACTCTAACTCGTAACATAAATACAAAAGTGAATTTGATTATTTCTTTGTTACACTTTCACACGTTAACTACTCAACTAATAATCTTGAAATTTTGCATATAAACTCGGCGACAGTTTAAGCCGAGGCGCAACGTGTGGTCTTGCACTGATCGCCTAAATAAATCGGGTGAGTGCCATAAACGCTCCACTTAGTAGTCCGGTGAATCTGTAGAGGCCCCAGAGTCAACAGGGTGTCTGTTCGAAAAAAAAAAAGTAACCCTGGCCCCTCAGTTGTAATTATTCTATTACGTTCCAACATACTCTTTATGATAAAGTCGCTAACATCGACCTACATAATATAAGGTTAACTAACATATATAACATTCTATCGCGAATGAGTAATTCTACATATTACTTACCTGAATCAAGGAATGTCTTAAATATATTTAGAAATTAAACTTTTGAAGTCATACTTCTTATGGGAGGACTTTGAATTTCTGAGCGACTACCTTTTTATGTGACAAAAATTGTTGAGGCTAAACACTGTGTCGGGTAGCGTGTTGAAAACATCAGCTAAGCAACGTCGGCGCGGTTAATACTTAGTTGGGTGACCGCCTGGGAACACCGCGTATTCCCAGTGCACTGAGTGTGTGTTATTCGTAAACTTTTATTTACACCCGTATAAATTGTTTCTTTTTATAATGTCAAATCATAACCTTTTAATAGTAAATGTATTGTAATGTATTCCATATATTGCAATCAAGAATTGTGCTCCTTAAGTGGCGAAAGCCAGTTATAACAGAAACTGTTAAAGTACTCCGAAATTTGATTCCACGGAGCAAACTAGTATGTTTTATTGATCTCAAATCTCAAACTATTCAGTCACCAACGAAAATATGATAACCCAAAAAAGAACCTCACAAAATAAAACCAATTATATAAGTGGCATCGTAAAAGCTTTGTAATTATGATTGAGAAGACTTTACTTATTAAATTGGGATAAAAGTTAGAAATTAGGTCTGGACTGGAATACTGGAGTACGGTTCGAAATCCGCATTACGATGACGCTTAGAGAGTGTGCACAAAATATTCTTATGGCACTTAACATACAGTTGTAATGTCATTAATAAACTCAAAAGCTGTTCCGATCGATTAAAATATTTTAATATGTCAACCCTTACGGATCGAAGGTAACTTTTAGCTAAGGTATTTCTATTTAAAATAGTAAATGGCATCTTGGATGTGCCACTATTTCTAACGCGAGTGATTATTACGTTACCTTCTCTATTAGCGGGATCAGGAACTTATAAACTATTTTGTGAGAAACGATCTCGAACTGTTAGGATGGCTGTCCGTGGGTTCTTTTTAAAAAAAGGCAAAAATTCACACACGCACTTAATTTATTTTAATGGACACAAAAGGTGTATTGTCTCGGCAGGAGACTTACAATGACTATTTAATTAGAAGTGTTCGCGACGACTGATGAATTATAACTCTCTTAATAATTACGATACAATTGCTTTTATAACAATTCAATAATTGCTTGCATTGCTTTTGTATTAATATTATAAGTTCATAACATCTCCCCCCTTTTGACGGAGATTATCTTTCAAGATAAATGAAGGACAAAATTTAACAACGTCCAAAAAATTATAAATCCATTAAAGTCATTACAATAATCAATATGACATTTACAAACATTCATAGCAAGCATATAAAAGCAAAAAAATACAATTTAAGTTCAATATTATGAAAAAATATAAAAGTCATTTATTTAAAATATAACTAAACACATTAATAAAATTATAATTATAAAAAGGTATTTTAACCATTACTTATTCAATCTAATAGAAATTAATAAATCTTATTAGTGATTATAATAAAAAAGGAAAACATATTTATTTGCTACTTCATTAATAGTTTTTTATGTTCCTCAAAGACTTTTCATTTTGTCTATAAGTAATTTTACTTTTATTAATTTCTATTTCTGGTAAACTTTTAATAGACTTCTTGTCGCATTCAATTGATTCATCAGAAACATCCGTTAATTCTATAGATGTATTAAACTTATTATCGGGTTTACATAACGATTTCTTATTATAACATTGATTATATATTTGTATGCAACAAGATGTGTTTTTACAAATATTAGGAAAACACTTTTTATAAACTTTGTATATAACATAAGTAAACATTAACGAAATTACAACATATGTTATCGCTGAATAATAATGTCCGTATTTGACGACATGAGACTGATTTTCAGCTTCATTAATTTGTTTTTCAATACTATCTAACTTATGGCTAGCTAGCTTTAAAGATTCCAAATCAATATTCGTTAAGGTAATTGGAGAAATATGATATGACGTCGTATTAAGTATTTTATACTTGCAACAGTCATCTTCAATAATATCAAAGTCAATAGACAGTTGACTGGGTAGAACACTCGTATAAAAACTAGAGGCATGAAACCGTAAAGTTTGAAAATATGCAATACAATCTTTTTTTAAAGATAAAATTCCAGTACCTTGTATGGTATAATCATTAATGTCATTTTTACATTTTAATGTTAATTTATTTGGATTTGATTGCACATAAATATATCTACCATCATTTAATTTTTGCCATACATTTATATGACCATAAATTACCTTGGAATCACAAATTTCAGGAAGTGTCAAAATCACTTCAGTTAAAAGTTTAGTCTCACACGTGGGATTATTGATTGACGACAAAATTGTTGGTGTGGGACATATAATATATTTAAAATCAACACTTTTACAATCACTTATACTATCTAATAGTGCATAGCTTAGCCTGTCATCTGTTACAGCCACATATAACTTTGAAGGATGAATAAGAAAATATGTTTGTTTGTTTCCTTCTCGTGGTGTAGGTAAAGGTAAGCTTTTATAAACATTAAATTTGATAGAATCAATAAGTGGTATTTTAAGCACAAATACTAATTTATTATTATAAAAATACGAAGTTAGTTTCGATAAATCGATAATATTATGTATATTTTGTATCGATAGTGAGATTGGGAACTCCAAATTTCTTTTTTCTTGTTTACTATTAACAAGTTCATTATATAACTTGGTAGGAGCTAAAACATAAGGATGTAAAACATTTGACTTCGCAAATAAAATAGAATTTAAAATTGTATCTAAAATGTTAGAAATTGATAATAATGAGCTTTCTATAACATTGAAAATAGAGTTTATTCTTTGAATATTAATCAAACTTGAGCTTAACTTAGAGCTTTCTAAAAATATATGATTAAGCTTTTCAATTTGATCATTTAATCTTAACTCGTTATTCCTTAAATTAAAAATTGATACATTAAAATTATTAATAGTAGATTGAACTACATGTATATTAGATTTCATTAAAGAAAATATTTCATTTTCATTTTGTTTGCAAGTGGAAATAGCGTCATCGTATTTCCTTGCATCATCGGCATCTAAAGTGCCAAAGAAAAACTTAAGAATCTCACCACCGAATTCAAGTGCTCTTTTAAAACGATTCGGAGGTTTCTCCGAAATAAGATGAGACAAAGATTCATATTTAAGATAATTGGAATTAATAAGAATCTGTAAAGGATTAATTGTATCCTTGCAATCTATATTTAAAATTATCTCATTTTGAGCTTTTTCACATAAATTAGAGATACTTACAATAGTATTCTCGATTTTAATTAAATAAGGTTTTATAGGAACAATTTCTACATAGGTGATAACATTCCAATAATCATTATAAAAATAAGCAACAGAAGTCGGGTCGAAGTATATTCCCGGACTGTGTAAAACATGTTCAATCGGTTCTGAGAAACCTGATTGAAAGAAAAACCTGAAACAATAATTAATTATGCTGGTTTTATTTCATCGATATGATGCTTTACATGTTTTCTATTTATACATAAGGTTACATTATTTTTTCCATGCGTTTTCATTATTTTATAAGGTCCTTTCCAAATTGGGGACAACGCTTTTCGTAACCTATGATGTTGTTTTAAATAAACGAAATCTCCTATTTTATAAGTATTTTCTCTAGTAGATTTATCGTAATATTGTTTAGAAGATTCCTTACTTTTATTAATATTTTCTATAGCTCTTTCTCGCGAATATTTCATTCGATATTGTAGAGCGCGAATATATTCGTGGTAGGTCGTATTATTATCCGAACCGTACACGCTACTAGGAATTGATGGTTTATAACCATATAATAATTCAAAAGGAGTAAATTCCGTAGTACAATGTGGAGTTGTGTTATATGATAAAATTGCAGTTGCAATATAGCAATGCCAATCATCTTGATTGTCATTAACGAAAGACTTTAAATATTCTTTTAGTGTTGCGTGACTACGCTCCAATGCACCATTTGTTTGAGGGTGATAAGGAGAACAAAATAAACTTTTTATCTTAAGAATATCTGTTAATTGCTTGAACAATTCAGAGGTAAAACAAGTGCCTTGATCGGTTAAGATCATTTTAGGAAACCCAAATAATGAAAAGAAATGAATAAGATTACGTGCAATTTCATCTGTAGTGCTCGTAATCATTGGGTAAGCACATGAAAATTTCGTTAAATCATCCTGAAGGGTTAGTATGTATTTAAATTTCTGTAACCCTGCTTCAGGTAAAGTACCCACAATATCTAAAGCTAATCTTTCAAACGGCTTAGTACTTGTTGAAGTAATGATCATAGGTGCTTTATTCTTAGCACGTAAAGGTTTATTTATTTTACATAATTTACAATCTTTGACAAATCGTTCAATATCTGAACGCATAGATTTCCAATAATAACAGGATTTAATGCGATTATACATTCGCTTAATACCCGGGTGACCCGCTATGGTAGTCCCGTGGTTTTCTTTAAGAATATTTGCGACTTCTACAGGAGTCGGATAAATAATTTGATTTTTATAAATATGAATTTTAATATTAGTGCCGTGAAATACATAAGAAATCATATTATATATTTTCACATAAGCGAACTTAGTGAAAGGTTCATTAAAATCAGAAATGGCTAATTCTTTATCATAATTATCATTGGAAATAATTAAATCCCTTAATTTTATCAACAAATTATATATAGTTTTATAACTAGATTCATCATAATGATGTATTTTACTGTATAAGAAATAAAGTATTTTATTTTTTGTGTTTACTGACTGTACAGTTTCGCTTTCACGCTCTGACGATAAAAATTCGTTAGAGTTTTGCAACAATGATAACAGCTGTTCGCTGTGAGGCATAGAGCTATCAAAATCCAAAGAAACTGGACATGCGATCAATGTTTGATTCGCTAAATGTAAACTTCCATTATGCTCTTCAATTTGCGTATCATTAAAAATACGTTTAGTAAATTGCATTTTAAAATATTCCTCATAACTTACATTATTTAATTCTGAATGAATTATGGCATTTACAGGATTTCGAGATAAAGCATCCGCATTAGCATTAACTCTACCTGGTTTATAAATGATTTCGTAATCATATTCTTCTAATTTTAAGCGCCATCTAAGTAAACGTCCACCTGGATCCTTAGCATTAAATAACCATGTAAGGGGACGATGATCTGTTACGATCTTAAATTGATAACCATAGAGATATGGCCGAAATGTATTCACACCAAAGAGAATAGCAAGAAGTTCTTTTTCTGTAGTTGAATAATTTCCTTCTTGTTTATTTAATGTACGTGATGCATAGGCGATAGGCTTATCTTTGCCGATTTCACCTTGCGATAAAATTGCACCAACGGCATAATTAGAGACATCAGTGGTTACAATGAAAGGTTTAGAAAAATCAGGGTATTGCAACAAAGGTGCTGAAATTAATTTTTCTTTAAGTGAACAGAATGCTTGTTCTTGTTCATATGACCAATTAAAATTAACATCTTTCTTTAATAACGATGTAAGAGGTTTTGTTATGTGAGAAAAATTCTCAATGAAACGACGATAATAACCGGTTAAACCAAGGAAAGACTTAATGTCTTTGGGAGTTTTAGGTGTTGGAAATTGAGAAATAGCCTTGACCTTATCAGGGTTAGGCGAAACACCTTTATCGGTAATTACATGCCCAAGATAAGCGACTTCGCGCCTCAAAAATTCACATTTATCGGGCTGTAATTTTAAATTTGCCTCTCTAAGTCTCAAAAATATGACTTCTAACTTTTGAATGCTCGTTTCAAGATTATGAGCATAGAGTATACAATCGTCTAAGTACACATAACAATGGAGACCTTGTAAACCCGAAAGGACTACATTCATCATCCTTTGGAAGGTAGCAGGAGCATTCTTTAACCCAAAAGGCATTCTCGTAAATTCAAAGTGCCCTGAAATATTATTTGTGGTAACACTGAAGCCTGTTTTTTCGGCATCCTTCGTATTTAAACAAATCTGATGGAAACCAGAGGCTAAATCTAGTGTAGTAAAATATTTAGCATGGCCTAATTGATCTAATATATCATTTATTAAAGGAATTGGATAAATTTCAGAAACCGTGACGTCATTTAAACGACGGTAATCAATAACAATACGCCATTTTTGCTTACCGGAAGCATCTAGCTTCTTAGGAACCACCCAAACGGGGGCATTCCATGGAGAGGTTGAAGGACGAATAATATTTTGTTGAAGCATTTTCTTAATTTGTTTTTCGACTTCATCTTTATGTACCTCAGGAAAACGATACGATTTGACGTGAATAGGGGCTGCATCCCTAGTATTAATAGAATGTTGCATAACATTAGTATGCGTTAAAACTTCACCTTCTAGGTGGAACACGTCAGTATATTTAGAAATACAACTCATTAGAGCCTTCTTCTCTTGCGGATTTAAATGTGAGCATCGAATTTGCTCCAAAACCTTTTGAGACCTATTAGAATCAAAAGTGGTTAATTTATGAACACGTTCCGTTTTTTCATTAGAGTAAGTTGAAGACGAAAGTTCAAAAGGAGTTAACTGCACATAAAAATTATCTATTTCGACTTCGGATTCAGTCGTATTTAAAATAGAAACGTTAACTCTGTTATTAGGTTTTAAACACACTATACAATTAGCTAAAAATACGCCTTCACAAAATTTTTGATCTAATATTAATGCTTCTTTATGTCCGATGACATCTGAGACATTGCTTACTGCACATTCAATTATCATCTCAGACCGCGGAGGTAAAATGTATGACGGTTTAGTAAAAGAAATTGGTATTACGTGACCTTGTAAGTTAAGACTATTCGTAGAATATTGTATATCAATTTTAAAATATTTTATGAAGTCACTACCAATAATACCATCATAATTTAAATCAATCGAGTCATTAATGGCATGAAATTTGTAATCAAAAATTATTTTATCATCTTTTGAAACATGATATTCAAATTTTATTTTAACCGATCCTATTGATTCACAATAGGAATCGTTGTCACTTAGACCTTTGAGTTTGATTATATCACGCCCAAGCACTGGCCGGTTCGATAAACTCGAAAGTTTAATAATAGAAATTGACGAACCAGTGTCAATTAAAAAACATAAGGGTTTATCATTATAATTAGTCTTTAAAGACACGTGAGGCAAAGAAATTTTATCATTCACATTATTCATCGTAAACATTTTCTCACGCGAGCAATCCCTAGAAAAAGAACTCGATTTATCACGAGATGAGAGATCGCTACTAATTAATCCCTTTGAATTCGAATTATCTTTATTATTATTATAATTCGAACATTTCATTTTTTTATTTAATTTAAGAGTGTTCCTTTTATTATTATTATTAGCTTGTGTTGGGAAAATTTTATGAACACAAGATGAAGGTTTCGTGACCTTGGAACACTGAGTGTTACAAAAATATTGCTTATTGCAATTAGACTGAACCATTGGTTTATTAACCTGTGCAACAGTGAATTGACCACAAGGTTGTCGGCCATGAGGCTGCAGTAAACACTCATTAATTTGAGGATTTCCCTCAACATATTTATTCTTAAACGTCCTCCGTGTTTTACACAATTTTAGATCACGGGGCTTATGAAATAAAGTTTTATTCGTGTCATAATTCCCATAACTAGGTTTCGGTAGACACGGAACCGAAACCGATTTTAGTTTAAATTATTAGTATCCTCATTCGCTTTTAAAGTATGCACATTAGTTTTATCATTGTTAATATTATTCGAGCTCATTGCATGTGAACTCGATATTGTAGAATTCCGCGAATACGAGGCGTTGTCTTTATTCTTAAGACGGCGGCATTCACTAATTACGTGTCCGCGTATTTTACAATAGTTACAAATTTTCTGTTTATTTTTATGATAATAAAAGTTTTGTTGGTTGTTATTAGCATGTGATTTTTGAATATTATTATTATTATTTGACGAAGTTAAGTTAAAATTTACGCGATGTAATTTTGATTTATTTTTATAACATTCAGAAGAATTATGACCGCTTTTATTACAGGTCAAACATTGTTTATTTATCTTAGAAGATATTTTGGTTAAATTAAATAATTTTTCTTCCTCAATAGCATGCGTAATTGCCTGAGATAAAGATGTAGGGTTTCTACACCGTACAATATGTGAGAAACTACAATTTAATCCTAATAGGAATGTATTCAATGCTAAATCTTCCATAGCGGCTAATCTGCCAGGAAGCTGTTCCTTAACATAGCAACTGTAATGAATGTCGGCTAATAAGCGCGTTAAGCAGGTTTCTATGCGTAGAGAATATTGTGTTACATCCTCTGAACCTAACTGTCTACAATTTTGGAGATCTAATAATAAATGTGTCGAATGTTTTTTTTCTCCAAACGTAGTTTTTAGAAATTGTTTAATATCACTCCATTTGGTGAATTCTTTCAGACAGCAGGCTAGCTGTGCTTTGCCCTCTAATTGGGAAATAATATATTTACATAATATAATCTGCTGATCTGCAGTTGCCAATGAGATAGCATTATCGCAATTGGTGAGGAATGCCGGTAAACTTTCGCGATCGCCTTTATATGGTTTGATAAACTTCGTTAATACTGAAAGTGTCACCTTGTCAGACATTTTTATTTGTTGTCTACAAGCTTGCGATGACGAGTCGGAGGAGTCGGAATTTTCGGCTGACTCGACTATTTGTTTTTTAGGCGGCATTAAAATTATTTTATATATTTATTTAATTAAATGCAGATCATCAGACAAACACGAAAATTAAGAATATTCAAATAATGAAATATAAATTTGTAAATTGTGTTATAATTATTTTTTTTCATAAAATTCATAAATTTAAGTAAAATCTTGTTAAAAGATATAAATTAATTGAATATTCTCAAATATTTTATAAATGAGAGTAAAAAATAATATTGTGAGAGTGATTAAAGAAAAATATGTTTCCACAAAAATTATAAAAATATCACTCACAAAACACACAAAATATTCACGATCATTTCTCCGGAGACGGCCTTCCTAAAACCGTGAGAACCTCGTGAGTCCCACGAGTGTGGCGTAATCGTAGCGTCGGGTGCCCGGCGACTCAGGGAGTCGTATTTCGGTACCACGAAGTCCGCTGCGTTGTCCGTGAGAAATATGTATGTCGTGATGCTATGAGCCAAGAAGTCTGGCTACCGAAGACTGACCTTGTGTCCAAGTACGTGGTGCTGCGATGCGGGCTTGATCCTTTGACGAAGTCTTACCGTCGATCCCAGTAGGAGTAGTGCAGGCTCAGCTATTATAGCGAGTCTTATCGTCGACCAACTGATAGGGGTAGTGCGGGCTCGGCTGTACCACCGAGGCTTAGCGTCGACCACCGATTTCCGTGATGTAGTGCGGGCTCTAGGTGTTTCCTAGAGGCTTAACGTCGACCACTCGGAAAAGCCTTTTAAAAAGTCACGGATGCACTTTTTTGGACCCACAATGAATTACTATGAAATCCGTCACTTCTGACACCAAAATTGTTAGGATGGCTGTCCGTGGGTTCTTTTTAAAAAAAGGCAAAAATTCACACACGCACTTAATTTATTTTAATGGACACAAAAGGTGTATTGTCTCGGCAGGAGACTTACAATGACTATTTAATTAGAAGTGTTCGCGACGACTGATGAATTATAACTCTCTTAATAATTACGATACAATTGCTTTTATAACAATTCAATAATTGCTTGCATTGCTTTTGTATTAATATTATAAGTTCATAACCTGGTTCATTTCTCCCCATTCAATAGATTTATGAGACTATATAACGTTGCATCTAAGAGTATTACAAGGTAGACATATTCTTTGAATATGTTCAGTAACAAACGAATGGGGTAAAGGTAAAGGAAAGAATGAGGTAGGATTTATAATATTCGCTCTTTTCAATTTTCTGAATAAGTTTTAACAACTTAATATTATATTATATTCAATATTTACGCGTTCGTTTGTAATCATTTTATTTTTATATTTTCATTTATAACATCTCAATTAAATTATACAGTAAATAATATTTGATATGCAGCATGCCCAGTAAATAGAATCATCTCTAGCAAAAACATTGAACTGTACACTTTATTCTAAAAATAATGTATTAATCTTGACTCTGTTTGTAACGCAAAGAAATAAATAAAATCACGTTAAATTAGGCGGAGTTTCACGTCACAATTTTAATTAAAATATTCAGCGAGGCCAAATATCATATCACGTGTGCTTTATATGCAGCGGATCACCCTGAGAAAAATAACAATTTAATTAACTAGTTAAGACAATCGGTGAATATCCCCAACCTTCACAACCAGAAGTTGGAGAAAAGCATACATTCCGACAAACATACATTTGGCGAGAATATGTACATGAAAACAAAATCTTAAGGAATATTTAAGACATCAGTTTGTTGTGTTGAGAACTCGTATTTTCTCTGAGCCAATATTTTAACATATAAAGAGGCATTGTAATTGGCATTAGTAGTGGAGATGGCAAAGCCGCATACATATGCAAGTGGTATACTTGACGAGGTCGTGCGCACGGAGCACCCTTCGCAACATCGCGATGGTAGGAGTCATCACACCTCGTATCAAACGCAAATCACATAAAGCGAAGCATTCGACATCGCAAGCACATTCAATGTGGTCGGTGTTCCTAACAAATGAACACGCTTGGAGGACTCGTCAAGAGTTCGCGGACAGCGAACCTACGAACGTATTGCCTGCGCTACGCTATCAACGTATTCGTCAGCGCTAATTTGTCTCTTTTAGAAATTATTCATGTAATGACATTCTCGTATATTAAAATGAATCGAGAGTATATGACGCAACATCCGAGATAGGGTCCGAGAATGATTTCTACGGTATAAACGTGAGTGGTATTCGCTACATACTGTATCTTGTTCCAACCAAGGTAAACGACCTAGACGTAACTTTTGAATTAGGTACTAGAAGTAAGTTAAGTGTAATTTTATATTTCATAAAAGTCATGAACATAATGTACTTCTCTGTAATAAAATGTTGTGTGTTTGAACGAATGGCAGCGGCTCATATATTTGGCACTATTAAAACTTCTAGATCATGAACAAGATTAACGAATAATAAAAATACGAATTTAGTGGATTCAGGTTAAAATAATGAATACATTACATATTCTCTTTGGAAACCCACGAACGTACTTAACAATATAAAACTAATCAGTATGTTGATTCGAATACAAATAAATGATTAGCTCGAGCCCAACCTTCTTCGATTTGAAATAAATCTGCAATCATTGTCAACCTAGATCTAAGCGAATATGCATATTGGAATTAATATATTTAAAGCAAAGCATAGACAATGACATTGTCTTTCAATATACGAATAATTAAGTCATGTACTGATATTTAAAATTGGATTTTTCTTTATAGTTTCACCTGTTTGTTATATATACATTTAATATGCCATGTGTATCTTTTAAGCTTTTACACCTGTGACATTAATTAAAGCAGCGAAGAGAGATATACAAACATAGTTTAGTTTATGTGGGAAAGTTAAAAAATCAGTTGTATCGTTGACCATATTTATTTTTACTTCACTGTTTTCCCCTACTATATTATAATCTACAAACAAAATATTTTAAGAAGGAACCCTTCATTTGAAATCACACAGCCGATACCAATTTATTTATTTCTAAAGGTATATAATATATCAATTGATCGTACGGATAACGCTAAATATTCGAAAGGACCAATTTACACATAAGTGAAAAACAAATAAACATTAAATGAGTATTAGATCCTTAAATGTATATTGTTGGCAATTGTTTAAATTCCACTTCCACTTAAATTTATTTAAAAACCTGAGTGTATGTATGCGTTTCGGAAATAATGTTAAACCTTACGTATTTAAAAAAAAATTACGTAACTTTTGGAGGACAAGTTATATATTTTTTTTGTTGTTGTTTTAAAATTAATTTCAAAACTCAAAATAAAACACCCACCTATCCTACCTCAGCTACCTATCCTCACCTAAAAATCAAATATTTATATCAGGTATCTTACGACCTTATACTGCTGACAGTCGCGTGCCAAATATTTAGTGATACAATAGCGTATCGCACAATGACAACAAACAATAAGTCATCACAATAATAAGAATAAGATTTACTAAGTAATAATCGTGGCCCACGGGCTGCAGGTAGTTAATCGGCGGTGTATAAAAAAATACTTGTGTGAATTCTATATAAAAAGCAGTCTAATACACGAGCTATTTAATATAGCGTTGTGATTTGAAGTCGGTTACACTTAGCTACCAATCGGATCTTCAGTGTCATTGAACTATACAGCAGGTGTGTGATAAAACTATTTTATAACATTTGATTTTTTTGCCAATTCGAGAACATTATGGTCATATTAATATTGTATGTTTCATTCGGTTTTAAAAATAGTATTTTTTTTTTAAATAATCTAAGCTTTAAAAGTGTGCATGTTGTGCTCTTCAAAGGTAACAAGAAATGATGGTTAAATCTTAGATTACTGATAATTTTTTTTTCTTTATAATTTTAAAAACTATTATCGAGAACTAGTATAATTTATTATTAATTACGGAATAATTAACACTTCTTGTATGTAAAATTTTCTTAATATCGCTAGTTGTAAAAATAAAAACTATCATTCTTGGATTTTTGTTTCCTAAAAGTGTTACTGGCGATTTTTGTAGCCTAAAAAATTAAATAATTTAAACTAAGTAAATCACTTTATTTTATAAAAAAAAAACATGTAAAGAGAGAAACAAAATTTATTAATACAGACAGATTTTTATGATTGTTGTTTCTAATTAGATAAAATTTTACTAAATTCGTCTGCATATTATCTCTGATTTTTTTTTAATGTAAGGTGGCAATCAAAGCTGCCGGGTACTACATACTGTCATAAATATGTACGATATGTCCGTATGATAGATAGATATGTACATTATAAAATAAAGTTGAACATAAATACCATTATATAAGTAATTTCGATAAATTATTGTATTTCATACAGTTCTCGGAATTTTAAATATATCGTGTGCCTAATGCCAAAGAGACATATCACAACAGTCGCATAAGACCAAAAGGGCGCATATTTTGTTTTGTTTCACTTTTAATTTTAAGCTTAGTAAATAATGTCCACAACGCGAGTAACACCAAAAAAAATGCGCACTATCGGCTCTACTAAATCTTTTTGCATTAATTTAGAACACAATATATGCTATACACTGTTTATAGAGAAAAAAACAGTAATACAAAATTACAGTTCAATAAAAAAGAAGCCACTTTTAATTAAGACATCGAGTATTTCAAAGAAGTTGTGGAATTCATTCATATTCAGCCTAATTGAATTTCTGGTTATTCTTCTTATAATATTAGAAGGAATATTATTATAATATCAATAGTAATAAAGAACAATTTTTATAATGACGACAGATGACAAGTAGCACCATACCTTAGTTGTGAGAAAAAAAGCTTGTATATCAAATTACTGACAAACGAAAAATAAAAACAGAATTTAACATAAACAGCCACTATCTTTTGCGTTTTCGATTATCATAGACGAACCATTTTTCATCTCCGGTGATCAAGTAATAAAAAATGTTTTTATATTATGCCGCTGAAGCAATAAGTTGCAAGTGGTCGATAAGTTAGCTTTGTTTTCTTCCGGACAGATTATGCAGGACTCAACACAAATAATCTTCTTACTTTCCCGATCTGATACAAATGTTCTTGAATGGTCGTTTAAAGTTGGTTAAGAGCGTTTGATAGTTAGTTCCTCGAATATATGACACGTTTTTGCTGCTTCCACTTTCCCCATGAACATGTCATTGTCTAAAGGTTTTGGTCTTCGCGACTGATACGAGTCGGAAAGATGAAAATTACAACATTTAAACTTAGAACGCCATCTTTGGCAGTTTTTTTTTATATTATAGGGGGCAAACGAACACGTGGGTCACCTGATGGTAAGTGATCACCGCCGTCCATAGACACTAGCAACACCAGGGGAGTCGCAAGTGCGTTGCCGGCCTTTTAAATATGTGGGCCTCCGGCACTCTCACTGACCGAACGAAACGCAACAGTGCAACCACTGTTACTTCACGTCGGTTTTCTGTGAGAGGGTGGTACTACCCCGTGCGAGCCAACCCATTCATGCTGAAACCAGTGATAGCTTCAGCGTAGCTCTACCACCTACAGTTACGAATGTCTAATGCATTTGGATAACCGTCGCAAATGTTTTTGGTAGCAATAGTTGCATTACTACCCTTGTGAAACTTGGAAAGCGTACAATATCGAATATGTATCTTTTCAGGTCTCGCTATTTGAACATGAATTGGAAAAAATATATATATGAATAAACAAGTCACTATCTATAAACCTTAAAATTTTTGGCGCCAATTTCAACTACATAGCGAATTGACAAAGAACAAATAAATATTGACGTGTGCGGAAACGACATTACTTACCGGACCCCCTATTACACCGTAAGCGTATTTTAAACTATACTTTGAAATATGGAATAATAAAAAAACGGGCCAGCCAATTATTAAAAACTTGTTTTGAAATGTTTAATTCCTTTTTTTAAGTTTTAATTTATTTTAAAAAATTACTACTAAAATCATTACGTTTAATATTTTATTATACATTTGTTAAAATCAGATAACTGCTTTCGAAAAATACTAATTTTAAATAAGATTATTAAACCCATAACTTGACAAATAAGCATAAAAAATTGATATATGCAGTTTCATACCCACTAGAAGTGTGATCAGATTGATTATGAATGTATTTTAGAACTTCACTTCTTTCGTTGTCCACTTCACCTGAAATGATCCATTATGAAACATAGGTCTACAACAGTTCACGTAGCAAATAACTAATACATAAGAGGCATTACACGCTATATCGGAAAGTTAAAAAAAAATTCACCATATTAGTTAAATCGAATTTTAAAAATTGAATTATACCCTCTTCGATTTTTTATTATATTTTAAACTTCTATCGATTCCTTGATTTTTCTATTTATTTCCATAAATTCTATGTAACAATTAAAAAAAGATCAAATTTGGACCATTTCTAAGAAAGTTATGTCCCAAAATCTAAAAAAAACTATCTTTTCAACGAGTAATAAAAAAAATCGCAAAATTTACCACGAGTGCTATTTTGAGGGGTACCAAAACATATCACTACTAAATTGAGAAAGTCAAAAAAATCATTTTTGTCAAACCGTCCGATTTGGCGTTGAACATATGCGTCT
Organism: Antheraea assamensis; assembly: GCA_035772565.1. NCBI lineage: Eukaryota > Metazoa > Arthropoda > Insecta > Lepidoptera > Saturniidae > Antheraea > Antheraea assamensis. Next base: position 1,021,736 of record JAQQSE010000050.1, on the reverse strand, counting down.
ATATTTAGAATTTCAGATCGTCGTTCTGACATTTTTACGCAAGGCCAAGGTTACAAATTTACTACATAAGCGAGAGTGTAAAATCTGTAACGTATCAACAAACATAAGAAACAACTTTTCAGAGTTGAATCATATTTCAGTAAGCAGAAGTAGAATATTTTTTCATTATGAATTTTCCTATTAAATTTTCGTAGAACAATATTTAGTATCATTGTATTTTAAACAAATCTATAATATAAAAATGAATCGCTAAATGTGTTACTAAGCGCAAATCTCGAGAACAGCTGAACCGATTTCGCTAATTCTTTTTTAGAATATTCCTTCAAGTACGAGGATGGATCTTACGGAGAGAAAAATTAAAAAAATTGCCTAAAAACGATAAAAAAACACTTTTCTACACTCCCATACAAACGATTCGTAATAATTGTTAAAACTCAATTTGAAGTTTAATACAATAGTATAAAGTTTAAGTGTTACTGGAGAGTTTCCGGGAAGGCAAAACAATTGAATGAATTTAGTATCGTATAAATATTAATATCAATATTTATGCGATGGTCCCGAATAGCAGAATAAGTATTATAAAAAAATTTAAAGAATCGACTGTTAGGCGATATCAAGTTCGCTAGGTCAGCTAGTTACAAAATATTATACAACTAGCTCTGCCTGCTCAGACTTTGCACGTTTGTACTAACGAAGAAAATGTATCAATTATGTCAATATTTTTGAAAATCTTTGTACCGTCTTCTGTCTTGCTCGCTCGCTCGTTCACATTTTAAGCGATGATGGCTCAGTTGGTAGTGTATTCGGACATAGCGTCGAAGGACGTAGGTTCGAATCCTAGCAACTGAGTCGAAATTTTCGGTGGAGGAAAACATCATGATTAAACCGTAGCATGCTGTTATGCCTTTTTCTAAGAACGCCTGGCTAGATACCACCCTCAAGTTGAAAATCTGTCGTCAAGCACCTGTTGGTGTGTTCCGGCAGCTGCACTTGAGAGCCAGTCTCCCTCTAGGTTTAGCGTGACTACCATATTAGACCACATCATCATTTAACACCAGATGAGATTGTGGTCATACGCTAACCTATAATGTATAAAAAAAATTATATGAAGATTTTTTAACAAAACAAAAACAATAATTTAATGAAGTATGGTGTCACGACACCTTTTACGATAGTGTAAAATCACCAATGTCAGCATTACCAAGACCAACGTAATTTTTGTTGCAGTTGACAGATATGGTAGTGGCGATATTATTATTACAAATATATTTATTTATAACGCATTCTAATGGATTCGACGAAAATCCGTCTCAATCAAAAAGAGAAACATATTCCCTTGTCCAACATCCTCTCATGGATATAATGATGCAATCATTGGCACCTAATTACACGCCACATAACCCAGGAGACCTGTTTGACGTTCTGAGGGACCGATATGATTTACCTAACGGTATGATTTTTTTTTTATTTAGAATTCTTAGTTTTTATTTGAGGAAAAGACGTACTGTTTTTGTTAATTAAAAGTAAAAGAAAATATTAAAAGTTAAGGTGCATAAAATGTTATATTGAATCATATATATATATATATATATATATATATATCACTACATAGTATAAAACAAAGTCGCTTTCTCTGTCCCTATATATCCCTATGTAGGCTTAAATCTTTAAAATTACGCAACGGATTTTGATGCGTTTTTTTAATAGATAGAGCGATTGAAGAGGAAGGTTTATATGTATAATAACTTAGATTAAATATTGGAGAAATACTGTTATTTGTGACGTTACTCCAAATTTAACGCGTGCGGGGGTCACGGGCAGTAATGAAAAACTCAAAACTACTGGATCGATTTTAATCATTTTTTCAGTGAATGACATACGCTATATATTTTATACCCGTGCGAAGCCGGAGCGGGCCGCTAGTATATATACATATATTGTTCGAATAAGATTTCAATACAAAGTTACCTTAGGGCTTAGTGTCAATTGCGATAATTTTGATGGATGTATACATTAAGAAAGAAAATGATAAGCTGGCAAACAAAACGACGTAATTACCAATTCTCAAACCATTTTTTTTGTCCCTTCATCTATTTTAATAAAAAAAAAAACATTAATTATCACCTACAAGCAGTTGTACAATGGAGTTCAAGTTACATATTTCTTTCAAATTGTGACAATAATTTTTAATTTTTTTTTCTTCAAAAATAAAAATAATGCAGTTACCCCCATTTCATTCGCAAGTTCCTATTCTTCCTAATTAATTCTAGACAGTTGCTACGAAAACGACAAAATATGCCTAATTATAATAATAATTTGCTAGCTATATAATTTTCAAACATTAATTTTACTACCGTATCATGTGTTACAGCTAATATTTTTTTAAGATTTACATACTTATGATAGCTTGCATATTATATTGAAATGACTTACTTTTAAATATTTCAGGACTCAAATCACCGCTACCAGAGTATGACTATATCATCGTAGGTGCTGGATCTGCCGGATGTGTTCTAGCGGCCAGATTGAGTGAAAATCCTAATATAACTGTGTTAGTCTTAGAAGTTGGCAAACCAGAGATGATTCTAACAGATATACCGTCTATAGCACCTTATTTACAAAGGACAGAATACACTTGGCCATATTACATGGAACCTCAACGTGGTGTTTGTTTAGGTAATTTTTAAAGTTCAGAAAAGCTTTAAAATGTATCATATGGTTATCAGATATTGACGTATTTGTACTTTGTCTTTTATATCAATAATTTAGTTTAGATACTAAGATAAAAAATGCAAATACTTGTTTGTTCTACATGTATATTTTTTGACGTGATAACGCCTTATAAGTTGATGAACGCCGACTATACGCACAAAAAAGCATGACTTATTGTCACGTTCCGCCTGAGCCGCAAGCGAGAGCGCGGAACAAGCGACAGAGAGGCGCGATCGACCTAAGCGTTCGGCTTATGACGCATCTATCTTTCTTCCTCTCATCGGCCGATGCGTCCGGATTGAAGAGAGACTGTGACAGGACACAACCTACAGGTGAACTGTTTTGTCAACTGTTTATAAAGTGAAGTAAAAAGTTAATATGTTGTCCATTGTTTATTACAACAACAATTGCAGCAAAAAGTATGGAATTTTTTATCAATGTTTTTTTATGATGTTATCACGTAAAATTATCGTCCGTAAACCGACTTTACAGGTAACTAATTTTTTTAAAGAGTTTAGTTTATTATTATCAGCTTACTTGTACAAATTCAAATAAACATGTGTGTCCCGTGTCCGTTATTTCCCAAGTTGGCGTTTTTGACTTGGGTGTCGTTCAAATCGTTAGTTTATAGCCTAAAATATTTAAGAAAAAGTCAATTATTTTCCGATTTCAAGGAAAATCTACGACGCCAGTCTTGATTACGCCGCAGTTTTATTTTTTATGTGGAATAAAACATAGGATGGCAGTGTGTTGACATTTTGCCTTTCTGAATACGAATTGTAAAATTATATACTTATTAGATGACCCAGTGGAACTTCGTATCATTTACATATATTTGTGTAAAATGTGGTCACAACTTAATACACCATTTTTATTTACATTATAAATGCAGCATATCTATATCTATATCAATTTAAAGCTTTCTCATGTACTTTTTTATTTCTGAGACAAAACTGGTTTGTATTCCAACAAAATAGACCAAAGAGATCGGACCTCATACTACAGCTATAAAACAGACAAATTTCTGAACGTACCTAAAAATATTTGATAAACGAATGACAACTTTTATTTAAAAAATGACAAAAGACATTAGAGGTTTCATAGCTAGGAATATTTTATATTTTAATATTAAATTGTATTTTTTAGTATTTTCCTTTAGTTATTATTTATGTTTCTACTTCCACAAATATTTCAAGATCAAAATTAACTAAATCGGTCTCAACCAATCTCGAGTTTTAGCGAAACAAACGAACAGCAATTGATTTTGATATATATATATATATAGATAAGTGAGGAGAAATTTTATACTCTTTTTTAAGTTCATTGCGGGAACGAAATAGTATGACATTTTGCATAGTTAAAGTTCACACTAAGAAGAGCGCAGCAAGATCCAATTTATGTATTAGATATATATGGTACAAATACATTCAAATAAACATGGAGTTGATATAATAAAAAAAAACTCTTTCACAAAGAAACCTTAATAACTTTCAAATGAATAACGGTCAAATATTCACTACTGGACGACCATTTCTAAATACTCGTATAATATTGTATTTATAAAATGAACCTTCTATATTTAGGCCGGTACTTCCAGAATTTTTTCCTATAAACTATAATATAAGCAGTACTTTCTATAATTTCATCATCATTTTGTGGTTAAGGTATGGTGAACGAGAGATGTTTCTGGCCAAGGGGAAGAGCTATTGGTGGCACAAGTGTAATAAACTATATGATATACACAAGGGGCCGACCGGCTGAGTGGGATCGAATCGCAGCAGCTGGTAACTATGGATGGTCAGTAAATAATATTGGTAATTATACTCAAGTATTTGGTTATAGCAATACTTCCCCAAGAACATATTTTGTTACGGTATCAAACCTCTAGAACATTTTTGGTTGCAGGTCTTATAAAGATGTAATCAGTTATTACAAGAAATCGGAAAAGGCCAAGTTAGATGAATTCACAGGATCAAGGTACCACGGCACAAATGGTGAAATGAATGTGGAATTTATTAAATACAGGTAAGTTTTATTTAAGCTATTTTTTACTATAAAATACCAGTTATCTTATCGATAACTTAAAACATTTCCCGTATTATACATCATAAATATTATTATGATCCGGTCAAAAAAACAGCTGCAAATAAGGACGGATAATCTAACAAACCATTGCCCTGTACAGATTACGTAGAGCAACGATAAAATAGGTCATGAGAACCTCAGCCCGTAAAAGACTCGTAAAAGGTTATAAACAAAATATCGATTAAACATTTCGAGCATCGCTTACTACTCCACCTCACACTTACAAATAGTCTCCTTCACATAAATCCCCATTTGTCTTATCGCATCTGTGTGTAATGATTCTTTTAACGAGTTTGCTCGCAACACAACGATGTGAAATGCGGACGATGAGTCCGCTGGATGCGCTTCTATCTAGAGCAGGACTAATCGGCAGAACTTCTATCATAACAAGTACTGGCCCTGATTTAGACACAGGTTAAACTTAGAACTACGGTGGTAATTTGAACGTTGAGCTGAGCTATATAGCTAATGGTTCCCAATGCCGTATGTTTTGCCTATAGGCATTTCACCGCCACCCCTAATTTCTTCAGAATTACGTCTGGTACACAATTGCTGAGCACCTTAGATTCGGCTTCAAGTAGAAGCATTTCTGGAGAATGAAGTTTCTGCCATGCGAAAAACAGAATTTTACATTATTATAGTATTTTAGAATTGTCATGCAAGGCAAGGAACGTGTAGTTGTGTTTTGTTAGCATTCTACTAGTACAGTCAACGCTTAGATGGCTTAATATATATTTGGGGAATCGCTGCATCGCAATTACTCAACATGACATCCCGTAATAACTTCGCCTCTTTATCAACATTCACATACCTTCCGAGTGTTCCATCTAAACTACAGGCCTGCACAATGATGGCCTCATGAAACCCCAAACACACTCGGGTTTCAGAACCCAACATGGACAGTTCTCTTTAGGATTTTTTTGGATCAGTCCTCCCAAGGTTAGGGCGGAGACGACGGATTGCATGTAAATATAGTCCTAAAACATCTTCACCTTTTAGATAACTTTCCAGGACAAATAGCGAATGATAAAATCACTAACACAACAGCCATACTGTCGTACGGATGTGTTTATAAGACCCATTTTGAGTTAGTGTAGATTTCATGGTATGGCTTATTCTTCCATTACTTAAACCCCTGCTTTTGTTGTCTGGGACATCAATTCGTAGACGCGAAGGAAAAGTTATCAAGCACTAGGATGGAATGCTTGTACCTCGCCCTGAGTCAAAAGCTTGACTACGCCCATACTCGAAATATTAATGTTTCTTGCCTTATTTAATTCCAGCTGTGCCCACAACTACATCCAAGTGAAATGTTATGTATAACAAAAAGTTAATCGAAAAGTCAGTCAGTATTTCAATATACTTGAGTGTATTTACATTCATTGTTGCTAATGTAACCAAACCTCTCACATCGTTTACTATGAGGTTTCAAAGGCGCGGTTCGAATTTACTGTAACCGAAGACTTCACTATTTTTTAAAACAATGGAATACTAAGAAATAGTCGTACATTTTCTACCAACCATTTTAAACAAAAATATTACAATTTAATATAATCCGTAGTTCAAGTCGCTAATAGTTCATGTTTACTCCAAATTATACTACTTACATATTATATTTCTTTATAGTTTTATTATCAAATTTTTATTAAATATTAATTTTACACTAAACACGTTGTTTTCAGGACACAACTAATCGAAGCATTCTTAGAAGCAGGGGAACTGTTAGGTAATCCAACAGTAGATTACAACGCCCCGGAACAGCTTGGTTTTGGTTACGTTCAAACTACAACACGTTATGGGAGACGACTCAGTTCTGCAAAAGCATTTTTATATCCTAACAAAATCAGATCTAATCTTCACATACTGCCTATGGCCACTGTTACCAAAATTCTAATAGATAGTAAAACAAAAACTGCCTTTGGAGTCCAGTATGTACGAAACCGTTTAAAAAACAATGTAAGAGCAAAAAGAGAAATAATTTTGTCTGCCGGTCCGATTGCTTCGCCACAGTTGCTGTTATTATCAGGAATCGGACCTCAGCTACAACTTAGTCAACATGGAATACCTCTCATTTACGATTTGCCCGTGGGACGTACTTTGTATGATCATATCACATTTCCCGGTATAATATTTACACTGAATACAACATCGACAAGTTTAAATGAAAATAGAGATGCAACAATTCAAAATGTTATTGAATGGATTCGAAACGGTAATAATGTAGTTGCTTCTCCTGGTGGAGTCGAGGGTATCGGGTACATCAAAACAAACCTATCCGAAGAAATCGATTCAATACCGGACATTGAGTTCATTAGTATCGGTGGATCATTTGTATCTGATGGAGGTCCAGGTGCAAGTAAAGCTGTTCGTAGAGGAATGATGATATCGGAAACAGTTTTTAATGAGGCTTTCGGGTCTATCGATAATACTGATACGTGGAGTGTTTTCCCAATGTTATTGCACCCCAAATCCGTAGGCCGACTCGAGTTGAAAGATAACAATCCATTCAGTCATCCACTTATGTATGGAAACTATTTAACAGACCCCATGGATGTAGCGACATTCGTTGCAGCGATTCGTTGCGTTCAAGCACTAGCGTCAACGCCCCCGTTTCAAAAATTCGGTGCTAAAATTCACAAAGCGCGGTACCCTGCTTGCAGAGAGTTTTCTTTCGATACTGATTCCTACTGGGAATGTGCTGTACGGACACTAACGGCTACACTTCATCACCAGATAGCTACTTGTCGAATGGGTCCTAAAGGAGATCCTCTCGCTGTAGTTGATCCCGAATTACGAGTTCACGGGGTACATAAATTGAGAGTTGTAGATTCTAGTATTATTCCTCGTACCGTAGCAGCTCATACACACGCACCAGCAGTAATGATAGGGGAAAAGGCAGCAGATATGATAAAATCTACATGGTTATGAGTGTCCATGAAATTTTAATTTTAAATAATGAGAACACCAATACGTTATGAAAAAGTGTGAGCAATATTTAATTACGAATTATAGTATAATTGTAAAAATTATGCTTTCATTAATAAACTAAAAATGAAGTTAATAACGTAATATCTATTTTTCATTGCTATTTTCTTGAATTATAAATAACTTTTTGTGAATACCTTTTTAACACTATTGTTTTAATACTATTCCGTATCTGAAGATTAATTCTGAACTCTTTTATCATGTTTATTTTATTCATTAGTTTATTACGGTAAAAACTACACAAAAATAGTTGAATGTGTCTAAAGAGGCAATATAATATTTTTTTAAAAGCAGTAAGCTCCAATACACGTCGAATCAGGTAAAAATTTAGCGATACTCGACTATATCCATCTATGACAAATACAAATAAGGAGACCTTTTTACGTACCACTCGGAAATATACGTATATTATATGATATTGCAATATTATTATTGGACAAAGTAATAGCAACTAGATTTATGTTTATGCTAGACTAGACGACTTCGTGACACCGTCCGGGTAGAATTTCTTATATGGAAGACTGTTATTTAAACAAAATTGACAGATACTTGGAGTATTGAAATTTAAAATAGACGAATCAGTCATACCTCTGGCTGTATAAACGAACAGATAGGCGAACATATAGTTAGATTCATAAGCGAGGCATTCATTGGCTAAAAGAATCAGAATATGGAAAGCCGTATAAAACGATACGGTCCACATACACATCAACTACAGCAACAACTTAACTTTAGATGTAGATGAAGCTGTCGTGATATTTTTTTTAGATATAAACCAAATGTCTAAGAAGTAAACCAAAAAAAACTCAAAATCTCTCCAGTATCTTTTTAGTGTTGCGCACACAATGGCACACCACTCATTTTATTCATACTAGTAATTGTTTAGTGGTCGAAATTCGACAATATATTTTTTTAGGTTCAATATTAGTAATGGAAAACGATTTTTATTCCAAATTATTGAACTGATAAAACTAAAAGTCATCAATGAGTCCACAACACAAAAAAAGAAAATAGTTTAAAAAACAAAGGAGGAAGATGTACTAAACTGATATATTATCTCTGCCTAGCGATTGTTTACTCGTCAAATTTCGACCATAATTCTTATTTTTACAAGCTTCAATATTAACAAAAAGAGGTAACTTTTTCCAAATGTTCTGTGTCTGTCTATTTATATATAGATGGATAGATTTAACAGGTGCGAAGTCAACCACTAATGAATTATGGAGCTTACATATGTATAGTACGAAATATTAAAAGATGTACTAAAGTGTCACATGAAAAAGTGTGTCATAGAGCATTTGCATTAGGAAATAGTAGCATATAAACGTCCAGAATGGATAGGTCATATGATAAAGAGTGCCAATTTACGAAGAACTTTAACGTGCTGCACTCGATATTAGACGCAATTGATTGAAAGGCCGACCACCAGCGGCAATCAGTTATTCTTACGAGAATAGTGTTCTCATGTGTGCAAAATGTGCGCGCAAATTTCAGAAAAAAAATTGGCTATATTAGCCATATGAAAGTATACCAGGGTCGGAGTTAAAGCAGTCGCTGTGGCCGGAAACAGCCATGAGCATACATACATACGCAATGTCATTACAAAAGGAATACACAGTACCGAATTCGAGAATTAGCTACTTTTTGAAGATGTAAAAGATTTTTTGTTTACTGTTCTTGCAATTTACAGTTTTCCTGTTATTGTCCGTGTTGAATTTATAATTGTATAGTTTTTATTACTATTGTTATAATTTAATATATTATGGTAGTAGCTAATTACCGCGCAAATTGAAGGGCATTAAGAAAATGGCAAAATGTCAATCGAAGGTCAAGGTCAAGTAGCTAAAAATCATCTGAATGGTCATATTTCTATACCGAGACATTCAGTAGTTTTGACGCGATTGTGCCTCAAATGAAAGTATTTAATGCATATATAACTTATATATAGCACCGTATTTTATACATATGCATGTATATCTAATTATTCCAAAATCTAATAATAAATTTATAAATTTAACAATTTTTGTATTACAATGACTTCCAAATTAAGCACGGCCTGTTGTATCTTGATAGCCAGAAAACGTTTTACAACAAGAAGCACGTTAGTGGACCTTACACATATGCAATTTATTAGAAACTAATTTGTTAGAGTATTAAATGTGTAATTTGACAAATACATATACTCGTATATATATAAATATTGTAAATATACATACATATAAACACTTGCATATGTTTTTTTTTTTATTGTGAAATAAGTACAAAACCTCTGACAGCAGACAGAGACCTTAACTAGACTGACAATAATGATAATATTTATGACAATATTTAGTGTAAAATATGCAAGATTAATAAATTAAAAATATATTAAAATTATACCTAAGTAGATCAAAATGAAATGTACAAATTACAAGTAATAAATTTGAACCATGAGTTATATTAAGAAAGAGCTTAACTACATTTATTACTATCTTAAGATGGTTTAAAAAATTTAGAAGGATATTATTATGAATTATGTATGTATACACATATGTATGGGTTATGTGTATGTTCTTGCACAATTTTATTTTTATTATTAATGCTATTTTTTTTATGATTTTTTTTTTATTATTATGTTCTTTAACACAGCTAAAAATTAATAAATAAAACTTAAAATAACTATTTCTAAAATATACATATACTTTAAGCTATTTATTTACAGTTTCTTATAATTTTAAAAGGTTATTTACAACAACTTATTAGCCTCAATTTATTTGTTAATTTTTTTTAACATTTCTACAATTCGTAAACAGAAATTTATGTAATATGTTATAATTCTAAATAAATCTAATTATATTATATAGATATTATATAGATTACGTCTTATATGTGTAACTATCTACTACTACTATTTCAAAATTCGTTCAAATTGTTTAAAAAAAAAAAAAGAAGTAAAAAAAAAGTTAAAAAAATATATGACCGTTTGAATCCTAAACAAGTATACAATACAACATTAAATACCTACTTCTAGGATTTTCATAAACAAAGTTTTCCTTATCGAATATGTGAGTGGGTATTTAAATTGCAATGCAGTTTCGGACTTAAACTGCAACGATTCTATGAATACAAAGGGTGTTTGTGATTAACACTTTAAAGCCATATAAATTACTGCAAGTTGTCGTATTGTCGTATGGTGTATCGTGTAATACCACCAAATTTTAATATGACTAGTTCAATCTCTAAAAGGTACATTACTCAACAGAACCTTCATCACGAAGGGAGACCCGACTCGATAAGGATAATTACCTTCCCTGAACTCTCTGTATATTGACTGTTTCTAATGCTAAGAATTTTTTCGAATCGCTTTTTCTTTTTAATTTTCTCATCCTTTTCTTCACTGTTAGCTGTGTTAATTGTCTAAAAACTATTACGTGTATACGGCCCAAGAAAATACAGAGATTGATACTTTAGATGAGCTAACATAGCTTAATTTATTGTATGGCTTTTTTTCTAGGAACCATATGAAACCAACGTCATTTACCGAGATTAGATATATTTCTATAACAGCTTGTGATTATAGAAGATCTTGGTTATTATATGCAGCTTAAAATATGTCAACTTTAGGCTAACTTGCACTTACACCTCACGTGGACTTTATTTTGTTTTTAATGCAATACTTTGAGAGAATAACAGATATTTGTCACATTTAAACCGTTAGTTTAGTGCTGAAAAGCTGATGAATTACCCTTTTAGGGATTTCTTGATTTCTGAAATGCTTTATACAAGCGTACCTCCTTAACTAAGCATGACTGAAATGTACTAATGTATGGGGTCATTATCATTTAAATGATTTAGAGCCCTTTTTTTGTGGCTTTAATAATTAGCATTAATCAAATTCATAGAAATTTAACATAAACAACTTGTTTTTTTGTTGCGCGTAATTTTAATTGTGTGATATTTTCAAAGATATGCTTAAGGTAATTAAATATTTAATTGGCTAATAATTAATACTATACATACCAAAACAGCGCCATAAATAACCAATTTATTAATATACAAAAGATTGAACAGTGGAGGGGCTGGTGGGACCGTGTAAATAGGTTCCACCAGGAGGGATGCGGTGAAAAATAGCGTGGAAATAATCCTAGGCTCGTAAGACCCAATGAATGTGTGTGAACGATAGGAGGTGTAAGAAGCACTTATTTCATTTACCGAATCGCCCCCTGGTGCCTCGAAGTTGTTGACCACTGGATCGTTCACGTACAGATTGTCATGCGGCGATAGATGCGGTGATGGGTTCACAATAAATTCAAAGCGGGTTATTTTATGATATATATGTTGTCTTGCGGCGAAAGATGCGGTGATTGTTTCACAATAAATACAAAGCGTGTTATTTATATGATAAATACGGCGGAGATGTATTCGTTCTTGTGAAAAAAGTGCGCATCGGTCAAAAGTGACAAACGTCACTCCCGTATCGAAATATGAATTTTTGATAAACACTTCATGGTGGAGCATCCGCCTCACCAAAAGGATTACTGTCAATTATCCCTAAGAGAAAAACACGCTATGAAGAACTTATCTAAAGGCATTTTTATGATGTACAATTCTATAGTACATTATTTTTATGTATCACACGTTACTGATACAAGCACCCGAAAACCAATTCTTAAAACTATCAGAATACATTATATATTATATTACATTATATTATTACATTATACTATATATAAGCATAATATACATATATAATATATATAAACCTTCCAAACCTCTAACCTCGAATGCGCATCAAAAATCAAAAGCCATTACGTAGTTTAGATACGAAAAACGAATTTCTATTATAATATATATATATATAAATGTATCGATGGATATAATTAATACTAGCTGTGCCTGTGATATCCTTCATGTTGGAATATCTACACATATTGAATCTCATGGAAATTGATCGAAGGGTATAGAAATTAATGCAGTTCAATGCCATCTAGAAACAAGTTATAAACTTAATAAACATGCATTCTTTTTGTAATATTACATTTATAATTAGTGCAATTTAAATAGATTTTAACATTACTTTTGGCATGGCATCTGGCTAGCTATTACCCTCACGTTAAAAATCTGTCGCCAAGAATCTATAAGTGTATTCCGACAGCTACACTTGAGAGATAGTTCCCCTTAACGTTTAACACATTTCACTCCTTAGACCACATCATCATATATCAGATGAGATTGTGATCAATAAAATAAAAAAAAAACAACTTGTAAATTATATTAACATTTTTACGGTAACACAGAACAGTAAAACTTAAAAGAGCAAGCTTAGTTAGCATACTAAATATTTATAATGCTTCTCCTTACAGGTTTTGTATGTGAACAATCTCTCAGATTTTAGACGGCAGTCACAGCGGCAACCGTGTACGCGCTACATAAAAAAAAGAACACGCAAACATTACACTAAAATAATGCAGCGTAAATATTTTATAGTGTTACAATTCGTTGTAATCGGAAGCTTGGCTTTCGATGATGAAGCCACAGTGGAAATTATTGACGACAGTGATACTAAACAATCGATTACAAATGAAAACGGAAGAACATTTTCCTATCCGCAGAGTCCAATATTGGATTTATTGTTAAAAAGTGCCGCAAGTAATTACGTGCCGAAAAACCCTGAAGATATTTTTGATTTCCTGCGAGACCACTATCCGTTGCCAGGAGGTAAGTTTTTTATTTGTACAACTAATCTTACTAAAGTTCTAATAGCCTTGCAGAAATATAACTCTTGTATCGGCCAGCTATAATAACCATTAACATCTCTATAAACTTCTATATATATATAACCTTCAAAGCAAGATATTCATCGATATAGCATAATTTACCCAAAAAGAAAATAGTTAACAAATCACATTATTATCCTTTAAAAATTTGCTTACATAGATTTCGGAAATTTAATTCTATAATCAAATACCTTTTTTTTGTTTTTTATTAGCGTGGGGAAATTCATCATGGACACGCCACCCTTTGGGGGGGGGGCTGTTTAGGGGTGGGGAAAAAGTGGGTGGTAGTGGGAGTCTCTTACTCACTAAAACTCCACTGTGTAACGATCGCCGCAATGGTTGGGGCGACAAGGGATGGTGCAATGCTATCACCATGTCGCCCCAGCGGTCAGCCCGGCGACAGGTGTTTGTCGGGCGTCGTCCTTACACAGAGGCAAGCTGGGAACACAACCAGCCACCTCTCCTCGTCAACCGAACCAGTGTAATGGGGAGTTGAGCACACGGTTCAACCCCCCTGGCTCGGCCACGGTGGTGGAAGGATAGAGGCTAGGCGCATCCCCCTCCTTCTGCCAGCCCTCCGCTGGCGGAGAGGACCGCTTAGAGGGTCTACCTCACGGGCTCTCTCCGCCACCTCCTTCTGCGAGATAACGTCCTCGCAGAAGAAGGCCATCGCTCTTCGCATGGCTTGCACCACGCTCGGCAGCGACAAATATAATCAAATACCTAAATCCATTTCATAAAACGTATACTGTAAGTGTTACAAGAGAGAAAAAATCTCATCAAGGTCGTTCATAATAATATAACAACATAATTTATAATTAAAGCCGATACACGTAATATATGCTCCATTCATAAATAAGCAATATTAGAGTAATATAATTATGTTTCAACTGTTAACATGTTTAAATGTATTTAAATATTGTAAGGAATAATTACGATATTGCAAACGTTTCAAAGTAATCACTAAATTAAGCTACATTATTATGAGGTAAATTTCAGTAAATAGACTTTTATTTTGAAAAATAAATAAATTGTGATAAATATATCGATAGGTTTCCATCCTCTCATCAGTATAAGATATGGCCATAACTTTTCGAAATGTTCACAGCTATTAACTCACTCGTTCAGATAATATAACGGTTTTCAGAATGAATTGATTTAATTTAATGAATAACAAAAAAAAAACGAGCTCTGATAACTTTTTATGATGTGATGAGGTCATGATGAATCTAAATCATTAAGTGGTTATCTGTTTATAAATTCAAGAAAAACTATTTGTTTTTGCAAATTTTCTTAACTCATACCAAAAACTAACTATAAGGCCATTGTAACGTTTTTTTTTCTGTTGTATTATTAAATTATTGCCGTACATTAAATAACTCAAACCGCTCGAAACGAAACTCCTAAACTTTAAATATGTTTATGTCGAAACTATGTTTTCTTAAACGGTTCACATGATATCTCAAATTCTACTTAACCGATTTGTTTGAAAATTTGCACAGAGCTTCTTAATATATTCCGAATCATATTGAGAAGAAAGAAGTTCCTTGAAAAAAAACTATTTCATGACTTTTAAAAAACTACATTTTTTTCGCATGGACACTATTTTGCTTTTTTTTTTTTTTTAAGTCGCTCTCGTCAAACGAAAATAACAACTTTAATCTTTAAGAAATTACCAAAATGGACTCGCCATTTATATGTCAATACCGCAAAAAATGAAGAAAGGCAGACTTTATCTATGTCTTATTGTCTATTATAGGTTTTTTATTATTATTTGAGTGTTTTTTTTTACATTATTCACTACAATAATAACTTTTTATAAGGGATATTAGAAAGTTATATCAAATAATACGATAACATAAGATAAAAATGAATCTCTTTAAAAGCAATAAAAAATATATAAATCCCCATATTTAGAGCCTGTCTTACTAGCCAGAGACCAACGCGGAAAACTAAAACTTCAAACATGAAATTTAAGAAATGGATTTCCTTTGTGTGTCTATTAAATGTCGTATTGAGGAGATACAATTGGAGATAGCGGGAGCGCTATCAGCATAGAGCTCTTAGCAGTACGAAAATTATAATTAAGCTTTGGGATACAATCACATATAAATTGTTTAATTAATATGTAAGTATATAAATACTAAGTACGTAAGAAAATAATACAACGATTTTACAGGTCTACAAAACCCATTACCAGAGTACGACTTCATCATAGTTGGCGCGGGGTCAGCGGGTTGCGTCTTAGCTTCACGACTTACTGAAGACAGAAATACCACAGTTCTACTACTGGAAATCGGAAAACCTGAAATGTTACTTACAGACATACCCATGCTGGCACCTTACCTCCAGTCAACTGATTATTCTTGGCAATATTATATGCAGCCACAGCCAGGTGTATGCAAAGGTATTATTTAAAATACTTTAGTAGACTTAACATTGACCTTTCTTCTTTATACTGAGAATAATATTAGCCATAATACAGACGACATATTATATTGAATACTTCTAACAATGTAATTACACTTTTTTTTTATGTTATAGGGTGCAAACGAACAGGTGGGTCACCTGATGGTAAGTGATCACCGCCGTCCATAGACACTAGCAACACCAGGGGAGTTGCAAGTGCGTTGCCGGCCTTTTAAATATGTGGGCCTCCGGCGCTCTCACTGACCGAACGAAACGCAACAGTGCAAGCACTGTTACTTCACGTCGGTTTTCTGTGAGAGCCCCCCCCCCCTTTTCTACCCCGGGCGAGCCGACCCATTCATGCTGAAACCAGTAATAGCTTCAGCGTAGCTCTACCACCTACCGAATGGTACCGTATACCATATACCAGCAACTTAGATATTTTTAAGTCGTACTCTGTCAGTTTGCATTCCAAACTATACAAAAAATAATCATTAAATAAGTTCTATATTCTAATATTATTCTGTTTCATATTTTGTTGCTAGCATTTACAAATATGGTATAGGATAATAATATATTCCAGGCATGATCAACGAACGTTGTTTTTGGCCACGCGGACGTGCTGTCGGTGGGACAAGTGTCATCAACTACATGATTTACACAAGAGGAAGGCCACAAGAGTGGGATCGGATCGCCGCTCTGGGGAATTATGGATGGTACTTTTTTTTCTATGTTATGTTTTACAGACACACGCTTGCCCTCGATCTGACCTGAAGGTAAGTGAAGAGGAGGCTGACGATGGATCGCGCTTACCCGCTAGAACCCTATTCACTCTCCTCTTGAACACTCACAAGTTATAGGAAGACGGGAAAACAGACGCAGTGAGTGAATTCCACTACCTAGCCGTACGTATAATAAATGTGGAAGCAAAAACGCTTAATAAATTCTCGTATAAAGTCACACTTAATCTTGAGCACACGTAATACAATTTGGTAATTATTTAATGAAGATATATGACGTAACATTTATTAATGATGGGGCAAAGGCTTTCTACTAGGAATTGCACTCAAATCCCCGTTAATCTTTTATGAACAGTTTTGTGCGGCGATTAACCAATACTGTGAATTTTCATACTTTTGAATACAAAACAACTCTGTTTTATAGAATGCAATATTTATTTTAATAGAACATTGTCATAGTGTTGTTTTTTTTTAGTTTTTCATTTATATTTTCATCATCACTGAGAACGAATTTTATCATAAAATATTCTTGTTGTTATTATTTTTATGATTTTTTTTATTTACTCAACTTCTGCTATTGCTTCTAACCGCTTCAAAGTGACAAAATGACATCAACTTGAAGTACAATCAATCGTAATCAATTTGTATTTAATCAAATTGACATCGATTTATAATCAATTATATGTAAATTAACGATTACAATGAATCATTTCTGGGTTTCCAAGGACCATATTTATATAATACTTCTATACTTTTTATTAAGAATAACAATAACACGGAACACTGATTATAAAATAATGAATGAAATAACAACTCACGAACAACACATAACAAGTTACTTGCGATGTAATTTACAAATAGGTTTTCGTATAAATTACACGTAAGTAAGAGTATATTCTCTTTATCCGAAACGTAGTTTCTATTGTAGTAAAAGAATAGTATAGCTATTTTTGTATTATCCAGATAATGTATGCTAAATTCATTTTATTCTACTTGAACCCAATCTTAATTAAATATATAATTGTTAAAACCTAATTTATGTCGCAATGTACAACAGACCCAATAACAACTTTAGTGTGGATATACGTAGCGACCTTAACCATAGCAATTACATCGAAAGATTCACCTCCACTACGCCTTGTAGACCCGGAATTCTGAACAGGATGCGATCGTATTTCACATTTGGTCAACTATACGTCACATATTAATCACGAGTGCCTTTTTAGATGGTTTTCTTTTTCTTTTCGAACTAACCATACGCTGTCGGCCTGATGGGCCTTCACAGCTTCACCTGACAAAAAGTTTTATACGGTATACTGTTGGCATCTATGGGACCAGCCCTTAAAATACCAATACCTCTTATATATCAAAAAGGCAGGCTTTCCGCATTGTAGGTTCTGTAAATGTTACCAGGTTGACGATATCTCGGTGAATGCTGCTGTTCTTGAATACTTACTGTAGTTCTTGTTAAATTCCTTACTGTCAGTCTTAATACAGTTACTTTGTCAAGCTAATATGACATAGAATTACTTAATGTAAAGTAAACTTTTTTTTATTTTTTATTATAGGAGGCAAACGAACAGGTGGGTCACCTGATGGTAAGTGATCACCACCGTCCATAGACACTAGCAACACCAGGGGAGTCGCAAGTGCGTTGCCGGCCTTTTAATATATGTGGGCATCCGGCGCTCTCACTGACCGAACGAAACGCAACAGTGCAACCACTGTTACTTCACGTCGATTTTCTGTGTGATGGTGGTACTACCCCGGGCGAGCCGACCCATTCAAGCTGAAACCAGTGATAGCTTCAGCGTAGCTCTACCACCTACAAAACAAAACTTATACTATAAACGCATTTTCAAATGTTATACAATGTTACATACATTGAAATGTTGTATCTCATTACTAATACGAGTATTTTTCAGGTCTTACAATGAGGTGCTCAAGTATTTCATGAAATCTGAGAACGCTGAATTAGATGGATACGAACACGCTCCTTTTAGAAATCGCAATGGAGAAGTATCCGTAGAGTTTGTACCAACGAGGTAAGAAATTTATACAACTTTTCATAAAACGATGACTAAAATACATCATGCGAATCGATGTCGGTTTTTTGTGACGTATACAAAGATTTGTAATTCCGGGATTTTACAGGGAGCAATTTACTGCTTTATGGTACTTTCTCGAACTTTAGGTAAAAATGTGGGTCACTACCTTTTATATTTTATTAAATTTAAATTTTGGTTGCACTACATAATACAAGGAGAGATTTCAGTGTTTGTCTAGCAAGCTACCATTACCATAGCTAGTTAATATTCATAACAGAGCAGGTGTCGATTTGCTTCGGTAACATTAGTTGTAATTCAGCTACTCTTTGAAATATAACGTGTTGTGATATTTGCCCATATCTTCAATAACATCTTTCCAGATTATAATTAAACTCTAGACGATAAACCGATACCATAGAATAAACATAAAGAAAATCTTACATTGATAATGAAATGATAAAACAATTTACTTGAAATAATAATATTTAATGAAATTTAAGAGAGTTATCTCTTTGCAAGTAGACGTAAACTAAAAAATTATGCAATCGTAAACATTAATATTCAACCAAAATAAACTTTTATATGGTACTAGCAAGCCCGGCGGACGTTGTCCTGCCCTGATAATAAAAAATACATACTTATGTGCATGAAACGCTTAAGGCGGCTTGACTTTTTCCGATTTTTTCAACAATTATCATTATATTTCAACCAATTTACAAAAAAAACCTTAACAAATTATATACCTAAACCTTCCCCGTGGATTACTCTATCTATTGGTGTAGACCGCATTACAATCCACTCATTAATTTTTGAGTTTATCGCCAACATCCAGACAGACAGACAGACGCGGCAGACGACTTTGTTTTATAATATGTATTGATACCACAAATGAATTCTCTGCCAAAATTACTGTGTCTCAACATTTAGCTAATCGACTAATATATCATCATCATCAAGAATGCAAAATAGTAATATAATAATTACTACAGAGTTTTCAACACTACAATAATATATTATAATATACTTCGCTTAAATTCTTTACAATTATTCCAGAACAAAACTAATTAAAGCGTTTCTGGAAGCTGGACAATTGCTTGGACATCCAACAGTAGATTATAACTCACCAGAACAACTAGGATTCGGCCGTGTTCAGGTAGTGACGGAAAAAGGTCATCGTGTTAGCGCAGCAAAGGCTTTTCTCCATAAACACAAGAAGCGCCCAAACTTACATATTTTGCCCGAGAGTAGAGTTACCAAAGTTTTAATAGACCCTCAATCGATGACAGCTTACGGGGTAGAGTATACCCGAAATAAACTTAAATACACGGTGAGAGCACGCAAAGAAGTAATATTATCAGCAGGTCCGATAGCATCACCACAACTTCTTATGTTATCGGGAATAGGACCAACTGAACATTTAAGTTCAGTCGGAATACCGACATTGAAAAATCTACCTGTCGGCGAAACCTTATATGATCACATATGTTTTCCTGGTCTCATATTCGTACTGAATACCACAGGAGTCAGTTTTCACGAAAAATATGTAGATCTGACTAGTATCATCCAATGGCTCCGTAACGATGACAGTTTGATCACTACACCTGGCGGAGTTGAAGGCATCGGTTATATAAAGACATCAGTTTCGGAAGATACTGAACCGGTGCCGGATATTGAACTAATTAGTATCGGGGGTTCGCTCACCTCTGATGGTGGAATGAGTGGAAGTAGAGCTATTCGTAGAGGAATGAGAATACGCGACGCGGTGTTTGATGAAGCTTTTGGTACAATAGATAAAGCCACTAAAGACACATGGAGCACAATACCAATGTTACTGCACCCGAAATCTGTAGGTCGGATTCAGTTAAAAAATAACAACCCATTTAGTCATCCTTTGATGTACGGTAATTATTTAACGGTGGCAAGCGATACGGCGACATTTATAGCTGCAATTCGGCACGTCCAAGAAATAGCAGCGACACCTCCCTTCCAACAATTTGGTGCGAAGATACACAACGCAGAGTATCCCACGTGTAAGAATATAGTCTTCGATTCAGATGAATATTGGGAATGCGCAATTCGCACACTAACGGCTACTTTACACCATCAGATCGCAACCTGCCGAATGGGGCCAGAAAGCGATCCACTAGCTGTCGTTGATCCAGAACTTCGCGTTTATGGTGTCAAACGCCTTCGTGTCGTAGATTCCAGTGTGATACCACAAACTATTTCAGCTCATACTCATGCTCCTGCAATGATGATTGGTGAAAAAGCGGCCGACTTGATAAAATCTGCTTGGAGCAAAAACTAATTATCACAAATAAATTAAATTTCGTATTAAAGTCAAAAAGATATACTTATCATTTCATTTATTTATTCTAAACCCCAGCACATGATAATAATTCCCAAAATTATTTTTATTTTTTTTTATATTGTAGGGGGCAAACGAGCAGGTGGGTCACCTGATGGTAAGTGATCACCGCCGTCCATAGACACTAGCAACACCAGGGGACTCGCAAGTGCGTTGCCGGCCTCTTAATATATGTGGGCCTCCGGCGCTCTCCCTGACCGAACGAAACGCAACAATGCAAGCACTGTTACTTCACGTCGGCTTTCTGTGAGAGGGTGGTACTACCCCGGGCGAGCCGACCCGTTCATTCTGAAACCAGTAATAGTTTCAGCATAGCTCTACCACCTAGAGCATAGCTTTACCACCTATAATTCTCGAATTTTATTAATATTTTCCTGTACACTTACTGAAATATATACATATGTATATATGAGCCTCCTTGACGTATCCGTCAATGGCGAACCTTACTATCCTCGATTATGAGCACGTATATGACTTGCGAATCCAAATTTTGTTTTGAAGATCCTTTTGCAACGAGTATGTATATATTATATGTACAATGTATTACATATATATGAACATTAATACTATTAAAATAAAAAAATTAACAGTGTAGAAAAAAATTATCGTTATTTTAACAGTACATTGATACAAGGGAAGCGAGTAATCAATAACAACCGCCTTATAGGTCGAGGATACAATTCATTACCTACACCGCTAGGTAAAATACTAATATTGATTACTAATACTAGAAAATAAAACAGTTTTACAGAAAGTATATTTGTTCAAAAAGTTCTTATACAAAGTGTGGACTAATAGAAAATAGTACCAACTCATTGAATTTTTTATTCATTTGTACAAGAGTTAGAGAACGATAATTTCAGGCGTACTTTGACATGGCCGGTAACATAAACAATTTCATGGATTTTGACATCCACATATTCTTATTAACTATCAGCTTTATAGAATATATAATATCAAAGTATACATGTTTGTAAATATAACAAAACAGAGGAGGGTTCAAAATAAGTTTTTGTTTACCGAAAACCAATCGAACAACTCCTTAAGCATTTTAAATAAATTAACAATCCTGTTCCAGCGGGATTTTTCTTTCTTAATAAATTTACTTGTTTAAATATATGTTTAGTCTTAATTTAGTTTTAATATTTTAAAAAATGTTTAAAAACTAAAACTCATGAATGTTTATTAAAAATATGTTCACAACAAGAATATCAACTGCGCGTGTTGTCTTTTTATAGGATTTGTTCTTTTTTCGTACATTTATCATACTGACCAGTACTATTATTATTAAACCAAAACTATATTATAAAGTAACTTTTAAGCATCTTAATAATTAACAAAATTAGTAAAATAATCGTATAAAAAAACCTAGTATAAAAAAATCACATTTTTTCAAACTGTTCATAGAAATAAAACACGAAACGACAATTTTTTTTTTAACTTAAATCAGAAAATTTCCGTTGCATTCGCAGATGAATGAATAACAATTAGTGAATGATAAAAAGATTCATTCAAATTTCAAATTTACTTTCGTCCATTTGGAGTTAAATCGAGCGGGTTCATATCTCGTACTTTTATTGCTAGTTATCAAAGTGTTGCTGAAGAAAAATACTTCACACCATCCTGTTATAGATATTATATATGCATTAAATATTATACTTGAGACCAGCTGAGTCAATCAAAGAAAATGATTAAATCTATGGTCGTCAACCAATTAATCGTATTCAATTCACAATGTTAACAACCCCGGGAATAATAACCTTGAGGTCAAAGCTCTTCAAATGGCTTTAAAAATATATAACGGCTGTAAATAAACCGGTCCTACATACTATTTATATGTAGATATGTTAAAAACACTCATAACAAAATTGTACACTGACCAGAACAGATAGGAATAAGAGTATGAATTGTTTAATATTTCTCATTTTATTTATAATCAATAATAACACCTTAGGGTACAGTTATGAAGATGATGAAGCCGTTGTAACTGTTGATGAGGATGACTATGCGATTCCTACAGATTGTGTTGATTCTTGCGCTAACTACGCTAGAGAAAAAAGGGCCGACACAGGAGTGAACAGCCGCATCATTGACCTTATGATGAAGACGCCTCAGTTCAAACTGAACAGAGCTGAAGAAGATGTATTTTCTTTTTTGAGAGATAAATACGAATTACCCAAAGGTGAGTAAAAGGTATATTTAGTTTGTATATTATACAAATACTGTAACTTTTACAATATAACCGTAACGTCCGTTGTGCTTATCTCACTTCTTCTTAAATATATAAGTAAAAGGACAAATATTCGCCACTGTACGCGCATCATTCAATTTCAAAAACGATTGGCCAAATTACGATACACAAAAAGAGAATTTTTGTTTTACTTTTTAGAAATTTGATCCTTATCTAAAAGAAGAATTATAATAATACCTTCATTATTGTTGCTTTATTTTTTTTTTGTTTTTTACCCTCTGTTCAATAAATATTTTGTTAGGATAATAAACAACGCAGACGAAGTCGCGGGTACCGACTAGTAATAAATAACTTGGCGTAGATAATGCCGACTTTTATGCATATGCATAAAATTGTTTACGGTTTTATCCGCGGATTTATAAAAGTTTGTATGTCCTGTGGTATTATTTCTGTGGTTTTATCCGACAAAGGCAGCACAAATAAATTAATCAATATAAATAATAAGTCAATATATATGAAGACCGAAGCCTTCCCATTTGAAATATATTACATCACTGAAATTCATGATAGTTTTTATGAAAATGTATGTCATGGTATTGTTTCTGTATTTGTATTTAGGTCGGATTACGTATTGAGTGAAAACATGTTCTTATGAAAAAAAATCTATAAATTTTTATTTTTGTGGCAAATCACTATATGTATTAATTAATAGAAACTTTTGCTACCACTCAGACGGTGTAATCACGTTATAACATTTCCTAACAATAATTATCAATGTATCAAAATTCAAACTATTAAAGATAGGTAAAAAATATAAATAAATAACATTTTTTTAGTAAACTAAAAGTATAATAAAAATGGAATCAGGAAGTGACAATTATTGCAGATAGTGCGATATATTTAATATCGTCGTTAAGCATCTTAATATACTTCTGCAAGCAGTTAACTAATAGTACCATAATAAAATTCGTATCTCTCAACCAACACACCACAAGCAAAGCCATCAAAGAAAGCCAGATAATGAAAAGTTATATATTCCAGGATTTAAAGGTCCATTATCAGAATACGATTTTATTATCGTTGGTGCGGGATCAGCTGGAAGCGTTTTAGCTTCTCGGCTAAGCGAAGGTCGCCAAGCTTCAGTTTTATTGCTGGAAGCCGGTCGCAGCGAATCCTTGCTCACGGATGTGCCGATATTAGCGCCCGTGTTTCAACAGACACATTATATTTGGCCATATTTCATGGAAGAACAGAACGGAGTTTGTGTAGGTTAGTCATTTTCAAATACTTTCATGGGTTACCCTGCTAAAGAGAGTGATAAGAGAAACGAGAGTGGTACCTTATAGTTTTATCTGATTAAAAATTGAAAAATGACGTAAAAATTTATAAATTTATGGGTCTCAGGTGCAATATTACGAATCTTTGGACTTACAAATTGCATGGAAAGATTCTATTTACATTACTTATTAAGCAACAATACTTACATTTCAAGATAATAGAAATATGATAGAAATAAGACTTATGCTTCTCAATACATATACTAATGTATAACATAAAACATGAATCATTATACACAGTTATGTATGCATAATTTCGCTACCCTCTATATCTACTCCAGCGCCGTGACCTGAAGGCTCATATTTTACTATACATTATTTTATATATGAGTACAACGAAGTGACTACGATTTAGTTACAGAAATACGGTGACTAATAACATTCCAAAAATCGTCATCAATCTTTGTTCTCATACCAAACTAAATTAAAAAGAATTATTATCAAGTATTCGCAGTTCACAAATATTCTGAACTCATAATATATTTTGTTAATCAAACTCCGTATCAAATTATCTGAATTACTTAATATCTGTTGTACAAGTAATCATTTAAAATTCTTATAGCGAACTTAACAAACAAATTTATCTATATAAAAGTATATATGATTATTACAGGTATGGCTGATGGAAAATGTTTCTGGCCAAGAGGTAAAGCAGTGGGTGGATCGAGCGTCGTTAACTATATGATTTACACGAGGGGACTTCCGGAGGATTGGGACAGGATAGCAGCTGACGGGAACTATGGATGGTAAGAATAACAGAACCACAAGACCTGTCAATGTTTTTGAAGTTATACTCCTTTTGGCGCGTTAGGGAAAAACGATGAGAGGAAATTTTTACGATGCGCGCGCACACCGTCTCGAAAAACCGACACCCTGAAGTTAGCTATAGTTAACATTTTATTCAAAAAGAGTATTTATGTATTAAATACCTTTTTTCTATTGTTAGTGTCGTTTTTTCTACAAACGTAGAATAAGGCGAAATATAAAATTTTTTAAAAGATTTTTATCTTGTTACGCCAAAGAAGTATAACTTCTAACGCGTGTACATAAGTACACACACAATTTTTTTTTTCTTAATATTATATAAATTACTGATACGAGTATACACAGGTCTCCTGTCTTCGTGTTCATAGCGCTACAATTGGATATTTAAAATCTGTACTGAAACGTTTGTATATCAGACCTTTAAGTAGTTAAGCCAAGTCGGGAGACGCTTCGAATGCTACTTGAAGCAGTTTAATATATAACAGATTTCGTGTAATAAACTTTCTACATACTTTCACGTGTACCCCAAGAACATGAGTAGTATAATCTTTTATACATTAAATTCTCCAATTAACACGTTCAATAAAAGAAGTCGAGGCAGGCATAAGGACTCAAAACAATGGAAATTTGTGTTCTTTTTTTAATTATTAAATCAAGTTTTGTTCGAATTATTTAAACGTCATAATTTGTAAATTGAAATTATTAACAATAGTCTGATCTTCACATTTATTAGCACTCAATAAAATACAAAATGTATATATCTCATACATGTGCTCAATACAAAATATCAAAACTACATGTACACAGATCTCTATACTTACTACGCGTCGCTTGTCTGACGTAAGCGCAATACGTCACAAGCATATCAGTGACGTGTCACTATCATGTCAGTGACGCTAGACCATAAGTTGTTTTCCCTTACCAAAACTCGCTCAACGCGGCTAAAGAAGTTTTCACTTCAATAAACGATAACAGATCGTTTAAATAAATGTATCATATATATGAAATTGTCTCGCAAATATAATCAATATTAGTTGCGTGTACTTGTCGCTATTGTATATGATGTCGATGTTGACGTACCTGGAATTAAAAAAATAATGACGTTAAATTAAAAAAAATAAAACATGAATCAAAGAATTGTACACAGATTGCAATTCTAATTAAAGATTGAAGATCACATAGAGCACAAAGAAATATAATCGATTGCGTATTACGTGTAACGAACCTGTAACGAACCTATCTTTTACGTTACCTAATCATATTGGATTTATAATTATAGACGATAAAATATTTACCGATCTTTAAAAATAAACAATAGTTTCGTATTTAATTCTTAACAAAAAGTAAACTTGATTTCTTAATTTCCAAAAATACACATTCGCTTTATATATATAACTCATCAGATCAAATGTTTTTTTATAAAGGGCATATAAAGATGTTTTGCCGTTCTATTTGAAGTCTGAACGTGCAAATTTACGTGGCATTGCTGATTCTCCATGGCACGGACGAGATGGTGAACTTTCCGTAGAAGACGTGCCGTTCAGGTAATCAAAATCAAAAATACTTTATTCAGTTTAGGCCCCGAGAAGGTGCTTATGAACGACAAAGTTATCATCGGTTCAGAAAACAACCCAGTCACCGAGAAGAACCCGAAGAAACTCGGCCTGGTTTATCGTTTCATTAAACATAATATAACTCATATGTTTAAGACATAGTTATAAATATAGATAACTACATTCGGTTTTGGTGGATGCACAGAGAGCTGCGTCATTTCATTATATCATAAACTATTGCTTCCGATTACACAAAACTCCTAGTATTAAAGGCACTCACTGTCTGTATATAATTAACTGTAATTTTATAACTAGGCATACTAAATGGATTAAGTCCTTTGAATTAATTGTTAATACAGTGCAGATGTCTATTTCACGACAATTATTTATATCATGTCTTGACCACTGATCCAATACTGTAATATTTATACAAAAATATACTATTCCATCGATCAATACAAATGCAAAGCTATAATGCATATTAAATAATACTATAACATGGTTTGTGAGTAGAAGGCTGATGATACTCTTTAGCTCAATTTATTCATTCTATTAAATACAAGATTCTCATACATGTTCATTTCAATATATTTTCAGAATATTTCATGTTAAAAATCATGCACAATTATGAAACAAATAATGCTATCTATGTTTACAATACTATGTTAGTTCTATATTGCAGGTCAAAACTTTCGAAAGCTTTTTTGGATGCCGCAAAACTATATGGTCACCGCAGAGTGGATTACAACAGTCCAGACGGTTACGGTTTTAATTATATCCAAGCAACAATGTCGCGAGGAAAGCGAGTCAGCAGTGCCAAAGCATTCTTACATAATCATAAGAAAAGAATAAATTTACACATACTGCCCAGTAGCACAGTCACCAAAGTCCTTATAGACTCTAATACTAAAACAGCATTTGGAGTACAATTCGTCAGAAATGGCAAATCATATCAGATAAAAGCTAAGAAAGAAGTCATACTTTCTGCTGGTCCTATCGAATCACCTCACTTACTAATGTTATCAGGTGTAGGCCCAAGGGAACAATTAGAATTATTTGGTATACCAGTAATTCAAGATTTAAAAGTTGGGGAATCACTTTACGATCATATATCATTTCCAGGGCTTGCATTTACATTGAATACCACGAGGTTAACTTTAATAGAGAAAAGCGTAGCAACAATTGAGAACGTTATACAATTTGACCATTACGGTGACGGCCCCTTGTCGTCCCTCACTGGTGTAGAAACAATTGGATACATTAAAACAAACATATCTACAGAAGTTGGTAACTATCCCGACATAGAACTATTAGGTGCATGTGCTTCCTTAGCATCCGATGAGGGGCACATTATAGCCAAGGGAATCAATCTGGCTGACTGGCTTTATGAGGACATTTATCAACCTATTGAAAACGTCGATAGCTTTACAGTTCTTTTAATGCTACTCCATCCGAAATCCAAAGGGTATATGAAGTTGCGATCTGCTAACCCGTTTGATTATCCCAAACTATATGGAAATTATTTAATGCATCCTGATGACACAGCTACAATGGTGGAAGCCATTAAATATATTATCAAACTGATAAACACACCTCCTTTCCAAAAGTATGGAGCAAAATTACATAAAAAGAAATTTACCACGTGTAAGCATTTGTCATTCGGAAGTGACGAATATTGGGAATGTGCTATAAGGACCATAACGTCAACATTGCACCAACAGATATCAACATGTAAAATGGGTCCTAAATCAGACCCCAATGCAGTTGTAGATCCGGAACTGAGAGTTTATGGAATAAAGAATTTACGTGTAGCCGATAGTAGCATTATACCAAAAACATTAGCAGCTCATACAAACGCGCCAGCTATCATGATTGGAGAAAAAGCTGCTGATTTAATTAAGAAAACTTGGAAAATATTATAACTTGGAAATCTTACGTTAGGAAATAGACAAAAAATATATTAAAGAAGCTGCCGAATAAACAAATACTTTCATTTTTTACTTAATAGCAGTTGTGAAAACCTATTAATATAATAATGGAAAAAATTATTCTATATATTGAAAAAAGAATTCCATTATAATATGAGTTACTTTAATTCCAATTACTTTTTTTTTCATTGTAAAGTTTTTCCAAATAAAAGACATGGGAAAAAAAATGATCACGATATCTTTGTTTATTATAAAGTTATAAAAAACCATCAATTTTACAAGCATTGCGCGTACAGCGATATGTTTTTTTTTTGTCGCGAAGAAGTGAGCGAGATGTGTGGTGCTTTTGTCTTTTCTTCTGTACATAAAATATATAGTTAAGATAATAAACAAAACAGATGAAGTCGCAGGTAACAACTAGTCATATAGTAGTATAGTACACATTGAGGTACGACTGCAACGGAAACGTCTTTTGGGTGATATAAAATATCCTAAAATTCAATGTGTGAATTGTAATTTTGATTGTTTTTATACTGAAAAATTCTTGCTAATAAATAGAATATTTTGGTTAATCAACCTTTGTTGATGCTGTCTTTACGTGGACAGATGAAATTGTAGACAGAGTCGTTACTACAGATAACACAACTTAATATCACAGAGTAGTGTAAACATAAGTTACCATTACAGTTTGCATTCAAAATTTATTTAGTCAGGTAAACCATAATTACTCTATACAGCGAACTCATTTGTAATGCACTAAAAAACTTAACGTGAATATAAGTTTTTTTTATCATTAACTGCGTACTTGAAAAGCAAGTTAAACGGTATGTTCGAATAAATCAATGAGTCTATGATTCAGTGAAAAAAAACCTGTGATATCCTGGCTACCACCGTCACTCAAATAGTAAATATGTCGCCAGCAACTTTCTGTGTATTTTGCAACTAAGATTGTACTCTCTCTAGACTCAACGTGTTACTACCATCTTTGGCAACATCACGTGCTTGCGGTCAAACGACGAATCTTATCTCCAATTATTCCAACTAGTAATATAACAGTGATAGCGGAGAGAACGAATAAACCCATTAGGATTTAATGACATCTATATCACGCTACACAGAGCACAGATAAAAATGTAACATAATGAAGCAATGCCAATACATATTCGGTTCCTATTTACCAAAAATAGACAGCATAAAATATCACTTATGTACAGTCAATGCCCATACAGTTGAAACGATGATGGCTTAGTTGGTAGTGTGTTCGGACACAGCGTCGAAGGACGTAGGTTCGAATCCTAGCAACTGAGTAGGAGGTTTCGGTGAAGGAAAACATCGTGATGAAACCAATAGCTAGGTGGTAGGGCTTTTTCTAAGTCCGCCTGGCTAGCTACCACCCTCAAGTTGAAAATCTGTCGCCAAACACCTGTTGGTGTGTTCCGGCAGCTGCACTTGAGAGCCAGTCTCTCTCTAGGTTTAGCGTGACAACCATCTTAGACCACGTCGTCATTTAACATCAGATGAGATTGTGGTCAAACGCTAACCTATAAAGTATAAAAAAAGAAAAAAAGTCTTTGTCAATATTTTTAACTTCTATGAAAATGGCCGTAAGTTCGAGAATGTGCGTAATATGGCCAGGAGTTTAATACAAAACAAAGATAAGATATTAGTATAGGATACTATAACGGGCGTTAATTTATCCTTAAGTTATTTCGATGTTTTAATTATGATATACCTCAATTTATGTTCTACGCAACTATTATTCAGATGGGTCAAAAAGCTTTACGAGGACTGTACAGTTTTTACAGGTTAGTTGAAAACATATATAGACTAGGTTTACCTACCGATGTTCGTGGGCATGATAACTTGTTAATATCATAACAGAATCAACATAACCGATCATAAATTCTCAATTATTAGAATTGTGAAGTATACGTGCGGTATTGATACTTCAACCAAATTTATTACGCGATTAATACTTAACGATTGTTGTAAATCTAAAGATATCTCTGGAAGTGTCATTATTAGCAGTTACAACAATATTACTAGAGCGTATTCTTTAACTGAATTCAACAAAGTTCATTGCTATAAATATCTCAAATAATAAAATAAATTTGAAGCAATGGCACTTGGCGCTCGAACCGAACTTTCATTTGTTTTTATGACGTCACTGGGTCGCGACGCGCCTTTATAAATTACATTCCATTACAGTTCTTTGTATAAAGTATATTTCGCATTCAAGTCAATAGTGTTCCCTTACTAACTGATAATAATCTCTGATATCGGGGATAAGCGAAAATCTAAATATCATATTATCTTGTGAATGAAATGAATGAATATATTATAGGTTATAATGAATGAAACGGTCGGTCAATTCTATGGTAATACAGTAAATTAAAAAAAAAAACTAAATCATAAATCAATTTTAAGTATTTTTACCTCAATAACCATTTTGTAGCAAACTAACAACAAAGTGCAGAAAACAACAATTTGCAACAAATTTCCGATCAAATCTAAAAGCAACAATTGCCGTTTGGACGTACTCATCGTGTTATATTATTGATTTTATTTAAAAAAAAAAACTATGTACTATACTTTTTTTATTATCCGCTAATCTTTTTCACCAGTATTTTTCACCACGAAAAAGACAATAAATACAATTAACGAAATAAAATACTCATAAAAAAGTTTGTTCTTCGATAGACGACAACAACAACGACACTACATTCAATCGTGTTCTTATAAGATTACAAGTATGTTAGACATGCAAGTTAGACTTAAGTTTAGCATAAGGTTAGATATTAAGCATAGTGTTTACTAAATTAGAATTAATAGCGTATCATGTATTTATTGTTTAAGAAGTAGTAGTTAGTATAAAATAGCCTAAAACTATTACTAATATTTCTACAGTGTTATCAAGAATGTTTAGCATAATTTTATATATTAAGCACAGTGAGTATAAATTAGAATTTACAGCGTATCATGTATTTATTGTTCAAGAAGTATAAGTTAGTATCAAATAGCTAACTATAACTTGTATCTAGAGTGTAATCAGCCAATAAAAAAAAACTACAACGATAGAAGATTGCTACACATTTTCAGTGTAGTTTGGCGTAAAATTGGTAGCAAATGTTTTTAAAGTCCAAACTTTCAGAGCCAATCGGTCAAATTCGTAAATCCTATATCAACAAATCTATTCCATTGTTATTACTGAAGTACACGATATCCAATAATATACCACATGTTTACAAAGTCTTAGTAAATAGTGGTCCCTTTCATAACATTTTTCATAATACTATTTGAGATTTCTAGAAGAGATGATATTAGCACCAACATATACTACATTGGCCAATCACCTAGCACCGAGGCTCGTGATGAGTTACAGCCAGTTCTGTAACTATACGATAGCAGAGTCGTCGGCACTTCGGGGTACCTTCACTGGACGTAATTTAAGGAGGTGATGAAAACACATATGTTTGAAAAAAGCTTATTTTACTGTAGTGCCCTAACTTAGAATGAGTCGTAATATTATTTCGATTTTTGAAAGCATCTTAAATGAACTTTTAATTCGCAAGCATAGTGTGTGTGATATCTTTAGCAGAGAATTCCAGTCGTATCTATAAATTTTAAATGCTTGATTCAATTACAAGATTTGGCTTCGATTCGAAAATTCCAAGTTTAAGGTCTGATTACTATCATCTACTACAAAAAATAACGAATTTAAAAGCTTCGATAGGATACAGCTTAAGGCGATTAATTTTCTAGGACATTAATAATCATTACATTTGTAGACTACAATCAATAATTATTTTCTATTATAAGAGTTCAAAGTTAAGACATCATCATCATCGAGCTGTAAGCAGTCACAGCAGGGTCACAAGCCTCTTCCCGGAGGAATGTATGAGCATAACCAGCCAGCCACCAGCCCACGATGTATTGGCGGTTTCAAGCTTCGAAAAATCCACATTTCTATATTTTCCCACATACGGTAGTACTACAAAAACATTTCTCAAGGTGAGGTTTCTTTACGATGTCTTCCTTCACCGTCAAACGCTAGTGTTACCAATTTGAATCAGTACATGTATACGAATTTCGGACAATTTCTTGATGGGTTCGAACCTACATTGGACATTGGATTGATATCCCATCGATCAAAACACTCGACAACCACTGCTATGTTAAGTATTTTTACGTAAATTTAAAAAAATAGTGTATTACGAAATTTCATTTCCCATTATGAATAGATAAAAAACGTTATCAAGATTTTAAATGCATTGTTGGATTTTTAAAATACAAAACCAGTATTGCATAAATGAGTGTAATTTTACTATTTATAATTTATTTCTAAGAGCAACACAGTTATTATGTAATTTAATACCATTTAAATTATTAAAATTGACATTATTTTTTGAATTAATAAATAAATTGAAAACAATAGTAGCTAATTTAACGCGAATTTTCCTCGAAAACATTTTTTATTTTTATTCAAATAAGAGCCTAGTTAAAAGATGACCGCATTTTTCATAAGAAAACAAGATGCTATTATTTCTGAAATGCAATAAAGGTCAAAGTTTATTATCATAGTAGCCTAAAAATGAGACTAGTACAAAATTTTTTTAAGCGTCCGTCGAGCTCAATTAGTGATGACTCAACGGTTATTCCCGTTCAACAGTAAATTACACGTAGATAGGTAGCTAGATACAAGGTCAATAAAATATATAAAGAAGCAAAAAGTTGTGTAATATATGAGTAACGATGTACAAAAAATAGTATAGGAAAAGCAGCCTTGAAATATTAAGTGATAAGAGGTTACTATGTTATCAGTTACTAAGTAAATACTTTAATCACATTGGTATCGTTATTTTGTTACTTTCTAAATATAAATAAGGATAATTATATAGACGCTTGTTGAAAAAACGGAACAAGATTGTACTTTATTGATATTTGTGAAAAATAACAAACCTGATACTATGAGCGCCTCATTCGGACCGACGGTATGTATATTGCCCATATTCCTTCGACACAAATATTCAACACAAACTAACACTAAAATAAGTACTTATCACTTTACAAACAAAACCACAATAATATCATGAAAATCAATAAACACAAAAACAACTTTGACTGAATGAACGAATTGAACTGATGGAACGAATGAAAATATAGGCATGTGCAATCTCGATAATATCTGGGAAGTAATATATATCCCAAGACAGAAAAATATTTTTACGTTGCAATAACATCACTATCCATTACCTACTCCCTTACACGCAATATTTCGGTTCATATATGAAATATAGTTTAAATAAACATTGAAGTTGCAGTAGTCACGATTTTACAATAGTGTCAGCTATATTCTTTTACAAAATCATCGTTATATTCTAAAAAAAAAGACTCTATACCGAGGATGCACATTCTGTCACTGTCACAGATGCCCAGCTCAAGGTATTAGTATCGAAGAATTCATATAATACAAAGATGTAGTAAGTTATTCAAAAAGCCCTGACTCGATGTTAATGATTAATTAAATACGTTAATTGTACTCATCATTAGGCAGCCCATTATACAGTACGTAACTACACTGATTATAAAAAAACACACGTGCGCCTCGGGACGCCTGACAGAGGTGATAACTTAAACTAATCTAAGTTGAACTATTTAATATTGAAATTGTTTAACTTGAGATAAGCTTAGGTCGTTACTTAAATTTTATGCATATTAATATTATAATGTAAGGAAAGGTTATTTATTTTTAAATTCTTTTAGTGATTGTAAAATATATTTTATCTTAGTTACAATTTTTGAATATGTACACCTGCCACTGCCGTATGCGCGAGAGAAACGGAAACCATACAGACTGGTGCCGTAATGCGTTACGTAACGAAGCGATTTACCCATAAGAAGTTATCACTTCACTTACAGAATCTGGCCATAATATAAATAAATAACTTATGTTTCTTCTATAATTTGTTATTGTGATTTTTGCAATAATAATATACAGTGTTTGCATTTTATATGAATTTTGGATTACTTTTTTAATTAGTGAAAATAAAGTATTTCTAGTAACGTCCGAGTGAGTGCAAACTCGTAATTCATCGGTTCTACCGAAATTACGGGCGCGCCATCATAAAAAAGTATAGTCATTATCTTATATTTATAGACTATAATCAGTTAATTATAAGAACACTCATTGTGATTTAAAATGCGATATATTGTTTTTCTCATTTCTCAACCCATTTACAGAAAATTAAAATATTTGTAAACAAAATATTTATACTTTTTCATGTAAAATAACTTAAACAGAGATATTTATATTAAAGTTTTATAGACATTGTTTGCATGCTAATAATTTGTTCCTGTATTTAGGACATCGCCATTATTATAACAATTAAGGACAATATTCTTATACAATAAATAGCAAAATAATGAAGACATCATTTTTCAGTTATTGAATATCCGTTATCCATTATTATGCAATAACAACCAATAGATGTGAAACGGACAACTATTCATGTTACTCACACTCAACGATAGGAACAACGAATGTCATTACATTATCAGGATGTTGTTATGAATGACTAATGCGAAACAATACGAAAATTCGCTTTTGTTTCTTCGCTTTATATTTAAGATTGCAGTAGTACTAATATTTCGTAAAAAGAATGCTAATATTTCGTAAAAAAAAATGATAATGTTTTTGTAAAAATATATAATAACATACATATATCATTTAAATTTTAAAAGTTGCAACACTCGCTTATGTTTGCTTATGTCAAAGTACGTTTAATGGCGGACGCATTGTGATTGTTTAATCATTCGATATAGGAAATACTTTTGTTAATGCTAACAATTTTAAACAGTCGCCAGATATAACTTATTGTTTAATTGTAAGTGGTTTATTATTTGGTAAAGGTTCTAGTTGTTCGGTTTTAATGATATGTTTAGTTTAATAATACTACCATAACCGTTTTTCATTTCAACCCAACGATTTCTGTGGTAAGTATGTTAAATAATTTATGAATATGTTATTTTCCCCAGGATTACCCGTGATAGCTAACCAAAAATGTCAGATACAAGTGATTTAGATCGTCAAATTGAACAATTGAAAAGATGTGAAATAATAATGGAGGCAGAGGTTAAAGCCCTCTGTGCAAAAGCAAGGGAGATACTCGTTGAAGAAAGTAATGTGCAACGAGTAGATTCACCTGTTACTGTAAGTAGACATCATTACTCTCGTCGGTAATAGGAATAGAAAGTTTTACAACAGTATCCTCGGATATTTATCTAGCTTAACCAACAATATTAGCCAAACTAGTTTTTATATAGTACCTTCTTTTCACAGGTTATACCTACAAATTGAGATCCTATAGCAATAAGATCTTATACTAACAGAGTGTTTAACTGTATGGTATATCCAAGTAATGCAATAATTGTTCATTTTGTTTGCTTGGCAGTCTCAAAACCACATAGGGTAATATGTGCTTTAGACACAGAGGTTGTTTTATTTCGTTTTGATATTTTGTTGAAAACGCAAATATTATATTTAAGAAGAGGTGGGCTATATTTATAAAATTTAAGTTATAAATTAATCATTGTAATCATTTCTGTTTGTGTTTTGAATTGTAACATACTCTTCTGTGTGTTCAATCATAAGATTCTAATAGTTTTATGTACAGTCATGTAGAAAATGAAATAGTTTTCTTCTTCTTTATATTTATTTGTACATAATATATAGCTTACAAATGTAGTTGTGAATAAAAAACAATTTCATTTTATCTTTAAAAGGAAGTTGCAAATTTCCTATAATTTTAAATCATCTTTCATTTAAAAGTTTTTCTATCAGATTTTCCTAAAGCAATATGAGTATCTCTCTTGATTAATTCAGATTAATTCATTGAAATAATAGCTAACTATCATCAGAAAATAATGACTATTGTTCCCAGCACAACAAATTACTTGAGTTCTGAAAACATTAGTCTATTCTCTTTTTGGCCACATTGTCGCTTGATATTTAAAAATATACTAAGAACCACTTTTAAGCTGCTTAAAATTTGTCTATAAAAAAAAAACTTTTAATCTACTCTTATAAAAATAGGCAGAGAGACAACAGTTAAGTATATCTTCTTCCTCTGTTTTTCAAACGATTGTCTATATTTCAGTTTTCTTTGGTGAATATTGATGAGCTTTAGTATTTTCAAGGAAAAAGAAGGAAATAGTTCATGAATTTTTTCATAAGATTGAATATTGAAAATGAATTATGGTTGAATTTTGACCAAAGGACCACCATTAGTTAATATAAAGACATACATCTGAACTTCAACAGTAATTGTTTAAGCACACTTTTATATAACATGACTCTCAATAGCTGCCTTTACACGACACACTCTTTCACATGCAATTGTAGTGTGTCGGTTTGAACACAGGAAAGTGTGTATGCAAATTCACGAGTGTTTGCTATTGTTTGTTTTTACATATGCACTCTTTCGCAGATGTTTTCACACAGGTAAGAATGTGTCTTGTAAAGGTAACTAATCTCTTAGCTAGTCTTTAATCATTATACAACTAAATAGTGTTAGTTATTGCATGTTATGGATAAAAATAATCAAGTGTTATTGTTATTTTAGGTATGTGGTGATATCCATGGACAGTTTTATGATTTGAAAGAACTTTTCAAAGTTGGTGGTGATGTTCCTGAGACCAATTATTTATTTATGGGTGATTTTGTAGACAGAGGTTTCTATTCCGTTGAGACCTTCTTATTATTACTAGCTTTAAAGGTGAATTATAACTTTTCTTTCTTGCATCATGATATCTTTCTTCTTTTTATATTTGTAAGTAAATGAGTCATATTCAGTGATAATTGGGAACTACTGAATAGTGTAAGGTTAATATTTTTTATTTATACATCATTTATACATTTTTATTTTTGAAATAAAACATTTTGGAGCTTTTCTTTTTTATAATTATCTTGTATCTATGTGAATCAGGTTCGCTATCCAGACCGTATAACATTAATCAGAGGAAATCATGAATCAAGACAGATAACCCAAGTGTATGGCTTC
Source organism: Antheraea assamensis (assembly GCA_035772565.1). Classification (NCBI taxonomy): domain Eukaryota; kingdom Metazoa; phylum Arthropoda; class Insecta; order Lepidoptera; family Saturniidae; genus Antheraea; species Antheraea assamensis. The sequence goes on along the minus strand of JAQQSE010000050.1, from coordinate 983,800 downwards.
TATGACGAATGTCTCAGAAAATATGGGTCAATAACAGTATGGAGGTGAGTGATATCTAGTTTTCCTTCGGTTAAACAGACTACTGCTGTAATGAGGACTGCATTATATCTGGAGATATTGGCTGTCAAAGTCAAAAAGGACTTTTTTGCTATCATCGATGATGATACCTCAGCTCAAAATCATCGCTATCGGGTGAGTAGCTCTAATAAAGGGGGATTACATTTTCTGAAAGAGCATTATGGTTAGATTATAAAAAAAAAATGTTTGAGCTCCTGGACCATTTATATAATGAGCAAAAATTATTTGACTATTTTCTATGGATTCCTCTGAAAATACATATCTGAATTTTTTTTTCTTTTTTCTTCCTTAAGGCTATTTGCTGTTGAATTACAGCCTGTTGAAAATCACCAAAAATTTGTTTTTTGTGTTTTTGTTTTTTGTGACTAACATATTTTCAGGCATATTTGACAGACAAAAATTCTTTTTTATTAACACAGCTGGGGGATTACAATAAACACATATTAGTCAGAATCATTGAGCAGTATCATGTTTTAATGTAACATTTTAATTTGCCTATGTTTTTTTTGTTTCAGATACTGTACAGAAATATTCGATTACCTATCCTTATCTGCCATAATTGACGGTCGGATATTCTGTGTTCACGGTGGACTCAGCCCTTCAATACAAACTTTAGACCAAATACGAACTATTGACCGCAAGCAGGAGGTACCACACGACGGACCAATGTGCGATCTGCTCTGGAGTGACCCTGAAGGTCGTTTTTCTATATATTTACTTCCATCTATCATCATTTTTAATATATAATGAGTAGACTGGCTTACAAGAATTACTGTTTAAAAAAACGTCACAAGTCCTTGGTCGTAGTTAATTACGTACCTAGATATAGATTATGATAAACCTACCAATATACAAAGGTACTTAATCTACCGAATAATACAACTGAATTGAGAACTAAAACATACATTACATGTTCTTCAGGTAAGAACCTTTATCCCGCCAATGTAGAGTACCACAATTTTTCTGACGATGTCTAGCTTTGGTAGACAATATGTTCTATTTGAGCGGCACTACCATCTGGTTATTACTGGCTGTACTTTTCGGATTAGTGCTTACTGGTTTATGTTAAAGGATAAAGTAGTTGGTATCTTTCGGTATATTCTTTATCGAATAAATTAAACTTACATACAATAAAGGATTACAAATTATAAAATATTAAAATTATAATAGAAAAATAAATCCAATTTATATGACATGTCATGTCAAAACGTAAATTATTATTTAAAAATATTGATATATATATATTTATTAAAAACATTACATGTTCATGGATTTATCTTTAAGTACATCAGACATGAAATTCTTCAGAACGTTTCGGGTTCTTTCTTGGTTTATTTATATTATACTTTGTGGAATATGACACTGAAAATCATATCTAAAGGCCTGAATTACAGGTTAGTTATCTGCATCAGCCCCTTTATGCTATTCCCATACATGTATTACCATAAAGTTTTTTTCTATGGTCGCAATAAATGCAGGTGTGGGAACATAATGCGTTTACAAACTATCGGGTTGCGTGACTATAGACGCATCACAATAAATGGGTCCGTGGTTTCTACACACATCAAAGGAACTTGGAAATGCTAATTTTGAGTTATTTTTAGAACGGCAAAGATGAGCGAACGTTGTTGTGCACCTTTATAAGAATTAATTTTGAGGTAAGTTTTTAGCACAACAAGTAACCGAATCTTCGTCATGTAGGTATGCAACTAGCATTATATGATTGTTGTAAGTCGTTTGCGATGTCTTAGTTTATTTTTTTATTTTATTTTATTTTATTAGAAAACATATGGTGATGATAAAATATGATTAATTCAGATACACAAGGCTGGGGTGTATCGCCGCGCGGTGCCGGCTACCTGTTCGGTTCGGATGTGGTCGCGCAGTTCAACGTATCGAATGACATCGACATGATCTGCCGCGCTCACCAGCTCGTCATGGAGGGCTACAAGTGGCACTTCAATGAGACCGTGCTCACTGTTTGGTCAGCACCTAACTACTGTTACAGGTGATATAATATTCAAATATATTTGACTATTTATTACTTTACAAAATACTCATCTACATACTATAGTTGTTAAACTTGTAATGAAGTCCAAATTTTGCCGTTCATATGACTGACTTTTTTTTTAATGATGTTTAAATTTTACGTGCTTACTATTTGAAAATTATGAAGAAAAAAAAATGGTTAAAATTAATTAGACCTTTGTTTATTCTGAAATTGCGCACTCGTGTAGTATAAATACTATTGTAAAAAAAATTCTATCTATGAATAAAAGTCTTGCTTAATTTTGTTCAGTGATTCTTTACATTTTTAACTGGGACAAATTAAATATAGTTCAATTTTGTTTATACGTACAGAGTTTTATAAAAACGACAAGTGTCTGTGTCCATTGGCTTAAATCCTGTCGTGTAACAACGAATTTTTCTGAAGTCATGGACATATACAATTTAGTAAAATTTGAAATTATATTTAGTTCATTTTTGTTTATATGTATAGAGTTGTCTTTTAAAAACGACAATTCTGTGTCCTACTGGTTTAAATTCTCTCATGTAAAACGTAATTTTTTTGAATTCATGGAAATTTACTCATTTAAATTTACATAATTTTAGTAAAAGGAGAAGGAAAACTGAACCTAAGAAATGTTCTTTTAGTAGTACCTTAGTATGTGTGAAAGTATAGAAATGGATTTTGTCATACTTTAAAGTCATCAATACATCGTGCGTTGGCGTAGTGGTTATGCCCCATATCTTTCTTCGGGAAGAGGCCTATGGCCCTGTAGTGGGTCTCTTACAGGCCGATGTGAGGATTATAATTAATTTATATCTATTCATGTATGATCAAGCGAAAAGTCGGTTCTAACATTTGTCAGATGGTAAATTTTGATGACTACATAATATATAATTTGAAACAGATGCGGAAACGTCGCCGCGATATTAGAACTAAGCGAGAATCTTCAACGCGAGTTCACAATATTCGAAGCCGCGCCCCAGGAGTCTAGAGGTGTACCCTCAAAGAAACCCCAGGCGGACTACTTCTTATAATGTTCCATACAATAGACAATTGACATAATGAGAGATGCGTCCTAGTATTACAGTTTTCGATTAGTAGTGACAAAACAATTCAATGTGAAAATAATATTGTGATTTCAAGACTGGAGAGTGTTTTTCGAGTTTATTATTTTATTTTAAGGATTTTGACCTTGAGTGATACATGTATTTTTTACTTTGCTGTTTATACACACTAATAACTACCACATTACTTCACCTGGCGCGTTTTTTCGTTGTGAAATTTTATTTCGCTCTTCAAAAAAATAGTTAACTTTTACAACTTGCTCCACTATTAATATGTATGAAGTTGTCAGATGAATTGTATAATTTTTCATAATAAAATACACTTTGACCGTCGCTATATTAAAATGTCACTTTGAACGTCATATAAACTTCCAAAGTTTGTTGTACCAACAAAATTGTTAGAACTAAGTTGACCACCAACAAAATTGTTAGAACTAAGTTGAGCGTAAATTAAAATTATCAATTATGTATCGATATAGGAATGCTATAGTACAAAACATGATTGCCCACTTCGTTATTTCTACCATAAAATAAATAAAGTCTATTCAATTTACATGACTTTTAGTAAAATAAAATAATCGATAAATAAAGATAACAATATATTTGTATCAACAGTTTATGTCTAAATTGTAAATGATATTTTCAAGTAATAATATCGTGGTACAAAAAAATTATGAGTAAAGAATAACAATATTGACAATTAAAATTTTTGTTATACATTTATTTGCATTGAACTATTTCATAATTCACTATACAGTTTATCTCAGAAATAGTTACTTTTTTAATATGACCAAAACTCAAAAGAGACTCCTTTACCAAAGCTGGACCATGGTCAAATTTGAGCCTATAAAAAACTAGCTTAATACATAATATGAAGTGCATAAAATATAAAATGTAGGTACTTAACAATAAAGTAAACATTTAGTTGTGTGCTTATTGTATAAGATCGGTATCGTGATAGGTGTTATGATAGATTTTTTTTAAATTATAATAATTACAAGGAATGCATAAATTTTATTTGACTAATTATTCCATAATAATATGAATTTGTGATCCAAATTTTGGCATTTCTTGTATCTTCTTCACACTTTACTCCGATTTTGTGACAACCATATACTATATATATATATATATTTGAAGAATACCCAAGGTTATAATATTTCTTTTTAAGACTGGAATAAACTGTATTATACCTAAAACATAGTGACTGGACAAATGCTACTTTAAGAAGTTTTAAGAATATGTAAAGCCAATACAAATATACATTTGCATTTCTTCTTTATTATTATTCACTTTTGTTGTAACAAATCTTCAATATAATGAACAAGTTTAAATGAATAGAATGATTAGATTCAATATTCAAAATGTCAATTAGTTTGTATCTATGGCCAAATGAGTCATCGACAATTTATTTAGTATTAGATTATCATAAGCCATATAAATTAATATGATTACAGCAGAAAAAGGTCTTTCGTTCTCGGCACCAGTTGTTGTTACTGTAAACGTGCTAACAAAAAAAAAAACGTCATTATGCCCACTGCAATGTATCATCCCCGTGTACAACGCCTTTAGTGTCCGAATAAACCCCATTTCATGCATATAATGTGTAATTGCTATATCCTATTTTTTAAATTATCAACTTTTCTTTTTTCTAATTTAATTCTTCCAATTGAGAACACAGTGTACGTAGAAAACGCGACGCGTTTTGAACGGCGAGAATATGGTTACAACGTTTTTGGCAAAGCTGTTTGCAATCTTCGCGTGACATGCACGGATCATATACCAATACCAGCCAAATATTTTCATTAGTAATTCGGTGCACGGTTTGGTCATGGCTGCTGCTGTGATGTGTTCGGTGACATAACTGTTTCGTGGTTGACCGTCGGTGTATATTAATCAATACAAAAAATAATAATTGCACGTTTCAATACGCTTATGGTTTGAACCGGTTTAATTAAGATCTTTTATGGTAAAACAAAGTAACTTTCGCGTGATTTTTTTTTTTTATGACGCTACAAGCTTTAGTATTTAATTTTAGCTTGTAAGTTTTAATACTTAGTTGTGAAACAAAGACATCCATTGCTGTGTTTTAGGTAGAGTAGTCTTGATACATTGGTTTTCAATATTATTATTATTACGTTTATTCATTTTTTTCTTTAATTTTGCAATAGCACTAAATTTATTGACCTGCTAGGCTTCAATCCTGCATTTGTATGGTAATGTGCATTTGTGCTAAATCCAAATGTGAAATTTTGCTGGTATATAATTAAATTGTAGATTTTGTGTCACTTTCACTTGGGTCAACCGGGAGAATTGAATTAATGGTGGTACCTTGTAATATATTGTTATTTTTAGTTAGAAATCACTCAAATCTACAATAGAAATTTTGTTACAACAGATAGGATCTTGAGTTTTATATGTCCATGTGGAAATGTATAAACATTCCAGAAAAATCCCAATAACTGCTATTACACGACACGCCCTTTCACATGCGATTGTAACGTTGGCGATTGAACACAGGAAAACGTGTACGCGAATTCATTCACAAATGATTGTTATTGTGTCTCTTTACTTGCGCAATCTCTTTCCCACGTGAAAGCGTTTTCCCGCGGTAAATGCGTGTCTTGTAAAGGCAGCTACCAACGAAATACTGAAAATATTTCTGCTTAATTTTCTTAACGAATGCTATATAAAATTCAAGTTTCTCCTTTAATGGGATCTGACATTTTTTCATTCATTTTTTTTATATCCTTGAAATGTGATCTCATAGTAAAACAATTACAAATACAATTGATTTTAATAGGAATTCTCCCTACATAAGGGAATTTGACTTGTATAATAATATAAGACATACCAATTATTCATCAATAAGCTTATGTTATTTATTTACCTTATACTGTTCTTTGCCAATAAATTTTCAAATTAAATAAAAATCTTTCCAATGAATATAGTCTACTTTTAATTATTTGTACTCCTTACTATTGACCCTGTATCGAAATTATGTTGGCTAAACGTGACCACTTAGAAGTAACGTTGTTAAGAGTTTACAGTGAGATGGGAGAGCTGAGAAAAAAATAAATAGGGGGGATTTTATTTTGTTTTCAAGTGGTTGCCAACAGTATCATTATTTAATATAGTCCTTAGTAATACTTAGGAGACATTAATAATATATTACAATATTATACAAAGCACAGACAGTTATTGTGACATTGTTGAAATGTAAGCTTACTTATTAATTTGGTTAGTACTTAGAACTCTAAAACATATATATTGCATACATATAATTACAGAAAAATGTTTTGACTAAAACTAGATTAACTTTTTTGAATTAGTAGCTTTATTAATCACATTTCAACAATTTTTTGTATATATATATATATATATATCTTTTAAATAAAACACCATGGTATAGAACAATTTAAATTATATATTTATAAAACAAATATAAAACATTTGTGTAAATAAAGTCAGAACAAATTATTTATTCAGCAAGTATAATAAAATAACATTTGTCTAAACAACAAAGTCAACAACCTTTGACACAAAAAGTGCTTAGGAATTAAAATTGAACTAGGATATTATTGAATCACATAACTCAGGTAATATATCACCACATTTTGTTGAAACTTTAATATGTGCAATATCATCGGCTCTTGTTGGTCCTATATTTACAAGTGCAATATTCTTCTTTTCATCTCTAGCTTGCAACACTATCCTATAACTAGAATACACTGTCAAACTGGACCCTAAAATAAATACAGCGTCACTACTACTTACTTTACTTTTGACTAGATCTACTCTATCTTTTGGTACATTATCACCAAAGAACACAATGTCGGGTATCAATGGCCCTTCACATTTGGGGCAGATAGGGGACTTGAAGTTATCTACTTGTTCCTGAAATTAAAAGAGAAGTAATTAGTTCTAGTAAAATAAATGTTAACTTTTATTGCAAAGAAAAAAACAACAGATAACAAATACATACCTGAGAAAGTTCAACATCACCATCTGGCCTTATCATGACAAAGCTGCTTTCCATCTCTGGATTTCTGCTAATCAAATCCTTTTGAAGTTCCTTCCTACTTATTTCATAAGGGCATTTCAAACATTTCACCAGGTATCCAGTACCATGAAGTTCTATGACATTTTTTGAGCCAGCTTTATGATGCAGTCTATCCACATTTTGTGTCACTATAGATGTCAATTTTCCTGCCTAAAACAAATTCATTTTGTGAAATATGATATATTATTTACCATACAGATATTAAAATTGAAATACTGACTTTTTTCGGAGGTTTGTAAAATCAATCAATTTATGTTAAGCAAAAAAAAAAAATTGAAAGCGACCCTTTGCTTCTTAAGTTTTTAAAATTGAAAGTGACCCTTTGCTTCTTAAGTTTTTTATTGATAACTTTATTCATTACATTTTGGCTATAGAGAGGAAAAAATTTTAAAGTCTATATATGAGATAATTTCTGGTGATCTAGTGATCCTATTCAGAAACTTCTTTTACTGATAGAATGTCAAAATATCCTGGAGTAACATGAGCTGTAATTTATTTTTAAGATTTACATGATAATTAATGAGCAAAGTTGCAGTCTGTTGGTTATGGACAGTATTTCATATTTTTGCACTAGAAATTTCGTAACAGAACAAGCTTGCACCAGCAGTTTAACTGATGCAGTGTTAGTATTTCTTTACACTACTCTTAAGGGTCAATTTATCTAAATACATCATAATTATTATGTTAATTATAAGAGTCGAATGAAGTCTAAATGCATTGTAATCCATTAACTAAATTATACATGCTTGGTACATGTGTATGTTTCACGAATTCATATATATGTATTAAATAATAGCTTCGGGATATTCAGTCACAGTCCAACTCGAGGTGCGCCATGCGCCCCTTGTGCTGATTGCCTATATAAAATCAGGTGAGTGCCTTAAGCGCTCTCCTTAGTGGTCCGATGAAACTGTAGAGGCCTTGCCAGGTCAACAGTGTAGACAGTTCGAAAAAAAACCATTAACTAAATAAAGTTATATATTTATATACAAGCTCACAGTCCTAATTACATGATCCTTGACTGTGGAAGACCTCTTTTCATGTTTATGTCTGACAATCAAATATTAGAAATTTTCATACATTTACACCAACATTGATTTTTAATACATGTAGTGCTGCCAAGTGAATTTTGAATCTATTGTGTTCAAAACTTTTCAATTAAAAGAACTTTATACCTTTTCAAGTTTTGTCAGGGAAAAATGAATATTATTTGGCTGTACAGCACTAAATCTTGGCCAACCTACAAAATTTCTAGCCCAATATCTTTGCCGCACTTTGGGGTATTTGACAAACTCTTGATACTGTATGGGTTTGTGATTACTGCGTGCATAAAGGCCTACTTCTTCAGATCTGTAGTCTGGTATTCCTAAAAAGTAAAACAAAATAAACGCAGATTACACCAGGTAAATAGGTGCAAAATAGTATATAACATATAAATATATATATATATATATATATTTTAAATAGAAAGCTTCATATGCTTTGAGAATAGTGGCAAATCAAATAAAAACGTAACTACTCCAAATAACATTTTATTATTACAGAATGGATTAGTATTATATTAACATTTTACGCTAGTAGCGACTACAATGGCCACTATAATAGCATCACAAATATACCTGATTCTGTAGAAATTCCAGCACCCGTTAAAATAAGTATTTTATTATTATTATCTATAAAATTTCTTAATGTTTCAAAATCTTTTCGATTTGGTGGTTTATGCTTAGGTACATACAGTAAATGCCTTATAAAAACTTTCATACACAAATGTTTAACCTGTACTAGCATCCTTAAATAACGTAAACAACCTATTATAATAACAACTCACTAATCATGAAAACTAGAGACCATTATTAGACTAAGGCTAATGGAGTACGACTGTTGATTAAATATCGATTTTATTAGTTCAAAATATCGATATTATTTATTGTAATATTTTAAATAACAATATATCAATTATTCAATATTGAAATATAGATATCGGTTGTCGATATTTTTTAAATATGTTTTTGAAGTGAAATTTCCTATGGTAGAGTTTGGACTTCTGATCGGTAACCTTTTATTATGACGAAAAATTGTTGAGGTAAACACTGCCGGGTTGAGTGTTGAAAACACCGGTTCCCATCTTCGATCACGGAAGAAGTTAAGCAACGTCGAATGCGGTCAGTACGTGGAAGGGTGATCGTGTGGGAACGTTGTATTGTGTTGTGGAGACGTTGGCTTTTTGTTGTATTTTTTTTTTTAATAATACAAAAGTTTCACTTCTGTCATGTGTCTTTACGACACATCCTGTTTTTTGTTTTATATCGTAAATTATTTAAACTACAAAATCATAGCAAACTAAATTCATCACTCTACTTTATTTACGCTATATTATGTTTTCCTCTGTCCTTTTACGAAATATCATTTTGATGGTCTCTATGATGTAAAAATTATTGAAGTTATACTTCTTTTAGCACGTTAGGGAAAAATGATGAGAGTAAGTATTTACGATGCGTGCTCACACCGTCAAGAAAAACCGACACCCTGAAGTTAGCTATAGTCAACATTTTATTCAAAAAAAGTATGTATGTATTAAATACTTTTTTCTATTGTTAGTGTCGTTTTTTCTACAAACGTAAAATAAGGCGAAAGATAACATTTTTGAAAAGATTTTTATCTTGTTACGCCAAAGAAGTATAACTTCTAACGCGTGTACATAATTACTATGTTTGATACCGAGTAACTACTTTACTCGTAGTCCGACAGTGGAACATATAACACAATGAATATTTATTTAAACTGTTACTGAAATATATTTCTACACATTACATCTGTTTTATTTAAAGCAAAAACCCACTTACACCAATATTCTGAGATGACATTGAAATAAAATTATGTTTAAACCTCTATCTTTCTATCTCTGATAACTTCAAACTGTTGACAAAGACGCAGTGATGTGTTAATATTAATTGAACTTAAAGTACCTTGATGCACGTGGGGCTTAGTACTATAACATAACATCTATATACTATCATACATCTATACAAATAATAAAATTAAAGTGCAAGTTTGTAATTTCAAAATAATAGCTTTTGACTAAATGGATATGAAAGTACACACGGCACATATATAAAACAATCTTTAAAATCTTTCCTGCCTTTATGTTCCAGGTAATTTCCAAGACGGGTGGACCGATTTTGACGAGACTTTCACTGGTAAATAGCTGAAGTTATAATGAATACCTCAGCATACTTTATTCCAGAGTAGCTGTTACAAGCGACTTTGTCAGCGTAGAATTTATTAAGCGTAAACGTGCACTTGAGACGTGCATTACTAGACACTATTTCTTTAGTTTATTATGTGTGCACGGTGTATGTAAACGTGTTACACTGGTCAAAATCTTATTGCTAAATTTCGCGTGAAGAAAGTCGTGGGTAAATCTTAATATACAAAAACCAACCAAATTCTATCGTGATCAAATAAACAACGTGGTAGTTCATAAAATAAGAACCAACAAACAACACATTTTATATATTAGATGTGTAAAGACTAAATAGTATGCCAGGTGGATCTTGTCATTAGCGACATATTTGAAACTTTTACCCACTATATAAGCCCTCAGTGCTCGCTTACATTACATAAAAAAACTCCTAAGGTAAATTTCAAGTTATATATTATCTGTCAATACGTCTTAAAAATCTAATTATACAGATATCACAGGGGCATTATGTCAATGAAAAAAAAAAGAATATAATGAAACAAAAAAATCTATACATACTGGTTCATATGTAAGTTAATCATTTTTAAGTTAAATTACGGTTTTTATCCTAATAAAGCCAATGTATCATAATATCGTTATTTTTTTTTTCAATATATAATACTCCGATATTGATATATCTAAAAATATAGATATATATAAAAATTCTGATATTTGAAAAAAAAAAATAACAGTCCAATGGAGTGAAAACTATTGTTGCACAACTAATAACAGGATACTACGTATTGTTGCATTAGACTTAAAGGAGCCAGTACACCACTCCCAAAGAGACCACCCCTTAAAGATTGCGAGTACTTTTTTTCTAATCATGTACATGCAGTTAATTATTCTTGTAGTAAATATGTCGAAAGTATTTAACTGAAGAACTTAAGACAACAGATCTGCTGTATATAAGAGTACATTATGTACAATTAACATTACATAGCTGCCGAATGCGAACAAATGTCACCTACGCCGCGTACTAAAAACTTCATGGTTTATATTGTCTATGACATTTGACGTAAATAAAAACGCCATTTTTCATTTGTTAGCGCCACAAACTACTAAGAACATACTACGTTAGCGCCAGTGGTTATGTTTTGGTAGCCATTGCGTTGGGTTTTGTGCGAAATGGTAAGTCTATTATTCTTTTTAATATATCATCATCATCATCTTACCCTTTTATTTTTTTTTATTAACGTGGGGAAATCCATCATGGACACGCCACCCTCTTGGGGGAGAGAGTGGGTAGTGTGAGACTCTTACTCACTAAAACCCCACGGTGTACCGACCGCCGCTTTGGTTGAGGCGACATGGGATCGTGCAGTGCTATCACCATGTCGCCTCAGCGGCTTGCCCAGCGGAAGGTATCCGCCGGGCGTCGTCTTAATAATGGGGGGCAAGCTGGGGTACGACTTTCCATTAGCGTCCGTCGAATTGACGTTGGGGAGGGGGATGGGAGGGAAGGGGATGATCAGTACTAACACCCCTTAAAAGGAAAAGTTGCGGAGCCCCCACCTTTTCGAGTTTTTAAACTTTTAATTCCGATGAAAAATTCCGAATTTCTGTATCTATTTTGACTCTGCAACGTCTCCGGCGCTGCGGGAGGAGCAGCCTCGACGCCCTTGCGTAACATATCCCAGGCATCTATCCTCGCCTCAGCAGCCTCGGCTTGTTGGTCGCCTTTGGCGACCAGCCTCGGCCGCTCCGGCTCGTCCAATGCCTACGATTTGTTACAGCGGGCGGAGGCTGCTCTCCCTACGCGCCTCCGGCTCTTTAAAAACACTCTAGGGGTAGGACAAACTCGTCCCAGGTGGAGTCGGGGTCATTCAAACAGGTTCTTTAACATAAGTCGAACCTAACCTATTTTATTTGTTATCTCAATAACAACAAAAATGGCGTCAGTTTTACGTTTCGTTTCACAAGCCGGTTGAACGTTTTTACGAGTCATAAACTACACATTTTAATTTTAATAGTTCGTAATGAAAATAATGATGTAATTTAATATACATAAACTGTAAAATATATGTGTGTATGACAACTATTGAAACAAGTATAAAAAATAAATATTTATGAAAATTTATAAAAAATTAAATTTCACGTAACTTATGACAACATAACCGTAAGTAAAACGAAACGTTCAATGGCGATATTTCACTATAATCTGTGGTAAAAATTACGTAAATATTGCAAAAATAATTGATTTTCAATAATTTTTTTCTCAAAAACTACGCGTCTCCGCATGGTGAAACTTTGTGTGTGTTCTTATATTAATGTAATCTATCTATAAAAAAAATATCAACTCCCAACTCGACGGACGCTAATGGAAAACTGAGCCGTATTCACACTTTTTATACACATATCATTTTTCACACAATCCATCCACACCTTTTTCGGTGTTCCTCTACTCCTATATCCGTCTACTTTCAAACTCAAAACTTTTCTTGTTACATGACTTTCATCTCTTCTCATAATATGCCCGTACCATGCTAACCTATTACTACTTCCTCTGATATATTCATTCTTAATTTTATCCATCCTTGTTACACCACACATCCATCTTAACATTCGCATTTCTGCCACATGTAAGCTTTTTTCATCCGTCTATTTAGTAACCCAGCACTTGAATCCATATAACATGGCTGATCTTATAGTTTTATACACCTTCCCCTTGAGTTTCAACGGCATTCGTGAGTCACAAACCACCCCAGACACCTTTCGCCAATTCATCCACCCTGCATTTATCCTATTCCTCACGTCCTTGTTTATTCCACCTTCATTTTGGATCAATGAGTCGAGGTACCGAAAATTGGAGCAGGCTGGTAAGAATACACTGTTTAAGGTAATATGACAAAAACTGGACGGACCTCCGAAGTCACAGAAGAAATGTTCAGTTTTCATCCCACTAATCTTTAAACCAACATTCTCCGATGTCTCTCGCTATTTCTCCAGCCTACTCTGGACCTCGGCAGCATTTTCATCAACAAGAACAATATCATCAGGGAATAATAATATATCTTCTATGTAAATATTTATAATATAGAAAAATTTGTTTACATTTCATTTTATTTATAAGTTCTTGTAATTAATTTGAGGCCAAACATTTGCTGAGGTACTGTGGATAAAATTATCTATGTTTTTATTAAATTTTTATTGTTATGGCATATTTTCATATATTATAAGATTAATTTAGAGTATCGTTTTAGAGATTATTAATGCTATAAATTGTATTGTGATAAAAGATAAATTCAGAATTTATGTTTATAGGAATCTTCAGATTTTATTGGTTCATCCCCTCCCAGGCCGACAAAGTTCGTCGACGTGTTTGTTGATGAGACTGGTAGTGAGATGAGCCATCAAGACTGGGAAGAATTTTTTAATGAGGAGATGATTAGTAATGTTACACAGGTATAGTAATGTTTATATTCAATTATCATTATTACTGTATATCGTCATATATTACAAGATTCATTTAGAGTATAGTTTTAGAGGTTATTATTGCTGCAAATTTTATTACGAGACTTTATGTTTATAGGAATTGTCAAGTTGTGTTGGCTCATCGGCTACCAACTCAACGGGCTTGGCCAATGTCTTTTTGGACGAAACTGAGAGCAAGGTGAGCCGCCAAAACTGGGAAGAATTTTTGAATGAGGATCTGGTTAGTATGTTACACACGTATAGTACCCATATATGCAATAAATAAGTGTATTCAAACATAACAATTTTTCATACATATGTTTACGTAACATGTATCTTATTGTTGTAGGTGAATATGGACAATGTGCCAATTTTCGGATTGGCTGAGTCTGGTGTATTATAGATCTGGAAATATGTCACGGTGCCCCACACCACCTCCGCACACCCCGCCCACATCTACACATGAACCGAATGACATGTAAGAATTGATTTTTTCTATTATGGATTGACTTCACTTTGATACACGTTCACATAATAGTTTTTATTTGTATGATGGCTCAGTGATTTATGTGATGTATTTATTTTTTTATGTATTTATGTATGTATTATGTATTTATATTCGTATCTATATAGAAAGATTGAGATTGTGGTTACCCTATAATGTACAAATGTTATGTAAAACTTATCAAGTATTAAACAAGTAATAATAAAATAATAATAATGCTTATTCATAAAATAAAAAACTATACTAATATTCGTTAATTTTTAGGTTTGTTTTTTACGAAGAACAGCGGGCGGAGGCGGCTGGTGGCGACCAAGGACCTAGGACTTGCGGTGACGCTGGAAACCGAAGTAGGAGGAATGGTGGATGGCGTAGGTTTGATCGAGTGTTGCCGGTATGTGAGACCGATTAAGACGTTACGCCTAAGTTGCGACTATGTCTTGCGACGTTGAAAGGCGAATCGAGAAAGGCGTGCCCAGCAGTCAAGGAATAGGCGTAACGTCAGAGTGCGTGAGAATCATGAGAATGGGAATAAATCTGTTGCTGTCGTGCCTCTGTTGAATGGAGTGCGCTTCAATTTGTTAATAATGCTTTGCGTAATTCAGATTCGTCTAAAATGTTTCCTCTTGGTCCTGTTATTGACTATTTAAATCGTAAATTTTCCGAGTGTTACACTCTTAACCAAGACGTTACAATTGACGAGTCCTTGACATTATGGAAAGGTAACTTGTCTTTTAGGTAATATATAGAAACAAAGGTCGCGCGTTTTGGAATCAAAACCTTTGAGTTGTGCGAAGCAAGTACAGGCTACCTGTGGTCATTCGTATCATACATAGGTAAAAGTTCTCCGCGAGTTTTGTCGAGTATAGTGCCTAGAACCACTGAAGTTGTTGTAGAGCTCATCAAACCCCAGCTTAACCTAGGTTACAGGTTGTTTATGGATAACTCATTCAATTCACCATTACTAGCAAGATTTTTAAAAAGGAACCATACTGATTGTGTGGGGACTTTATGAATAAATAGGCTTCACATACAACCCATAATTAAATTAGCAAAACTTAAAGAGGGCCAATGCATTGCTTGCCATTGTGGTAACGTAGCCGTAATGGGATATCAAGACAAAAAAAACCGTTTTTACTTTCTCAACCCATGATGGGACAGAAGATATTCTGACTCCGGGTAAGCCACATAGAACAGCACAGTACAAACCAATTGCCATAAATGATTCTCATAAATATATAGGTGGGGTGGATAGAAAGGACCAGATGCTAGAGCCATATATAATTGATAGAAAAAAATACAAAAAATGTTTAAGAGATTACTAAATGCCTTTATACTGAATAGTCGTATTATAGTTTGAAAATCAGTCGACAGCCAACAACAACAGTTAGCTTTCCGTTTGGAACTAATTGATAAAATTGTAAAGAGGCATATAGCGCACACGCCTATACAAAGGCGGGTCTCTGACACAAATGCTTTGCCGCTAGCTCGATTTACGGATTCGCATTTTTTTTATGCTTATTCCTAAATCAGGTGTAAACGGTAGGAGGCAGTCGTTGTTTGAAGAGCCGACATCAATGTGAATGGTGTAAGGTTCGAGAAAGACGATACAATAAAACTATTTATACGTGAACAAAGTTTGTTTATTATATAGATTACTGATGATCTAGTAGGAACTCTAGTTTTTAATAAAGGCCATGTCAAGCAGAATGGACGTGAGTACATCAGTAAATCATTAACTACTACTGAACTAATTTTTTCGATGAGTCATACACAACTTTTGCTTATTTTTTCATAGTGTCTTGCTTAGCGTAAACTATCCTTGCGTAGTTTTGCTTTTTGTAGTAGTAGTCATTTTGCTTTGCGTAGTTTTTTTTTTTTTTTTCGAACTGACCTACACTGCTAGCCAATAAGGCCTTTACAGTTCCACCGGACTACTAGTTTTTGCTTTGCATAGTAGTAGTTTTGCTTTGCGTAGTAGTAGTGTACGTTGATGGATCGTATTTGGACATGCTTGTATATATGTGGATGTATGAATGTAGAGAATAAATGGTGCCCTACGTCTACCATAACCAGCAATGACATTGAAGTGAAACTTCTTTTGCGCATTTGTTTTGCTTTTGCGCAGTGATCGCGAGCAGTTGACAATACATTACAGACTATGTTTTAACCGTTTAAAACGTAATGTTTTAATTTGATTATGTTAATAATCTCTAAACTATAGTTCTTAAATGTAAAATAATATATATATGTTTTGAATAAATTATCGTATGTTCACGATTCCATTTATTATTCACTTCAGTGCGTGGAAGATTTACACGTATATTTTTTTAATTGTTTTACCAAGTCTTTAATGCGTTTTAATCGGTTTATTTACTCCTCTAATAAATATTAAATAAATTAAGTTTATTCGTATTTGACATATGTAGCATGTATGTAATAATTAAATTTACTTAAAAACACAAAAGTAACGTTAATTTGTTGGAGCTGTTTACTTAGTTGTAGTAGTAGTAGTGTTTATTTCGCTTATCTTTATATAATAATAGACATCTCTTTATAAGTAGTATTATTAATGTCTGATGGGAATAATTGTTCTATATTATAAGAATACCTAATAATTCTGTTGATTGGAAATATTAAAGGTGTTTATACTTCACACTATAAAAGGAAACCTTAGTTATATTATAAGTCGTGCAATTTGAAATAATATTACTATCAATTAATTATGTAGAATACATGTTAAACTCTAGACTATATTTTTCTACTTGACAAGTAATACAGAAAGATAAAATATGTATAAATTAATTAAAACATTGTATGTGTTCGTTTTTGAACTAAAAACTATTTAAAAAAAAAAGTTATGATTATATATGTTTCTACCATATGATATTTCACAATTGATAAACAATTAAGCAAACCAAAATAACTTTGGCAAAGTTTGTAGTTCGGTGAAATTGTAGCGGTCTTAACAAGTCAACAGTACAGTCAGTTCGAAAAAAAGAATAAAAAACAGTGGCGAAGGGTGGGTGGAAATCTGAAAGTTGAAAGCCTTTATTTATAACAATATTAATATTTGCAATTTATTATAATATTTATAAATGAAACTAGAAATAATATAAGGTTTTTATTCATGTGTTAAACTTTTGCTGATATAAATAAATAACTTAAATACTTGGAAGTTCGTATTTTATTCACACCTTGGACCTATTGAATTGCTTTCTTAAAATCAATGAAACCTCGCAAAAAAACGTTAAATACAAATAAACGAAATGAACTTGGTACTTTTTATTACGTAATGTAGCTAGCTTATTTTTTCAGCTTTGCGGAGATGGCGGTAGTATGTTACTCTAAGGTCATCAAGAGAGTATGTACGTAATGTCAATTGTTACCACGTGATGGTGCTGTTTTCCAATATGGAACTTTGATAATTGTTTATTTATAAAATTCCTTAACTCCTCCAGACACAAAGTGTCGCTATGAGTATGAGCAAACGGTCGTTCATCGTTCGCTTGAGTCTGATAGAGATATCTATGCGTCTCGAGCTCTTCTATGCTTATTGTCTACTGTATCCTCCGCTAGGAGTAATATTATTCTGTGACTGTATCCCACTCTATAGGGATGTGCGCCTTAGTGCTTAGTATATAGTATTCTATCGAATCCAGCGTTATCAGAACGTTACTTTTTGACTCCTTTACGTTACATGATTTAAAATGTTACTTTTAAGTAACTTTTCGGAGTAATAGACTAATCGACTATTAACAATAATACTGTTTTTATTGTAACATTTATCCTCTTTTATTGTATTACTAATATTGAAAAATAAACCTCACAAATACGTTTTATATAAATAAACGAAATGAAATACTTTTTATTACTTAATTTGGTTAACTTAGATCTCAAGCTTTGCGAGAGATGGGGGTTGTATCTCGCTCAAAAGCCGTTAAGAGATGATGTATGCCCCGTGCCACATGATTGTGCTATGGTTTCAAATATGGAACGTTGATAGAACATAACCATGTACTTTTTTCCCAATTGCACATGTTAATTTTGGGAGGGAGTGATTTTGATACAATCGACAAGTTACTTTTTTATCTGTATCTGTATCGGTTTTACAATAATTCATCAATGTTAATGCAAGAATAGTAGTTAGAAAGCAATGAAAACACAAATATTATTTATATGATCATTAATAACTTTATTTATTTATAGACAAAGTATTCGCAATAATACGTTTATTTTACTCACGTTCAACAAAACACAAATAAAAAAATATCAATATATATATAAACAATTTAGGAATTTCTTTATCGACAGTATGGACATCACTAGTTTCAAAACAGCGTCTGGAATCCAAATATCATATGGTTTATTTATGGTTGGAGTTTTTGGCGGGATCTTAGTCTGTCATGTAGTGGTTTTTTATATTTTATTCATAATCTTGTGCTATTAGACTCTATATTTTGTAATATTGATGGTGTTTTACGTAATATAGTTCGGTTATTATGCACAAGTGAAGTGGATGGGAAATAATACCACGGAGCATCCATTCTGAGATGCCACCAAAACTGTATGGAAAGTTCTAACAAGGAAACCACCATCTTGTTAGAACATTATAATTATCACAAGACACTTACTTGGCAAAATCTTGTTACTTGACGCTGGCTTGTGCACAAACCGTGACGGAGCCAAAAAATAAAAATAAAGATATTTATGGTTCAAATTTGACGTTTTTCTGTATAATCTTTTGGTCGCATATGGCCTCTTTTCCCGTAACATAAACATTGGCGCTTACGTCAATATAGTATGGAACGTAGCTTGTCACATAACGTCACAGTTGGCGGGAGCTTACCGGCACCAGCACAGCAAATCTGACACTGGATTTATTTGGCCGTTTCTGCCATTGGGTATTCCAGACACGTTTGTGGAATGTACTTTCCTTTTTTATTTCTTTTAATATGGTGACATCTACCTCTCAATATTATAATGATTACTACAGTCTACCACTCTTCTTAATCACCTCACTAGTTTAAGGAGCAAATAAAACGGAATGGATACGTTCTTCATTTACAATAAAAAGAATATATTTTATATCCAAATTTGTTTTTTGCTCCAAGCATTACGAGTAATTAAAAATATTTCGTACAAGTACGCGTTGTGTTCCTCTACAGATTTTCTGATTTTAATCGGAAGGTTTTCCAATAGTTTTATTACTATTGCATCCTTTAGATTTTCTGTAAAACAAAAGCCTAAATTAGTATTAAAATTATAATGGAACATTAAAATAGGTTCAATATTCCATAATCAGTGATGAAATATATAAATGGTTGACAGGATGTGGGGAAAATTCGGGAATTTTAACATTTTATAGCTGACAGACAATAGTTAAATTATGAAAATCTTGCTTACAATTATTGCAATCAATACTTTTGGAAATATACCACATCCCAATTTTTGTTTGGACAGATAAGGATTTAATGGTTATTAGACGTTTAAAATAATACTGCACTTTAAAATCTAATAAAATTAAATAAATATTAATAAAATACATATCGACAACTAAAAAATACCCATAGCAAGTGCCAAATAATTTATAAAGTATAGTCTTCCTTGGTGTTCATATTTAGAAGAATATCTTCTTATATTGAAATTAAAATAATAAAGGTCTGCCATCGTTTTCTTATTTACAAAAATACCAGATTTTTGGTAATCTGTTAACGGAAAAAGTCAGGAAATTTTCGTTTATGGACTGGTAATACAAAAATATGGTAACACTCGCCTTGAGACGCTAAAATTGTCAAATGAAAGAAAGGTACAGTTTGCATATGTATAATAAAAATTTCTACTCCTCTATCTGTAATATGCTCTTTATTATAGAAGTTGTGTTGACACGGAGTTAACTATTATATATTGTTTTAATTAATAGTTTCTCTGTTTAGGAAGAATTGTTTAAATCAGACGTTGATAAAATTTATGGTTATAAATTATAATTACAAATTCAACAACTATGACTTTGGTTAAGTTGAAAACAGTGCCCTTTATTTTAATAGAAGACGATATTGACAAAAATACTATTCCATTAATATTTGAGATTGCCCAAAATTACCAAAATAATATAAACATATTTTCCTATGAACAACCAATTTGTCTCTGGAAAAACATTTTTGGGGATCACCCAAATGTAAATTATTATGAAGAATTTGTTGTAGATAAATACGCTTTATATACAAAATCAAAATGTACTGTTATAATTAATTCAATAAATCAAATGTCATTATGCTTGGGTTGGAAGGAGTGCCTTAAATATTTGAAATTATTAAATGATAATAAAAACATAGAAAAACTAATAATAATACTACATAAGGACTGTCTCACCCATAGTTCAAAGTTACAGATTAATTTGAACCACATTATGAGCGCAGTAGTATCATATGATAATAAAAATCATAGCAAACTATGGATAAAGATTAGTAAAGGCAATAAAGTTATAAAAAGTGAAGAAATTTTGTCATATGACATTAAAACTTCAACTTTAAAATTATTGCCTATCATAAAAGAAACAGTAAAAGAAGACGAACCACAGAAACCACAACTGGGAAACCTCTCAACATTTAAAATAGAAGTTGAACAAACAGAAAAGCTAGAGAAATATAAATTAAAACTTCCATACATGAGCAAAATTCATGAAGGTGAGAGTAAAGTATATTATGAGCCTGATGCAGTTGATGACTGGGATGAAGAAGATCCAGATGATGATTTAGATATATAGTAAATATTTATATGTCACATATTCTTCATCATAAAGTAATTAATTGCAGTGGTATTGTAATGATAGTTGTTAATTATTTTATGGCAACTAAAATGTGAAAATAAAAACAAAATTAAACATTTTTAACCTAGAACTGGTGTACTCATTCCCTATTACATCCAAACTTTGAAATATAGACAGCAATGTATAAACTATTATTAAGGATTCATTCTAAAATAAAACAATTTTCGCTATTTTTCAGTACGAATTACAACAAAACTGTTGTTGACCTTTGGGTAACCATCAATGGTTACCTACAGATACATTCAAACTTTAACAATAACGTAAAGGTGATATATTTTTTAATAAATATTAAAAATGGATTCTTCATAACCTCCTTGCGCAACACAGCTCGTTGTTCGGTACGGAAATCTTAGTAAACTTGCAATTTTCTTAATAAACAAAAAATAACTTCTTATAATACAATAATCAAATTTAATACAGGGAACATATCCAAATTATATGCACGATATCTGAGAACAAAATTATCTAGTTTTAAACAAAATTTCACCACTTTGTCAAATTTACGTGGATCTTAACTTCTGTAAAAAGAAGGTCCAATTTAGTTTTTTAATGAAAATCGATTTGGAAAACAATGTTGAACAAAAATTCAGTTCGCGCCAGTGCATCGTTGCGAGTGAAGAATGAATGTCTACGTCGTTTTACACCCGATTGCTTCAGAAAAATACATCGCTCGCTGTACACATATGTATACACTTTTTGATAATTTCGAAACACTCACCAAATTTTTATATAGTGTTGTAGTGTTTAAGTAAGTAGTAGGAGGCATTGTAATCAGGTTGAAATATCGAACAATAAATCATAAGTTTCAATACATATATGCTTCCTCAACGTTACTAGAGTATGCTTAGTTTTTTGTTATGTATTGATTGCAGATGAACTTCAGAAAGTGTAATGAAACTCCTTGTCGGGTATAAATAGATATTTCGTATTCGTAATCTTTTTATTATATCCTATTCATATCATTGTAGCGACACACATACCTATATCAAACGTGATATGTGTGTACTACAACAACTTAAGCGAAAAACCAGCGGCACTATAATATCCCAAGTTTAGTCGGCTTAAGAAGGCGATTATTAAAGACTCACCGCCCAGGTGGCTACCACATGCTACCTGGGTGTAATTATAATCTCGCCGACAAAACTTATTTACAATGCAGCGTTCAATTATTGTTTAGCATTATTTTGTTATTTTAATTATCCATGCTTTATTCTATTGTATTGTTAATTTATTGTTCCATTGTTAATTCCTCATTTCACTTTTATTTTACGACTGTAATATTATTTGTGTTTTAATGCCTGTATATTTTTATATATAAGTCTTTGCACGTGTTCTATTGGAAATCGCATAAATAAGCTTCGTAGCTCAAATAAAGGGAGATTCGTAATCCAGCTGCCAAAGCGGTTACTAGTCTACACAATTGGAGTCAGATCTTTCATTTCCTCCGTTCAAACTTCTGATAATAGCATAGTGGTATCCAACCTACCGCACTGCTAAATCATAAAATATGATTTTACAAATGGCTCATACATTTTAGGAGACCAGACGTGAGTCTTATTGCTACATTGGCGATATTAAATATCTGTGTGACGAAGCTTTGACTACTACGCAGATTAAACGTTTCCTACACACTTGTGTTTTTTCAATAACTTGAAATTAGCGTCCGATAAATTCCTTTGACGTGTACAAAAACCGCCGGGTCAGTTATCGTGCTGCGAGTATCGTCACGCAATTTGTTCGTAACGCATAGGTAACTTATTTTAACTTCCCACATCTGCATTTAGTGTGACCATAGACAAAACTTACATAGACCACCATAGACAAACAAACAAGGTGTAGTCTTTGAAAAAAAATGTGGATTTGGAGTAATGTTTTGCTCTACATGGTTTCCCAAGTTTTGTTTATTATGAAATGAATAATTTCGTAGCAAGTTTCAGACTTTACAAATAGATGGAAAGGGTTAGTTTTACACAAAGGCCCATCATATGCTGGCCGCAGCTGTTATAATCTTATAATTTAACCTCGATATTTCTATCCTACTATGATTTAGTTATAACAAAACAGGTTACTCACCTAGCCCATGAGAAATGAAATATTAATCTGACACTAAACCTTTAAGCGCAAACTCGATTTTCCTAGCTATTATTATCTATAGGTGCCAAATATCTAGTTGCCACGATATCGCTCTTCATCAGAATGTTGAGAAATGATACATTGATCTGGCAATATTTTATAAAAGTATCACACGAGTTACAATTTCCCCACTTATCAATCGCCGCTGTGTACGGTTAGCAGCGCACGTGTAGTAGTGTGACTGAAACTGAAGTGTGTAAAGTTAAGTACGCGTCCTTTACTTGATATGAAGAAAACTGATAAGTTGCAGTCTGTGATTAGTAAAAAGATGTTTAATTCAAAAGTATTTGCATTATCAATTAATAATTTACACGGATTCTCTTATCTTTATTTCCAAGTCCTAAAGTTTCATCTATTGGTCTATTATTTGTTTATACCTTTTTCTTATGTCTATCTATGTCTTTATCCTTATTGTTATATACGGTGATTTGAATCATGTTATTTAAACACCGAGTTAGTCTGTTTTCACTTACGGGAAATGGATAAATAAGGTTTGAGGTACTACGATGTGTTTCAGATAAACTTTAAAAATTACAAAGAATTCAATTTTTATTTATTTTTTTCTATATTGTGTTACAATTTTACGATTTTTTTTTTAATTTACATGCCACGTATCTTGTGACAAATACACAATATTTAATAAAGTAGAAATCCAAGTACGTGGAAGTTAATTTTATTAATGACGTTATTAATTACATCACTTTTATAATAAACTCTTAAATTATTTTTTCATACATAATTACTCGTTTGAGGATTAATTTTTATGAAAATACAAACTAAATAATTAATAAATGATAAACAAATAATAATACAACAGCGTTTCATTTACGAAGCCCCATTGTAGTACAGTAAAAATAATTATATGTTCAAGACACATAAAAACAAGGAACCAAGATTCTCTTTGTTACTTTCAAAATATATTGGCATTATGTGATCCAATATGCATACACAATAGACCGAAAATCTTGAATATTATAAAACAAACACTAGCAATTTAAAGACTGTGTATAAAAAGAAAGCGGTGGCGTGGTTCAAATCACTCAAAAATGAGTGACGCCTCCACACCATGACAATAATAAGCTCATAGATTATACATTCATTGTAAAGCTAACAAAATATAATTTAAAAATGATTTACAACCACAAAACCTATTGAAAATTCTTTCTTCGCATTATACAATATTTATTATCCATGCGCAATTTTAAAACGCACTCAAAATTATCATTGGGCACACAATTGCGGGAACAACGAACGGCAACGGACATTATTTAGGACGAAACATATAATACACACGGAACCGGGAGATTAAGAGTATGTTGTTTGTTGGAGCGGGAGCGGCGTGGAGCCTACTCGCCCGAGAGTTCTTTGAGCCTTTCTTCACGCGGCCTCGCGCCTCCGAATATCGACGAAGCCTGACTGGTCGACGCCAGCGAGTTCACCGGCTCCTTCACGGTCCGAGGCTCCAGGACCAACTTCGGTCGACCAGATGTATCTGCTTATAATCGAAATCCTTTTGTATAATACCATCAAGAACAATTACATTTTTGTGTATTCATATGTAATAAAAAAAAAAAAATAGTACGGATTTATGACACCACGCGATGCAAGTGAAACTCCTGAATTGAGACATGTCCGCCGCCATATTGGCCTTGGCTGCTCTATCAAGCGTCTTTTACTTTTACTTAAATGGCTGTAATGCGATATGCGACAGATGAGACAGAGATGCATGGGGAATCCAAGAGAACAATCCTAACAGGCCATTAACCCCTTTGGTTTCTTAAAATCTATGCTGTTTATTAATGTTCCACCACAAACAAACCCACCGCTCATTAAACATTTGCCAAATATGAGCTTTTATATACAAAAAGATAGTTAAATATATTTTACATCGACAACCTCTTCAAATACATATAGTAAATTATATTTTAATATTCCAATAAACCATTTTAATCTTATGGATGATTACATTTATCATTTTCTATTCTTTCCCATTATTTCATTTTAATTTTTATTATGTCCATTATTTTACACTTTATAATTTATTCTTTTTTCATTTTTAACTTCGAATAATAAATTAACTGTTTAATATTAATTGTTTTGAGCTTTTGTCTGGATTGTATTTTTTTTACTTTTAGTTTTTGTCTTCAACCGACATTTGTACATCCCCATAGTTATGAATGAATAAATAAATAGGTAGATAGATACCTGGACGTGAGGGGGGCATATCGTCGAAGTTACGCCCTCCCCTCCTGGGGGGAGGTGCGTTGGAGCCGGAGCGGCCCATGCGGCCCCATTCGCCGCCACCGCGGGGCTCCTCAGAGGCGCCGCGCGAGCCTCGACCACCGCCGTCGCGGTCAGCCCACCTCTCACCGCCGCCGCCACCACCGCCGCCACCACCGGCGC
Organism: Antheraea assamensis; assembly: GCA_035772565.1. NCBI lineage: Eukaryota > Metazoa > Arthropoda > Insecta > Lepidoptera > Saturniidae > Antheraea > Antheraea assamensis. The sequence goes on along the minus strand of JAQQSE010000050.1, from coordinate 958,062 downwards.
CAGCGCCTCCGCCCCTCTCGCGTTCGCGTTCTATACATCAAATACTTTGTCTATGATGCATTTATCATGACTTTTAGATAGAGGGTCTTTGGGGGGGTTTTATCATAATTATTCAATAGTCTCTTTGGGAGTTTTATCATGATTTTTAAATAGCCGATCTTTGGGGATTTTATTGTGATTCTTAAATAGGAAGAGTAGCTTTTCTTTATAATAACCCACAGAAGGATGTTTAGTATTAGAAAAAAAAAATGTGTATTTCTTTTATATACATACATGAGATATTAATAGTACTTTTTTGGAAGTTAATATAAAAAAGATTGTTTTCACAAATTACAACTGTTTTTAACAGAGTCTAATGTACCATCTCAAAGGAAATCGTTTACCACAAAAAAATATACTGTTTATGCCTATACCACATTATTGTATTCACACACCATATCTTCTTACAATATTAACTACTTAACAAAGCGCTAAATTATCACGTACATATTTGTTGCTAACAAATAATGCATTTTTAAATTACTAGTTCTTTTATAAGAACTAATAATTTAAAAATGCAATATATAATATCGGGTAATAAATTAAATGTTTTGTTTAAAGAAATAATTCATAAATCAACCAAATATTATAACCCTTATTTCTTTAATAAGTAATTATTTTTAACTTTTAAATGCAAGTTTATATACGAGACAAGTTTACACATACATGTACAATATAACATAATTATTTCAAACTGTATTTTTTTTTTAATGTATACACCCATAATATGTATAATGATTATGTAAGTAATTAGTATAAAATTACAAATGTGAGTTAAGTGATTATTTATTTGCTAAAGCTTCATAAAATATCAAAGGAGTTAGTTATCTATGGTGGCATATAATATGATACCTGATAAAAAAAAAAATCAAAGTAGTCAAAATCTCTTTGGAGGGTTTACTTTGAAATCTCCCTTCTTAAGTTTTGTATTTTTATATAATATTCACTCAACATCATATGAGAATTAAAGTAAAACAATACAGAATAGAAAATTTTATTCAGTTGCAATGTTGCTCTTATCAAGTTTTTTTTATGTACAGGTTGATTTAACATAGATGAGAGAGACAAATCCCATCAACCAGATAGATCAACTGCATTCTTGTCTTAAAATGTAGACCAACTGCTTCTTTATCTTAAAGTGTTTTTTTTAGTGATCATTCACAGTTTTTCACAAACTGAATCTATCAAGAAAGGTTCACATACATAATTTATGGATGTATGTACCTCTGACCTTTCGCGTCAATATTTATAACCGGTATGAATATAAGCATGTAAAGCTGTGCAGAATGAAAATGATGAAAGGAGGTACAGGAGAGTGCGAGATTGCGTCACCCATTCATTTACGTCCAACGATATCATGCAATGAATGTAAATCATTAGTATGAATGCCATTTCCATACATGATGTCAATCAATGATAATCATCTGTACTAAATATTATTTACTCAAGTATACTATGTGCAAGTTCGAACTCTACCGTGTGCAGATTGGCCATTAAGTTTGGAGCGAGTTAAAAACCAACATAATTAAAATACAAAAGTGTAGGAGATGTGAAGAGAAATATATATATATATATATATATTAAAATATGGTCACATAATATTAATTTGTAAAGGAAATTCAAAATAAATCAATGAACTAATATAAAATTGAAATCATATGACAAAAATATATTGTTTTTGATTGACTATTATATCAAATTATACAAAATCTGTTAATATTTTCTTGATTGTAGTGTTGCTATTAATTTTCCTAATTATAATTGGTTGTTCTGAATTTAATAATCGTGTGACGTAATGAAACACTCTAAATGAAATTTATTTGTTACAAAAAAAGTGAATGCAGACGAAATATGGTTCGTTCCATATTTTTTCCTATTACTGTTTTTAATGCTTTGATTACGAATATTTTGATTTTATTTTTTAACTAGCAAAATTTTTTTATTATTTTACTATAAAATTAGTAATAGATGGTAGCTTTTTTACATAAATTAGAATTGTATATATTCTGTAATAATTCATTAAATATTTTGAGCTCCCATAGGAGTTGAATATTTAAATATCTTATTTCAGTGCAGTCAATTATCATATATAGCTCTGTACAAACATTTATGCTTCTAGACATAGACCTTGACTAGGTTTAGCTGAGCATTTTCTATTAGTAAGTTTCAAATATTTTATGGAATAAATTTTTCTGTTTTTTATTTTGAACTAGTATATTTTTTCCTTTTTGTTAACTTAAAATAAATCTTAAAAAGAATATTTATTTATTCTAGAAAAATTTATCCCTAAATTGAGATAGCACCCACAAAATGATGTAGATTTTTAACAAAAATTCTATCCAGAGTCAGCATTAGATCCCTCATTCATATAACAGGTCACCCTGGACCAGTGGCGTAACAATAGGGAGGCAGAGCTGACAAAATGCTACAGGCCCCAGGAACATTCGCATCCTCCGATTTAAGAAACTCTATGGGAGAAGGCAGACTACATAATTTGGATTTACTAAAATTAAATTACAATTTGACGATATTTACTGGAATCCCATCCAATAAATTTGCCATGGGCATATAGTTTACGTCATTGCATTAAAATACCACTAACAAGCGAATTTGAGTAATACTAAGACAAATGGTATATACATACTTAAAATTCTTATAAGAACTTTCTGATATAATTAATTGATTATGTTGCAAATAGGTTAAAGAAGCTAAGTAATATATATAAGCATGTAATTTCCACACAGCAAGTTTAATTTAAATAAATAGTAAATGATGAGTAATGGTATATGGATGTTAGTGATGGTAAGATGTACCGTGTGTGAACCCTCCACCCTGATGACGAGGCCCGCGGCGGTCGAGAGCATCAAAGTGCTCGTACGTACCACGACCGCCATCCCGTCTGAAACCACCGCCCCCACGACCCCCGTCGCGGCCGCCGTCTCTGTCTCGGCCACCATCTCGCCTACCCCGATCAAATCCGGACCCTCTGTTAGAATAAACAATACAGAAACATGTTTATAAAACTTAATTTCGATTTTTTACATGTATATTTAACTGTCTTTATGATATCTGCTACATACATGAATAAATTAAGAGTCCTTTTTTTGTCAGGGCTGAAATCACTGAAAAGACTAACGATTGCAACTAAAGAAGATAAAGAAATGTTTGCAATATTATCTTAGACTATATATCATTAAACTTTTCCATACAAGCTAAGTAATAACGATAAAATTTAAAATCAGTAATATAGGTAAAATTACAATTAAAAAATTTAAGAGATGATTCACATACCTGTCATTTCTTTTTTCTTCAGCAACATCAATTTTTAATAAATTACCATCTACATTTATAGCTCCATTCATTTCAATTGCCTTAACCAAATCGTCAAGAAACTCAAATTCCACATAGCAAAATCCCTTGAATTTGTCTGTTTCTTTATCCATAACCAACCGAACATTTTTTATAGATAAATTCTGCAATGAAAAAAAATACTATGTTAATATTAGAATGAAGATTATGAGACATATATATCTTTTAATAAGGTGGGAAGGGCCTTATTGTTTAATTACCACTTTTTTTTTTATATCCCTTATCAACAATTCCGCCAGCGTCAGTCCATTTATAAATTTTTACTTGTAATATTCCTGACTTGAATAACATTTAAATGAACTGTTACAATATGGTAATAGTACAAAGTAATACCTTGTACTGTAATATCAGATAACAGGAACATGATTCAATTATGTTATTAGAACACAGTCTTTGAAACATCTTTTTATATAAACTGTTTTGTCTCTCGGAACCATTGGGTTTCGATTTGATTTTCAAGTTAGGATAAACTTTATTACATCACTATATTTTAAAACAATTTATAATTATTAACAAACTTATTAACTTCTGTTGTATCACTGTCTTTTCTTGAGTCACATTAGAAGAATCAATTGATGATAACAACATCTTGTCTTACAGGAATCTAAAGTTTTAGTATGTATCCAACATTTCCTATGATCATTATCTAGCATCACACCATTGTATCACCATTCATTGCTAGCATCATTATAAATTCATTAATACGTTAATACAAGAATATTAATTTATTTTCTTGTATGCACTGTCTGTTATAGGATCTGATTTTTAAGATTGTAATAAAATAACTGTTTAATACAATAATCATTATGAATTCTTATAAGAAATAATAATTGGTGAAAAAAAAATATACAAGTTTAAATCACAGTTTGTTTAGTTAATCTTAATCGCTAGACATATGTCATACATTTTGAAATACTAATAATCTTAATAATGATTTTGTAAATTGTGATAAATGTGGTAAGATACACACCTTAATAATATATTACAGATTGATTGACAGACATATAAACACCTAAGGATATAATTAATGTAAACAGAATAAATAACCTCTTAAACCAGCCAGTTAATAGAGAAAAGTTACAAAATTACTGGTTTATTTAATTAAGTATTTAAATTGTTTAGTTTCAATATATTTACGCACATCATTTGATCAGGTAATAACTCGTAAGTTATTTTAGCTACATTAAATAGACCATACCATTGACAGACTACATAGAATTGGAATTTATTTTTTATACCATTAAGAACAGTATATTTTCAAAACTATATACATTTACACATCAATTTCGCATTTAGGTATAATAAAACTTTATCATTCTTATTACTTACAGGAAAGATTCTGTTTATATCGCCTTGAATAATTCCGGAGGGTAAGTTTCCAACATAAGCTTTGAAAGGAGGCTCTGTAGGGAGCGGGCGGCCCCCGGCGGTTCTCCTGCCGCCACCGAAATCTCTGAAGGCACAACGAAATTTGCACTCAATTCATAACCTAAAAAATCTTACTAACAATCTTAAATAATAAAATATATTCAAATAATGTGCTAGAGGAATGATTTACACAAAAATAAATAAATAACTTATCGACTATGCACGTAATTTCAATTTTTTATTCAATTTATCGCACAACAAAACATGAAATTTAATTTCATGATAATATAATAAATGAAGATTGGATTTTATATACATGAAAGAACTATATTATATTTAAATAAAGTTACAGGTAAATGTAAGCAATAAAGAATTTTCCAATAAATACCTTGAATTAACATCGTCAAACCCACTTCGACCTGCCATGTTTAGAAACATGGAATATAGTCCGCGCGCGCATCAGTTTCTAGAAATGGCTGTGAATATTCAAACGCTTCATTTTTTTGGCTTCAAGAATAAAAAAATATACAAGAAAAATTATATGTGTTAAAGTTTTAAATACATCAATTTTAATTGGATTAAAACGAATAAAAAAAAATTTTTTTTTTCAGTATTTTGTTGTTAAAGAAATGTGAAAAAAATACCTATGTAATTGATTTTCTTCTTTTTGTATGGCTCAGAACGCGGCAACCCATGGAGTCTGGTCCTGTTTGGTCTTTACGGCAATCAAATATATAATGGTGATAATTTTATTACATTATATATCTCTATATTGTCTTGTGAACTTACTTCTTTTGCAATAATAAAAACTTCAGATCAGAGTGTGAATTAACGTTTGTGGATTGATTGTATTCAATATATGCTTTTTTCTGTCCTCTCTGATGTAATACAGTAAGTAAAGTGGAGAATGAATTAAGTACAAGATATTATTACTCTACACATTTTTAATTCACAAGAATGTATATTACTTTTAGAATAACAAAAGAAAAAGGCACTTATGTTTGAATATATTTAATTTAAATTTTATTTTATTATTATAAATACTTAATTTTTAAAAGGTACCACGGACCATTTTGAATCGTCTCCTATAGGATATATTAAAAGGCCGTACTAAGGAATGAATCCGTAAAGCCCGGACTACTTTGGGATCTCTTTGTAAAAATGTATAAGATAAAGAAAAATTATTTATGTTTTTATTTATAGCTCTATGACTCAAGAATGTTATCTTACTCAGACTGGCTGAAAGATGTTCAAATATATTTTTTTTTCTATCAATCACACAAATGAAAATTATAAAAAGCATCTATTTAATAAATACATACATACAGAATTTCTTTTTTACACAATCGCTATGAAGAATGATGAAATTATTATTGATTTTCGTCAAATTTCACCCTCTCGCTCCAGCAACGCTTTATCTAAATTGGATACATTTTGAGGAACACAAATTAATTTATACTCAAAAATACTACTAATTTACTCCTTACTAATCTCTATGGTTGAGGTAGTCCCTAGCTACTACTGCCATTTCCTATTCAAACTCTTTCACTATATCTCGTGCATATATATATATATGCAATCAAATCAAAGTCCAAACTATATTTCCTACTACAAATTAGAAATCATCTTTTAAGTTACTAAGGGTATAATGATCAAGACCATAAAATTCTATGGAGAGTAAAGTCGTAGAGGTCATAAATAAATACTACTATGTATTTATTCTACATGATGAATGTTCATCATAGATAAGAATCTTAACGTCCCAGGAGCATAGCTTGTTACTACTATGTCGCAGAACTTCAATGTATGATTTCTAAAAAAATTGTGTAATTTTTTTTTCTAACTTAACTAGCTTGACAGGCAGGCCTCTTTTTACAGTTTCACCGGACTACTAAGGGGAGCGCTTAAGGCACACTAACCAGATTTTATATAGGATACATATATAGGATATGTATAAAATACTGTCATCGGTGTTTTTATATGGTTTAGTGGAGTGAGTAGTCAGGTGGAACTGTAGAGGCCTTGCCAGGTTAACAGTGTAGGTCAGTTCGAAAAAAAAAATGTATGGTTTAGTTTTTTACATTAAAGATCTCATAATAATAATACACGGATGCTTATACAACGTAATTAATGCTTCGAAAAAATATTGCAATATATGATCCACTTAATACGTCTATGAAATTAGTTAAATTTACAGTTAAGTCAAAGAAATTTTACTTAATTTTTGACGTGATAACGTCTTATAAATTGATTAAAGCCGGCTGCACTCACGAAAAAGCATGGCTGGCTCATTGTCATGTTTCGCCAGAGCCGAACGTTAGAGCGGAACAAGCGATAAAGAGGTGCGTTCGGCCAAACGTTCGGCTTGTGGCGCATCATTTCTCTTCCACTCCATCGATAATTCAGTGACAATAATTCAATTCAATTCATAAAAGTATGCAATTTTTCATCAATGCTTTTTTATGACGTTATCACGTAAAATTATCGTCCATAAACCTCTTCTGTCTTCTCTGTCTGTCTTTACAGACAACCCAATTAATTACGTTTTACGTTTGTCATATTGGGATGACAAGGATTTATTATGGAAAATTTGCACAAATTTTACATTTTACTGTAACATTAAGATTGGAAAATATTAAAAAATATATTCTTTTTGGCACAGACGACAGGATTGCTATATCCAAATCAATACAGCTATTTTTTCAAAATTCACGTGATAAAATAGCACATTGACTTGACGTGACGTCAATACAATAATATGCCAACTCTCTATGGCATGTGAATATTATTTACATGCCATAGAATCAATATATTTTCATTTATTTTAATTGCAATTATTTTCCGATAGTGGATTAATTTTCAATAACATTTATATACTTTATTTTGTAAGTCAATGTCAACTACTGGTTTATGCAGTGACGTCGCTTTTTAAGTAACTTACTTATATAATCGAATTTTTCCAAAAAAAATGATAAATTTAAATATTCTCAATAAAGTAGCCTTCATAATTATTCTTATTGAATCATTAACAAAATTTCTTTTAATAATGTGTGCAAGTTCTCCACCACAAATCCGAATATATAGAAGAAAGTAATTAAGTGCTAATAAAAGCAGTGGCGGATTTGCCTTAAGGCCCAGGAGGCTCGAGCTTAGGGCGGCCAATCGTGACAAAAAATTAATTGATGATAACAAGAAATAACTCAAAAAAACTAAAAAATTCTAAAGGCTCGCGCACATTATGGTGGGGTGGGTGGCTGGTACTTACTACATGGCCTGGAGCTTAGGGCGGCCAAGACTGCAAATCCACCACTGGATAAGAGACAGAAGAACTGTTTGGGGATTCTAATAAAAGCTTCCTCATCATTTTTTTAATTTTGTTAAGTTTGTATGAGCGCATAAAAACCAGCAAAGAAATAAACAGTACAAAATGTAAGTTTCTATTATTCAGTATAGTTTTATTTTATCATTCAGTATTGAAAATACTATCCTCACCGAACTTTTTGATCGCTCTGAATATATAGTTGCGCAGAACACAAATATAGGTATAAATACATTTTATATTATATGTATATCAATGAGTAAACGATGAATGAATGAATGCCAATTTTCGAATCATATAATAAAATTTTAATGTTGTTTTATTTTATACTCTTTACTATAATTTTACACGTACAAGCCAAACCTTAGATTATATTCAGAGCGGCCAAAAATTGACGAGGAGTGTGTATTTATGTAATTTTATATACAATAATAATAAATGTAATAAGATTTTTGTACATGAAAAAATAATCTAATGATACAATATCTCCAGTATTTCATACTTTTTATTATTATTATATAAGTGAGATATATTAATAATTCGTATAGCATTAAATTTATTCGAATAATTAAAATAGTTTAAGCATCGATATTTGTCAACATCCCTAATTTATCTCTCCATGTGGATATTAAATGGAGTGGTGTTATGATTTTTAAAAGCATTTTCTATTTAAGTTTTAATAAAAATGAAAGACGAAACAGATGTGGATAAAAATCCCAAAAAGGATGTAATTGTGACACATTCTGTATTAGATGCGTTTAATTTGTTAAAGGCTACAAAAGACGATATTAAACTTACAGGTGGAGCTAAAATCATATCGCAGCTCAGAGGAAATGAGGTTAGATTTCTTCTTATTATTTATTAAAAATGTAGTATATATTTGATTTCAAGAAACTGTAATAATTAACAGTTTTGTTATTACACAATATTTGACAGAATGAAAGAGAAATCCACTATGCGCTAAAAAGGTTGATAAGAAGTTTAGGCGCCAATGTGCCCGAAACAAGAACTGGTTATTTTGCGACCTTAGTCACATTATTGGCAAGATTTAAACAAGTAAATGTTAAACAGATACTAGAAATAGTTAAGAAGGAACTACACGCGAATGGGTCTTCTAAAAGTGTGAGTAAACTTACTTTTTATTTACTATATTGATTTAGTTAATTAAAAAAATTAAATCAAAAAATTGTGTCCACTATCAGTCATCTACAGTTTTTGTGTTGTTTGTGTTTGTAAAACAATATATTTTATGTATTTATAAGGAGTTATTTAGGCTATATAACATTAATAAGTAGTGTAAGTTTTATCTATGTGTGGACAACATGTTGGACATCAGTTCAGTACACTTTTATTATTCAGTTTTTGTCCTCATTCGATTGTTACCTGTTTTGTTTTCTGTATATATGAATATGTGCTATAAAAATGTTAAAATAGATCCTTACTTTTGTTGTGATAATACTTAATTTGTTGTGAGATATACTAAATTTATGAGCATATATAAAAGCATATACTTGAAAATTTCCCAAGAAAGTAATTTATTGGGTGTTTTAAGAACTATTAACATCACTAACACAATAACATAATTATGTTTATGGCAGCTGCCGCCTGTAGTAAGTTGTCGATTAGCATTCAGATTGTTCTAGAAATTTTGATAGCAATATTACAATTACATTTTGTTGAATAACAATTATTATCTCATGTGATTTGGAAGGCAATCACTACATAGTATAAAACAAAGTCGCTTTCTCTGTCCCTATATCCCTATGTCTGCTTAAATCTTTAAAACTACGCAACGGATTTTGATGCGGTTTTTTTTTAATAGATAGAGTCATTAAAGAGGAAGGTTTGTATGTATAATAACATCCATTAAATAGTGGAGAAATACTGTTATTTTTGAGGTTTCTAATGTTATGTCGTATATAATTAATTTTTTTCTGCTTACATTGCAACAAACGTAGGCTGAACCCTATGACATTTATCAAAATAATGTAAAATATTGTACACATTGAAAAGGTCTACAGAAAACTCCACAATGGTATATGTCTATCTCTTATCGATATCCCACGAAAACATTTTTTTTTCATTTACTTTTTATGACAAATAATGGCTAATTTTCAAAGCGATTTTAACCAATACAGCATTAATCCTTATCCAACTAAATACCTTAAATACATTGATGATTTAATATAGATCTATGTGGCCCTTTACAGCATTACAGCATATGATTTAAATTAATATTTTTAAAGATATTATAGATTTAAAAATAGCATTTATTATCTGGGCAGTAATGAATAAATCAAAACTACTGGATCGATTTTAATCATTTTTTCTGTGAATGACATAGGCTATATATTTTGTACCCATGCGAAGCTGGAGCGGGCCGCTAGAAATATAATAAAATATAATGCAAATTGTCAATCAGACACTCATGATAATGACATCTGGCTTTTGGCTACCAGCCTATACAATAGTAGTAACTCTTAAAACGGCTATATCCTAAAAACCTATAGCAGTCAGAACAGGAAAGATTAAACTCTTCCTTTTGTATTTTCTTTGCATTTATTCTGTGTATAAGGACCTTCATGGTCTCACTGAGTTTTTTTGTGTGAGCACTTAAGGCACTCAGTCAAATGACAGCTAGCTTAAACTGACCAAAGTAGACAGTCCTCATCTTGTATTGTTGCCTTGAACATTCCTTGCATATTGTGTGCTGTTCACCTTTTATATACTTCTTTTGGTCTGGGTTGAAGGGTAGGGATGAATACTGTCTGATTATAGAAAAACCTTTTTCACCTACATATTGTAATTTTTGGAATATATTGTTGGTTAATAATTTATTTGTTTAAATTTCAGGAAATAGGTAATGTAGCGCTTGGACAAATTTTAGTATGTGGTGCAGTATTCAGGTCTGGTCTCATGTTAACATCAACAAGCGAGGAACAAACTGAAATCATGCAGTTACTGATAGCTGCTAGTAAAAAGAAATCATATCTGAGCACAGTGACCTATCTTATTCTTTTGGACTTTGCTAGTGGAGTATGTAATTGTGAAAATATTAAACTTAATATGTAAATAATTCTTATGTGAGTTAATAAGAAAGATAATATTTAAAGTTTAAATAAAAAAACATTTCTTTTATAGGTAAATGAAGACCAATTTTCAACAATCATTTGGGCACATGTTAAAAACGAATTAAAGAAAGATGTAACTGATCATACCTTAGACTCTCTATACTTCTTGATGATTGCGAATAAGAAGTTCCCAAATAAGGTGAAACTCAGAAAACTTTTGGGAGTTCCTGACATACTTTGTGAAGATAATATTCATTCAATCTCTGAGAAACTTTTGGTTTGTATTTTGGATATTTTGTTAATCAGTTGTCTATGTAATTCTCCAAAAATTATATTCATAAAAACATGGAAAAGATATTTAATATACACAATTCTTATTATTGCAGGCTGGAGTAGACTTTAATTCTATTGGTCATCCAATTTATAAAGAAATTGGTATTCAAATTGCAAACTCTCCAAATCTGAAGCTATTTTGGGTTTCAGGAATAGACAGTCAGCTGGTAAAACATAACAGAAATAGAGAAATGGTGTCTGTTATCATATTAACCACAATACTAAACAACATGCAAGAGAATGTTGAAGTTATCCCTGAATTGATAAGCCAGAACTTTTTTAAACTTGTAATGGATTGGTTCAAAGGTCTCCAAACTGCAAGCAAAATAAGAACTAAGAGAGATAATGAGGATGATAACAAATTAATGATAAAAAAGCAGAAAGAACTTTTAAATGCTCTAGCTAAGGCATTAAAAAGTGAAAAGGTCGATAGTAAAATAAGAATTGAAATATTAAATAAATTACTTTTCAATCCAGGTGAAATGAATTTTACAGATATTACTGGAACAACTATAATAAAGTCCATTATTGTTGATTTGGATAAGGATGGGGTGACAAAAATGGCAAAGCTATTGAAGGGTGTACTTTTGAATACATCAAAGAAACACATAAAGGAAGGTGTTGAAAGAAATTGGTACAATAATGAAAGATTGAAAGCAGCAGAATTGATATCATATTTAGTAAGTCATGAAGCTATGAAGGATGATACTGAATTCAAATTGACTTATATGAAACTGTTGATGTGTTTTGGTTTTTTTAAAATTGGAGGGAATGATAGTGCAGTTGTTAGCAGTGACTTTTCTGGTGAGTTTCTTAAGTTTTTTGTATTTTCGAATCTGGTCTTCCTTTATCTATAATATAAAAATGAATCGCTAAATGTGTTGCTAAGCGCATTACTCGAGAACAGCTGAACCGATTTCGCTAATTCTTTTTTTAGAATATTCCTTGAAGTACGAGGATGGATCTTACGGAGAGAAAAATTAAAAAAATTACTTGGAAAAGTTTTAAAACGACACTTTTCTATACTCCCATACAAATGATTCGTAATACTTAAAAGTCAATTTGAACTTTAATACCATACTATAAAGTTTAGTGTTAGTGGAGAGGTTCCGGGAAGGCAAAACAATTGAGTGACGTTAGTATCGTATAAATATGAATGTCAATATTTATACGATGGTCCAGAATAGCAGAATAAGTATTAAAAAACGGACTGTTAGTCGTTACAAAGTTCGCTGGGGTCAGCTAGTTTACAATACGAATATAACATTTACTTTGATATAGCTCTCTACTAATAAATTTGCTTCTTATTAATGCAGTGCTCTTACATTTTCCGCAAAGATTGAAATGGTCAGGTAGTTTTTTTTTTCTAAAAATTGTATTATGTTATATTCTGCTACTCCCATGAATGTATTAAATTACATAATTATGTTTTTACTGACAAGTAATATTTAGAGCTACATTACTTTTATTTTTAAATAATATGTAATATGCATATCATATCACTCTAAAGCTAAAAACTTTTAATAATTGTTATTACTAAAATTAAAGAACAATTTCATATGGACCAATTTCATTGTGGCAATAACAATCTTAACACAGTTCAGCTATAGCATCTTAGTAAAGAGATGATTGAAAAATATTTTTTCCATTACAGTAATCTTATAATTAAAATTGATTCTTTTATTATTTACTAATTTTTAATCTTTTATTTTCAGGAAGCATCAAAACTTGTTTCTACCGCTGTTTCACATCCCGTTTTTCTAATGTTGATAGCCTAGTAACTGTTTTATCATCTCTGTGTAGTTTCATATGCTCCATATTAGAGAAAGAGAATGTTCGAATTAAGTTAGAAAAACAATTTCCTCAAGAGAATGTGGAGTGTTGGGAAATGCTTATCGGAATTTGTCAAAATATTGAAAAACATGAATTAAAAACGAAAGTTGATAAGGTTTTCCTGATCCTACTATATCAACTTGGGTTATTTTTATTTTCTGAACCTACTCATGTTAAAATTGCTAGAAGTTCAATAAAAGAGTTGAAAAGTTGTTATGAACATTACAAAAAAGTTGAAAAAAACAAAACAAAGGTTGTTAATGAGAAAGCTCTAATTGAAGAACCTGAATGGATTGAAGTTATAGTGGAAGTCTTGTTGTCTATCCTATCTGCTGAATCAAGTGTGCTTAGGTCAGTTGTTCAATGCGTATTTCGTCTTTTATGGGAATATTTGACACCTACATCTGTAGGACAAATTGTCTCTGTGCTTGATCCAGAGAGCGAATCTAATCCTCTGACACAAGATAGTGAGTCGGAAGAAGATTCTGATAGTGAAGAGAAAAAAGAAGAAAGTGATCCATCAGATAAAAGTGACAATGATGATGAGGAAACTGAAAGTGAAGTTGAAGAAGACGATGATGATGAATTGAAAATCCCTGATCAGCTCAGAATAGCTGTTCAGAAAGCGCTAGGTGTTGCTGCACCTGCCTCGGATACAGAAAGTGTTGATGCTGATATGATAGATGAAGAAGAAGGAAAAAAACTTGATGAAGCTTTGGCTGAAGCGTTTAAGCAATTCCATCAAGGTAAAACGAAAAAATCAAAAAAGGATCGTAAAGATAAAAAGACCCTTTCAGACTTCAGAATTCGAGTTATTGATCTAATTGACATATACTTAGAAAAAGATCCATCAATGGACATCTGTTTAGCAATGATTGCACCCTTGACAAGATGTTTAGAATTTTGCATTCAAGACAACCATTTCAGTGAATTAGAAAACAGAGTGCGAAAAACAATAAAGAATTTAACGAAAATAAGGAAATTTTCAACAACTGATGATGTGACAGTTGATATACTGTGCGACTATTTAAAAGTTATTATTGATAAAGGCGAAAGGTCTCATTTTATGTTTCAAGCTTTGGGTGATGTTATTACATATGTTGCTATTTTTATAATACATTGCTCACAAAAAATTGTCATTAAACAATCAAAATCACCTAAGAAAATCAAATCTTCACCACTTGTCGAGATATTTAAGGAGGCATTGCAAAATTATTTTCAAAACAGAAGCTGTTTACTTCCAATTATTTTCTTTCATAATGTATTGCAGACAGAGTGGGATGGGAATTTTGAATTAATACCAGTAATAATGGACAATGTTTTTAATCAGGATATTCGACAGTTTCGTCGTAGTGAAGGTATCGAATTGATAGCTGGATTTTATCGAGCTTTAAAAAGAAATAAACCCACATCTGATACTTCTTTAGGTAAACTATCAAAACTAGAATCTAAGTTTTCAGACACATTGACTTCAACTTTGAAAGGAGAAAAAGAAATTACAGTGAAGAAGAATTTCATTGTTCTTTTGAAAAAGTTGGTTAACACAATGAAAATGTTTCACGAAAGTAGTCATATTAATTCTACATTAGATTTTACGAATTTGTTAGATATTATAGCATCATGTAAAACTATCTCTAGTGGAAATGATAAAAATCAAATACAAAATGCAAGTCAAATGCAAAAGAACAACAACAAGGCAAGAACGTTAAAACAGAATAAAAAATCGAAGAAAAAGAAAAGAAAGTTAGAACAAATGAATGGACACTCAGAAGAATTACAAATAAAGAAAAGCAAAATAAACTCTGAAAACTTTGATGAAAGTGACTAGGTATACAGAGTTTTAAGTTAATTTTATTGCTAATAAATCTTTACAATGAAATCATCATATCTTAGTTTTATTTTATCAAATATTTGATCTTTTGTAATGGTTACGAATATTACTGGCTAGTTATGTTTTTTTATGTATTGTAGTTAAGGATAATAATATTGGGAGATATTGGGATAGATGGCAAGCCTTAGTTGACCTATGCCCAGCTAGGACAACTTATCAGCTCTAAGTCCTTTTCCTAACTTCCTGTTCCTTCTTATTTCCTCTTCTTAACTTAATCTAGTTAATAAGTAAAGAGCAGTTCAAACATCACTGACTACGTAATAAGTGATATTTCACGAGTTTCACTACGTCTAAAATGTATATTACATATAGCGCAAGTAATTTTAGTATACACAGAACACTCTACAACAACATACAGTTCAGTACCATCAGAGGTTTCCATTGCCCGATGCAAATCTACGCTTCAAAAAAAAAAAAAAATCAACGTTACAGTGACAACAGTTGGCAATAAAATCTGTGACTGAAATCGAATCATAATTTCAACACTTAAACTTTCATTTACTTATAGATTTTGTGATAACCTTTGAATGGGAGAATTTATTTCTTTTGCAGTTACAGTGTAGTTGTCATGTAAATAAATATTGTGGTCGTCGTCCTCCTTTGATACGACGTGTTGCTGTTATTAATTGCTATATTCAAAACATAACAGTGATGTATATTAATTAAATTTATAGCAACCAATCATCTAGATTATTACTGCAATTATCGAGTAAGTAAGTGTCTTGTGTCTATTGGTGGCTTCCTAGTTAGAACTTTCCAAGGAGTTTTTGTAGCATCTCAGAATTCATGCTCTGTGGTATTATTAGCCATCTACTTCACTTGTACACAATAACCGAAATATATTACGTAAAATGCCACTAATATTACAAACTATAGAATCAAGTAACACAGGATTATGAATAAAATATAAAATCCACTATATGACAAATTAAGATTCCGCCAAAAACTTCAGTGATATATTATTATTCCCGAAATAACTTCATGGTGTTAGTTAGTTACGTATAGTAAAGGATTAAGGAGATGTGTTTAAAACGTTACTTGTACTAATGTGCATTACACTTTTCGGTTGGTAAGAAAATCTAAAGTGTAGGCTAATGTATAAGTTTGCTGATAAAGATTGTTCAGAAAAGGAAAAAGAAACGAGAATGAATATAACAAATCTTTAAATAAATAAATAATAATTCGGAAATTATTATTCGAGAATTATTACACGCTGAGAATTACTTAATTATATGTAAGAAAGCTAAGTGCCTACACGAACATTTTAATGTCCATTTATTTATTATATTGCTTTATAATTTCTTGTAATAACATTGAATATTTAAACTAATTTGTTTTAATTATTTTCACGTTTTACTAACACGCTAATAAAAGTTGGTAAATTAATACCAACTGCTAAAAAATAATATTTCCGATCCATAATTTTAAGAAATTGGACACAATGAGGGCCTTAAAAAATATTTTCATTAACAAATAAAAAAAGCTAGCTCTACGATACTGGTTGCGTTAACCTCGCGACTAAGCACTTTCCTATAATATAAAATACTCTGTGTTAACCATAAATAATTATAAAGTAATATATATATTAATACACAGATGGCGCTAAATGTTTTATAAAGAATGTAAGGTATTACTAAAAAATCCTCTTTTAAAAATAAGTAGGTACAAAAAACAAATAAATACATAAATGTATATGTATTTCTTTATAACTTACCCTGCTACTTATATCTTAATTTTACTCATTATTTTTAATTTTGAATATAGCAACATTTTTACCGGAAATAAGTAGCAACTCATATGTTTCACAATCTGCTCAAAACTCAGCCAGCCATCTTTTGTGGAAAAATAATTTATTTTGTGTCGTCAGGGTAAATTTCATAATTGTAATTAATGTCAGAGCCACAGTCTTCGCTTTTATTAAAAAAGCAACTAGCTGGTAAGTATTTTATGTATGCAAATAATGATTATGCCAGTCACTATTTGAGTTTGCCAGTCGTCTTAGCATTCATTGACCTCAGTCTTGAAATTTGACTATCTTTGTGATTTTTGTAAAGGCAGTGAACTTCGCAGCGTCGTATAAGTTTAAAAATATTTAATTGTAACATTTTATAACCTGCTTTCAATAGTAAAATCAATATCAGTCTATGACAGGTATCCTGTGCCAAAGACTTGAGAAATTACTATTTACGATTGAGAGTTGGCAAAGTTTCATATTTATCGTGAATATTAAGCCTAAACGTGCGTGAAATGCGAAAAATATGAATTTCTCCACGGCTTTTATATATTGCTATTGCTTGGCTGTTATTTTCAGAATTGAACAAAAATCCTGTGGAAGGATTTTCTGCTGGGTTAATAGATGATAATGATATATACAGATGGGAAGTACTTATTATTGGTCCTCCAGACACATTATAGTAAGTAGAATTAGTATTTAAAATCACACATAAAGATAGTGAAGATTATTTTGTCAGTTCATGCTAATTAAATGACTAACACCCTTTACATTTGTTTGTCCCATTAACAAAATTATTTTAATGACTTTCTCATTATCTCTTTAAAATGAAAATCTAGTATACATTGATTATCATTATTTACTTCTTGGGATGATGTTGAATACATGATTGTATAAACAAGAAATATTTCATAATATATATACTTGTAATTATATATAGGCAACATAAAAATGTCTTTCATTGATAGATTTTATACTAAAAATTACCTGCAATTAATTTTTTATTCATCTGTTCTTGCTGAGTCTACATTTTAGTATCTTTATTGTGGTTTGAAATATAATACAAAACAATACTTAAAATAAATTTTTGAAAAAAAAAAAAATTAACAAAACTTAATATAAATTTATTATATATTTTCAGTGAAGGTGGGTTTTTCAAAGCTCATTTAAATTTTCCAAAGGAATATCCTTTAAGGCCACCTCGAATGAAATTTGTTACTGAGATATGGCACCCAAATAGTAAGTATCAAACAAATGCACTGTTCAATAATGTTTGTTAAAAATAACTGATATCTGTAACTTTCTGTGGATTGTTTGTTAACTTAACAATATATTTTATGAACAAAGGAAAAACCACTTTGCCCACTTCATAAACACTTTTCCACGCCAAGAAAACAGATTGTTGACCCTGTAGTTCTTATAAATATACAAGATTTTTAAACTTTAATAACTAAATATTAAATAAAACTGGCCTGTTAATTTTTTTTTTTAAATAAGAACCAAGTGACAAGGTGGACCTCTATAATTTTATCTATATAGCTATAATGTTAATAGACCTTAAACTAAGCTAGTAATCTCATCCATGTTATTTACATAATAAAATTTAATAATAAGTTAGTGTTAGTGACAAGTTCTAGTAAAATAGATTGCATGAAAACCTTCTCCAAGGAAATACTATTTGATTTGCCAATTCTTATGATAAAGGGTTGAAGGACATTAGAGTTTACCAATGTTGGTAATATATCTAATTCTATTTTTATATATATGGCTTATTAGTTTATGTTTAAGTATAATTTAATTTTATTTATGAATTTTGTTACTATAAATAATATATATAACTGTCTTAAATTTATAAACAAGCAATATAATAAATAAAATATTTATCAGTTTCACTGGAACTTGTTATTCTTAAAAATTATAAAATAAAAATTATAGAATAGATGTATAACTGAATTTTGTCAATTGAGCACAAACCTTCCTTTGTGACAATTGTAATCCTTGAGTTTTAATAATTTTTTATATGATATTGAATATAAATTAAATGGTAAGAGGTTTGACATTGTGTGTACATCACATATAAATTACTGTATAGCTTTCTATTATTTTTTTTTGGTTTTACTTCTTAGACAATTTGGCTCTTAATAAATAATATTGCATATTTTAATTTAATGTAAAGTTACAAAACTTTTAAGTAACTATGATTTTTATAAGTACTGTATGTTCACTGATGTGTTGTCTTGCCATGAAGAAGTGGGACAAGCTGTGTGGTGTACATTGTATCAAGTAAGAATTTTATATAATTGTGTGAATAGTTGTCCATAATATTAGTATTCATAATAAAGTTCTCTCATATTAAACTGTTTTTGTGAATTTCAGTTGAAAAAAATGGTGACGTATGCATATCAATATTGCATGAGCCAGGTGATGATAAGTGGGGTTATGAAAAGGCTTCAGAGAGGTGGCTTCCAGTGCACACAGTGGAGACGATCCTCATCAGTGTCATTTCCATGCTGGCTGATCCAAATGACGAGAGTCCTGCTAATGTTGATGCTGCGGTAAGTGATAGTGCTTAATTGTAAATATTTTTGAACGATCATTTCCAAAATGAATAGTATCTTTTTATTTGTAACCTCAAGTTAACTAACATGTTTAACTTACTGTATCGCAGCCAGTTTAGCTTGGGAAGATACATGTTGTTGCATCCAAGGTAACACCTCAATTTCAGGTTCGGCCACTTTGTCATCCTTGAGGTTGTTGCCAAGAGGTTGAGCACCATAATCGCTCGCCTTATTGTTCCAGTGAAGCTGTGATGGCCCATTAGGCCAATAGTGTCAGTTTAAAGAAAAAAATTGGATTTTTGTTATTGCGCAACAATCAACAACGTTTTGTGTTAACTAATCTTTAAGTAATCCTCATATCCTCGACTGCAATCAAAAGCAGGGTGGATGAAAATTTACCTTTTCATAGGAATATTTTAAGACTATTTGTGACGACTAACTATTTTCTTTCAACAGCATTATAACATTTCTATTCTAGTGATTCAATTTGATAATCAAGATATGGGAGAAATGTGAAGAAATGTAATCATGAATACTGGTTTTATATACAATTATTAATACTTCGAGTTGTAGTTTTTGGAGAAGTAGTTACACATACTAAATATGAGCTGTTATTGGCATTACATGTAGGAGTCAAATGATCCAGTTATAATTTATTTTGTTTCAACTTTCTTGTAATATTTATTGTCAGTCATTTATTTTCTATCCATATATTTTATATCAATGTTAAATGCTACAATTATAGGGACGAGTTGCTGGATTCGTGCAAGTTTAGAAAATCCAAGTCCGCAATATATTATCTTAATAAATATTATGTACTTCTGCATTAGAAACAAGTAACCAAAATATTATTTTACTTATTTCTTTTAAGTGTATTGTAACTTTGACATAAAAAATTGTAAATTCCATAAATTAGTATAAATATATAGTGTATGTATGTATTCCATTACAATTTATTTATATAAATAATATTGGGATATTTTTCTTTCTTTTATAGTTTGTTTAAATTTTTAGGTTCCATTTTCATGTATTCATTTTACATATTGTTTATTTTTACTTATATATTTAAATGTTTGTATTCACAGAAAGAATGGAGAGAACGATATTCGGATTTCAAAAAGAAAGTTGCCAGATGTGTTAGGAAAAGTCAAGAAGATTGCTTTTAGGAGAGAGGGGGAATTTAGAATTTAATAATTATCGTTGAAAAAGGGCCACATGCAACATTATAGTAACAACAACACATCACACAGAGGGATACACTTACAACAGAGATTACTAGATCATCTCGCAAACATCAATGATGTGCATCCCCACAGTTGTAGATGTGTGTGCTCATTCTGTTTCTTTTTGCAGAAAGAATGGAGAGAATCATATTCGGAGTTTAAAAGGAAAGTAGCACAGTGTGTCAGAAAAAGCCAAGAGGATTGTTCCTAATTAACAGTGCCCTTTTTCATTGATTTAGTGAGTGTTCGGTGATGCGGTTAGGACATTAAGAGCATAGAGAGACCCCTGGCGTGACTCACAGTGCCACTGCCGGCCTCCATCCGGGTTAGAGACAATATTGAAATTGATTTAATTAAATACTTAATGTGATTAAATGGTAATGCTGCCGTTTTTTATAAATTATTACATAGAATCCGAGGTCTTTTTTCATCTTTTTTAAGACATATTAGCTAGCTATTGTTATAATGATGGAAATGAGTATGGTAATTTTTATAGAAAAAAGAAACAAAACTGCATTTTCATATGACATCCTTTTAATTTTAGAAATTTGATCTCTGTGGAGTAGAAACCAAATCTGAAGTAATTATAAACAATTTATTTATTATGTATTGTGCGTCTCGCTAATGTAAAAAAAAAGAATTGTAAACATGCAATAAAATGAATATTGTGCTAAAAAATTGTAAAATGCATTAGTAAATTTTTTGTATGTATATTTTTTAGTTACCGAACTATGCAAAGGATACCCATTAGTATCTCTAATGACACAGCTTCTCAGAATTTTTAGTGCTAATTTTAGTAATAAATTAAATACCTAATTATAATTTTTACTAAATAAATAATAAATACGTTTTATAAACTTATCATTGTATCGATTCTACCTTGTCTTTCGGTAACATAAGAACAATATGAAATTATGTGTTAAAAATGCCTAAAAATATGTATTTTGTAAACTTTTTCCATATAAGAAATTTTAAATTTAAATTATAAGGTTAAACAAGTTTGACTGTAATAATTTTGATTTAAAATTAATGTTAAAAATATAATCTCACCTAATTATAAAAAAAATCCGTGACAAATGTATTAATGTTAATGACCCTGGTCCGGTCCTACATGATGTTATTTGTGACGTGTATAAAAGTTTTTAACTGTGTATGTATATTTTTTGCTATAAAATTATAATGCAGTGATCAAAATAACATTTCATTTACCTACTAATTCCCACTTTTATGTATTGTGGAAATAGTGTTACTTACATATTAAAATGTTTAGAATGTTGAAGAAGTTGAGTAAACAACGCTGAAGTAGACAAGAAGTGGTTTGGTCCACTTATAGTTAAATGGTCTCTATAGCCTACAGCTAACCATCTTCAGAAAGACAAGCCCCGAGGCTACCGCTTAAAGATGTGAGTTGAAAAGCCTCATATCGTTGTGTAGGGTTCATATTGCTCCAACGAAACATGATAGGGCAAATACTGCTGTTTTATGGTAGATATAAGTGTGAAACTATGATGGCTCAGTTAGCATATTCGGACACAATATTCATCAATGTAGGGTCCACTCCATGCGAATGACTCCTGAATTTTCAATGTAAAACCACTGTGATGAAATCTTACCATGGTGGTAGTACTTTTTTATAAATAGCTAGCCAGGCCTAGCTACTATTCTCAAGTAATAAATGTTACCAAGCATCTATAGTTATTTTCGGGCAGCGGCACCTAAGCGCCAGTTCCCTTATATTAACGACCTCATCGTCGGTTAAGAGCAAGTGAGATTGTGGTCAAACTTTAAAATCTATAAAGTGAAAATATTGATGCTTCCACAGTTAACCTCGCACAGGCTAATATCATTAGCAGTTATCACTCGTATGATACATTTAAATGCAAAAGAAAGAAATAAGATTCTAGTACATTTTCATAAGTTTGAAGGACTTGTTTTTGTTCCATGTAAATTTGATGTAATCTACAAATATCGTTTTCTGACAGCGCTGCAGTATTATGAGGGTAGACAATGGGAAAAATTGCGATTCGGTGCATGTAACTTAAAATGCATCAGGGAAACGTCGTAATCTGTAGATTGCGCTTTTAGCGAAGTACGTCTAACTCGTTTTCTGATTAAATATAATGTGAGAAGTTCATATTTATATTGTTCGAAATTCCATTTACTTACCAATTTTCATGGAGATTGGTTGAACGATATAGAAATTCTTACAAGTCGTGGTGGTCAAGCTGTTTGGTCGGTGGAATGTAAATTAGATGTCTGCAGATTCGAAACCACATCTTTGGAAATTCACGTACATTTACTAAATGAAATTGGTAACAGCCTTGAAAAATGTTCTTTTAGTAGCACCATAAGTGGGAAAATACACAAGAACTGCGGATTCCTCGGAGTTTGAAGTCGCCAATACGTCGTGAGTCAGTGTGATTATGCCCATATCTTCCATCGAGAAAAGACTTATGGCCCTGCAATTACAGGCTGATGTGATGATGATATAGACATTGATGCTCTGCAACGCCACCTAGTCACAAGCCATACTAAAATAGATAGCATTAAAACAAATATATATGCTCACTTATCATCAATAAGTGTTGGAAGTTTATATGTCTCAGGGTGTAACCTCTTGATATAGATAGTGATAGAAATTAGTTCTATTTGGTTTGGTTTATCTTCAAACCTTTACATTAATACTCTTTATAGTGCAACAGTTACTATATATTATGAAGAAATATCTGCAGTAAATATTTACAATATTACTGTTTCTATTATCAGTTTACAGAATATAAGTACTTATGGATGACCTCTCCCTTTAATGGTCTATAGTGTCATGAAAATTTACGAGGTAGCACTATAAGCCATTAATGTTATAAAATAAAAAAATGTGTGCTCATGGCCACACGAAAGCAGTGAAAACATTTTATAGAAAGTATATACTTCATAAAGCCAACATCACGCGGCGTTCCCAGATGATTACCTATCTAAGTACTGACTGCACCTCAGGGTAACTTCAGTGATCAGACGAGAACCAGGGTTTTCAATACTCTACCCGACACAGTGTTTACTTCCGCAATTTTTCGTGACACAAACAGGTTGGTTATCACAATTTTAAAGCTTTTTCATAAAAAATTCACATCAAAATTTTCTTTTTTGTGAAATCGCGTTTTTTCAGGAAGACACCTAAATAAATTAGCTTAAAAAACAAAATTTTATCATAATACCAAATTTAAGTCAAATCAATAATGTCACATATTACAAGAATATTTCTTTTAAAGTTATAAGTTATAAATATAAAGAAATTTGTGTATTGCATATATTATTATTCACTGTCAGAATTTTCTGCTAAAACTAAACCATTCAAACTTCTAGGGTCAAAAGTACTTTCAAAACACCTCTTAAATACTGATTTTTTAACAGTCTTTGATGTGGGTGATGCTGGAATTAGATCGACGTCCATGTGTTCATTTTCAGCTCTAGAACTTTCCTTATTTTGGCTACCATTCATGTTTTCCTGTGCAGTGGTATCACTGGGGACATCAATAAAATTAAACAAATGAGAATCTTCATCTAATTGTTTCGATATATCAACATCTAAAAGTGGTCTTTTCTTCTGTGGTCCTTGAATGTTTGAATCTTTTCGTTTGGTTCTTTCCACATTTGTATTTTGTGTTGACATTTCTGTAGCATTGTCAGGTTTTGATGTGGCCAGGACAAAGTGAGCTTCAAATGTTGAACCATTATGGACAATAAAAACAACTGGCCTGCCTGTTGTTTCAAAATTTATTTGAATAGATAAATTTAAAGCTTCAGCAAATGTAAGTAATGCTTTAAATTCTTTTAATGTAAATGTTATATTTGTTTCTATTCCTATTGTGTAACTTTCAAATTCTGCTGCTTTTAACACAATTTGTGATCTTATAACTTTAGATAAGTCAATATTACTATCAATATAATTTCTCAATACTAAAGATTGTGGTGACACCTCTAATGTTACTTGATCATCTGAATGTTGGAAATTGCTCAGTGCTTCAGATAAAATCCTTTGTGGTGCTATTATTCTGAAAATATTTAAAATATTGCATTTAAGTTAAACATTTCAGAAATAAAAAAATGATACTAGAATGAGTAGTACCCAAATAAATTTTAAATTGAAATATGGACAGAATCATTAATAATAATAATACCTGTTTGGTACTAAATCCTTTGTGTAGACAGCTTGCATAGCCTTACAGTCTAATATGGACACAAAGTGTGTTTTCACAATACCTTGTCGGCATTTTAATTGAAATATTAGTTTGCAGGATTCAGGGTCAAGTTTTATTTCTAGATTTTCTACTTGTTTATCCATATGTGTAGGAGATTTAAATGTGATGAGTGCAGACTTCATGGATATTTTACATTTCAGACCTTCATTGTCTTCGGTAGAGTAATAATTATAATTAAAGTATGAAAAAAAACTTTTATTAAATTTGACCATTGCATATGCCGACTCTGCCGAGTTAAGTGTCCTTAAAAGTATACAATCTGGCAACGATTCCAAGTATAATTCATCTCCAAATCTCGCTAAAGCATGTACTGTCCGACCTAAAACTAAAAATCGATCTAAATGTTGAAAATGTTTGAAGTAAACAAGAGTAAGAAAAACAAATTATTTATCCCTTTTACCTTTGACATTTGGTCCTGGAATATGACATTTCATTATATACTTTTCTTGATAAATTGGTAACTTTAATAATAATCTAACAAATATATTTTACATTTGTATAATCATACTATTTCATAAATTATAACAAACATATCATCATACTTTGAAGTTTAAATTTTTTTGGTTAAATGTAGTGTTGCCCGATGACATTTATTTATTACATGAATAATCGGAAATTTATACATTGTATTAGGCAGGAACTATAATATTTCGTAACAGTGTTCCTTAAAATGTATGGAATTTGCCTAGCACTGCTGTAGTTAGAGGGAGAAATTTGAAGGAATGCGCATATAACTTTATAATTTATGTACATACCGATGATCGAAAAAAGACGCTGAATTGTTTCTTAGATAGTTTTGCTTTTACGACCACTTGGGCAACTTTTAATTGCATGCTATGTTAATTTCAGGTAAGAAATACACTCTAGATACAGTAGTATCATTTTGGCATGTTATGGAACTTTTATTGCATACGTTTTGAAAACCATTATGAGATACTTCTTCTTATATGTAAAACTGTCAGCAGTATTACAAAATATAATGTGAAAAAACAAGGTTTTTTTTAAACTGACCAACACAATTGGCCTGTTGGTCCATTACAGCTTCACCGGACTAATGAGATGAGCGCGTATGTCACTCAGTTGCTTAATAACAAGCTTAAGGTTGGCAAAGTGGCCGTTTGGCTGTTGCCGTGTTGCCGTAGGAATTAGTGAAGCTAAACTAAAATAACCAAGTTCGAAAAATTTGGGAAAAAAATAAAACCCCTCCACCATTTGTGTACCTATCTGTGTGTGTGTGCATGTATGTGGAGGTGATCTGTGTTGTGATGGTGAACTAGAAAATTAAAAGTTTTGAATGTCACTCCGGAGAATCGAACTTAGGCTTGAGCCGGGCGCGGACACGTTCTTTTTGAGTCTTGAGTTGGAGAGGCCATACATACATATGAGAACTATGGATGGTTATTTTGGTCTATATATAGACTATTCACAAAGGATTAGAGACAAAAATGGACAGATGAGAAAAAAACGATTACTGGATTAATAAAATAAAAGTAAAAACTACAAATGAACAATAGTGTCTGAATAATAAAGTAATAGACAAGGCTGGAATAATAACAATTTGCCACATCTGACAAATACATAAAGTTTAAAACAATGGGTCCAGTAAAGGAATAATTTACGTTACGCGATATTTTGATTCACAATCACTCTGTCGGTGATTATGATTGTTTATTTAATAATTTACTGACAAAAATACCGCTTTATTCAAAGATTGTGTAACAAGTGTATTACAGCATTGACTATGCTATTTGATTGCCGCCACTCACATATCAAAGTTCATCGACGTTTCAGAGATTAAAATAAGTATAAAGAAATTTGTGGTCGTAAGGATAGGTAGATGTTATAGTAATAATACATTAAGCAAATCCTAACTTATAAATGTAAACATGAGTTTGTTTGTTTGTTGTGCTTTCACGCCTTAACTATTTAGCTAATTATTAGGAAATTTTGCAAACAGGTTGTCAGGAGTAGAAAAAAGGACACATTATTACCATACCTTTATATTGAATTGTAATAATCATTTACTACGTATCAATTTCGATCATACTCTATGTACAAAGTACAGTAACGTAAATACAATAGGCAACGTACCTAGGTACGTTTAATTGTATCATTAATATAAATTAATTCCATCAAAATGGGAACGTTGTACACACACGTAGTTACATTTCATTGTTAGGTGGTAAGTAGGCAGACAATAGCTGGTGACACTTCTGTTTTTTAACCTTCCGAAAATTTATTATATTTATCAACGAATGCTCAATTTTCCTTTATTTGTCTTTCGGCGAGTGCATATTAGTAGTAGTTTTATATTTCAGTTGAGCTTTGCTTCAAATCTAGCGAATAATTATTGTGTTCAGATTAATTGAAGTTACACTTCTTTTGGCACATTAGGGAAAAATGTTGAGAGTAAATTTTTACGATGCGCGCGCACACCGTCACGAAAACCGACACCGTCAAGTTAGCTATAGTCTACATTTTATTCAAAAAAAGTATGTATGTATTAATACCTTTTTTCTATTGTTGTTCTCGTCTTTTCTACAAACGTATAATAAGGTGAAAGATAAAATTATTGAAATTATTTGTTACGCCAAAGAAGTATAACTTCTACCGCGTGTACATAAGTACACACACACTTTTTTGTACTCAGAATAATAAGTTTATTTGTATAGATTAATTTTATTCTACAACGAATTTAATTAATTTGGTTGATATTTACTATATCAATACAAGCTCAAAACGTATCTTTCTACTTAGTCTGGCCATAAATACTGTTACAGTTAAAAATAAACACAATATTACATTTGAATTTGGAATCTGTCATTTTTATTTGATTGTTCATTGAGCTTTCTTATCTTGGCGCTAATACATTGTACAATATTTTGCTATATTAAAATAGAGTGGGGTGATAAAGAGAATCGAAACGCTGTGATTGCATTACACAAAGTAGGTATGGTGCTAAATACAATGTTTAAAACTCTCCATACGCTTGGTATTAGCAAAATGTTTGTCTACCGGGCTATTATTAATAGGTACAATGAGACCTCCTCTGTTTGTGACAGAAAGATCTGGCCGTCCACATAGTGTTCGTACGAAAAAGGTGGTCAAAGCAGTAAGGTAAAGAATTCGAAGAAATCCTGTCCGAAAGCAAAAGATTTTATCTCGGGAGATGAAGATAGCACCTAGAACCATATGGCGTATTTTAAAAGATGACTTAGGACTTGCAGCCTATAAGAGCCGTACTGGTAATTTCTTAACTGATAATTTAAAACAGAATAGGGTGGTAAATTCGAAATAACGACTGAAGCGGTACGCAAAGGGAGATCACAGAAAATTTTTGTTTACGGATGAGAATTTTTTTACAATTCAGCAACATTTTAACAAACAAAATGACCGTATTTATGCTCAGAGCTCTAAGGAAGCTTCCCAATTAGTCGACAGAGTACAAGGTGGGCACTATCCGACTTCAGTGATGGTTTGTGGAGGTATTAGTTATGAAGGAGTGACTGATCCATATTTTTGTGAAAAAGGTATCAAAACATCGGCACATGTGTATCAAGATACCATTCTTGAGAAGGTAGTGAAGTCCCTTAACAACACCATGTTTAATATACCAAGAATGATCCTTCCAGCAAAACTCTGAGCCGGGTCATAAAGCTTGGTCTACGCAGTCTTAGCGGGAGTATAAAACGGTGATCGGTCACCACTTGTACTTTTTCGAGGTCTCCCTAACCGCGGTCTGGAGATAGTCGACCAGGGAATCAATAACCCAAAATTATAAATCTATTTACAAATAAATAAAATCAAAGTGTCTAGATTTTTACTAAATGGATATGAAAGTAGATACGGAACATATATTGCAATTTAATTTTTTGTTTTTGTCTTTCTGTTTGTTTTGGCTAACTTCCGAAATGATATATCACTGACGGATATCTAATATTATAAGGTAAGTAATCCAGGCTAGTGTTAATTATACACAATAAATAGGTTTTGAGGTAATTATTATATATAAATTAAAGAAGCAGTGTCCAGGATCGCGTGTACCCCACGCGCATGTTTGAACAAAAGTTTTTTGCAAAATTCCACGCAGACGGAATCGCAGGTAATAGCTAGTAAAAAATGAAGCCACTACATAGCTTGAGTTCCGATTTTATAAATTATAATGAATGATTTTTATGCCGAATAAAAATAACCTTTAAAACGTATCAGCTTTATAAATTTAAATTTGGAGTAATTAGCTATTAGAAACTAAACCAATTAAAAAATTTGTTATTCGAAAAATTAAAGAGAAAATTGTGAAGTTTTTATTCAAATAATGCTTATATGAACATTTTTTTCTACAGAGCCTATAATTTGAGACATTTTTTAAAAAAATTGCAATAATTTGAACATTCAATACTATAGAAAATTTCTAAGAGATTGTGTATTATAAATAATTGTTGAGTAGTTTGTATGTTAATCATAGACTTCTTTATTTTGTATCGAAGTTATATACCTAACGCCCCTTTTAACTGGTTTACATAATTAATAAGTGCGTTACAATGTGATTGATGCCATAGTCTAGTTTGTTTTGCCGATCTAGACGGTGCTTCATTATTTTTGACCATAGAGGTTTTATTTGAAAATGGATTTAAGTCGTAAGTTTTTTTTTATTTGACGATATATAACTCATAACACTGAATATAATTCAGTTTACCTTTTGTAAATGCTAATGTAATTCCAGATTCAGCATATTTGTTATCTATGTTTATATAAATCATTAAAAGCTCTACGTTGATTTGTTATTTTTTTCCTAATTTTCATCAACTTTATTGTGAACGGTTTTAAGCGCGGGCAAAAAATTTACGACAACAGGGCATAACCACGACATCAGTAACATTCAACAAATTAACTTTGATCTCTGGTTTTACAAAGCAAGTAGCTGAAGCGATCATTTACATTTATCATTTAATTCCAGCGGAAGAGTTTGTAGACCGCTTACTATGTAAAGAGGCACAAGAGAAACCATCAGACGATGTGAAACCTGATGATATAATTATGGAATTGCCAGAATGGTTTGATGAAAAAAAATATAATCAGTAAGTTCAAACTTTATCATGTAATAAGTAGACAGTGTTATGTTACGCAGATTTTGATATCTGTATAAGAAAAAGGGCATTAGTCGTTTATCTCATTGTCCGGTCAAACTGTAGAAGCCTTGCCAGGTCAACAGTGTAGTCAGTTCGGAAAAAAATATCATTTATTTGTTAACAAAAGTTGTCCACAAAAAATACACATCTATTCGTTTACGATGAGAAAGAACGACAATCGCTGGACGAAGGCAACCGCAATTTTGTTGCAATTTGGTTTCCAAATTTTGGTAGAAATTTGGCATCCATTTGTACTTACATGTAAGGCAAATTGACGCATGTGTTCCTCACTAATGCTTATATGAATTAGCTTAGCTAGTTTAGCTGAGAGAGATTCGCGATATTACATCCAAGCAACGGCCCAGCCGAGGTTCAGCCACTTTAGCACCCTTGAGCATGTCACTTAGCAGCTTAAGCGTTCGCTTTAGTAATCCGGTGAAGCTGTGAAAGCCCTTCAGGCAAATAGCGTTAGTCAGTTCAAAATAAAACATTATTAAGTGGCTAAATGTTTATAGTGTTTTCTGGTGACTTTATTATTTTAATAGAGCGGTGGTTCGATTGTTAGAATGTTCTAGGAGGTTTTTGTGACTTTTCGAAATATATGTTCCATGTTATTTTTCTAATTCATGTGATTTCTGTAGAGTTATTATACTACTTTACGCAAAGTAGCACCGATATTAAACAATAGAGAGATATATAACGCAAGTTTATGAAGCCACAACACTACATGACAGATTAATATCCCGCCATAGCTCGTAATGCTAACTTAACCATAACTGACAAAAAGAAACTAGGCGCCATTTTTTATAATTATTTAATTACCAATATATGTACATAAGTTCGTGAAATTTTATCTATTTTCTATTTAAAAAATATAATGAAGTCATCTAATTACTTTAAAACGATACCAGAAATAAGATAAAACTAAAAATCGTGCCAAATGTGTTGTGGACGGCGTACTATTTTCAACGGTAGCGATAAATTGACCGCGAACAATTCTATTTTGCATCTCATAAATATTTAGATCCAAATTGTTGCTTTATTTGTCCTTTGGAATAATTGGATGTAAATTTCATTTACATTGATTCTTTTGTATGCTTTAAATTTAAATACTGTAATGGAAATTTGATTTTAATATAAAAGAATAAGAATTAAATATCTTCTTGACAGTGGACATGAGGTTTTTGGTTTGTAGCACAAAATACAAAAATTAAAAGAAATTAACGTAAAACACATGGAAGTATTAGTAATTGGTAAGAAAAATACACGGAAATAAATAGTTTGTTAAAAACATCCGAAAAAGTGTATTTGCTGATTTTTGTGACAATGTGTTAATAATGTCTTTGGGTAATTTTTGATTGTCAGAACAACAAAAAACGGTTATTTTTTCAATTACTGTTGTTGTTGTTGTTATACTACATATAAAATAAAATTACAATTGCAGTAAGAATTACAATCAGGGTCACCGTCACTGTCGCCGTCACAGTCACAATAGCAACTACAATCGCAATTTCGTTCAACGCGTTATAAATATATGCCCACTGTACACAATTACGGTGTGAAGTTATATAGTATGAAGCCTTTGTTAATCCAAAGAAGTTATCTAACGTAAAAAGTATTTCGGGTAAAATTATATATGAGGTTTCTATTTAAACACTCTAAAATCAAAAATACTGTATCCAGTTTAGGCCCTGAAAAGGCGCATATGAACGTCAAAGTTACCACCGGTTCGGAAAACAACCCAGTCATCGAGAAGAATCGGCAAGAAACTCGATCCGGTTTATCATTTCATTAAACATATTATAACTCATATTTTTAAAACATAGATACAAATAATTACCTTCGGTTTTAGTGGATGCACAGAGAGGGCGTCATTACCAGACGTCACTATCGTTCACATATTGATCCACCCTGTAATAGCCTTTAGACATTAAAACCAGCTTAACATGGTGCTTGAACTTAGTATCCGGTACATAATAGTGTTAGATTATTTTTTAACCGACTAACGCTACTGGCTTGTCGCGCCTTCATAGTTTCAGACAAGTAAGGCATTCGGCCATCTGGCAACAAGCTCAAGGATGCCAAAGTAGCCTAACCTCGGTGTGGGCTGTTGCCTTTAAACATCAATGCGAATCTATCTAAGCTAAAATAGCTAAGCTGAATATACCTCTATACGTTAGTGAGTCACATATTTAACTTGTGTAACTCACTAAAGTTTACGTGTATTTCGAATTAGACAATTGACTAAGCTATCTATCTATCTATCCAAATTCGAAAAATAAGGGAAAAAAAGAAAATGCTTCCACTATATGTGTACCTACTGTGTGTACTTATATGGGGTAATCTGTGTGCGTTGAACTAGTGAGTGCTGAGTCACTGTATCATGCTAGTAACATACTCGAGGGCTCCACTACGAGGGACGAACCTGTCCCTACATTACCTATTGAGCTAAAAGCTGCCAATTAATTGACTAACAGGAGCAGCATGCAAGTCGGAGGCACACAGAATCAATTTAGTAGCTAGCAATATTACCTAATAATACAGGGGCGCACTCACCGTGATATCAATAACAAAATAAATATACCGCGAGCATCAGGCTCTGCCTTTAACGAATTAATAATGATTGTATGAAAATTATGGTAGTGAGAGTTAATGTAATAGAATTTAGCTCTCGTTGTGCGCGTATCACTCAGAAAGTGGTGGATAAATTTTCTGTCACGTTTTTTTTTCCTTGTGGGTTTCAATGTTCCATATATTTACAGAGGACGTGAATTCTACAATCAACACAATTACGCAATATTTACTGGATTAATTTTCGGGACACTTGTTGTCTTTTCTGTGCCGTCGATTCTGCCCATTTTGATAAGCACAAATCACTCAAGTTCGCCTTATACGGCGTACAGACGGTACTTCTCATCTGCACTCCACTTTAACGCCTGGTTCAAGAATGAGCTGAAACCAGGAACCTTGTAAGAATTTCTATTTATTTATTGTTACGCAAACAGTAAAGGAACCATACAACTAAGAAAAAGAAAATTAAATAGGTTTATACTGAGAGAACGCATTACATCCTAATCTCATTTCATAACAGAGGCTAAGCGTAGAGAAGCATTATATTAAAAAAAAGAAATTTTATAGATTTCTATAAAATCATTTAAAAAGTAAAATATTCTATTTTGAGGCTTATTATATATTGCCGTTATTAAAGGCGTTCACCGCATTGTATATAAGTTATTTATATAGATTTTTATTATTATATTTTTTTAGGGGTAGCCATTGACTGATACACCACACATTTGTTGTATAAATATTATACATTAAAGTTGCTTTTTGTGTTTGTCTGTGTGTTTCCCTTAATTAATCTAAACTACGCAGGGGATTTTGGTACGGTTCTCAATATTGTTTAGAGATTTATTTCGAATGGTTTTTATGTATAATTTATTTATATAAAGAACTATACTACATAAAGCACCATCAATAGTGCAAAATATAGAGTCATATAACACAAGGTTATGAATAAAATATGAAATCAGGCTGATCTCACCAAAACTCCGAGCTTTAAAAGCTAATCATTAAAAAATGTTTGTCTGTAAAAAGTTCGTTTTATTTTCTTAATAATACTGACCATTTAATTACGACTACTAGCAAAAGGAAATGACACAATACAAATTGTAATATATTTTGTTATTATAGATCATGGAAATTACTTCATTCAGTACGTAAAGGACACGCACGTGTTTCCAGAATTAGCAAAACTAGAGGAATTGGTATAATCTCTAAAAGAGACATGGCTGTAACTCAATGCGCTATTATTTGTTTTGGACTCTTGAAACCAGATTTCTTTGGGATAACACAGACGAGAGAGAACGATTGGGAGGCTTACAATCATTATTGGAGAGTTATAGGACATATGCTTGGTCTTGAGCAAAGGTTTGTTGATTTGATTAAAAATCGCAAAAATCACTAGATTTAGCTTACAGCTTCGCTCCCGTTAATGTATCTTGCCTTTGGAGTCAGTCTTTCTGGGTAAGACTATCCTATCTCCTTTATGTACTCCTGACAACGTGTATGCAAAATTTCATAATGGTCCGTTGAGTAGTTAACGCATGAAAACGTAGCAAGCAAACAAGCAAAGCCACATTCGCATTAGAATACTAGGATAAACGTTTATACTTTTATTATGAAGTAATTGTTTTTTTTTTTATATTATTGGAGGCAAACGAACAGGTGGGTCACCTGATGGTAAATGATCACTGCCGTCCATAGACACTAGCAACACCAGGGGAGTCGCACGTGCGTTGCCGGCCTTTTAATATATGTAGGCCTCCGGCGCTCTCACTGACCGAACGAAACGCAACAGTGCGGGCGCACTGTTACTTCACGTCGGTTTTCTGTGTGTCGGGTGGTACTACCCCGCGCGTCGGGCGAGCCGATCCATTCATTCTGAAACCAGTAATAGTTTCAACGTAGCTCTACCACCTACCTAATTGTGACCGCGGCTCCGCGCGAGTGTATTCATCATTAATTGTTTGCCACTCGTTATGTTATTTTATTTGTAATCCTATTTTATATATTTTTTTAGTTATTGATAATAAATAGTATCGATAAAATTGGTCGAGTTTAAATAAAATACAGTTTTTTTTATTATGCTTAAAATATTATTGATAATTATTATAGGCTCTAAATAAAAAAAAATAGAAGATTGTGATTATAATACAGATTGACAAACTTGACCAATATATGTAAAGATATAATCAAAAGTGTTATAATGAAAAAAATATGATCGGATCGGATTTAAATTTCAGAAAATTATTCGATTTAAGTTATTAATTTTGCGTTTTTAATCTTAACTTAATAATTGGGCAATGGAAATAATAATGGGAAATCATTAGTAGACAAGATATCCAATTATAAATTTTAATGTCAATCTGCGTATTAGAGTATGAAATACATAATAAATACAATCATTCAGATGATAGAAGCATTTTAAAAACTGAGCCCCATTAGTTATTTAAATCATTGAAGAATTTTGAATTGAGACATGTACGCCGCCGCCATATTGGGCTTAGCTGTTCTGCCGAGCGCCCTTAAATATACCCCTACTCCGAGGCCGGGAGTAATGCGACAAGCGATGGATGGCCGAAAAAAAATTGAGGCGATGTAAAAAAAGTTTCACTTTAAAACCAGCAAATCAAAGGTCGGGTACATTGAGTTTAATGCATAATATTTTTTATCTCTAATTTAAAGAATTAAATAAACGAAACGTAAAAAATACAATACGTTTTTATTAGTTAATAAGAATAAGAGTGAAGAGACTAATACTAAATAATGATAATAAGACAGATCAATACACATTTCAGATACAATGTATGCAGAGAAACTGTCGATGAAACGCGTCAAATTTGCCAAATAATTTTAGATCGAGTAATCACACCAAGTCTTACGAATATCCCTGAATATTATGAGCACATGGTACGTGTTGTTGTCAATGGTATGTGGTCACTCATACCGATAATGGATGAGGATGCAGTTATATTTTGGTGCCGGCATTTGGCTAATGTTCCAGGTTACGTTTACACTGAAAGCGAAAGAATAGACTTACAGAAGAGAATAAAGCAGCAATTGAATGGAAAATCTATTGATACTGGTACATTTTTTAACAACTATAAAACCCATTACTGATATCCTTTTAACATATTCGATTTCACAAAAACATACTCTCAAGCTCTGACAAGAAGGCCAACATTTTGTTGGAACATTGATGTCATTACTAAAAACTTTCTTATAGTAACTTTATAATTTGGTGATGGCAGTACCAATTTTCCACGAAGTGGATTGGTGCCCAAAGAACTTAAAATAAGAAAATTTTCGTTATAAGCATACAAAAACAGTACTGTTCATTATTTGCTAAAGTTCAGTTAATCGGCCCTAGAGTGGGCGCTGTCCTTCTTTATTGAAAATAATTTTAATTAAATTAATAGGTAAAGTATACTCATATGCTTATATATAATTTAAAAAAAACTATATTTTTACAGGAGTGGACTCATCATTACTTGTACAAAAATCTGCGATCGAAGGCGCTGTCGACCAACCACCTCGCATACTCTATTACCGAGACTACGTAACGGTTCACATGAGCCCCGAATATCGAAAACTAAATTGGATATCCAAATTTAAACTAATATGTATGAAATTCACCTTTATACTATACTCATTCAACCTCGGCCGTATCTTCTTCAATATGTATTTAAAGTTCAGTTTAAATGTATTTCAGTATTTCCCCATCCTAGCATACTTTAGATTTGGAATAAAGAAGTCCTACGTGAACATGTTCGAGGCCGGCCCGACGGATAATACAAAACCGAAATTAAATTCTGAATATTACAATCGTTCGCATATGAATTAATAAAAAAAAACCTGTCTGCGAAAAGGTTTTTATCAAAATACTTTTGACGCGAACTGCATGTTTTATTTGTTTAAAAATGGGATTTCTTTTATTAATTATAATGTTACAATTAACCAATAAATTTAATGATATGCCGACTAGATCCTTTCTCGAATTTAGTACTAAATTGATACGGAAACCACTAAGCATGAAAACTATATTCTAATTGATTGAGTTGTTTTGAAATGATGCGTTATGTAACATGAAAGATTTAAGAATTCATTATATATTAGTAACCTCCCGTAACTTCTTAGGCGTTAATAACAATATATCGAATAATAGAATATACCCATAATTCTCTGTCTGAACGTAATTTTATATCGGTTAACTTTTTTTTAAAATGGACCAATGTATATTTCGAGTTTACTTAGTAGGCCTCATAATATGCTTTGGAAATAGCTGTCAGTGTTCTATATGATTAAGGAAAAAAAAATATTATACAAACTCTAATTATTCATATAATATAACCTATACAGATTCATATGATATATTTTAAGAATTGAATAGTAAACATAAGAAGATAAAGTACTTGTCATAGCTCATTTTAATTTCATTAATTATATTTAGTATATAAAATGTAAATAGATACGTATCTATGGTGATGGATCTCGGATATATAAGTTAAGGCAATAATATATCTAGTATAATAGGTCCTTAAGTATACCAGACAGCGGCTGCCATTTTGGATGGTATTTTGTTTATTAATATATAGTATTTTCGATTTATGTTTGACTTTCATCATAATTTCGATATGTGACAAACGTCTCTACACAAAACATATCGTAACTGGACTTCTTTCACATGTCACATCTCTAATTGAACGTCGGCGATGTCACCAAGTTCTGTCCTACATCTGTCCTACATTCGTTCAGTAACATTAATTCTTATTTGTCTCTGGTATAATGCTGCATGTAGACTTACAATTATATAACAAACAAAAAACCGTTAATATCGATTTTATTAATCGATTAGTCGTTTTTTTTTTCATTCATTGTTAAATTTCGTGTTATATTAGATCCGTATAGACCGCAGTTTTATTTTAAAGCAGTATTATATTTCATATTATATTGTATCAATCTGTTCATAGCATGAAATAGTATACGAATCAGAGACAGAAATGATACAATAATTTTAATCTGAAATGTTCTGAATATTAATTGTAATATATTTCAGTTTCTCACATTGTTGTTTATGTTTGTATACATTTTATATTATATTAAATTACAAGTCGTTTTCTTTACAACCTATATTTTTTCTATATATAAAAGTTTATTGATTTAATTTGTCTTTATTATTACCCCCGTGATTAACAAAAATTGTTTTCCGAAGAACGAATTCAGCTTAAGACACGAACACATTATACTGTATACACGTACTATTTACAGTCTATTAGTCCTTAAATAAACTTTAAACATATGACAGTACAAATTATATCACTGTCGTAAGATCGCACTGTGCACTCTGCTGTAATACTCTTGTAGATGGTTTTCAGTAGTAGCTTCTTATTTGTTCCGATGAAAATTAAAGTATTTGTGGACCATTTGCTGTTTAAAGGAAGTTCAAGAGATAAACTTGTTATGACATTATCGATTAATGGTTAAGGAAAACCTTGAATTACTTGAGAAAAGATCCAAATTCCCAGTCATCTCAGAATGTTAAGAGATATCTTACTTTGTTGTATTTTATTTATTCGAAAAGAATCAACAACAGAAACATAATATGAATAGGTATAACGCATATGAAAGTTGTTAGTATTATTTATGTAAAGTCTATTATAGCATTCATATAGAGACATACAGAAGATAATTAAGTAAGGTATAGAAACAAGAAAACAAAATAGAACTAAATTTATGTAATAACCAAATAAATCATGAAAAAAAAAAACATGAAGCTATTGTTGTACATGTGATATGAAGGTGAGTTCACTATCGAGGATGACACCCAAATACTTGACCTGGGAGACTCAAGGAATATGAACTTCGTACCTATAGGTTAAGTTTATAACGGATTCTAAAGGGATAAAAATGTCGCGGAACTTTTATTAAGGTTTTATTAAGTAAGGATCTGAGCCTTTAATATTGATGTTTAGAGGTAGCGAGTAAAATTTTTTCATTTCTCATACAATTAACAAAGTATATTTTATAACTTTGGAATTTTTTGACTCTGTCTTGGATTATCGTTCTGAAAAAAAAACAACTTATATTATATTATAACTAAGTAATCATAGCAACGTATAAGAATATTACGTCAAGTTCAATGAGCACTATTTTATATATATTTAATATTATAAACTGGTCACAGGTAGATATAAAGTTTTATATCTTGATTTATATTAATGCAGAATTTTAAGACCAACTTTTTCTGTATTTTTAATTAGAAAAATAATTATCATTTCATTGTTTACAATTTATACATAATTAATATAAATATTCTTTTCATCTACTCAATTCATTTAACATAAAACATGCACATATATACATACAAATATATTATAACAATGCTAAATAATAAAAAATGCATACAGACACCAAAGTTAACTATAAATACAAATTTTAAAATCACGAACACTCTGTCTCCAGTTTCTCAAATAAATGTCACTCTCCACTTGGAAGCGGAAGGTCCTATGAGAGAGATATGAACTAGCCTATTGGGGACGCAAAACTGTCAGAGCTTATAAACGAATCCGGTGCGCGCGTGCCAAATTATATAAAAAGCTTTGGTGACGTCAAAGAATACAGCTAGAATGCGTCTTGCTTTAGGTTTTAATTCGGGATTCGGGTCTTTATTAAAGTTTGCGAATATGTGCTCCGCAAGGTGGTGCATCTGGTGGATACAAGAGTCGAACTCCTCAGGCAAGAGATCTAATTGGAGATAGTGAACGGGAGACGCTTCAAAATGAGCCGCTCATATAGTTTCCCTAATATGTCTAAAAGGCTAATCGGACGATAGGTATCGGGAAACGTAGCTGTCTTTCCGGGTTTATGAATCCCTATCACTACGGCCTTCTTCCAGACAGCTGGAAAATTACTGTAGGACATTGCCGCATTGAAGATGCAGACCAGGAGGGCTATTAGGTGAGCAGGAAGAAGTTTGAGCACGTCGTTCCTGATCCGGTCGGGACCTGGGAACTTCCTAATCCTTAGACGCTTAATGGTAGCGGAGACCTCAGCGGGAGCTATCGAGGGGGAGCAGCGGAGTGCATGTATCCGATTTCGGGGATCGTACTAGCCTCCAGTATGCTAGAGGCCTATCTCATCTATCGTTAAGAATCTGGGAAACGCGAGTTATCACCACTTTCCGCAATTAATGTAATCGGTCACAATTTTCCTCGGATGGATAGGGGTTGTGGGCTCAATTTGCAGGTTTCTTTGCCGTGATTAATGCTCTCATGTATTCGGGGAGTATAAAACGGTAATCGTTCACCGCTTGTACCTCTTTCGAGGTCTGATGCCACTCTGGAGATAGTCGATCAGGGTATCAACATCTCAAGAT
Organism: Antheraea assamensis; assembly: GCA_035772565.1. Lineage (NCBI taxonomy): Eukaryota > Metazoa > Arthropoda > Insecta > Lepidoptera > Saturniidae > Antheraea > Antheraea assamensis. The sequence goes on along the minus strand of JAQQSE010000050.1, from coordinate 918,004 downwards.
TATGAAACCTATATATAAATAAATAAAATCACAGTGTCTGTTCCTAATGTCAAAATAACAGATTTTTGCTAAATGGATATGAAAATATATACGGTACATATATTAAAATTTTATTATTGTCTATCCGTTTGTTTCTGCTAATCTCCGAAACGATTTACAGTGGCAAGTAGTGGTGACATTATAAGGAGTAACTTATAGGCAAAAAATAGATTTTCGCGGAAATACAATAAACTAATAAACTAAAGAATAAGGCGCGTGCGCCCAACTAGTACGTTTATTAAATTCCACGCGGACAAAGTCGCGGGTAACAGGTAGTAGAAACAGCTTTATAAATCGAAATTTGAAGGTAATGTATTAGAAACTCAACCAACTCAAAAGTTTGTCTTTTGAAATACTGATGATAAAATTTAGACATTTTATTCAAATACTGCTGCTTATATAAGCATTTCTTTTCTCTTCAGAGCCCATAATTTGAGACTTTTTTATTGTTAAATGCGATTATCAACAATACGGACATTCGATGCTTATAGAACATTTCTAAGTGATTGTGTATTATAATAAGAGTTGAGTAGTTAGTAGGTACTCGTGTTCAAGTGCGTTCATAACAAAAACATATAGACGATGTTTATTTACCTATATGTCTGTTATATGTTACCTATATATCTTTATTTTGTATCAAATTTACATACCTAAAGTCACTTTTAACCGATTTATATAAAGTTAGTAAGCCCGTTGCAAAGTGACTGCTTGTATAGTCAACCTTGTTTTGCCGGTCTAGACGGTTCTTGTCTTTTAATTATTTCTTTTTTTTCCCCATAGAAGTATTGTTTGAAAATGGATTTAAGTCGTAAGTTTATTTATTTTTTTATTTGAAGATTATTTAATATGATTCATAATACTGAATATAAATAAAATTTTCATAGAGCTGTAGTATTAGGTTTACCTTTTGTAAACGCTAATTTCATTCCACATGCAGTATTTTTGTTATCTACGTTTATATAGTTGTATAAAATCATAGATACCGAAGAGGTATTTAATTAGTTTCTAATTTTTCTTTATAAATATATCAAAAGTGCTTGTGCATTATTTAAAAATTTGAAAATAATGAATGTAATGGATTGGAAATAATGTTTGGGCATTAATTGTAAAATGTGTAATATATATATCTACACTAAATTTCCCAAAAGGATGGTGTTTTTTTAATTTTAAAAAGGAATATATCGTTATCGAATTTAAACAAAATTCACAAGAACACTTCTACTTCTACACATATTTGTATTACTTAGGAATGAATACAAATATAATTACATTATACAATTAATTTTTAAAACACAAAGTAACTTATAATTTAAGAATTAATCCAACTGTTTATTTTTAGGCTAATATATAAAATAATGACAATAACTTCACATTTTAATTATATATTATAGGATACTATATGTAACTTGTTTTGTTCATATTGTATAAAAAATGATTTCAAAGGTGAAAATAATTATGAATATATATGACGTATATTTATATATTTTTTATATTCAAATTACCAAAAAATTATGTAACAACAGACACGATAATTGAAACTGCACTAAAATAACCAAATAAATACATTGATACGAATCACAAAGAGTAACATTAAGCAAAATGTTGTTTTTTTTTTCTAATGTTCATCAGTTTTATTGGAAATAGATTTAAGGACGGGCACAAAATTTACGACGATAGAATAACCACAACATCAATAATATACAACAAATGAATTGTGACCTTCAGGCTTAAAAAGCAAGAAGCTGAAAAGATAATTGACATTAATCATTTAATTCCAGCGGAAGAGTTTGTAGACCGCTTAATGTGTAAAGAGGCAGAAGAGAAACCATCAGACGATGTGAAACCTGATGATATAATTATGGAATTACCAGAATGGTTTGATGAAAAAAAATATAATCAGTAAGTTCAAACTTTATCATTTAGAAACAGTGTGTCAGTGTTATTTTACGCAGATTTGGATATCTATAAAAGAAAAAGGGCATTAGTCGCTTATCTGTTGACAAAACTTGTACGTTTAGTGCGGTCAACGACCACACGGGCCATAAAAATACGTCTTAAAATAATTTTTCATTGTAAAGTGATTCTTAATCCCACGGATTTTAGTTCATAATGCAATTTATAAAACACCGGTGCTTTTGACATTACGCTAATAATATAATAATCCAAAAAAATACATCAACAATTTACAAATTGGACGGAATTGGACGCAAACTAGATATTACAGTTACGGAGTATTTTTTTTTTATTATTTACGAAATAAGTATTCTTATTTGTTTCGTAATAACTAAAAGCTATTAAAAGTCATTAAGAACGTTGAAAATGAATATACTATATATTCCTTACTTTAACAAACATATACACACCTATGATACAGACCTTATGATGAGAAAGAACAACAATCACTGTCCGAAAGCAAACGCAATTTTGTTGTAACTTGCTTTTCTAAATTTTGTTAGCAATTTGACATCCATTTGCGACAGCATTTTTGCGTCAATTTGCGGTACATTTTTTGTCGATATACTGCTAGATGGCTATAGTGCTAGTTAGTTCCCTTTGTTAATATTAAATAAATAAATAATTTAATCTAATTTATTCTTTTCGTAATGATATTAATAATTTACAAATGATTATTTAATTTAGTAGATTTTTAATATTATGTTGGCTGGCGGTATCGTTAGTATCTCTCCTTTCATTTGCAAGCTCTTCTGCCTTAAATCTTCTACGCTATATTGATAATCAATCTCCTATAGTGAAGGGTATTATTGCTATTATTCAATGTTTAGTTTAGCCGAGTTGACAGATACAAAATACATGTTTGACTTCGTGAAGCACACATGCTGATACACATGTGTGCATCACTAATTCTAATATGCATGATTAGCTTGGCTAGTTTAGCTTCGATAGATTAGCGATATTGCATGCAAAGCAACAGTCCAGCTTAGGTTCAACCACTTTAGGATCCTTGAGCTTGTTACCAAGCGGCTAAGTGCCATACTCGTTCACCCCATTAGTCCGGTGAAGCTGTGAAAGACTATCAGGACAACAGTGTTGGTCAATTTGAAAAAAATCTTTATTTATTTCACTTTATATTTTATAATTCTGGCGGCAATCTTACGTATAAGAAGTGGTTCTCATAATGATTTTCAGGTTTAAAATATCTTCTGAAACGTATGAAATAAAGGTTCCATATAATGCCAGAATGACACTACAGTATGTAGAGAGCATTTATTTTCTGAAATTAACATAGCAGGCAATTAAAAGTTGCTCAAGTGGTCAGAAAAACAAAACTATGTAAGAAACAATTCAGTGCCTTATCGTCGTAGTCAGATTCAAGATACATGTATGAGTTCCTGAAACATACATGCTTGGTACACGTGTATGTTTCACGAATTTATATATGTATGAAATAATAGTTAGCCTAAGCTTAGTTAGACTCGGGATAATCGGTAACAGTCCAAGCCGAGGCGCGCCGTGCGCCCTTGTGCTGGTTGCCTACATAAAATCGGGTGAGTGCCTTAAGCGCTCCCCTTGGTGGTCCGGTGAAACTGTGGATGCCTTGCCGGGTTGACAGTGTAGTCAGTTCGAAAAAAAAAAAAAAAAAAAAAGTGCCTTATCTCGATCATCGGCATGCACATAAATTATAAGCGCGTTCCTTAAAATTTCTTCCCTAACTACAGCAGCACCACGCAAATTTCATTAATTTTAAGGAACACTTTTTAGATATAAAGGGTACTTCTCCTTATCTTAAAACTTCACTCTACACGAAGCACCACAGAATATAGAATATTATACTCAGTAAGTACTACAAATTATTATAGTACCTACATTATTTTCTGCTCTTTTTTGATTGTACTACAATTAGGAAATACAGAATTTATACAAACTTAAAGCTATGTTCTTAAAGTCCTAATTACAGTTTTACGGCATACTTAGAGATCATTAGAATTTTTTTCTTTACCCTTTTGGAGGTAGGTGCAGGCCGCATCAGCTTAAACGCTCGCTTTAGTAGTCCGATGAACCTGTGAAGGCCCGTCAAGCAAATAGCGTTAGTCAGTGAAAGAAAAACATTATTAAGTGGGTAAATGTTTGCAGTGTCTTCTGGTGACTTCAGTATTGTAATAGAGTGGTGATTCGTTTGTTCGAATGTTCTAGGAGGTTTTGTGACTTTTCAAAATTTTTATTTCCATGTTATTTTTGTAATTCATTTGATTTCTGTACAGTTATCAAACTATATATTACGCAAAATAACACCGATATTAATTAGTATAGAGACATATAACTCAAGTTTATGAAAAAAACAACACTATATGAAAGACAAAAATCCCGCCATAAATCGTAATGCTAACTTAACGATCGCTGGTAAAAGCATTCTAGGCGTCATTTTTTATTATTATTTAATTACCATGAAATAAATAAAATTTAATGAGATTTTATCTATTTTCTTAGCAAGTGTGTATACTGTGACAAACGTATGAATCGCTGAGAATTGGTCAATACACTCTGGGTGGGACCTTTGCCTCGAGTTTACTTAATTATCAACTTAGGTCACTCGTATCATAGTCGTGTCCCATATACGCCTAGTTTATTTTATATTTAAAATGGAGTTTTAATGTTTTATTAAAAGTAGTAGTTTCTAAAAACTCTAATGATTTCATATTCAACAGGGTTGTGATATTTTTGTGGATAAGAACCGTCTACAAAGTAAAATTTAAAAAATCAGATCATAATCCAACCAGTATTTTTGCCTTGTGTGTGCACAACGGCAGATCTCATCAGACCATTTTATTTATATAGAAGAAGAATACTTACACATAGGTTATATAATAAAATTTTGCCGTTTTAAAGCTGATATTTATTGGTTGTTGCAATTGCTTTTATCCAATTTAATTAAGGGGTCGAGATCTTATTTGTACGAGTATGTCAAATCCATTATGCTATTTTTTACTGTTAATCTTTATAATATGATGCTCTATATTTATGTTGAATGATTTTTATAATTCCGCATAAGTTAGCATTTGACTACGGTCTTGCATGATGTTAGGTGAATATGTGGCCTAAGATGGCAACAGGTTACCTTAGTCGACTGTCTGACGAATATAACTGCCGGAGTACACCGATAGGAATTTGACGAATGATATTGAACATTGCAGATAATAGCCAGACATGAGATCTTGTCAATATACACTATATACGTACTATGACTTCATAAGGATGCTTTTCTTCATCAAAAGCTGACTATAAGATACGAACTCGTGTTGTTCGGACGCGCTTTGAATTCACAAACGAATTCAACACATTTATTAAAACATCTTGTATGTATAAATACGTGTATACAACACAGTTAAATACATTTTCCTTCTTTGTTTCTCAAGCGATGGTATTTTTGTTTTTTTAATTATAGGGGGCAAACGAACACCTGATGGTAAATGATCGCCGCCGTCCATAGACACTAGCAACACCAGGGCAGTTGCAAGTACGTTGCCGGCCTTTTAAATATGTGGGCCTCCGGCGCTCTCACTGACCGAACGAAACGCAACAGTGCAAGCACTGTTACTTCACGTCGGTTTTCTGTAAGAGGGTGGTGCTACCCCGGGCGAGCCGATCCATTCATGCTGAAACCAGTAATAGCTTCAGCGTAGCTCTACCACCTACAACGTAGCTGTACCACCTACAGCGTAGCTCTACCACCTACAATATATTTTATATATTTCCCAATATATTTTATAACAGTTGTGTCATGCTGTTTTGTTAGTTTTCTTTTTCTTGCCCTCGGTTCGCAGCACCCTTCACTACGCCACACGGTAGCGTACTTTATGGCCTAGATATTCTGTGATAATTACTCCGGTTCTAACGGCCCTAACGTGTTTTAGATAGCCTTATAACCTTCTCCATTAGATATACTATCAAATATAAAATGAATTCTAAGTGTAGTTCCAGATATTAGAGCGTGTCAACAACCTAACTATCTCTTGAGTTATATAGTACGAGTATTAGTTGTTTACGTCGTAGTTTTTATTCAACCCAAAACAATATAATGAAGTCGTCTAAATAATACAAAAGAATAGCATAAATATGATAAAACTAAAAATAGTGCCAAATGCGTTGGACTGAGGATTATTTTCAATTATAGCGTTGAATTGACCGTGAACATTCTATTTTGCATCTCATAAATATTTAGATTACACTCGTCGCTTTATTCGCCCTTTACGATAATTAGATGTAAATCTCATTTACATTGAATCTTTTGTATGGTTTAACTTTAAATATTGTAATGTATATTTAATTTTAATAATTGAAATAAAGTAATCAAAAACTGCTTAACAGTGGACAAGAGGTTTTTGGTTTATAATAATTTAAAATAGCTTGTTAGAAACAGAGGATAGGTATTTGCTGATTTTGGTGCCAATGTGTAAATGTTTTAGTGGGTTAATTTTGATTATCGGAACAATATTAAAGGTTATTGTTTGAATTACTGTTGTTGTTGTTATACTACACACAATATACTACTTTACACAGAACTTTCACTAACAGATAGCTGATCTTATAAGAAGTAATTTACAATTATACAAAAAACGTATGCGGAACTGCGGGCAACAGCTAGATTTTAATAAGATGTTACAAGAGGAGGTAATCTCAAATGAATAGTACAATAGCATAATTGTGTCTATCTTTAAGAATAAAGGTGATGTATAAGACGGTAACAATTATCGAGGAATAAAGCTTATATCACATAGTATGAAGATTTGGGAAAGAGTGATAGTGAGACGAATAGGAGATGAGATTGAAGTGACTTAAGAATCAATTCGGGTTTATGCTTGGACGTGCGACAACATACGCCTTTTTCGCACTTCGTCAATTGTGCGAAAAATATAGACTTGTACATAAAACTTGCATATGGTGTTTAATGATTTTAAAAGGGTATATCATTGAGTACCTCGAGATGTTCTGTGGTGGGCGCTGGAAAAGAAAAGAGTGCCTGGGAAGTACCTACAACTTATCCTTTGTAAGTACAGTCAAACCAAATAGAAGACTGTAGCTACCAACAACTTCCAGGTGGCTGTAGTTTTGCATCACGGATCAGTTTTAACTCCTTATTTATTCCTTTTTATTATGGGTGCACTAACATCAGACGTGCAGGAGGAGGTACCATGTTTGCTGATAATATTGTTCTTATTGGAGAAGGGATGAGACACAGCACAACACACCTTTACAGAATGCACCGTCAAAGACACGCCACGCCACAAGCTTATAGTTGCAATTGGCCCGGAACTCTCGTTTTTGACTGTCCTTTGAAGATGACCAAGAGCGAGTATATGTGGAGCTCCGTCGCCTCATTCTGCGAGACAGTTTGGCGCATATGCAGCGTACATTCAAGATGCCGCTGTCGACGAACCGGACGGCTGCGTCGTGGAGGTGATGACCTCCGGTCACCGTGGTCTACGGGCGTTTCGCTAAGGATATAGCACTTTGAAATGACTTGTTAATGGAGAAAGTGCGCTAACAACGCAAATATATAATTTAATACACGTATACGTATATGCATATAATCTAACTAAAGTTTTTTTGAGGCTCAATTACGTCAAACATATTGGCATAGGACTATTTTATGCAGATTTTTTTTAATAGGTCCTCGGATATTTATTTTTTGGATTTGTTTGATCCCTTGCCGTTTTTAATGCCCCATTGAGCGAGGCGGAATCGGTTAGTATAAGCATAAAACTAAATATGTAAAAGCGATGGCTCAACGATAATTTATTAATTATTATTTACTTTGTCATGATAAATTGTAAGTAATAAGTGTTGTTACGTGTTAAGTTATATTACTTACATAACTATCTATTTGCATTAAACGCCGGCAGAACATTAAGGAGTAATTGAAATATGGATTAATAACTCCTACTACATATAAATCGTTTCTTAACTGTTTTATTTATCCAAAAGTTTTAGAACGAAGTTTCTTAAATCGACTTGTGGTACGATTGAACTAGCCCCTTGGTGGAGAGGTTTTAGCCGGTAGGAGGCCGTTATAACCGTATCGCAGTCCACCGACAATGGGAGGGTATCCGATGTAGGATTTTACTGTGGATTACGTATTCATTTTTTAAATGTTTAATGAACAATCATTTGGGTTGTCGTTTTGTTATGCTCTACTTTACGATTTTGAATACGAGTACATAATAAATGGAAAAAATATGTATCGATAATACTAATTAATATTTTGATATTTCATATAACATTAATTACATTGATCTAGGGACAATAGGGCGGTGAAATTATTGTGCTCTTCCAGAAAAGGTTGCAAAAATCTATGAGTTGGGCTTTCAAAATCGTGTTTAATGATTCTAAAAACTTCTAAATTGGGACATTAAGTGTTCTAATCACATTTGTTTAAATTTATTTATAGGGGACGTGAATTCTACAGTTATAACAGTTACGCAATATTTACATCATTAGTTTTCGGGACATTTTCTGTATTTTCTGTGCCGTCGATTTTGCGCATCTTGATAAGCACGAATCACTCAAGTTCGCCTTATACGGCGTACAGACGGTACTTCTCAACTGCACTCCATTTTCTCGCCTGGTTCGAGAATGAGCTGAAACCTGGAACCTTGTAAGTATCTTTGTTTATTTATTTTATTTTTAAGATTCTATGACTTTAATGAACTGTTAATATCAAAGCAGCAAAGAAGGATTTTGCTACTAGCTTCAAATACTGACGCGCTTTACTGTTATTCATAAAAAGTTTTTTTGTTTGGAATAAGTTCCTTTTATTTCCATAATACATATTTCAACTTAGTCGAAGTTCGACCACTAGACGGTCACTAGTAGTAAGAAATGCGTATAAATTGATGTGGCACATTACAATACAATATAAAATGTAATTTCTTTTTATAGGTCATGGAAATCACTCCATGCAGTACGTAAAGGACACGCACGTGTTTCTAGAATTACCAAAGGTAGAGGAATTGGTATAATCTCTAAAAGAGACGTGGCTATAACTCAGTGCGCTGCTATTTGTTTTGCACTCTTGAAACCAGATTTCTTTGGGATAACACAGACGAAAGAGAATGATTGGGAGGCTTACAATCACTATTGGAGAGTTATAGGACATATGCTTGGACTCGAAGAAAGGTTTACTGATTATTTTTTGATAAAAATCCCGTGAAAATATTAACTTTTGCTCGCAGCTTCACTCGCGTTAATTTTGATCTCGGAAGCAATATTTCCGGATGAAAAATGCCAATCTCCTTTTTTATATCCTTGACAACGTTTATGTGAAATTTCTTGATGATTAGTTGAGTGTTTAAGGAGTGAAAGCGTAACAAACAAAAAAACCTATATTCGCATTAGAATTAACGTTTATACTTTTATTATTAACTAATTGTGACCGCGGCTACGCACGCGTTTTTGAAGTATTGTCTATATTAATAATATTTTATTTATGATCGTATATCATTGGTAATTGTTATAGGATCTGAATTAAAAAAAATCGACTACAGATGTTACTTATAAAACTTATACTTATTCAAAATATTGCATTAATAAGAAAACACAATAAAATCTGACCAAGCACTACGTTTTAAAAAAGAATCATGTCAATCTTTTCAGTGGTTATCGAATAATAAGCACATTAACGGATAAACAGACATAGAAACGTTGTCTTTTTATTACTGATTTTCACAAATGTTAGAATTATATTATCTTAAATTACCTTTTATCTTGAAGTAATTCAGGGCAATCTTTCTTAGAACGTGCAAGGGGTACGCGGCACCTGGGTGTAGAATCCTAAGAGGCGCACGTCAAACTCCATAGAAGGTTGTTTTCATAATACAGATTGTGAGAAAGTCGATATTTAAATGAGTGTCACAATTAAAAAAAAATACCAAAAATGAGCCCGATATATTGAGTTTAATGTTAAATATCTTTTGGTCTTTAAAGAAAGAAATAAATGAAACGCAAAAAATACATTACCTTTTTGTTGGTTAATAAGGACGGAAGTGTAAAGACTAATACTAAATAATGATAATAAGACAAATCAATAAACATTTCAGATACAATATATGCAGAGAAACTGTCGATGAGACGCGTGAAATTTGCCAAATAATTTTAGATCGAGCGATAACACCAAATCTTACAAATACCCCTGAATATTATGAGCACATGACGCGTGTAATGGTCGATGGTATGTGGTCAGTCTTGCCGATAATGGATGAGGATGCAATTATATTTTGGTGCCGGCATTTGGCTAATGTGCCAGGTTACGTTTACACTGAAAGCGAAAGAATAGACTTACAGAAGAGAATAAAGCAACAATTGAATGGAAAATCTTTAGATACTGGTAAATTATATTTTTTAATAATTAGCTTGAACAATATACAGGGTTATTGGTAATTTGACGAATTTCCTTTAGGAGGTGATAGGGGTGACTATTTGTCACAATTTTAATCCCCATATGCACGTAAACAACAATGAAAACCATTATTGATATCCTTTTAAGAATTTATAGTAAGAAAAATCAATTGCCGAATGTATGTAAGCCCATCACTTTCGTACGCTTGCGCCTATTTGACTAATCGTATTTTTTCTGTTTGTGTATTTGTCGGGACAATATTTGTATGAAAGTTGTATGTTTGAACAATAGTATGGAAATAAAAAAAAATGGTATAAAAATCTTAATACAAAAAAGTGCCTGACTGACACAAGAGACGTCTTCAAAAATATTGACAGAATTGACGTTCAGTTGTTCAGGTGCCATTTTATTTCATTGCATAATCGTACTGAAAAGGCGAGATTTAGTTTAATTTTCTGCTCTAGTATACCCGTGCGAAGCCGGGGCGCACAGCGAGTAATTTTTTTTTTTTAATTATAGGGGGCAAACGTACAGGTGGGTCACCTGATGGTAAATGATCACCGCCGTCCATAGACACTAGCAACACCAGGGGAGTCGCAAGTGCGTTGCCGGCCTTTTAAATATGTGGGCCTCCGGCGCTCTCACTGACCGAACGAAACGCAACAGTGTAAGCACTGTTACTTCACGTCGGTTTTTTGTGAGAGGGTGGTACTACCCCGGGCGAACCGACCCATTCGTGCTGAAACCAGTAATAGCTTCAGTGTAGATCTACCACCTGCGAATATAGTAATGAATATCAAAGACATAGGATACTGAGGATATTACATGATTTTGTCACCGTAACAGAAATATTCTTTAAAATACATGTGCTGAATTCAATACAATATTTAACAGCTTTACTATCTTTTTTGCTACTAGAGTCATTTTAATACAAACAAAAAAGTATGCCTTTTTTATAAGGCATAATCTCGACTGTAGATGTGTTCCATTGGAACGGATTTAGATAGTACTTCATGGTCACACTATAATCTATACAGAGACCATAATTGTGAATGGTGCAGATGTTACTAGGCTAGAGCCAATTCAATTGTGCACAGGCATTGACTCACTGGGAGTAATCCACCATCTGTATCGTGTCGAATGTTCAGAAGAGCTGTTTAATCAATTTTCCTCTTTTTCCTTCTATAATAGATAACAAACGCACTGGGCTTCAAAATGAGAGTTTTATTGTAATCTCCATCTTGGCACGTACCAAAATGCTGTAATGCTATGAAAGAATCTCAGAGTCATTGTGTTTCTTCCTTTTTATGATATTAGGCCCTTTAAGTATAACTTGAACTATACATCTTCTCTCGGTTAATAGACCGCGTCGATTGGCAAAAGTTTGTCTATCTCTCCGAGATCATTGTTTTTTTTTTGTATTGTACTGCGCTTTTGATCAGACTCAGTATCATCAATTTATGGCGGTACTATACAAAATTTTAAATCTTGACCAAACTGTAAAGGTATGAAACAGATTCTGATTTTTTTGTCAACGTGACTCACCGCTGTTGGCCTGACGGGACTTTACAGCCTAATTGAGCTTTTTAGGCGACCACTTAAGATACTCAGCCAAATGATAACTAGAGCATTCCGGTTAGTGTCACCCCTCCTTTATGTCCTCCTTTACGATTATAACGATTCAAACGTTTATTTGGAATATATATATGGGTCAGATAGGGCTCATCTTTGATTTACAACAGAGCGTTGAAAATGTTTAAAATCGCCTGCAAAAAAAAGTCGTATGCGCATTTAGAGCTCATAAATGTGAATAGTTCTTTTCTAATATAGAAATAGCACTGTTAATTACATAATTGGTAAAGCTCAGTTGAGCCTAGAGCAGGCGCTGCCTTTCTGTCTTTAGAATAATTTTAATTAAAATAATCGGTAAACAATACTCGAATATCTATATATAATTAAAAAAAACTACATTTTTACAGGAGTGGATTCATCATTACTTGTACAAAAACTAGCAATCGAAGGCGCTGTCGACCAACCACCTCGCACACTCTATTACCGAGACTACGAAACGGTTCACATGAGCCCCGAATATCGAAAATTAAATTGGCTGTCCAAATTTAAACTAATATATCTGAAATTCACCTTTATACTATACCCATACAACTTCGGCCGTATCTTCTTCAATATGTATTTAAAGTTCAGTTTAAATGTATTTCAGTATTTCCCCATCCTGGCATACTTTAGATTTGGAATAAAGAAGTCCTACGTGAACATGTTCGAGGCCGGCCCGACGGATAATACAAAACTGAAATTAAATTCTGAATATTACAACCGTTCGCATATGAAATAATTAAAAAAAACTGATGTCTCCGAAAACGTTTTCATCATAATACTTTTGATGCGAAGTACTTGTTCTTTTGTTTAAAAAAGGAATTTATTTGTTCATTATAACGTTATAGTGTGTAGGTTAATTATAACCTATAAATTTTTAAGATAGGTCCTAACTCGGATTCAATCCTAAATTGATATGAAAATAATTAAACATGAAAACTATATTTGAATTGATTGAGTAGTTTCGAAGTGATGTGTGATGTAATATGAAAGCTTTAAGAACTCCCTATATATTAGTAACCTATATTATAACAAAATATTTAATAATTAAAAATAATAGGATATAACCTATAATTGTCTTCCAGAACGTGGTTGATGCGATGATGTCTCAGTTGGTAGTGTGTTCGGACACAGCGTCGAAGGATGTATGTTCGAATCCTAGCAACTGTGTCGGAGCTTTCAGTGAAGGAAAACATCATGATGAAACCAAGGCATAGTGGTAGGGCTTTTTCAAAGTCCGCTTGGCTAGTTATCGCCCTGAAGTTGAAAAGCCGTCGCCAAACACCTGTTGGTGTGTTCCGGCTACTGCACTTGAGAGCCAGCTTCTCTCTAGGCTTAGCGTGACTACCATCTTAGACAACATCTTCATTTAACATCAAATGAAGTTGTGGTCCAACGCAAACCTATAAAGTATATAAAAAAAGTTTACATCGGTTAATTTTTTTATAAATGGATCAATATATAGTTCGAGCTTAACTAGGCCGCATAATATGCTTTGGCAATAGCTGTTAGTGTTCTATATGATTAAGAAATAAATAAATAAATATTATACAACCTCTAATTATTTTTATTATTAATTATATGTGTATACTTATACAGATTCACTCGACATATTTTAAGTAGCAAATAGTAAATATAAGAAGGTAAAGTACTTGTCATTCCTCAATTTAATTTAATTAATTTTGTTTAGTACATAAAATATCAATCAGTGCGTGCCTATGGTGATAGGTGTCGGTTAAGTAATTTAAGGGCATAATATATCTATTACAGATCCAGAAGTGTACCAGACAGTGGATGCCATTTTGGTTGGCATTTTGTTTTTTAATGTATAGTATTTTCGATTTATGTTTAAATTTCACCATAATTTCGATATGTGAAAAATTTCATTAAGTCTACATTAAAAAGCAGCGTGCTATCGCAAACGCCGCTACAGATATAAAGATTTATTGATTTAATTGGAAATTATAGACCATTTTCTGTACTTTCGTCGTTAAGTAAAACTTTTGAAAAGATTATGCTCAAACAATTAGTAAGATATTTCACAATGCATGAGTTTCTGGATGGTTGACAGTTTGGTTTCACCAATTGGAAATCTACTACTGACGCTGGTGCAACGCTCATAACTCATATATTAGGGCCTGGGAGGATTCTCGGGATGCAATTGGTTTGTTCTGCGATCTGTCTCAGGCCTTTGATTGCATTGACCATAGTACGCTTATTCTTAAATTAAAACACTATGGTGTTTATGAATCTTCTCTCGACCTTTCTTATTTAAAAGATCGCTGTCAAAAAGTTAGCATCGTTCGATCGTTTGCGCGAATTGATGTCCCGTAGGGCTCTATTTTAAGGCCGTTTTTGTTCTTGATATATATAAATGTTTTGCCGCTAATGGTTAATAACTGTGCTGACATGGTACTTTTCGCAGACAATACTTCACTTATATTTAAAGAGAAAAGGATAGTTTCAGAGGTTGGGCATCTGAATAATAAGTTAAATGAAATTCGTCATTGGCTTGCGTTAAGTAACCTATTGCTAAATACAGATAAAACGAAATGTATGAGTATTACTTTGTCTAATGTTCCACGGTTTGATAGTAGAATAAAGATCGAAGGGAATTTAGTAGGATTAGTTGATAATACTGTATTCTTGAATGTCACACTTGATTCCGAAGGACACTGGGAATCTCGCATAAAAAAATTAACTGGCAGATTAAGTTCTACTGCATTCGCAGATTCACCAGCTAACAGATATTGCCACAGCTAGGTTAGTCTACTTCGCTTACTTTCATAGCTTATTGTCTAATGGTATTTTGCTGTGTGGGAGAGCAACTGAGGCAGACACCATATTTTGTTACAAAAACGGTCAGGTCGAGCAATATACAACATGGGACCTCGCGAATCGTTAAAGACCATGTTTCAAGGAAACGTACTCTAGCAGTTTTCTTTGACGTAAGTAAAGCTTCTTTCAGATAGCTGGCTGGTATCCGATTTCAAGGATCGTGCTAGCCTCTAGTATGCTAGATAGGACGGTCGGATATTATCCAGAAGCCTATCCCATCTGTCACCACGGACCTCGGTAATGTGTATTTTCACCGCTTACCGCAGCGTACGTGATCAGTGGCGATTTTCCATGAATAGATAAGCGTCGTGGGCTCTAGACGCCACGTTCCTTTACGTAATCAACGCTCTCACCTTTTCGTAGAGTATAAAACGGCGATCTTTCACCGCTTGTACCTCTTTAGAGATCTGACAGCGGTTTGGAGATAGTCGAACAGGGAATCGATAACTCAAAATTATTAACCTATGTACAATAAATAAAATCATAATGTCTGTTTGTAATGTCAAAATAACAGATTTTTACTAAATGAAAAGGAAAGTAGATACGGTGCATATATTACTATTTTATTTTTGATTTATGTCTGATTATTTCTCGAACTTGTATAAATTGTTGAGTTCCGCTGTTATAAATTGTAATGAAAACCTTTTTGCAAAAAAAATATCGTCTTTAAAACGCAACAGCTTTATAAATAGAAATATAGTGTTAGAAACTCAACCAATTAAAAAATTTGTCATCTGGAAAATTGATGAGAAAATTTAGATGTTTTTATTGTATTTTATTTATACTTTATAAGTTAGCGTTTGACCATAATATCATCTGATGTTAAATGATAATATGGTCTAAGATAGTATTCACGCTAAACCTAGAGGGAGACTAGCCTCAAATGCAGCTGCCGGGACACACAAAAAGGTGCTTGGCGACAGATTTTCAACTTGAGGGTGGTAGGTCGGCAGGCGGACTTAGAAAAAGCCCTACCACCATGCTATAGTATGGTATATATTGAAATACTGCTTATATAAGCATTTAAGACTAAGACTTTTTTTTATGTTAAATGCGATTATTAAGAAGTATAATATTCGATGCTTATATAAAAATTTTCAAGTGGTTTTTTGTGTATTATAAATAATTGTTGAGTAGTTGAGTACTCATGTTTAAGTGCATACATTAAAAAAACATATAGACGATGTTATTTATATACATCTTTATTTTGTATCAAAGTTACATACCTAGAGATACTTTTAACCGGTTTACATAGTTAATAAGCGCGTTGCAATGTGATTGACTGCATAGTCTAGTTTGTTTTACCGATCTAGACGGTTCTTGTATTTTTATTGCTTCATTATTTTTGACCATAGAGGTTTTATTTGAAAATGGATTTAAGCCGTAAGTTTTTTTTTTTCATTTCAATAGATATAACTCATAATACTGAATACAAATAAAAATTGTATACAGTTGTAACATTAAGTTTACCTTTTGTAAACGCTAATTTAATTCCTGATTCAGCATTTTTGTTATTTGCGTGTATAGAGTTATATAAAATCAAATGTGTCGAAGAGATTTTTAATTAGTTTTTATTTTATTATGGTAAATATAGAAAGAAAACGTGTGTATTATTGAAAGAATCGAAAATAATTAATATGGATTGAAAATAATGATTTGTGAATTAATTTGTAAAATATAGACTATATGTTCATACACACAATATATATATAACTAAGAATATATTTTATTGTTTAAGTATAAAAGAAAATATCGTTATCTAATTTAAAGAAAATTCACAAGAACATTTTGTCTTCTTCTACTTCTACACATTTTTGTTTTATTTAGGATTGTATACAAAATCGTATTATTCTATACAAATATTTTTTAACATATCGTAATTTATAATTTGAAAATTAATACAAATGTTTGTTTTTAGCTGAATCTATAAAATTTTGACTACAACTTTATATTTTAATTATACATATATCATAGGATATTATGTGTAATTTGTTTGGTCCATATTGTGCATAAAAGTACATTTTAAAGGTGAAAATTGTTATGGATATACCGAGCTATATTCATGCATTTGTGGCGTGTGTTTACGAGTGTATTCACACGTCCGCTAATAATCAGCGCGAGCAGCCTCCCGGCGTCGTGGTACGAAACTGATTGACTAGCCGAGCATTCTCGAGCGCTGGCGATAATCCCCGAGTGCGCCGGAGCAAGCCTCCACACATTTATTATTTTACAATTAACAACAAATTATGTAAAAGCAGACCCGATAACTGGAACTGCACTAAAATAACCAAATAAATACATTGATACGAATAACAAAGAGTAATATCAAGCAGTACGTTGATTTGTTATTAATATATTTTCTAAGTTTCATCAACTTTTTTTGCGAAAGGTTTAAAGTGCGGGTACAAAATTTACGACGTTGGGACATAAATAACCACACTATTGTATTTAATTCTAGCGGAAGAGTTTGTAGACCGCTTACTATGTAAAGAGGCACATGAGAAACCATCAGACGATGTGAAACCTGATGATATAATTATGGAATTACCAGAATGGTTTGATGAAAACAAATATAATCAGTAAGTTGAAACTTTAGCACTTAATAAGTGGGCAGTGTTATTTTACGCTGATTTTGATATCTATAAAAGAAGAGAATAGAAAAAGAGCATTTTAGCCGCTTATCTGTTAACAAAGCTTGTCCGTTTAGTGCGATCAGCGACATAACAATACGACCTAAGATAATTTCTCAAGACATTTCATTGTAAAGTGATTCTTATGTCCTTACGTTTTAGTTTATAATGCAGTTAAAAAAACACAGGTGATTTTAAATTACGCGTATAATGTATTATACCAAAAAATACCTCTACAACTTAGTACAAATTCCTGTACATAATTTCCTGTTTCAAAACTTGCTACCAAATGGACGTAAGTTAAATATCATAGTAACGGAGCAAGTTTTTTATTATTATTAACGAAATAAGTATTATTTTTTGTTTTGTAATGACAAAAAGTAATTAAGAACGTTAAAAAATGAAAACATATACATTCCTAACCTTTAATAACATGTACACATCTATTCATTTACGATGAAAAAGAACGCACACCAGGCATTTTTTTCCACCAAACCAGTGGTTGTAAAAACAATGAAAAAAAAACAGTAAAGTAATAATGAAAATAATGTATTTAGCACTGAAATGTAAGTGAGTTATTTTACATAAACTAGGATTTATCATACATAGATCTGTTATACATTAGATTTTCTTATAACCATGAGCATGGGGAGTGTAGGGTGTCACGTCAGCAAGCTATGGATAAGCACTTAGTTAGAATACACCCGAAATGGTAAGTATAATAATTAAAGTAGCAATTGTTTAGGCGGCTAAGGACTTACACAAATTAAGGTCACCAAACTAAAATCAGGGTGTTATAAATATTGGTCTCATTCCCCACTTAAATTGATCTATTAAAGCCACCTTCCCGGTTCCTACTTTGATTTCACATGACATCATAGATCTCTCGTTACGGCTTCTCCACACTACTTCTATGGTGACGTGAGGATTGCGCTTTCATACCTTAACTACTCAACCAGCCATCGTTACACTTTGCATACATGTAGTCAGGGGTACAGAAAAGCACATAGGGTACGAAAACATTACTATTTCTGTACCCTATATCAAAGCTACTTTAACGTGGGCAGAGCCACGAGTAAAAGCTGTCAGTATTATAATAGCATTATTTTTTATAAACAATTTGCTAACGACCTTGCGGGCGTCAACGATCACCTCTGGTTTATCAATATAGGTATTGTAAATTAATATAGTTGTTTTTAGATAATACAGTGCGAATGAGTAAGTAGAAAGAGATTATTTATTGCATTACTCATTTATCTTGTGTAAAAATTAAATGATGTAATATCTAAACGATTCAATATTATTCTGAGTCTTATAAAATTAAGTTATTATTTAATCTAGTAGCTAGCAGTACTAGCTAATAATACAGGGGCGTACTCGCCGGCGTATCAATTTAAATACACCCAGAGATACAGGCTTAGTGCCCTTAATGAATCAATAATGATTTATCTATCTTGTTCGTAGGTGGTAGAGCTACGCTGAAGCTATTACTGGTTTCAGCATGAAGGGGTCGGCTCGCCCGGAGTAGTACCACCCTCTCACAGAAAGCCGAAGTGAAGTAACAGTGGTTGCACTGTTGCGTTTCGTTCGGTCAGTGAGAGCGCCGGAGGCCCACATATTTAAAAGGCCGGCAACGCACTTGCGACTCCCCTGGTGTTGCTAGTGTCTATGGACGGCGGTGATCACTTACCATCAGGTGACCCACCTGTTCATTTGACCCTATAATATAAAAAAAAATGTATGAGTTTATGTAAACTTCAATGAATATTAATAAAATGACGGCTCTCGTTGTGCGCGTATCACTCAAGTACTGGATAAATTTACATCTACTTTTTTATTGCCTTACTTTTTAGACACTTGCTCCTTATTCTAAATGAAGATCACGATAGCTTCATTTAATATAGAGAAGTAAAAAAATGACAATTTTTTAAAGCGTCTTCAGTGATGTGTGTTTTCTTGCCATAGAGAAATGAGGCAAGCGGTATGGTACTTAAGTTTTTTTCCACGGGACATTAAATATATTGTTAAGATAATAAATGACGCAGACGAAGTGGGGGGTATCAGCTAGTAAATTAATAATTTGCGGTACGGGATTCCACCCGGCACGGCGAAAGTCATGACTTGAAAGATGTTCCTTTGATCAGACAAATAACCCGTTTTCATTTATATGGATAAATGGTGTGAATAAACTTTATCGGAGGTATCACATGCAAATTGCTGACCCTTTAAAAACCTGTTTACTTTCCTCTTGAAGAACTCCATACTGTAGTCTCCTGCGAAAGCCTTTGCGGGAAGTTCACTCCAAAATCGGAGTGTTAGTGGGAGGAAACTTTTTTGGAACCGGACTGTCCGTGACCATTTCAGTTCCAAGATGCGAGTGCGTCGATATTTCGCGACACATTATAGTGCTGCATTTTCTATTCGCTGTTTATTTTAGGATTTTGCCGAAATATTGCAGTATAAGATTCAATTTCACCTCCAATATAAACTTTGCAGGCGGGTGCAGTTAAATTTAATTTTAATAATTGTTATGAGTTTTATTAATAAATGTTTTAAAAATACTAATAATATATCTTTATTATAATATGTAAATTATTCTACTGTTCACATGTTAATAAACATTTTTAAATTAACCTTGATTGTATGTACCTGCCTATAACTTATTTAATTTTGTTTGGAATAGATAAAGTAACTTGTTCTTGTAAGTTAGTGAGCGGTGTTCATACTATTAAACATGTTTTAATAAGGATAATGCACCTTAAAATTACTTGTTATATAAAAAGTGCGCGAACATCGCAAATATATAATTTAATATATATATATATATACATGCATATTATACGTATACGTATATAAAGAAATAACAGTTATTTTTAGAGCCATAATGATTCGTTGGATACAAATGCGATGGACGGGTTTTTTAATGCAAGACATATTATATTTTACTTTATCATCACGAGCCATTAAAAATCTGTTTAATTTTACTTATAAAACCAAGAGATTTAATTATAAAGTTATCGCGGTGATCTGTTTTTAAAACATACTGTTTATCTTCTGTATATAGACAATGAAAATACACATCGAGATTCAATCTCTTCAAAAATACTAAATGTAGCGAGCATAGTCATATGCCTAGACTATTCGATGCTGTTTTTTTAAAAGGACCTAGGCTACTTATTTTCTAGATTTGATTGATATCTTGCCGTTCTTAATGTCCGACAAAGCGAAAGGAAATCGATTAGTATAGGCATAAAAACAAATATATAAAAACGATGGTTCAGCGATAATTTCCTATTTCTATTCACTTTGCAATGATAAGCCGTAAGTAATAAGTGTTGTTACGTGTTAAGTTATAATACTTACATAACTATCTATATATTTGTATTTTAAAATGTCAGAATCAATATGTAAAATTAAAAAGTAATGCCGGCAGTAATTTATGGAGTATTTGAAATATAAATTAAAATCTGCTATATATAAATTGTTTCGTATATATTTCATTTACACAAAAGTTTTGGAACGAAGTTCCTTAAAGCGGCTTGCAGTAGGATTGAAGTAGCCCGTGGTGGAGAGGACGCTGCTTCTAGAGGAAGTTTGGAAGAGATGTTTTCTAGGTAGTAGAGCTACACTGAAACTATTACTGGTTTCAGAATGAATGGGTCGGCTCGCCCGACGCGCGGGGAAGTACCACCCTCTCACAGAAAGCCGACGTAAAGTAACAGTGCTTGCACTGTTGCGTTTCGTTCGGTCAGTGAGAGCGCCGGAGGCCCACATATATTAAAAGGCCGGCAACGCACTTGCGATTCCCCTGGTGTTGCTAGTGTCTATGAACGGCGGTGATCACATACCATCAGGTGACCCACCTGTTCGTTTGCCTCCTATAATATACAAATAATAAAATAAAATAAAAAGATATTTGTGGTCTCTTCACGACATGAGGGTTTCTGTCTGAACATCTACGATGTATCAACTCTATCTACATCTATCGACACGAGCACGTGGCCAGAGTTGCAGAGTGTACTCGCGTTGATCTCGCGACCCTGGTTCACATAGCATTTACAGTGATGGTAGCATAGTCTATGTACACGTGCCCGCGCAAACACCCGCATCCTCTTGTACTTTGCAAAAGGCCATACGCGCATAGCGGGGCAGGAGTTTTTTAGCCGGCAGGAGTCCGACATAACCCTTTCGTAGTCCCCAACAGTGGGAGGGTATTCGATGTGGGACTTTTGTGTTGATTTTGTATTTATTTTTAAAATTTAAATGAACAATCAATTCGGTTGTGGATTTATTATGTTTTACTATATAATTTTTAATACAAAATAAACAGACAAATCATATACAGATAATACAAATTAATATTTCATATAGCATTAATTACATTGCTCTAGTAACAATAGGGCGTTGAAATATTTGTTCTCTTGGAGAAAAGATTGCAAAATTCTATGAGTTAAGCCTTCAAAATCGTGATATGGCGTGTTAATGATTCTAAAAACGTCTGACTTCAGTGCTTTAGGTGCTCCAATTACATTTGTTTAAATTTATTTACAGAGGACGTGAATTCTACAATTATAACAGTTACGGAATATTTACATCAATAGTTTTCGGGATATTTGCTGTATTTTCTGTGCCGTCGATTTTACGCATCTTGGTAAGCACAAATCACTCAAGTTCGCCGTACACGGCGTACAGACGTTACTTCTCAACTACACTCCATTTTCTCGCCTGGTTCGAGAATGAGCTGAAACCTGGAACCTTGTAAGTATCTTTGTTTATTTAATATTAAGCAAACCGCAAAAGAATCATACAACATAACGAACTTTAAAAGATGAGTAAATATGTTTATACTGAGCGAACTCGTTACATCCTCTGATTATTTCATGAAGTTTGCAAAAAATACTAAACTTTTCAATAAAAACTAAAACAAATATGACAATAGTCCCGAAATTTTGATTTTTGATCAAAAATTTAAAAGAACGTTGAGTATGAATCTGTGTCGTATTTTTTTAATTAATTCCTTTTTTTGGTTGGGTTAGGTTCAAAATTCTGAAAAATATTTTCGACAAGGTGAAAAAGGACAGAAAAGTTTCAGAAAAATCGAAAGTGCTCTAGGTCAAAAGTGGTGGATTTGGTATAAAATGCCCTATTATATTCCTAATCGATTCTCAACGTTCAAAAACCAAAGGTCCAATGCGAATGTATTTAAAACGGGATCCCCTTAAAATATCGCCTTTCCAATAAGAAAATATTTTTTTAAATCAGTTTAAGGAACGTACGTAGTAATTCATAAATATGATTTTTAATATTTTTTTGTATTCCTTTCATAACAAAAAGTTATGAAGAAAAGGAAACGCATTTTCATACATTTGAAATTTACTAATTCATATTATTATATGTATAAGGTAAAAATAATTAGCTTGATATTGTGAAATAATTCAATAATGTGACCGTGTCGACAAAACTGTATGGGTACTTAAACTGTCAAATACTACATTTGATTTCTCTAAAATCGTAGGAAAGAGAGTTTTAAAAGCGGTAAACGCTGCGCGCCATATCCGAATATAGTTCTAAAAAGTTTTCAATTGTCTACGTGACAAAAACCAAATCCCCTTTCCTCCCTGTGACCAAGCGTGGTACTTTGAAAACTTTTCCCCCCCTCCTGAACGGGTTACGTGGTTTGGGTATGTTACCTTATAATTGACTAAGTACTGAGGTGACAAAAATTAAAAAAAATACCAAGAAATTGACAACCTCTCCTCCTTTTAGGGGTCACTTAAGAATAAGGTACATGTTATATAAAATAACCTCTATGTATATATAGAGAGGCGGATAATAGTTAAGTACATCTTTCTCCTCAGTTTCTTATCAGAGTTTTATTTCGTCGATAATGTTCTTTCATTTTCATTAGTGGCAACCCAGTCCTTTTCAAAGACTATTACTGCCACGTTCACGTACTAAATTAGTTGCTTCTGCTTTATGGGATTTTATCCTTATGAAAACATGTTCCAGGTTTTTATAATGCCTAATCATGTTTGCCATTTCTGCAGTAAGTGTCATGTGACTATTTCAATGTTGGAATAAGATGGTGGCTCCTTTGTGAGAACTTTCCATGGAGTTTTTGTATCATCTCAGAATTCATGCTCCGTGGTATTATTTCCCATTCACTTCACTTGTGCACAATAACTAAATTATACTACGTAAAACATCACCAATATAACTAAATAAGATAAATAAAGTAGTTATAAAAAATAATAAATAAGAGTTAAATAACACAAGATTATGAATAAAATATAAAATCCAGTACATGATAGACCCGTCAAAAACTCCGAGCTTTAAAATGTTATCGTTAAAAAGTTTTGTATTTGGAAGATGTTCGTTTTATTACCTTAATATTGAACGCTTAATTTCGACCACTAGATTATCACTAGCAATAGGAAATGACACAATACAAATTGTTATATATTTTTTATAGATCATGGAAATCACTTCATTCGGTACGTAAAGGACACGCACGTGTTTCCAGAATTACCAAAGGTAGAGGATTTGGTATAATCTCTAAAAGAGACGTGGCTATAACTCAGTGCGCTGCTATATGTTTTACACTCTTGAAACCAGATTTCTTTGGGATAACACAGACGAAAGAGAATGATTGGGAGGCTTACAATCATTATTGGAGAGTTATAGGGTATATGCTTGGGCTTGAAGAAAGGTTTGTTGATTGAAAACCGCTAAAAACAATTACTTTTGCCAGCAGCATCGCTCGCGTTGATGTAGTTTTAACCTCGAAAACAGTATTCCTGGATGAAAGGTATCCTATCTCCTATTCTGTACTGCTGATAACGTGTATGCAAAATTTCTTGAGGATCGGTTGACTAGTGAATACTTGAAAACGTAGCAAACTAAGAAAGAAACCCACATTCGTATTACCTAGAATATTAGGATATATATATTATTATAAACTAATTGTGGCCGCTCCGCGCGCGTTTATTTAGCACTATTTGTTTGCCACTCGTTATGTTATTTTGTTTTCAATAATATTTTATAAAATTATTGATAATAAATAGTATCATTAAAATTGGTCGAGTTTAAATAAAATTATAGTTCTGTTTTTATTATTTTTAAAATATTATTGATCATTATTATAGGCTCTGAATAAAAAAATACAGTGTTTAGATTTTATTTTTTCAACTTATATATTTGCGCTCCATATTATATAATGTAACAAAACGGTTTAAAAAAGTGTCACGAAAATATTTTCAGTTGTTTCCGAGTTAGGTATAAGTCCACTAAGAGGACAAATAGACAGTGACGTTGCCTTTTTATTACTAATTTTTATACACTATACGAGAATTATAATATATTAAGTTAACTTTTATTTTGGAGTAATTAATAGTTTAACAAATGCTAATCAGGGTCGACTTTTTCGGAGGTGCCGGGTCTTGAATCCTACGAGACGCAAGTCGACCTCCATAGAAGGTTGTTTTCAAAATACAGATTCACAAACTTGGTCAATATGTACATATAAATATAAAATCAAAAGCTGATGATTAAATAAGGGTCATAATTAAAAAAAGAAATGTATAATTGTTTATTTGTTTCTATCTTAAAGAAATAAATAAATGAAAGATAAAAAATACATTAGGTTTTTGTTGGTTAATAAGGACAAGAGTGAAAAGAGTAATACTAAATAATGATAATAAGACTGATCAATAAACATTTCAGATACAATGTATGCAGAGAAACTGTCGATGAGACGCGTGAAGTGTGCCAAATAATTGTAGATCGAGCAATCACACCAAATCTTACGAATTCCCCTGAATATTTTGAGCACATGACACGTGTAATGATTGACGGGTTGTGGTCAATCATGCCGATACTGAATGAAGATGCAATTATATTTTGGTGCAGGCATTTGGCTAACGTTCCAGGGTACGTTTACACTGAAAATGAAAGAATAGACTTACAGAAAAGAATAAAGCAGCAGTTGAATGGAAAATCTCTTGATACTGGTAAATTATATTTTTTAACAACTATAAAAACCATTATTGATAACCTTTTAACAATCTATATTAAAAACAATCAATTGGCAAATTTATGCACACGCATTACTTCCGAACGATTGCCACCTATTTGACTAATTACCTTTTTGTTGTTTGTGTAAGGACAAGGTTTGTATGAAAGTTGTATGTATGTATGTATGTATGTAGTTGTATATTTGAAAAATGGTATAGAAAAGTGAAAAAAGGCTATCAAATATAAATATTTATACGGTACTTAGGGGATATATATGTGGCGACTAATGAGATATTAAGATCCTGGGAGTTAAATATCTCTAATTAAATCGATTTTCGAGAAAAAGCAAAATATAGAAAACAAACTAAAATTGTTACGTTTGACCTTATCGTTTAATCTAAATTTTTAATATATTTTGGGGGCTGCAAATAGCTTACAAATTTAAAAACAAATTAAGAGCTATATTGCTTCATAAAAACATTAAATATTATTCTTTTTCTTTTAAATATTAACCATGACGCAATTTTTGTACAACTATGAAACATTTTTTTTCAAACCTTATATATTAACCTACAGCACTGGGAGTATTTAAATTTATTTTAAATGGCTACGCCTTAGTATTATGATATAAAAAACATATAAAAAAATATCAAAAATATCGATTTGCTTATATACGTATGTATACACTTCCCTTTTCTATAACGCAATATTTATAACACAAATGTATGCCTTTTATATCAATTTCGAATAATACTGCGTATTTAAAATCACTACAATCTGTTTTTCAGTAATATTTACTTAAACTTTACATATGAATGTGAAATAAGCTCATATTCATCGTATTTCTTCAGTTTTTATGATATCGAGTGCTTTAAACGTAATGTGAAGAGAACGCGAAGAATTTATAAAATAGGCAGTTTGCTTTATGCATTTGCCTCTATATACTTTTTTTTAGGTCGACTTCGATAATATTAGTTTTTAGCGGAATCCTAAACTGTTATGTTGCGACTTGCGTTTTATTCATAACCTTACGTTATTTAACTTTATATCATGGAATATATCTGGTATCTAACGTAAAAAGGTTAATTATTATGCCTAAACGAATAGGTTAGGAAATTATAACACGTAAGATGAATTCTGAGATGTCACCTAGAACTAATTGGAAAGTTGTAAAGACGAGGCCGCCATTTTGTTGAAATGTTGATGTTATTAGTAAAACAATTTTGTAATCATCACCCACTTGATAATAAAAATAAGGTCTTCAATAAAGTTGGTTAGTTGCCAAAGTATGCAGGAGAAGAAGATTTTGATTATAAGCAGACAGAAGTAGCACTGTTAATTACTTAATTGGTAAAGCTCAGTTGAGCCTAGAGCAGGCGCTGTCTTTCTGTCTTTAGAATAATTTTAATTAAAATAATCGGTAAACAATACTCGAATAATTTAAAAAGTTACATTTTTACAGGGGTGGACTCATCATTACTTGTACAAAAACCTGCGATCGAAGGCGCTGTCGACCAACCACCGCGCACACTCTATTACCGAGACTACGAAACGGTTCACATGAGCCCCGAATATCGAAAACTAAATTGGATATCCAAATTTAAACTAATATGTCTCAAATTTACCTTAATACTATACTCATTCAACCTCGGCCGTATCTTCTTCAATATGTATTTAAAGTTCAGTTTAAATGTATTTCAGTATTTCCCCATCCTCGCATACTTTAGATTTGGAATAAAGGAGTCATACGTGAACATGTTCGTGTCCGGCCCGAAGGATAATACAAAGCCGAAATTAAATTCTGAATATTACAATCATTCGCATATGAAATAATAAAAAAGAACTGATGTCTGCGAAACCGTTCTCATCAAAATAATTTCGATGGGAATTACGCGTTTTATTTGTTTATGGGATTTTTTTATTATTTATAATGTTGTAATTAGCTATAAATTTAATAATATGTCGACTAGATCCTTTGCGGATTTAGTCCTGAATTGATATGAAAACAACTAAACATGAAAACTATATTCCAATTGATTGAGTTGTTTTGAAGTGATGCGTTACCTATGGTGATGGGTCTCGGTTAAGTATGTTAAGGGAATAATGTATCTAGTATAGGTCCAGAAGTGTACCAGACGGCGGATGCCATTTTGGATGGCATTTTGTTTTTTAATGTATAGTATTTTCGATTTATATTTAACTTTCACCACAATTTCGATATGTGAAAAACGTCTCTACTCAAAACATATCGTAACTGGACTTATTTCACGTGTCACATCCCTAATTGAACATTCGTGACGTTATATAGCAAGCTCAATGTCTTTCGTAAATTCGTTCAGTAACATTAACTTTTATTTGTCTCTGGTATAATACTGCATGTAGACTTACAATTATACAGGGTTATTGGTAATTCGACAAATTCCCGTTAGGAGGTGATAGAGATGACTATTTGCCATAATTTTAATCCCCGTATGCATTATGCAAAAGTGAACCATATTTTAGTTTACATGTATTTTAGCTTTTTCAAAATAAGTCAAAAATGTATTTAAAAAAAAAGTATCAATTTAAATCTCATTTATAAAAACAATGAAACCCTTGTTATTTATCAATATTAAAATAACAATTATTGGGCCAAATTTAAAAATGCGAGACGAAAAACGATATTATTTCCATATTTTTTTGAGATATTTTCCCACTGAATTGTTGTAAAACCATTATTCCCAATAATCGACGACAATTTAATCGGACCACATTTTTATAGAGGAATCTAAATGTCGCGGCTTACGAACATTTTTTGACAAATGAAACGTTTGACCTCCTCGAAGACGTACCTTTGGTTACAAGGCAAAACATGATATACCAGCAAGACGGATGTCCTGCACATTTTGGTGTCGATGTTAGGCGATGGCTCGATAGATATTTTCCTAATGGTTGGATAGGGCGAAGAGGATCCATTCGGTGGCCTGCGAGGGGTCCGGACTTAACGCCGGTTGATTTACATGTCTAGGGTTACATGAAATACCTAGTTTACGACATCTCGCCTGTGTCATCTGCAGAAGAACTCAAAACAAGAATTATAAACGCAGTAAATGTGATACGGAATAATTTGACTACTTCAGTAGTTAATCTACAACTCAGAAAAAGAATGCGGCTTTGCGTACACAATAGGGGAAGTCACTTCGAGCAAAAACTTTAATGAGGCTAAATTACAAAATGTCTTAATTGTTACTTATTAATAATTGTTATTACTACTAAACTGGTTCTAAATTTTATTTTAAATTTCCATTTTTTGTTTTATTATTATTGTGTATTGTTTTTAATTCATTTTATGGAAATTTTAAAGAACGACCTTCATTTTAATGCGAATACGAATTTCCCCCTGCTTCCTTTGTGATCATTTTATTTTCACTTGCTTTGAAATAAGTTCCTAGTTGCTATACATTGTTGGAGAACTAAGAAAACGTTGGTTTTTAAAATAACCGGCAAGCCAAGTTACATAACGTGTTTTTGTTTTTAAGGCATTTTACTGGAAAAAATCTCAAAAAAATATTAAATTGTATAATTTTTCGACTAGCATTTTTAAATTTGGACCGATAATTATTGTTTTAATATTCAGAAATACCCAGTATTTCATCGTTTTTATAAATAAGAAGAAAAAATGAGATTTAAATTTATATTTTTTTAAAATAAATTTTTGATGTTGCATTTTTGATTTATTTTGAAAAAAGCTACAAAACATGATAACTCAAAAAAGGCTCCATTTGCATAAAGGTTTAAATTGTCACAAACAGTTATTCCTATCACCTCCTAACGGGAAAACGTCAAATTATCATTAACCCTGTACAACGAAAAATTGTTAATATCAATATTATTGATATACGACCAACTAGTCGAATTTGTTTCAACCAGTGTTAAATTACGTTTTACATTAGATGCATGTAGACCGCAAATATATTTTAAAGTCGTAGTATATTTCATATTATATTCTTTAAATCTGTGCATAGCATTAAATAGTATACGAATCAGAGACAAAAATGATACGATAATTATAACCTCAAAAGTTCTGAATATTGACTGTAATATATTTAAGTCTACTACTACATTGCTTATATTTGTATTCATTTTATGTTATATTATATTCAATTACAGGCTCTTTATTTCTACAATCTATATTTTTTTGATATTAAAGTTTATTGATTTAATTTGTCTTTATTATTACGCCCGTGGTTAACTGAAAATGATTTCCGAAAAACGAATTTAGCTTAAGACACGAACACATTATAACTGTATACACGTACTATTCACAGTCTATTAGTCTTTAAATAAACTATAAACATATAACAGTACAAATTACATCAGCATTCTAGGATCGCACCGTGCAAAACTTTTGTAAATGTAGATGCTTTTCAGTAGTCGCTTCGTATTTGTTCCGATGAAACATTAAAGTATGTGTGGACGGACCATTTGCGGTATTTCGGACCATTTCCGAATTGTACACGTACAATTGACCATGCCACGCCTGTTCACGTGTTGGCAAAAGAATGTCGTTATTTGCTCTTGCGCCTGATAACAAAACGAAAAATGTCATATATCACAAGGTGATTCACTGTAGACAATAAACCCGAAAGTGACCAAAATATACAACAAGCAGTAAAATATACTCGTACAACATCAACAAAGGATTTGTATTGCTGATATGCTATTGAAATACTTGATTTTGTAATTTCATTCAAGTTTTGTTTACTTTATTTCATCATCATCATCATCTTACCCTTATCCCACCTAAGTAGGGTCGGCACAACATGTTTTCCTTTTCCACTCTCCCCTGTCAAAAGCCATCTCAGTATTCACACCTTTTATACACATATCATTTTCCACACTATCCATCCACACCTTTTTCGGTATTCCTCTACCTCTATATCCGTCCACTTTCAAACTCAAAACTATTATATAATATACTTTATTTATTGTATATATATATTTATATAACGTATCGTAATAAAGTATTTAATTTGGTAAACTTTTAGTAATCGTTTTATTACGTTAATAAAATCTTAAATTTAGTTTAGCTAAAAATTAATATGACATTCATAAACTGTTAGGCGGCACGAAGTTCGCCGGCTCGGTTGGTTAATGATAAAGTGGTTGTCGACATAGTTATTAAAAAGTATATTTACATAAATCATGTTAAACATAATTCTTCTATTGTATAAAGATGTAAGTTTAACTTCTTTCAGTCTATCACAATACGAAGCTAATTTCTTAGGCTCTGATAAGCAAGCTATAGTACGACGTCATTTAATACTTTCGATACGGTTCATATGTAGTTCATAATGAGGCCACCAGACAGTGCTATAATATTGAAGCTTTAATGACTATCAAGGAAGACCCCAAGGTCCCTACTATATGTAACCTGTTGAATAGGAACATTGTTAATGTGATATAATTTTTTTTTTATATTATAGGGGGCAAACGAACAGGTGCGTCACCTGATGGTAAGTGATCACCGCCGTCCATAGACACTAGCAGCACCAGGGGAGTCGCAAGTGCGTTGCTGGCCTTTTAATATATGTGGGCCTCCGGCGCTCTCACTAACCGAACGAAACGCAACAGTGCAAGCACTGTTACTTCACGTCGGTTTTCTGTGAGAGGGTGGTACTACCTCGGGCGACCCATTCATGCTGAAACCAGTAATAGCTTCTGCATATTCAAAGCCATACCCATTTACTTTACAGCAAATAAGTAATGTAATGGCAAAAATTTTACATCGTTAATAGTGGGTATTTTTGTGCAATCTTGAGATCATCAGTGAACATGAAATATGAAGAGTTAACTATAGACTGAGTTATGCTATTAACATATATATACTGTTTTCAAAATCGGATGAGTGCCTTAAGCACTCCCCTTAGTAATCCGGTGAAACTGTAGAGGCCTTGCCAGGTCAACAGTGTAGTTAGTTCGGAAAAAAAATTAACATGTATATTAAAACAAAAGCTAAAGAATCACCCTTGTGGTACACCAATTTATATTAAATGACTCGCATAGAAATACATAAACGACAACAACTTATAGACGATTGGTAAGGTATGAAGAAAACTACTGTAACAATATTCTGCCAATTCCGTAAAAAGACAGTTCTTTAAATAGTAAACTGTGATTTACTCTATCAAAAGCTTTCGAAAAGTCGGTGTACATGGTATGAAGTTCAACACCGGAATCAACAGACTGTGCTAAGTAAGCTACAGTGACAAGTTTTTATTTCTAAAATAACAAAAGACATAAAACGTTTCACATGGCTGGGGACATTTTGTATTTGAAAATTAAATTGTTTTTTTTTTAGTATTTTCCTTTACTTGCTATTTATATTTCTCACCATTTAAACCTTCCCTGAACTTCCACAAATATTTCAGGATCAAAATTAGCCTTATCGATCCAGCTATTCTCGAGTTTTAGCGAGACAAACGAACAGCAATTCATTTATATATATATATAGATATATAGATTATATTATAACTAAGTAACCATAGAATCATATAAGACTTATTGCGTTGAGTTCAATGAGCACTATTTTAATTGTTAGTAATATTACAAACTGGTTACAGGTAGATATAAAGTTTTATATCTTGATTTATATTAATGCAAAATTTTAAGAATTAAACTTTTTCTGTATTTTTAATGAGAAAAATAATTATCAACTCATTGTTTACAATTGAACATAATTAACATAAATATTTTGTTCATCCATTCAATTCATTTAACATAAATATACATACACATATAGACATACATATATACATACAAATTTATTATAACAATGGTAAATAACAATGCATACAGACAGCAAATGTTAACTATAAATACAAATTGTAAAGTCACGAACACTGTCTCCTGTTTCTCAAATAAATGTCACTTCCACTTGGAAGCGGAAAGAGAGATATGAACTAGCCTATTGGGGACGCAAAAAGCTTATAAACGAATCGAAAGCACGCGTGCCAAATTATTCAAAACTAGCGGCCCGCTCCGGCTTCGCACGGGTATAAAATATATAGCCTTTGTCATTCACTGAAAACATGATTAAAATCGATATAGTAGTTTTGATTTCTTCATTAGTGCCCGTGGCCCGCACGCGTCTAATTTGGAGTAACCTCAAAAATAACAATATTTCGCCACTATTTAATTTATGTTATTATACATATAAACCTTCCTCTTCAATCACTCTATATATTAAAAAAACCGTATCAAAATCCGTTGCGTAGATTTAAAGATTTAAGCATACATACGGATATAGGGACAGAAAGTGACTTTGTTTTATACTATGTAGTGAAGCTTTGGCGACGTCAAAGAATACAGCTAGAGTGCGTTTCGCTTTAGGTTTTTTAGGTTATAATTCGGGATTTGGGTCTTTATTAAAGTTTACGATTATGTGCTCCGTAGGGTGATGCATCTGGTGCGTACAAGATTCGATCTGCTCAGGTGGCAAGAGATCTAATTGAAGATAATGAACTGGAGATGGTTCAGAAATAACCGCTCATATAGTTTACCTAATGTGTCAAAAAGGCTAATCAGACGATAACTCTCGGGAAGCGTAACTTTCTTGCCGGGTTTATAAATCCCAATCACTATGGCCTTCTACCAGACAGCTGGAAAATGACTGTGAGACATTGCCGCATTGAAGATGCAGACCAAAGAGATCTATGAGGTGATCAGGAAGAAGTTTGCGTGCATTGTTTCTGATTCCATCGGGACCTGGGAACTTCGTAATCTTTAGATGCTTTACGGTAGCAAAGATCTCGGCGGGAGTTATCGAGGGGGAGCAGCGGAGTGCATGTATCCAATTTTAAAGATCTTGCTAGATAGGATGCTCGGATATTCTCCTGAAAAGCCTATCCCATTTATCATTACGAATCAGAATAATGCGAGTTTTCACCGCTTTCCGCAATGTACGTAAATGATCGCGTTTTTCACGGACGGATAGGTGTCGTGGGCTTAACTCGCGGCGTTCTTTTCCATGATCAACGCTCTCACGTCTTCGGGGAGTATAAAAAGGGCGATCGCTGACCCCTTGTACCTCTTTCGAGGTCTGACGCCGTTCTGGACATAGTCAACCAGGGAACCAATAACTCAAGATTATGAACCTGTATAAAAATAAATAAAAACACAGTGTCTGTTTCTAATGTCAATATAACAGATTTTTATTAAATGGATATGATAGAGATACGGTAGGTACATATACTATTACAATTTTATTATTGTCTATCCGTTTGTTTCGGCTAATTTCCGAAACGATTTTCAGTGGCAGGTAGTAATACTATAAGGAGTAACTTATACAAAAAAAAAAAAAAAAAAAACAAAAAACACGAGTGTTTTATAAGAATAAAATAACTGACGAGAAAATTAATGTCACTATTATAAAAGCGTGGGGTGCTTTGATGACATTTTTAAACTAACTCTGCGTTTCGTAACCAATAGATCTGGTAGTTAGTTTGAAAGTGTCATACAAAGCACCCCACGCTTTTATAATAGTGACATTAATTTTCTCCTTAGTAATTTTATTCTTACGGTAAGAGTTATTTTTTACTTTCTAGTTCGATGATCTCTAAAAGCGTGTTTTTTAGTTTCTATTAACTATAATTTGATGTAGAAAAAAAAAAGCGTCTTTAGACGCAACAGCTTTATGAAATTGAATTTTAAAGTAAATAACATTAGAAACTGAACTAATTCAAAAATATGTCTTTTGGCAAAATTAATGAGATTATTTCGACATTTTTATTCAAATACTACTTATATAAGCA
Organism: Antheraea assamensis; assembly: GCA_035772565.1. Lineage (NCBI taxonomy): Eukaryota > Metazoa > Arthropoda > Insecta > Lepidoptera > Saturniidae > Antheraea > Antheraea assamensis. The sequence goes on along the minus strand of JAQQSE010000050.1, from coordinate 883,730 downwards.
TTTTTTTTACAGGGTCTCTCCATAACCTGAAACATTTCTTATTGTTAAACGCGATTAATAATAATATGAACATTTGATGGTTATAGAAAATTTCTAAGTGATTTTTTATCTAATTATTACAAATAAGTGTATAATAGTGTGTATAAATAATTGTTGCTAGGTACTCGTGTTCAAATGCATACATAACAAAAGATATACAGACGATGTTATTTATATTCATCTTTATTTTGCATCAAAAATTACATACCTAAAGCCACTTTTAACCGGTTTATATAAAGTTAATAAGCCCGTTGCAAAATGATTGCTTGTGTAGTCTACTTTGTTTTGACGGTCTAGACGGTAGAGGTATTGTTTGAAAATGGATTTAAGTCGTAAGTTTATTTATTTTTTAATATGATTCATAATACTGAATATAAATGAAATTTTCATATAATAAACGTTCATTGAATTCCAAAGTCAGTATTTTTGTTTTCTACGCGTATGAAATTGTATAAAATCAAAGATTTCGACATCTTTGATTTAATTAGTTTCTAATTTTTCTTCAAAAATATATCATAAGTGCTAATACATTACTTAAAGATTCGAAAATAATAAATATAATAGATTGAAAATAATGTTTGGGAATTAATTGTAAAATGTATTGTATATATTATTATATACAATAAACAAATAAATACATTGATACGAATCACAAATCAATAGCATAACGTTGATTTGTTATTATTTTTATTATATTTAATTTGTTATTATATTTAATTTTCACCAGCTTTATTGCGAATGGTTTTAAGCGCGGGCACGAAATTTACGACGATAGAATAACCACAACATCAATAATATATAACAAATGAACTGCGACCTTCAGGTTTAAAAAGCAAGAAGCTGAAACTAAAATTGACATTTATTATATAATTCCAGCGGAAGAGTTTGTAGACCACTTACTGTGTAAAGAGGCAGAAGAGAAACCATCAGACGATGTGAAACCTGATGATATAATTATGGAATTACCAGAATGGTTTGATGAAAAAAAATATAATCAGTAAGTTCAAACTTTATCATTTAATAGGTGGACAGTATTCTTTTACGCAGATTTTAATATCTGCAAAAGAAAAAGGGCGTTAGCAGCATATCTGTTAACAAAGCTTGTCCGTTTAGTGCAGTCGACAATCACACGGGTCATTAAAATACTGTCTGCAGTCATTTTTCAAGATATTTTATTGTAATGTGATTGTTGTTCCATCGACTTTTAGTTCATAATGCAATTTATAAAATGTAGGTGTTTTTTACATTACGTTAATAATGTATTATACCAAAAAATACCTATAAAACTTAGTACAAATTCCTGTTCCCAACATTTGTCGACTCCAAAACTTGCTGTTAAATAGACGCAAATTATACATTATGGTTACGGAGTAAATTTTTTTTATTGTTAATGAAATAAGTATTCTTATTTGTTTCATAATGACAGAAAGTTATTAAAACTAATACAGAACGTATATTCTTAACTTTTAATACCATATATACATCTATTCGATGAAAAAGAATAACAATCACTGCACGAAAGCAAACGCAATTTTTTTGTATCTTGCTCTCCAAATTTTTATAGCAAATTGGCATCCATTTGCGACAGCGTTTTTGCGTCAATTTGTGATATAATATAATGTCTATTTGCTGCTAGATGGCTATAGGAGTAATTATCTTTGTAAATATTAAATAAATGAATAATTTGATTCAATTCATTGTTTGTGTAAATATATTAATAATTTACAAATGATTATTTAATTTAGTATATTTTTAATATTAGGTTGGCTGGCGGTAACGTTAGTATCTCACCTTTCATTTGCAAGCTCTTGATTAAATCTCCTACGCCACTTTGCTAACCAATATATATATGTGTGAACTTTTAAATGGCTTTATTTATGTTATTACTTCTTTATTTGTTCTTTTGTTAGCTGTAAGATAACCTATTATTCTAAAATAAAATAAAATCCTCCTTAGTGAAGGGGTATTATTTCCACAATTAAGTATTTAGTTTAGTCGAGTTGACAGATACAAAATGCAAGTTTGATTTTGGGAAGCATACATGTGTGCCTCACTAATTTTTAGATGCATGATTAGTTTAGCTAATTTATCTTAGATAGATTCGCGATATTGCTTCCAAGGCAACAGTCAGTCCAGCCGAGGTTGAGCCACTTTGGCACCCTTGAGCTTGTCGCCAAGCAGCGTAAGCATTCGCTTTAGTAGTTCGGTGAAGCTGTGAAGGCCCGTCAGGCAAATAGCGTTAGCCAGTTCGAAAAAAAAAAACATTATTAAGTGGGTAAATATTTATAGTTTCTTCTGGTGACTTCAGTATTCTAACAGAGCGGTGGTTCGTTTGTTAGAATGTTATAGGGGTTTATATATTATCTTAGTAAGTCTATATAATAGGGTGTTTAAAAAAATCGACTTTACTTTTTCTTGAAATGGTCGGCAAATTCTCTCAGAGGATGTCAACATAAAGATCTCATCAAAATTCGAGCTCTTAATTTGAAGATTTTGACGTCGCGGATCGCAATTTTCTATTTCCCGTATAAGTAACATAGGATTTTTTTTAACTTTGTAATTTTATACCTCTGTTTCAAATCAACTTATGGCAACGATCATCTCAGATTTTCATAATGAGCTACAAAAACACATGACACGATTACGATACGATCCGATACAATTTGGTACCTTTGCCTCGAGTTAAATTATCAACTTAGGTCACTGGTATCATAATCTAGTGTCCCATATGCCCCTGCTTTATTTCATATTTAAAATGGAGTTTTAATGTTTTATTAAAATTAGTAGTTTCTAAAAACTTTAATGACTTTATATTAAATAGTTTCATGATATTTTTTAGATAAAGACCGCGTACGAAATAAAACTAAAAAAAAATAATCTATCCGGTATTTTTTGCCTTGTGTGGTGTGCACAACGGCAAATCTCATCAGACCATTTTATTTACATAGAAGAAGAATACTTACACATAGGATATATAATAAAATTTTGCCGTTTTAAAGCTGATATTTATTCATTGCTGCAATTATTTTTATCTAATTTAATTAAGGGGTCGAGATCTTATTTGTATGTCAAAGTCATTATGCTATTTTTTACTGTTATTCTTCATAATGTGATACTCAATATTTATGTTGGATGAACTTTTTTTTATTATTCCGCATAAGTTAAGTTTTGACGACGATGTTGCATGATGTTATGTGAAGATGTGGCCTAAGATGGGAACACGTTAACCATTGTCGACTGACGGAAAAATATAACTGTCGGAGTACACCCATAGGAATTTGACAAATAATATTCAATACTAGTTGTGCCCGCGACTTCGTCCGCGTGGAACTGATTGCAAAAACACAGTGGTTAATAAAATAATCTGAATGTATATCATGTATAACTGTAATCTGAGTCTCAGGATACAGCTTGGTATTCAAAATAAAAAAACAATTAGCTGTGCTTCAAGCACTTGCTTATTTTTATATGATCGACATGCCGTTAATTCTAAAACCCCCAGTTTTTTTTTGTAATATGCCACACTTAGAAAACAGCGTTTTATGTGCAACGCCATCTATTTATTCCTTTTTTTCTAAATCATCGACGAGTTGAAACCTTTATTTTATAAGTATCTATTCGTCATACTTCACGTTCCTTACGTCTACAATCTAGAATATTTGTACAATACTCAATACAAATTTTAAACATTAAGAAAGATCAAGAAGAAGTATAACAAATAATAATGTCTATATATTAATTCGTAAATAAAAAAAGGTGTGTGTGCGATTCACACACGATAGAAGTAAAACTTCAGTAAATCGACAAAAGAATGAGATGAATATATATAACAAGGGTAGGATAATTACAAAGTATATTTGTTTAAAAATGAAAGTATTTTGATTAATTTTAAAAGATATTAGTTATTTTATTTAATTTAATGTTACATAATTTATTGCTCAAGTTCCATATTTTCAGTTTCAACAAACAAGATATAAAAATACTCACAAACACTGTTAAATAATAACACACCACGCTGACTTCTTACTAAAAAGCTGTAATACGCAGCCGTATATAGTGTACAGTAGTCCACGTACTTTTCACATGTACTAACACACGTTAAATACTCAAATACAAGCAAATGTTAAACAGTGTGCAATATACATACACACCGACATTTGCTCTCTCGCTCTGGCTCACTATTTCACTTAAAAAATAGTATGTATATTTCTGTCTCATTCTTTGCTGGCTTCATCCTACACATTTTTGTATTTGTGTCTCTTACCTGTCGTTTTTCCGTTGCATCCGGTTTGAAATCACACCGATTCTAAAGAAGTTTCACTTCAATAACCATTATTTTGGTCGTGTTCCGACCATTCAAGGGTCACCCACATAATATCCAAGTACCTTATTGAAATTCTATTAAAATTAATACATTTACCGCCCATATTTTATAATAGTTGTGTTTCATTAGTTTTCTTATTCTCGCCCTCGGCTCCCAGCATCCTTCACCATGCTAAACGGTAGTGTAATTTCTGGCTTAGATATTATGTGGTAAATGCTCCGTTCCTAACGGTTTTAGCTTGTCTTAGCTAGCCTTATAATCTTCTTCATTAGATAGACTACAGAATATGAAAATAATTTTAAGTGTAGTTTCAGAGATTAACGCGTGTCCACAAACTAAAAACACCAACAATATCTTGAGTCTCATAATACGAGTATGAGTTCTTTGCGTTGTGGTTTTTATTCAACCAAAAAAAGATGATGAAGTCATCTAAATAAAAAAGATATATAACTAAAATACGTGCCAAATGCTTTGAACTGAGTATTATTTTCAACGATAGCAATGAATTGACCATGAACATTCTATTTTGCAACTCATAAATATTTAGATTAAATTTGTAGCTTTAATTGTCCTTTGTAATAATTCGATGTAAGTCTCATTTACATCTAATCTTTTGTACGCTTTGATTTTACATATTGTAATATATATTTAATTTTTAATTTTAACAATAAAAAAAGGAGTTAAGAATCTACTTGATAGTGGACATGAGGTTTGAGTTCCTTAAAAGCAGAGGATAAGTATTTGCTGATTTTTGTGATAATGTGTAAATGTTTTAGTGGGTCATTTTTTACTGTTAGAACAACAAAAAGGGTCAATGTTTGAAGTAGTGTTGTTGTTGTTACACTACATATAAAATACTATTACAGTAATAATTACAGTCACGATCCTCGTCACCGACGTCATCACAGTCATAATGGCAACTGCAATAGCAATTATAATCACAATTACGTTTAATGCGTTATAAATGTATAGCTACTTTACAGAATCATAGCAGTGTGAAGGTATAGAACATGAAAGCTGTGCTAAAGTAGAAGTTATGTAACATAAAAATAACTTTTTGGATAAGACTTGTGCTTTCTACCATTATACCAGCAGGTATATCTGTTTTTTTTCGAACTGATGAACGTTATAGGCCTGACGGGCTTTCACAGCTCCACTGGACTGCTAAGGTGAGCGCTTAAGCCGCCTGACAACGAACTAAAGCGTGCCAAATTATCTGAACCTCGTCTTGAACTTAATCTTCCTACCATTTTTTTTAATATAAGAACCCTATAGTAACTTAGAATGAAGTGTGATACCTAAGAACACGATATTGTCAACTAAGCCAACTAGATTCCTGTTCTACTATCAATACATGAAACATTAGGTAGGTAAGGTAAATCTTGTGCATTTTATTTTGTCTCTATTTAGCAATTAACTATTTACTAAAAACAAAAATGGCCCTAAAATGGAACCCTGTGGATCGCCAAATCGAGTCGACGATCCCGTAGACGTTGCCCCATTTATACTAACTTTGAGATAGCGATCTTTTATATAGGAGACCAGAAAGTCGACAAAAGCTTTATGAACACCACAATGTTTTAATTTCAGAATAAGCGTATTATGGTCAAGGCAATCAGAGGCCTTAGACAGATAAAAAAATACACTAATTGGATCCTAGGATTCCTCCCGAGCTTGCAATATATGAATTAGTAGCGTTGCACCAGCGTCAGTCGTTGATTTTGATTTTGAGAAACCAAACTTATGACCGTCTAGAATCTCTTGCGCTTTAAAATATCCAACCAATTGTTTAAGCGTATTCTTATCAAAAATTTTGCTTAAAGACGGCAAGTACAGAAATTGGTCTGTAATTCCCAAGACTACTTCTACAACCTGATTTAAATAAAGGCACCACTTTACTTATTTTGACTAAATTGGGGAATATTCCTTTTGCCGTGTACAGATTAAATATGTTTGCTAAATATGGTGAAATATTGATGATAATAAGGATTGATATACCATTATCGCCATTTCCCATATGTCTTCGGTATATTTTAAATTTAATTGTTTAAAAGTCTTTATTATTTCACCTGCACTAATAGATGTGAAATTAATTTTTGAATTTATAGGTGCAATCCAATTAAAAAAAAGTAATACGGCACCATTGGCTGAGGAAGCAATATTTTTTATACCTGCAAAAGTACGTTTGTGAAATAATTTTCGAAAACAGTATCTACTTTTTAGCTGTTTGAAATATGTACTCCGTCGAGATTCAGATTATGAATATTATAATTTATTTTATTTTTCGCTAATACTTCATTTGTAATATGCCAGATAGTCTTGATCTTATTACTAGACTTAAGAATTGTATTAACTAAAAACTTGGCTTAGGCAGCTACAAAATACGCTTGAAATTTTTAAATAATTTCTGATATAAAGCATGAAAAGATTCATTGCTAATTAATGCAGGGCAGGGGTTTTTTAGCCGCCATAACTCGTTGACAGTTTATTGTTGATTTGGCATTAATTATTGTTTAAATTTATTTACAGAGGACGTGAATTCTACAATTATAACAGTTACGGAATATTTACATCAGTAATTTTCGGGATATTTGCTATATTTTCTGTGCCGTCGATTCTGCGCATCTTGATGAGCACAAATCACTCAAATTCGCCTTACACGGCGTACAGACGCTACTTCTCAACTACACTCCATTTTCTCGCATGGTTCGAGAATGAGCTGAAACCTGGAACCTTGTAAGTATATTTGCTTATTTATTATTATGCAAACCCTAAGGGATTCATACTACATAATGAAATAAAAAAAATGGTAAACTGGATTAAACTCTGCGAACGCGTAACTTCGTCGGCCTAGTTCCCATTTTGCAACAGAGGCCAAGCTTCGAGACAGATTATATTAAAAAAGAAAAAAATGTAGATGTGTATAAAATCACTCGGAAATTAAAATGTTGTGTGATATGTTATATATTCCTGTTGTAAAAGGCGATTTCTATTAATTTTTTTGTGAACAGTCATAAACTAATATACAACAGTTATATCATCAAATTTATTATGAAATATATTAAAATAAATCAGCCCTACAACTGAAAATGATATTTCGTGAGAGATAGTGCCATCAGGTTTCCGCAAATCCCGGCAAGCGACAGTTAGAAATTTCTTTTAGGTTAGAGCGATTTGTTAAAAAAGTGGACAAAACTATTAATGTGACCAAAGAAAACTTTTAATTTTGCGATACATTCAAATGACAGGCTCAATATTATCATCAATCATGGCAGAGTTTCTGATTTGATTTGGTTCCAAAGCAAGTGGTTGGCCTAAAATTCCCCATATTCCTAATCGATTGTCGATCTTCCAAAACCCAAGGTCCAATGCGAATGCAATTAAACGAGACCCTCTTAAAATATCGCCCTCCAACAAGAAAATAATTTTCCAAATCAGTTTATAAATGACCAACTTCTGAGGTTACACATATTATAAAAAATACCAACAAATTGAAAACCTCTTCCTATTCGAAGTCGGTAAAAAATAAGGTAAATATTACACAAAATAATATAACTAAATAAACTGTTTTTTTTTTTCAAACTTACTACACTGGTAGCCTCACCAGTCCTCTACAGTTTCACCGGACTACGGAATAGTCTGGGCGAAAATAGTTAAGAACATCTTTCTCCTCTGTTTCTCAACAGAGTTTTTTTTGGTAAACAATTTATACTAATTGTTTAGTGTTCTCTCTTTTTCATTACTGGCAAGTGGCAACCCAGTCCTTTTCAAAGACTGTTACTGCCATGGCCACGTACTAAATTAGTCTCTTTTGTTTATGCGATTTTCTCCTTATGAAAATATGCAGCAGGGTTTTAATAATGACTAATTGCCAATTCTGATGTAAAAGGGTCTTGTGATCATTTCAATGTTCTAACAAGATGATGGCTCTCTTGTTAGAGATTTCCATGGAATTTTTGTGGCATCTCAGAATTCATGTTCCGTGCTATTATTTCTTATACGTACATTATAAATATTAAATAACACAAAATAATGAATAAAATTAAAATACACTATATGACAGCCTAAGACTCCCCCTAAAACTCCGATCTTTAATGTTATCATTAAACACCCTTTTTTCTTTGAATGAAATTCGTTTTATTTCATTAATATTAACCATTTAATTTCGCCCACTGGATGATGACTAGCTATAAAACATGATACAGTAAAAATTGTAATATCTTTTTTATAGGTCATGGAAATCACTCCATGCAGTACGTAAAGGACACGCACGTGTTTCCAGAATTACCAAAGGTAGAGGAATTGGTATAATCTCTAAAAGAGACGTGGCTATAACTCAGTGCGCTTCTATTATTTTTGGACTCTTGAATCCAGATTTCTTTAGCATAACACAGACGAAGGAGAATGATTGGGAGGCTTACAATCATTATTGGAGAGTTATAGGGTATATGCTTGGGCTTGAAGAAAGGTTTGTTGATTAAAAAACGGTAATAACACTAGTTTTAATATAGATTTGACCTCGGAAACAGCACTTCTGATTGGTAGGTTGAGTAGTTAAGGCGTGAAAACATAGTAAAGACACAAACAAACCTACATTCGCGTTAGAATATATGAGTACATAAATGCTTTTGTTATTCATTAGCTGTGGCCGATGTTCCACACGCGTTTTTTCAGCACTAATCGTTTGTCACTCGTTAATCTTATTTTATTTTTCTTCAAATATTATAAATTCTTTTAAATTATTCATAATAAATAGTATAATTAACATTGATTGAGTTTAAATAAAATTATAGTTTTTTTTTTTTTTTTATTATTGATAAATATTATAGGCTCTGAATAAAGAAATTACAGAGTTTCGATTTTATTTTTCAACTTACATTTGCTCTCCACATTATCTAATGTAACAAAACGTTTTAAAAAAGAATCATAAAAATATTTTCAGTTGTTTCCCAGTTAGAGTAAGCCCACTAAGGGACAAATAGTCAGTGACACTGCTTATTTATTAATGATTCTTATATTATACGACAATTATAATATTTTAAATTACATTTTATCTTGAAGTAATTAATAGTTTAGCTAATGCTAAGCAGGGTTATCTTTACTAGGGGGTGCAAGGGGTGCGAGGCACCTGGGTGTAGAGTCCTAGTGGGCTCACATCAATCTGCATAGAAGGTTGTTTTCATAATACATACTGATAAACTTGACCAATATATGTAAATATATAATCAAAAGTTGATGTTTAATTAAGAGTCACGATTAAAAAAAAGTATTGTCTAATTTTTATTTGTAAGATTAAGTAAAGATTTAAGGTAGACCTTAAAGAAATAAATAAATGAAACGTAAAAATTACATTACGTTTTTGTTGCTTAATAAGGATAAGAGTGAAGAGAATAATAATACTAAATAATGATAATAAGACTGATCAATAAACATTTCAGATACAATGTATGCAGAGAAACTGTCGATGAAACGCGTGAAGTTTGCCAAATAATTTTAGATCGAGCAATCACACCGAATCTTACAAATACCCCTGAATATTTTGAGCACATGACACGTGTAATGATTGACGGGTTGTGGTCAATCATTCCAATACTGAATGAAGATGCAATTATATTTTGGTGCAAGCATTTAGCCGATGTGCCAGGTTACGTTTACACTGAAAGCGAAAGAATAGACTTACAGAAGAGAATAAAGCAACAATTGAATGGAAAATCTTTTGATACTGGTAAATTATATTTTTTAATAATTAGATTTAACAATATACAGGGTTATCGGTAATTTGACGAATTTCCTTTAGGAGGTGATAGGGGTGACTATTTGTCATAATTTTAATCCCCATATGCACGTGAACAACTATGAAAACCATTATTGAGTCTGAGAGGAAAATACATGATAATGTATTTTAACTCTTTTCAAAATATGTAAACGATTTATTTAAAAAAAAGTATCAGTTTTAATCTCATTTTTATTTCTGATTTATAATAAGGATTAAACACTGGCTATCAATATTAAAGTAACAATTATCGGTACAAATTTAAAAAAGCGGGACTAAAAACGAAATTATATCAGTATTTTTTTGCATTAAAATGCCTTAAAATAAAAATAAAACGTAATAAAACTTGGCCAGCACGTTATTTTAAAAATATATCCGTTTTATTAGCTCTCCAACAATGTATATTAACTAGGAACATATTTCAAAGCAAGGGAAAAAACTGATCACAAAGGAAGCAGGCCAAAATTCGTATTCGAACTAAACTAAAGGTCGTTCTTTTAAATTTTCATAAAATTAATTAAAAGCAATACCCGATGTAAATAAAACAAACAATACAAATTAAAAAAAGGAATTTAGAACCAGTAACAGTTTAGTAGTAACAATAATCAAGAATTAATAATAAGTAGCAATTGTCTTAATTGTAAAATATCTACTTTATATTACACTTTCCTTAACTATCTTCTTTGTTGTTGGAGTTATTTTAATACAAACAAAAAAGAATGCTTTCATTACAAAGTACAATTTCGACTGTAAATGCATTCCATTTATGCAACTAAATAGTACCTTCATGGTCAAGTTACAGAGACCATCACTGCGAATGGTGCAGACGTTACTAAGTTAGAGACAAGTTAATTGCGCACATGCGTTGACGCACTGAGCGGGTTCCACCATCTGTATCGTGTCGAATGATCAGAAAAGCTGTTTAATAAAATTCACTCCTTTCTCTTCTATAACTGAAACAAACGCGCTGGGTTTCGAAACCATAGCTTTATTGTAATCTTCTTATGTACCAAAATTTTCAATCTTTGTACTGTGAAAATGTGAAACAAGTACAAAGTCATTGTGTTTCTTCCTTTTTATGATATCGGGTCCTTTAAACATAACGTAAAGAATTTATAAAATTGCTGCTGCAGTTGCTTTGTGCACTTTTGTCTATATACTTTTTGTAGGTCGATTTCGATAATATGAGGTTTTGGCGGAATCGTAGACTGTCATGTAATGATTTAAGTTTGATTCATACTCTTGCATTATTTAACTTTACGAGTATATAATGTAATATTTCTTTTATCTTACGTAATACAGCTTAGTTATTGTACCTATATAAATTGTATGGAAATAATAACACGTAAGATTAATTCTCAGATGTCAAAAAAACTAACCAGAAAGTTCTAACAAGAACGCTATCATTTTGTTGGGATACTGATGTAATTACTAAAAACTTTGTAATAATCACCAACTTGATAATAATGGCAAGGTAATAGTCTTTAATAAAGTTGATTAATTACCAAAGCATGCCGAAGAAGAAGAAGATTTTGATTATAAGCATACAAAAGCAGCAATGTTAATTATTTTCTAAAGCTCAGTTGGACCTAGAGCGGGTGCTGTCTTTCTGTCTCTAGAATAATTTTAATTGAAATAATCGATAAACAAAACTCATATGTTTATATATAACTTAAAAATCTACATTTTTACAGGAGTGGACTCATCATTACTTGTACAAAAATCTGCGATCGAAGGCGCTGTCGACCAACCACCTCACATACTCTATTACCGCGACTACGAAACGGTTCACATGAGCCCCGAATATCGAAAACTAAATTGGATATCCAAATTTAAACTAGTATATCTGAAATTCACCTTAATACTATACTCGTTCAACCTCGGCCGTATCTTCTTGAACATGTATTTAAAGTTCAGTTTAAATGTATTTCAGTATTTCCCCATCCTCGCATACTTTAGATTTGGAATAAAGGAGTCATACGTGAACATGTTCGTGTCCGGCCCGAAGGATAATACAAAGCCGAAATTAAATTCTGAATATTACAATCGTTCGCATAGGGAATAATTATGTACACGCGTTAGAAGTTATACTTCTTTGGCGTAACAAGTTAAAAATCTTTTCAAAAATGTTATCTTACGCTTTATTCTACGTTTGTAGAAAAAACGACACTGACAATAGAAAAAAGGTATTTAACACATACATATTTTTTTTGAATATAGTGTTGACTATAGCTAATTTCAGGGTGTCGGTTTTTCGTCACGGTGTGCGCGCGTATCGTATAAATTTACTCTCATCATTTTTCCCTAACGCGTCAAAAGAAGTATAACGTTAATAAAAAAAACTGATGCCTGCAAAAACTTTCTAATCAAAATACTTTTGATGAGAACTACGTGTTTTATTTGTTTAATAATGGGATTTCTTTTATTCCTTATGTTTTAAAATAACCTATAAATTTAATGATATGTCAACTAGATCCTACCTCGACTTCAGTCCTAAATTGATATGAAAACCACTTAATTTTAAAACTATATTCCAATTGATTGGGTACTTTCGTAGTGATCTGTGATGTAACATGAAAAATTGAACAAGGCAAAACATGATATACCAGAAAAACGGATATCGACGACGACAACGATGACGGATGACGACGTTTCGCCTGTGTCATCTACGGAAGAACTCGAAACAAGAATTATAACTCAAAAATGGTTCACTTTTGCATAATACATACAGTGGATGCTATTTTGGATGACATTCTGTTTTTATTTATGTTTAAGTTTCATCATAATTTCGATATGTCAAACACGCCTCTACACAAAACATATCGTAACTGGACTTCTTTCACGTGCCACATCTCTAATTGAACATTGGTGACGTCACCAAGTTCATTGTCATTCGTCCAATAACATTAATTCTTATTTGTAGTATAATGCTGCATATAGACTTACAATTATATAACGAAAAACGTCACTATTATTGTCTTACGAATCGATTTAGTTTCAACTAGTGTTAAATTTCGTGTTACATTAGATCCGTTTAGACCGCATATTTCTTTTAAAGTTGAGTTCTATTTCATAATATATTCTATCAATCTGTGCATAGCATTAAGTGATATACGAATCAGAGACAAAAATGATACGAATCGTCATACAATGATTGTAAAATTCAGGTTCTTGAGGTCAGTCGTCTATAACAAGTATACAATAAAATATTTCCAGATTTTACAAGCATTTACTTTCACCTTTTTTCCAAAACTGTCATATCGAATATATCCCATTTTAAATATACTTTTTTTAAATAGAAAATAATATTATGATACACAAAGAAGTTTGTCACACATAAAACAAGAAGGTTTTTAACATCCTCCAGCCCAAACAAAATGGCCACAACAATTGCAACAGAAAGAAAGAAATAAATAACAGTGAAAATAGAAACTACAACCTAATGTTAACAATACAAATTAAAAACAGAAATTAATAAACATATTAAGTTGCATAAGAGAAGTATTACCTAAAGCTCTAAAAAATAAATAACCTATAAATACAATTGAGGATTCTCAGAAACCTCCCCCACCAGGGTCTGCATGGAACATTAAGAATCTCCATTCTACCTCCCGGACTATACTCTCCATATACCAATCGTGAAACACTTTAATATATTTCTCCATCAAATCTGTCAAATCTAGTTTTTTTGTAAGATAAATGAACCGCTTGTACGCCAAATGTTTACTATTAGAATTAAGTTGTTCGAAATATCCTTTCCATGGCAGGCGCACTTCATAACCACTCTCATTATTATTTGAAACAGACAACTGATGGCATTCCAAATCACTGTTATTAAACTTAAGATGCCCCGTATACCCTTTTGTCAAAGGAAGCACTTCGAAATCTTGCTTAGTATCCTTATTCATAATGTCTTGGTAAAACTTAACTGTTTCATTTTGACTTCGTTCAATAGCTTTAAAGGCTTCTATGTCCCCACAAAGTGTTAAAGAAGTATTTGTTTTTAAGCAATTAATTTCCTTGTTAGTTGACAGGCTAGGTACTGAACCCTGCAACGCATAACCAGGCTTGGTTTCAGTAGATTCTAAACATGCTGCAGTGGGTTCCTTGTACCAGTTACTGTGGCTTTGATCAAAATCGTCTTTCGCTGACATAATGCGCTGTTCACTCTGAACCGTAGCTCCGTTATGTGCTCCCGTCTTATATAGTTTCGGTAAAGATCGGGAGACATTTTCATAATCGATGCTTAAACCGATCCATCGACGTTTGTATTCCTCTGCGGTTTCTAGATCAGAAAAAATAACATCTTCTGATTCTTCTGACTGAAACCATAATTCTTGAATTCGGTCGTCGATTTTGAATAAACTTGCAGCTTTGTCAGAACAGTACTTAAATAGAGTCTGAATATTAGGCGTATGATCTTATAATGCTTCCTGCAAATCTTTTTCGGCACAAGTAAAAAATCGTCTAGCAACTGACCTTTCTTTCTTTAAATTATCCATAACGGTCGCCAGTTGTAGACTTACACTAAATTACAAATTACTATAATAGATTTGCAGATGCATACATGCGTTTACATCGCCTTTTTTTCTAAACTGTCATATCGAATATATCCCATTTTAAATATACTTTTTTTAAATAGAAAATAATATTATGATACACAAAGAAGTTTGTCACACATAAAACAAGAAGGTTTTAAACAATGATTTTAATCTCAAATATTCTGGATATTGAGTATAATATATTTACATTTGATACACATTTTATGTTTGTATAAGTTTTATGTTACTGTATGTGATATTATATTAATATACAAGTTGGTTTTTACAATGAACCTATAATTTTTTGATATAAACGTTTATTGGTTTGACTTGTCTTCATTATTACGCCCGTTGTTAACTGGAAATGTTTTCCGAGGAACGAATGTAGCTTAAGACACGAACTCATTGTACTGTATACACGTACTATTCACCTTCTACTATTCTTTAATACACTATAAACATATAACAGTACAAGTTACGTCACTGTTTTAAAATTGCACTGTGCACTCGATCGTAATCCTCCTGTAGATGCTTTTCAGTAGTTGCTCTTTATTTGTTCCGACGAAAATTAAACTATGTGCAGACCATTTGCGGCTCGTTTACAAGTAGTCAGATTCAAGATATAGGGAAGGGAGATAGAGATAAGGCGTAAGGAAGGGAGAGTGGTTGCAATAGAGCGGTGGCGGCAGGATCTGGCGGACGTGCGGTATGGGCGATATACGGTGGACGCCGTCCGCCCGGTCCTGCCGCAGTGGCTTGATAGGGAGTGGGGTCCCTGACATTCCGACTGGTGCAGGTGCTGACCGGCCATGACTGTTTTGGCTGGTACCTGCACCAGATTGCTCGCAGGGAGCCGACCGCCGCATGTCACGAGTGCCGTGCTGAGGAGGACACCGCGCAGCATACCCTAGCTGAGTGTGCTGCGTGGGAGGTGCAGCGCCGCACTCTGGCTGCGGCGGTGGGAGAAAATCTGTCGCTGGCGAGCGTGGTTGCGGCCATGCTCGGCAGCGAAGACGCCTGGACGGTGATGGCCTCCTTCTGCGAGGAGGTTATCTCGCAGAAGGAGGCAGCAGAGAGGACCCGAGAGGCGGACCCTCTCGGTGGCCGTCTTCGCCAAAGAAGGGCCGGTGGAAGAAGGCGGCGATTTGCCCGCCTCCTTCCACCTCCGCAGCCGGATCTGAGGGGATGGGCCGGGGGGCCCATCTCCTCATTGCACAGGTTCGGCGGACGAGGGGAGGTAGCTGGTCGTGTACCCAGTGTACCTCCCTATAAGGACGGAACCCGGCGGCCACCTTAAGCCGGGCTGACCGCTGGGGGCGGCATGGTGATAGCTCAGCACAGTCCCATGCCGCCCCAACTTAAAGCGGTGGCCGGTACACCGTGGGGTTTTAGTCCGTGCGGGTCGGACATAACCCATTCTCTCCCCCGGGAGGATGGGTATCCATAATGGAATTCCCACGTTAATAAAAAGAAAAGAAAAAAAAAGTTAGACTCGGGATATTTGGTGACAGTCCAAGCCGAGGCCCGCTGTACGCCCTTTTGCTGGTTGTCTACAGAAAATCGAGTGAATGCCTTCTGCGCTCCACTTAGTAGTCCGGTGAAACTGTAGAGGCCTTGCTAGGTCAACAGTGTAGTCAGTTCGAAGAAAAAAAAAAGGTTCATTTACATAGTTGTTTGAAAGGAAGTTCAAGTGATACCTAACCTTCTTATAACACTATCAATTAATTAATGGTTAACGAAAACTTGAAGTACTCCTTTAGTACTAATATCATCTATATAGTGACATACAATCTTTCAGTATTTGAAATTCTGAATATGGGAGTATCCGTTATTATAATTAAGCTTATGTTTTTTTAGAAGAAGCATTTTCTCTGAAATGAAGTAATTACTGTAAGGTATTAAATCTATACATATAAATAAAATTAGAGTGTCTGTTCGTAATATCAAAATAGCGAATTTTTAATGATTAGATATGAACGTATACAGGATACTGATAACAAAACTACAATTTTAAAAAAAAATTCTGTCTGTCTGTCTGTCTGTCTGTCTGTCTGTCTGTATGTTACGGGTAATCTCCGAAACGGCTAGACCGATTTTTGCAGAAATTTTACTGACGGATAGTTAAAATTACAGTGAGTGACATAGGCTACTTTATTTTAGACTAGCTGTTATCCGTGGCTTCGTCTGTAGTACTATCTCTAAAACGATTGGACCTATTTTCATGGGACTTTAACTGACAAATAGCTAACGTTATAAAAAGTATTTAAAGTTTTTTTATTTTGGACTAGCTTTTACCCATGGCTTTGTTTGCAATACTATCTCCAAAACGTTTGAACCATTTTTCACGCAACTTTCACTAACAGATAGCTGATCTTAAAAGAATAATTCACAATTATAAAACAAACGCATGCGGAGCTGCGGGCAACAGCTAGTATTTTATAAAATTACTTTGCCTATAATATAGCTCTCTAAATAGTAAAAACTGTCATTTTCGTGATTGGGCTTCATATTATTTATTCTCTCTCTACACATATTTTATGTATAAGCCAAGGGAAAGTTACGAAATAACCAAACGATGTAGCAATATTATAGAAAGATTGAGGTGATCGAACTATTGAAAGGTCGTATTTCTGACCGCATCCTTGAATACGCAGTGTGAATGGCATTAATTTTCCTACGCTATACACGTCAATTATATCGTAGCGGAGGAATATCGAATTGATTTGATTACTTTATATTTGGCAGCAAAGTAATAATTACGATAGATCTCACTCGACACATCTTGTGTCTACAGTAACGTGGAGTAGCGGACGTTGAGTAGATTAGTTGGTTGTATCAGCCTGTTTAAGTTATAATCAGCATGGTGCATTCTGTCACGCAGATTTAAAATTGAGAGCTAACTAGAGTTTATCAGTCGCCGTTTGTGACAGACACGCCATCTAAACCTTTGGTAGGTAACTAAATATTCTATACTCTACCGTGGTAATTTCAGAGAGCGGTACCTACTCGACGATTGTTGGCATATATCGTGTTTGTGACAAAAATGTATTAATGTTTTTGTAATAATTGTCTGATTTCCTACAAATATCTTTATTTAAAGTAGGTTTAAATAAGATAATCAAAATTATTTTAGTTTTCAAATTGACTAACACTGTTGGCGGGAAAATCCTCTACAACAATACCAGGCTTGAGACATTTTTAATTTCTAAAGATTTTTGAGACATTTTGATACCCTGTAAAAAATTGAAAATCGTTTCTAATCCTGTGCTTATATCGTCATAGAGTACCTATAGAGTGTATATTTGTAAAAAACGCATAGCAAAGGAGTTTATATAAAAATGAATAACCGTTTATAAGAATTAACAGAAAACAATGAAATGAATTATGGACATTTATATATTATAAATTGTTATAATCGTAATAGAACAGCGGTATGTGGTCGAAAAATAGAACTTGTATCTACTGCCTAACCAAGAACGGAAAACTTGAGAGATGAACTTTGCTTTTACAGAAATGATGGTAGTGTTTTATAACACATAAGCGAATTCTCGGCCCTAAATTGAATAAGGTATTTTTGACTTGAATTTTTGTCAACCAGTTGACCCAAGACCAAACTGTGAACCAGGTTTTTCGTTATTTATTAGAGAAGAGCTTATAAAGATAAAGTAAATACACAACGTAAAATTAAAATAGTTTTTTTATTTAATTTACCGACAACGATGTATCTACCAGTGTGTGCAGTAGCGACATTTGGCAATGACATACAACAATAAACAATAACAGCAGAGCACAAACGACTTTATTTACACTAACACGGTAGAATTACATTATCATATCGAGTGTAACCTTGGATTTATCTAACTTTACATTGTTAAAAGCGATTCATAAATGAAACGGGCTTTATTTTATTAGGTGAACAGCGAGCCTCCTGTTAGTTACTATTATGAAATTCATAAAAATATTACAGCAGAATTGGTTTAGGTAAGGTAACATAGTTTTCTACAAAAATGTATGTGTACAAGCGATTTTTACATGTTAGTTGTTCATGCATGAAAATTGTAAAAAATTGTATATACATATATTGACTTAAATCGCACAACTGACAAGCGGACGGCCTTAAAAAAAACGATTTTGTTCGATTCGGCTTGACGCATCGCGTCGTGTCGCTTCGCGGAGCACTCCCAACAACTTGACACTGATTGCTCGTCGCGCACTCGTTGGCGGCTCGGTTCATGTAACCAGTTTTTGTTTGTTTAATCTGCGCCACAGTTTTATAATAACGCAATCTGTGGCCACATTCGTCAGTCTGTAAAGAAAAGTGGTGTGAGTTACATGTGTATACTGTTTTGAGATTGGATAGCGACGATATAGCGCTATTAATAAATACGTGAGAGAAAGTTTACGGTCTGTTCTAAATAACTATTGAATTCTCTATATTGTAGTGACTGTCTTTTCACTATGGATTTAACTCGTAAGTATATTTATATATTAGTATTGATAAACAATAATACGTTAACTTGAAACGGTTTTTCATAAACTGTAATAATATTCAACTGATTAAGATAAGCGCTAGTTTTGACTGAATAACTTATTTATGTCAAAACAATAATACATCGTTACGACCCGAATTTATGTCAAATACTGTCGCGCAGAGAAAAATATTTTTTTATTTTGATTTCTAAAAATGGTATATAGCACTGTTAGTAAAGCAGTTTTACACACCAAGATCTCTGAAAATATATTAAGTTAAATTTTATTCTGCAGATTAACATCGTTTATTATTAAATTTATTACGATTAAGAATAGTTCGATGTCGCGATATTTTTTAAACTTTAACAAAATTATGGCAAGTATGCTATGTATATTGGCGTATTTAGGCCATGCTATAGTATCTAGGTTTATTTTTCAGGCAGAACTGGGCCTTTGAAAATTCTCAGTCGATTTAACGGAATTCTAATTATAAATTGATAACCCAACATCCTGACATTACTTAGATTATAATATAACTAGGAGTTGCCCGCAGCTCCGCATGTGTTTCTTTTTATAATTGTGAATTACTTCTTATAAGATCAGCTATCTGTTAGCCTAAGTTCTGTGAAACGTTCAAACGTTTTGGAGATAGTACTGTAAACAAAGCCATGGGTAAAAGCTAGTCCAAAATAAAAAAGCTTTAACTACTTTTTATAACGTTAGCTATCTGTCAGTGAAAGCCCCAGGAAAATAGGTCCAATCGTTTTGGAGATAGTACTACAGAGGAAGCCACGGATGACAGCTAGTCTAAAATAAAGTAACCTATGTCACCCGCTGTAATTTTAACTATCCGTCAGTAAAATTTCTGTCAAAATCCGTTCAGCCGTTTCGGAGATTACCAGGAACATAGAGACAGACAGACAGACAAAAAAATTAAAAATTGTATTTTTGTTATCAGTATCTTTTATATGTTCATATCCAATCAGTAAAAATTCGTTATTTTGATATTACATACAGACACTTCATTTTTATTATATGTATTAAATATATAGATAATAAAGACGAAAAAGAGCTTAGAATATAGGTCGGGATTACTACTTCTTGTTAATTTCACTTATGCACCGTGACTAAGCAATGTTACGCAAAATATCATCAGTGTTGCAGATTTCTCAGGTTTACTTAGATCATCCATAAATTATCTTACACGAATTTTATGATGTTCACAGTCCAATTTTAAAATTAGAAATTATTAAATTAAAATTATTTATTACACTTATATCCACAATTTTTGCCTTAAACAAAATTTTCGTTTTTCGTTGTTACGGATTTCGTTGTAGATTACAGTCATAGATTCGTCGACCTCTTGTCACATTAGGTACGTTAACACCGCTTTTCCTTAATTAATGATGTAATTTAGGCAATGGTCCTTTAAAATTACCAAATAATATAGAATTCCGCCAAATTTCTTACAATCATCAAGGGAATGTATTCTACATAATTTGGTGATTTTTCGCTTGCGCCCGGCTAATGGAAAAGTATCGAAAAAGTTATTCATGATATTGAGTGAAATAATAACCTCAGAGATGTTTTAGAGCGCCTAATTAGTTAGTTAAGGGTAAAGTCAAGTACAACCATCGTTACAAGAAACACGAAATCATGAAATTTCTTTAAGCGCCATCTATCCACTCATTTATTTGACTACGTTTTTAACCGTAAATGGTTAATGAAAATTGTATGTAACACGTATTAATCACCTTTCTTTTAAAATAATCTACGCTTCTTACTCACGTTTTTCGAATATTTCACATTGGTTTTTGTTACATTTTGTTGTAAAACCAGTTATTACAATTTTTAATGGTAACGTGGCAAAGTGAAGGCACTATTTCTGACAGAAGCAAGCACATAATTAACTCAAGAACAACGGTGACTGTAGAGAGATTTACAAAATGTCTCTTTAGGTAAATTGCTTTCCCATATAATATGGTAAATTTAGTATAAAAAAGCGTATCCAAATCTCTTCGTATAATATTTATTTATAAGAGAAATAAAAAGTTTTACATGTTTTAATAAATATTACGCTCCGAGTAGGAGGAACCTGAGTCTATGAAGAAATTCTTAAAATTAATGTCCTTTTTTAAAAATTCGAAGTTCTCTACAGTCGTGTTAGAAATGTGCCAGGCCACGATAAGATTACAGGAGCCATCTTTTTCCGTGCAGTATTCAAGTGGCAGATCAGCTGATGAAAAACTCCTTTGAGGATAGAATGTGTATTCAGAAAGGATTCTTATACCACATTCCATCGAGTTATCGGCTAGTCTTTTAATTGTTCCTGAAAAGGAGAATTATATAAATAGATTAGTTTATTGCTTACTCAAAAGTTCGTATATTTATTAGTAATGCACTGCTTTGCATCTCACTTTAAATAAAATGTAATCGTCATCATCCGAGGCTTTTTTTTTTACGTGGGGAAATCCCTTATGGATACCCATCCTCCCGGGGGAGAGAATGGGTTATGTCTGACTCGGACGGACTAGAACCCCACGATGTACCGGCCACCGCTTTACGTTGGGGCGGTATGGGACCCTGCTGAGCTATCGCCATGCCGGCTCCAGCGGTCAGCCCGGCGAAAGATGGCCGCCGGTCTCCGTCCTTATACGGAGGTAAACTGGGTACACGACCAGCCACCTCCCCTCGTCCGCCGAACCTGTGCAATGAGGAGATGGTCCCTTGTTTTCAACCTTTTACGCAAATTGTTTTAGGTCATTATGAAAACTATGCAACCATCTGAGTTTACGCCTATCTCAAGCTCTATATTCAGTTCTTTCAGAAGTCCTCTATTCTTAAGACTTGTTTTGCTCATTGCATTGCATATTGTAATAATTTTAATAAACAGACGTCATTCATTTTAAGCATTATTTATTTAGGTAATCATAGCGCACGAAAAACGAACGTGTTCTTATTTTGAAAGTTTATTTGATGCTCTCAAAAGTTTATTTCGTGACAATAATTGATAACAATCACTCAGGACCACTAACTATAAATAATATGGGGAAATAAAAAAATGAAGACAATAGTAATCGTAGAAAATGTAACATTAATAATATAACCGTAGTAATAATAATACCAGTATTATAAGGGACTCGCATAGATATTTTGTCGAACTATCTACACTGTTGACCTGGCAAGGCCTCTACAGTTTCACTGGACTACAACACTTTTAAATCCCTCGTATGTCATAAAATAAACTTTATTATCAATAGAATAATAGATAGTTCTTCAAAAAAGATGCCGCACACAATCTTTGAGTGATAAAAGTGTTACTTTGCGGAAAACTTTGTTTTTTTTTTTGTTGGAATTGACTACCTGACGGGCCTTTATAGCTTCAAGGAACTACAAAGAAATCTTTGTTAAGAAGGCTATTTATAACGGAGGACCGGTTTGCAGTGCGTTAAACAAGAAAGAAACAACAATATTTATAAATTACTCAAAATTACTTGTTTTACTCCTGATCCAAAGCAAATATTGTCTTGCGTCTTATGATTTTAATTACTAGCATATCACTAGCATTACAAAGAATTTCCTTATTGGAATAAGTTTTTGTTGACAGTTTACGTTACCCATTAGCATGTTCAAGGCTTATCACATACTTGTATATGTAAACAAGTTCAGTTAGGGACATATGCAACGATGGACGGAAATTTGAAGCGTTGTACAAAACGAAGCCATGCGATACTCTTTCGCTATAACGTTTATTGAATTTGTTAAGCCATGAGTATTAATTGAAATGTTTAGAAACAACACCTTGTGAATCTTTCATCCTTTTGCCAATAAACTATAAACAAGGTCTCTATTCCTTCTAAAAGATATGGTTATATGCGTGACGTTCTTACACTTTCTTCAGAAACTATATACATAGCCGAATTCAATATTTATTTAACTGGAGTTGTTCTCGACAGAGTCAACTTAGTTTGAACATAACTAAAAAGTTTTCGTTTGTTGTTCAGAGATGGCTCGTGTTTTCATGTGGTGATTGTCTTTGAAAGACATGCGGTTGCCGGTCCGACTATATCCAATTAACCAGGTGTCCCCAATAATAGTTTATAGCCCGGTGAATCTGTAGAGGTTTGTCAAGCTTACAGTTTAGTCAGTTCGAAAAAAAAAGTAATGTCCTCAGTAATCAATTGTCTTCTTGTCTATTCGTTGTTTTATTGTTGTGTTTAGTGTCGTCATAGTTGGTAAAAAAACAAAATATCTGGTTGACGAAATTTCCGTGAACAGGGGTCATATGAAAATATTCATGCCATGTTTCTAATTGATAAAATATTATAGCACTATTTTTATATGCAGACTTATTACTATTATATGTTTTTCCATATAGCGAAATGCATTATCTTTGTATATAAAAAAGAACCGATTAAGCCCTGTAAGTAGCTTTCTATATTCGACCCAAGGCACATGTTAATTCGTTGCCACGAGACTCGTTGAGTCGACAACAAATATTAAATATGACATTACACTTACTTTTCTATTATAATACTATACAACTCTTGTCGTATATTATATGCATAATATAAATTTATTATACTCACCATTTATACAAGTCTCATTGACAAGTTGCTTGGATACGCTCATGTATTGTTCTAGAGTATTGTTGAAGGATTCTCTAAGGCATAAAAAGTCATCTTCAATATACTCAAGTCTCCGTTCCGTAGGTACAGTTTCGTATTTAATGATAGAGTTGAACACGCACGGGTCGCGATTCGTTGTTACCTGTGAACATTACAGCTTGTCATAGTGACATAACAAAATATTTTATAAGAAAAATAAACATGTGTGTTTTTATTTACGTACGTGAGAAGTTATACATGACATGAATATAAAAAAAACTTATGATATGTTTAAACCCAGTCAATAGTTTGTACGACGATATTAAATACTGTGAATATAGATTGAATAAATAGCATACAGTAAAGTTGAATCGATTTGTGTGTTATTGTTTAATTTTAAATCTTATATATAAATCTTATATACTAATATATAAACCTTATATACCAATATATAAATCTTATATATTACGAGTTGTGATGATTTAGTGGTATGACTGGTGGAACATCAATCTGATCTCCACAGGTTGGGACCCCGGCTTATACCAACGGATTTTTAGAAATTCGCGTAGGCATATTTACTAATTTAAATTAGTGACACTATCGGGTGACGATGAAGGAAAATATCGTGAGGAAATTTGAACCTGAAAAATGTTCTTGTGGTACCAAGACGTATATAGGAAAAATATAGAACTGTGCATTTTGTCAGAGTTTTTAAATCGTACTGGGGTTAATATCGTATACCGATACGTCGTGGGGTGCCGTGGTGATTATGCTCATACTTTCCTTCGGGAAGAGGCCTATGGCTCTGCAGTGGGTCTCTTACAGGCTGATGATGATGATGATATATAAATAAAATGATAGAGATATGCCGTTGTGCGCGCTTTACCAAAAATATACTGGATAGATTTCAAATCGTTTTCAAATACAAAAATTAACATTAACTTCTAGATGCTTGTTCCCTGCTAAAAATGTCACGGTATCTTCATTTGATATAAAGTTACGAAAGTTAGTTTAAAAAAACCGCGGTTTTATAAGTATTACGCGTTCAGCAATGTGTATTATCTAGCCGTCGAGAAGTGGAGCAAGCGGTGTGGTACGCATTTGCAGGAAATCACTGACGAATTCGCGGGTAATTGATAAATGTTTGAGAATTCCGATAAATCCGTTATTGCGTGTCAATATTTTGTAAGAAGATTCATACACGTGGTTTTGATGAACTACTGAAGCGTGAAAAAAGGTCTATATCGTTTAGATACTTGTGACAGTACATTGATACATTGTACACTTGTATGTAATAGTAATACATACATCTTCTTCTTCTTTTTGTTTTGGCACCGCAGAAGCACTTGCCAGTGTCAATATTTTGTTTCAAGTAAGTGTCTTGTGATAATTATAATGTTCTAACAAGATGGTGGTTTCCTTGTTAGAACTTTCCATGCAGTTTTGGTGGCATCTCAGTATGCATGCTCCGTGGTATTATTTCCCATCCACTTCACTTGTGCATAATAACCGTACTATATTACGTAAAACACCACCAATTTTACAAAATATAAGGTCTAATAACACAAGATTATGAATAAAATATAAAAACCACTACATGACAGACTAAAATCCCGCCAAAAACTCCGTAATACATACATACATATAAATATAAACGGATATTATTATATCAGAGGTTAATAAACTCTAACAGCATGAAGGTTGGCACGTTTAAGTGTAACTCGCCACTAAGCAACTCTATACTGTATTTTATTGTTTACATGAAATCGCAAGTGGTTAAAACGAATCAATAACGACATACTACCTCGTACATGTTCCTACAACATAATAACAATAAAATGTACTTGTAATTAGTGAAATAATGTTTAGAATTGTTATCAGTAGTTCCGGAAATAACCTCCCCACAAACAAACGCACAAGACTTGATTATAATTTATACGTATAAATACTTTATAATCTAATTCTATATAGGCAACTCTTTATAATATATATTTTTTGTAAGCTGTGTCTACGTTGAGAAGGTTATAATTGAATGTATACTTTTATCGGATTCTGATCTATCCAGGTATTTAGACCAAAAAAAATTGAATTACCTGTTGTTTGTTCGGACTAATCGAATTTAATTTTGACAAAACTTTGGACTGGCAAACAGAAAACTTAATAGACTATATGTAATAGCGCTTTTACATATGAGCTAGGCAATGGTGATAAAATTTAATAGAAGGAACTTCAAATCATAAGTGTTGTAAGGAGATAAATAAATTGAAGTAATAAAACACAAATCACAGTTAACCTGCTCAATCTTTTTGGTCGTTCTGAAAAAAATAACCTTAAGTTCGACCTTGCACATAATACAGTCAAGATTTTAATACAACATAAAGTTAAAATTTTATTATAGGAATTTAAATTATGCATCCTATTTATCCTTTAGTTACCACGACGTATACATTGAACGTACAACACGTATTTATATCTTCATTTGTGTTCTGCATATCGATATTCAGAACCGTCAAAAAGAATGGCAAGGACCTGTACTTCGTATGAAAATATAAAAGTAAATTTGATGAGAACCAAGTGGCAGTAGTAGCTATAAAAATTAAGCGTGTGTAGATATAAAAAACAATATAAGAGTTTTCAATATTAGCTTAGTAAATAATTTGCTACTGATTATTCGGATTAATGACGTAAACCTATCGTTTAATGAATCGATATTTAAGATTTTTTTAAACATTTATCAATTCAAGACGATGACGTATTACATAAATGAATTCTTAGAATAAGCACCTCTGTTGGACTTAGCGTCCCGGATCCGATTCATAATGATTAGATATCAATTTGTCTTGCCAATAACCCGTTAATTTATTCAACACCTGCATGCGACATTAAAACGGCACAGATGTTTATCATAAAATATATGATAGATGTAAAAGACACGAACATGATAAGATACAATAATGTATTTTTTGTTTTTGTTTCTGTTATTAATAATAACTAGCTGATAACCGCGACTTAGTCTGCATTGTTTATTATTTCCATTTGTTTCCTCTCTCCTGCGTATGCGTCAAGGAAACGAAGTTGAACGCGTAGTGATTGTAACAATCGCGTTTCTTAAAACTGTAATAATTTTATACTAAATGGGATATTGTAATTTTTTAAAGACCAAATATTTATGAAGTAAAACTAAAAAAAAAAAACGTTAATCCTAATCTATCCAGTAGTTTCTAAGTGATGCAGGTAGATGCAAAAGTAGACCTCTATTATTTCAGTCATCGATACCAGAACAACTACTGACATTGTAATAGACGGGTTATGAATAAGATTTGTTTTGAAAATGATACTGAATAGTTTGAGATTATGTTAATGTAACACTAGACTTGAAGATTTTCGTCTTAGTGGCTTCGTTACATGAAGTAACTTAATAAGTAACGTAAATGTCTAAGTTTCACCTTGATTAACTTTTACAGGAGAGGAGATTTATAACAAAAAATCATAAGATACCTTTTTTGTGGGGTATTCAATTTCCTATAAGAATATAAGTTGTTTTTTTTCCCAAAAATATATCCGGCTTCGAGTTAAAAAATTCCACAGTAAAAAAATCTGTGTCAATTATATGACAAAGTAACTGTTGTCCGCAGCTCCGCATGCGTTTTTTTTATAATTGTAAATTACTTCTTATAAAATCAGCTCTATCTGTTAGTGAAAGTCCCATGAAAAAAGGTTCAATCGTTTTAGACATAGTACTACAGACGAAGCCACGGATGACAGCTAGTCTAAAATAAAGTAGCCTATGTCACCCGCTGTAATTTTAACTATCCGTCAGTGAAATTTCTGTCAAAATCGGTCTAGCCGATTCGGAGATTACCCGGAACATACAGACAGACAGATAGACAAAAATTTTAAAAATTGTATTTTTGCTATCAGTATCGTGTATACGTTTATATCCAATCAGTAAAAAGTCATTATTTTGATATTACATACAGACACTTCATTTTTATTATATGTATAGATGAAATATTCGACTCTACGCGACCTCTGAAGATCAATATTAAAGGCTCAGATTTTGACAGTCTCTGTTTTAGAATTCTCTGACAAAATGTCACGATCATTTGAAGTAAGAAGAAGTTGATTTTTTTGGTACACCCTTATGTATGTAAATCTTTTTTTACACAATCCTTATTCAGTCTTCCTCTACTCTTATATCCGTCCACCTTCTTGCTCAAAACGTTTTTAATAACATGACTTCTATTTCTCCACCTAACACGTCTTTACCATGCTAACCTAATACTCCTCAACTTCTATGTCACTAGTGCTATTTATAATTAAATATATGTGAATAGATTTCAAGTGTTTTTTGTCCGGGCTCAGATTTTTCTGTTGGAATTTATTATCTGTAAAATAAAGACACACGGCAGAAGTGCAACTTTTGTATTACAGGGAAACATTTTAATTAGAAAAGTACAACAAAATGCAACGGTCATCCATCCAAGTACTGATCGCCCCCGACGTTGCTTAACTTTGGTGATCGGACGAGTCACGAGAACCAGTGTTTTCAACACTCTACACGACACGCTGCTTACCCCACCACTTTTTGTAACACAAAAAGGTTACGGATCTAAATTTCAAAGCTCACCCATAAGAAGTTTTACTTCAAAAAATGTAGGGATAGAGGGATAGACCAAATCTACATTAAAGTTAGCTAATCCACGTGCAAAACCTTGTAATGATATAAAATAATAACGTAAAATAAACATAGTTCACAATAAATCCGAATAAAACACGTAGTTCAAATTCAACTTTTTATAATGGCATCTCATAAACACGAATTCTGCCAGTGTCAAGTTAGTCATGGGAGAGTCACTTTATAGTTTAATTTTTTTATATAATTTAGTTCTTCCAATGTTTTTACAAAACAAAACAACGATTTTCAAGAGAAGTAAGTCACAGAAACCGGTTGATTATATAATATTGTAAACTTTGCAAGGATACGTTTTATTAACAATTATAAAGATGTACTGCGGTTATATAAGTATTTAGGTCGACGTTATTTTCTCATGGAATTGATTGTCACGTGTTACTGCAACTGAAAACATTTGTGAAACAACAGAAAGTATTTAAAAGATGTCGCGTCCTTGGTCGACTGATGAACCCGACCTTGGGGGTTGGTTGAACCCATCGTCGATGAACACTATGTTATGAACACTGTAGAACCGCTTCGTATTTATTTCCTCATAATTATTGGAATGATATGTTTTATCTCCATCATATAACAAATGTCAACCAACACGGATTCCAATTATCACAGATATGATAATAAGAGGATCAAAACTAATCTTGTCTTGAAAAACTGATATAACAAATATTACAAAACCAGCTTTTACTCACGACTTCGCTCGCTTTATTGTAAATTTGAACTATCACTCGGAAAGAGTACATTTTTTCTTCATGAAAAAACTAATGTTTTTCCTGCATTCTTTTCTATATCTCTAACAAGACACATACCAAATTTCATGATGAACTCGAGAAGTTAAGTTGTAAAAGCGTTACAAACAACCTCACATTCACTTTAACAATATATAATATAGTCAGGATTAGGTTATCGATAAATTAATTGTTGATATTATATCGATACGATAAAATTGAAAATACGATAATATCAATAATAAATAGAAAATAATAAATTCAGAAATAGATGTGAAGCTTTCAAATAACCTAATAATTTCTATTTTATCTGTGTTTATAGTATCACATAAGTTTTTTTTTCAGAGGCTGCAGAGGCTGTGATAGGTTAACCTAATAAGTGGGGATGAGATACTTGTACCTCGGAACCGCAGGGGGTGGACCCACAGGCGAATACAGTTCCCTCGTGGAGCCTTAGCCTGCCTCCCAAGACCGTCAGTGCGTGGTGAAGAGCCACATCCTACACGAGGTGACCCTGTCTAGCAGAACACTACGGATCTAGGCTAGAGAGCCGATAAACACTCCTGGGGCTCGGTTCCAGAACCGGGTCGGGGCATATACCCCGGCAGACGGCGCCCCTCGCAGTACCCCTCTGCTTATCAGAGGGGACAGGGGATGGGGTAAAGACGGGCCTGCTTCGGTTCGCCCGTCAGAGGGTGGAAGGAGGAAACCTCGGTAAAAAGTCACCGTGGGAGAAAACCACGTTAAAAAGTTACAGACGGGTGTGCCTTCGGGCGGTGGGAGGGAGGAAACCTCGGTAAAAAGTCACCGTGGGAGAAAACCACGTTAAAAAGTTACGGGTGTTGAGGAGACAACCTCGTTAAAAAACAGACGGGAGGCCTTCGGGCGGAGGGAGGTAGAAAACCTCGTTAAAAAGTTACCGTGGGAGGAAACCACGTTAAAAAGTGACAGAGGGACGGCCTTTGGGCGGAGGGAGAGGGAGAAAACCTCAAGAAAAAGTTACCGTGGGAGGAAACCACGTTAAAAAGTGACAGAGGGGAGGCCTTCGGGCGGAGGAAGAGGGAGAAAAACCTCATTAAAAAGTTCCTGTGGGAGGAAACCACATTAAAAAGTGACAGAGGGGTGGCCTTCGGGCGGAGGGAGAGGGAGAAAACCTCGGTAAAAAGTCACCGTGGGAGAAAACCACGTTAAAAAGTTACAGACGGGTGTGCCTTCGGGCGGTGGGAGGGAGGAAACCTCGGTAAAAAGTCACCGTGGGAGAAAACCACTTTAAAAAGTTACGGGTGTTGAGGAGACAACCTCGTTAAAAAACAGACGGGAGGCCTTCGGGCGGAGGGAGGTAGAAAACCTCGTTAAAAAGTTACCGTGGGAGGAAACCACGCTAAAAAGTGACAGAGGGACGGCCTTTGGGCGGAGGGAGAGGGAGAAAACCTCAAGAAAAAGTTACCGTGGGAGGAAACCACGTTAAAAAGTGACAAAGGGGAGGCCTTCGGGCGGAGGAAGAGGGAGAAAAACCTCATTAAAAAGTTCCTGTGGGAGGAAACCACATTAAAAAGTGACAGAGGGGTGGCCTTCGGGCGGAGGGAGAGGGAGAAAACCTCGTTAAAAAGTCACCGTGGTAGAAAACCACGTAAAAAAGTTACAGGTGGTGGTGGTTGGAGGGGGTGACCCCTTGACTGCCAAACCGGACCAAGGAGGGAAGGGGCTGGGGACCTGACTTTCCATTGCACATTGGTTCGGTAGACGGGTAGGCAGCTTGACCGGGCTGTCGTCGCGGTCAGGGCGTTCGCGCTGGGCCTTGTCGCCGGGGTGGCATGGTGCTTGCTTGTTCGATCCCGTGCCACTCCATAGCGCGGCAGACGGTATCTTGTGGGTTTTTTTAGTCAGTAAGAGTCTGACACCCCACAGCTCCCCAGGGCTGTGGGTGTCCAATGAAGGATTTCTTCCCACATTTAAAAAAAAAATAAAATAATAAGTTATAAGGAAAAATATTGTACAAAGTATTGGTTTTAGCTTTTTTAAATTCGAAATCAATTCGTTCTGACTTTCTTTTAACACTGATATGATAGGTTTGAGGTTGTCCCATGCGTTATAATGCAATAGTCGCAGCCTATAAGTGTTTTTGGCATTTGACAGATAGTGAGGTGAGAGTACTTGGATTAGAATATTTTATCATTAAGAGAATCACGATTAATGCGTGAATTATAAATTTGAAGTTGAAACTTATCATAAGTACCAAGTTAGTCCTTAATTTTTTTAACCTAAAAAACTTCTCAAGTGGAACTTCACCAAAATGTTACAACTCCTAACACCCATCACACTTGTTAAGTATATATATCGTCTCCCTTGAGGTGTCCGGCAACAGCTAAACTTACTGTCCCTAATTATGACCAATAATTATACCAAATTGTTTATGGGCCATCTGTATGGCGCATAATATAGATGATCGTCAGTGTCATATGTATAGGTGGAAGAACATTGCGGATAGATTTTAAAATATAAAACGATTTGCATCTAAATTTTTTGATGGTTATTTTTGTTAAAAATTAAGTATAGCCTTATGGACCGGTTCAGACTTATGAATGCGGTCGGATAGCATTTTTAGACATTCTTGTAACACTGGACTGGCCTCCAAGTGAGCGATTTATTTTCTTCTTCTACGAGTAGAAGATAGTTTAAGGCAACCTTGAGTTATCCACACGACCATGTCCAATGTCCGCACCATTGCGGTTCACCTTTTATGAAAAAAACTATGTCAAATAGCTAAGTTCTGTTCAACTGTTCTGAATTGGGAACCCAGTCCTATCATTCTATACGGGGTAATGATCTTAAACACCACATATGAAAAGTGTCAAAGTAGTTTATATCACCCCTATTAAAGTCATCCGTGTCGGTGGCATAGGTGCAGCATAACCCCAATATTTTGTTTAACACAGGAAGGCGAGGTTCCATTTATGGTATACAATATCGTATCAAGTTGGTAAAATAATTTTATATCACCTAGTTAATTTGGCTTAACCACCTTCTAGGACGGTTTGAATGCGCTGGCGTGGGCCTGATTCCCTAATTTCACAATACGGTAGCTTTATAACTTATCAACTTTTGTTAACGTCTTGTCTTGCGTTAATGTAGTCAAAGGTATTTTCTCTATTTGCCAGTAAAAGTCTTTCATATTCGTTTCTGCGTTTTTAAGCGATTAACAAACCGAAGAAACAATAGACACTTCAATTTTATTTTCCAGTATATAAATCTACTAGCGGCCCGGTCCGGCTTCGCACGGTTATAAAATATATAGACTATGTCATTCACTGAAAAAATGATAAAAAATCGATCCAGTAGTTTTGATTTATTCATTACTGCCCGTGGCCCGCACGCGTTAAATTTGGAGTAATCTCAATAAATAACAGTATTTCACCACTATTTTATTTATGTTATTATACATATAAACCTTCCTCTTCAATCACTCTATCTATTAAAAAAACCGCATCAAAATCCTTTCCGAAGTTTTAAAAATTTAAGCATACATAGGGATATAGGGACAGACAAAGCGACTTTGTTTTATCCTATGTAGTGAAGAACATTGTATTATTAGATGCTATGTAAATAGATATATATTTTTAGAAAATATCGTATGTATTTTTGTATGTTAAATTGTTCACAAATAGACTGCACACTTTACCTCTTGTCCGATACATTTCGGTGCGTTTAGTAGACCTTTGAACAGATTGCTATTCGGTACCGGAGTTTGAATGATGCCGTTGCAAATTGTCCAGTAATTGTCCCGGATGATGTATGAACGCGGCGGTTGACCAATTGTCGAAACTGTTAGCACTGTGACGCCTGACCTAAGGCATATTGAATATGATTTTAACGGTCAATGACACAAATATACGGACACTTGATAATCTCCTTGCGTGTTATTCTTCGCTTGTTATCGTGTTCCTAAAGAAACAAAATTGCCGGTATAGTGGATTTTTGCTAGCTATTTTAGAATCAAGTAAATCGTAAAAGGAGATTTAATCATAATTGAAGTGCTTCCATTTCTCACTTATTTTATTTGAATATATAGAATTGACTACTTCGTTTAACATTGATAAAGAGACAACCAAATAAAATTAATACGCGTATACTAAAGTTGTTAATACTTTTGGGCGTTCTGAATATAGCTGTTCGTGTAAACTCGGGCTTGCGCGTAATATAGTCAAGGGCTTAATGCATAACAAAGTTAAAATATTATTATAGGAATCTCAAATATAGGTTGTCTTGATGTTATACGTATAATAAAATACATATTTATACTGAAATTTGTGTTCTGTGCAACCATCTCTAGAGCGATGAAAAAGTTTTTGCGAGGTTTGTATGAATGTATGTATATTATATTACTAGACATATTATTTTATCATCCTTAATTTAAAAGTCTTGACAGGTAATGAATATAAATGTTATTTAATATAAAAAAGGCGTATCTGAACTTTATGTGACCTTGGGTATTCTTTTATCTTATTATTTTAGTTTATCCTTTTTGTTATAAGCTGAACTTTGTACGTTATATTGTATATTAGTTTCTAATCGATTCACAAACTAAATTAACAGACAATCAATGGAGACATATCGAAGAGATATGTGTGACGGCAATCAATTGGTTTTAGTTCTTTACTCGAGTATCTATAGTAAGCGATAACTAGTTCTAAAGTTGCCAAATCATTCTAGATAATAACCTCTTAGGTGTGCATACACACAGTCAAATTTCTAGCACTGCCTCAACAAAACATATATCTGATAAATTTGTTTATTAATAAGTTCCCAATTTGAAAATCATAAAACTTTTCTAAAATGTAATACTTCAAAAGAGAAAAATATAGATATAGAAGATATTTATAAGTTAAAAACTGATATATTGTTATGAAGGTCGATTCATTCATCTTAGCGATCGAACACGCTATTTAAGTAATTTAAGTGTCGAGAATCACAAAGTAATACCGACTTTCGTGCGATAACTTTAAATGCAATTCAAGTTACACATTCGGTGAAAGCAATTGTGTAGTATCTGTGACTCTCACAGTAGTGATAAGTGTCACAAATTGTTATAATTTTAGATGCCTTCATTGTTACAGTAACCTATAATATCCTAATTATTCTGCTGTTGAATATCCGTTGTCCGTTATTGTTATTAACGATAACATTGGTCGGCCGGTGTTACCGCAATATAGAATAATCAGTAGATGTGTAGAAGAAAGCATTCCACGAAGCATTAAATGACAATAGACGATATAATAACTAATATTCCGATAACTTTAATTTCTGTAATCTTATTGACGTAAGGGAGATGTTTTATTAAGAGTTTGTATGTGTACTTTATGCTAGTTGGACTAACTTGGATTTTAAAAATCAATGGAATGTACTGGGTCATAATATTTCATTGGCGTGCCATTGATACAATCTGCAATACGATACATAACAGCAGATAACTAATAGCAGAATAATTGTCAACAGTTTATAATAACGTTGTTGAAAAATAACAACATCTAATGCATCGTTATCAGTTGCTATTTTTTCAAACTTACTATACGCTCTTGGCCGGATAGAGCTTTACAGCTACACTTGATTTTTTAAGCGAATGCAAGTTCAAGGGTGCTACAATGGCCAAACCTTGTTTTGGGTGCGAAACTCATCAGTTGTATACTTGGTTGGTGTTATTGGTAAAGCACGCAACGAATATACTTAATCAAATGGTAACAATATACTCTAAGAATATACTTTTATATGTAGTTACAGTAATAAATAAATAAATAATTTATTGAGCCGTTGCTGCTATCTAATATTTATAATCTTATCAAAGGCCTTGAAGAATTGAAAAGATTATTAGAAGCCTAACTCTGAATATTAATAGTCATATAATTAATAATAGAAATAAATAAATATTTTTACCTGCCATCGGTAATGGCTTTTTTGAGCATACTTTCCCGAGATGCGACAGCATTAATTTGCACTTTTAGTATATCTGCTAGGGCTCTTGCATTTTGTAAAGCATCTTCCAATTTTGTTTTAATATCTGCGGTGGTGAGATAATTTCTAGATGTTCTATAAATCGCATTGGGTTTCGAAGAGTATAAACTTTCTTGTGAATTTTGTGTCACCGGTACCATCCGAACGACGTCATCAGGAAACGTTTTTAATCCAAGTCCATTGAAGGTCCTTCCTGCTGGATTTTCACTAAAATTATATATAGCAAATAAATATATACATTATACATATTTGAATTGCAGTTGTAATTAGGGTTAATGTCATTTTTTTAATGATCAGATGTTTTCAATTTCTCAGGGAATACACTTCTTAGTTACACCATCACGCCCTTCACAATATACTGGCAAATCATAACATAATCAATTCTCAAAACAGTCTGAGGATCCACAATGTCAAAGTGCATAACTTTTCTTTTCAAAAGCTAAGTAATAACAAAAAAGTTGACGCAATAAAAATTAATAACCTATTTCGTAGACTAAATGCTTCACATTTTCAGATATGATGCTTTCCGTTATATTTTCATTCGTATAGGACATTTTTCAATAAAGAGGACTTAAATAGAATGAAAAATATTTATTTATTGGGCTCTGGTAAATTATAACTGGTAACTATAATTGTAAGGGTCATCCTGGAGTTCCACTGAAATACTACGTGTTCTTGTCACGAAAAAGCCGAGCGCATCATAACTAATTCCAAATAAAAATATCTTTGTAAATATTATTCTAATAAATAATCATAATTTCATAATGTTTACCATATCTTAATTAAATCAAAGCCTAAATTAGGTGCGTTATTCATTTTTATATAGATTTTTTAAAGTCGATATCATCGTAAGTTTTTGAATGAAATTAAAAAAACTTCTTAAAAGCGATGGCAGCATAGTTTAATATATATAATTGGTTAATTGGCTATTCGTATGTTTTGACACCTGTATTGTAAGCCAATTCCCAACTTTAGCATTATAATATTTGTTCTAGAATTATCCCTTAAATCTAATGTAAATCTGTAACAACAGAACATTACATACGAATATTCATATCGGAATCTATATCTTCAATATGGATCTAAATAATTAAGTACACCATAGATAAATCGATTTCTGGACTAAGCATCTATTTCTTATTTATCTCAAACATTTGTATGAAATTTTCTCATAAAATAAAGTTGTTTTTGCGAAAACAAATATATATATTCACCAAATTAATATTGTGATATTGTGTAAAAGTACTACGAGAAGATGAACTTGTTCGTTATAAATAAAAAATTTAATCTTTTCTCTTTATAATAGTAAGAATAGAATACAAGTAAATTTAACGCGTACAAAAATACAAACAGTAAACATTAATTGACATACATTTATTGTTATATCATTTAATCTATTAGTATCAATATAAATTAAAAAAAAATATGATAAGAAGTGTATCTTATTGCTTGGTAAGAATTTTGTGAAGTGTATATTATAGATAAAGAGTTCTACTGTCAATTACAGATTGCTTAATAAATAATAAATTATTACACGTTAGTCAAAGCATAAATTATAATTTTATCGCAAATGTTCGCCGTTAATAAGCAAATGTATAAAGGTACATTAATACAACTTACAGTTGACTCTGAACAGGAGACATCCATTCTGAAACCTGTTTAAAAGAACCAAAAGTAAAATATTAGTTTGGCATTTTTACAACATGTAGCAGAACTCGTTGTTACAAATAACGAATGCATTATCGAACCTGAGAAATCGAAACAGTAGAGTTCTAAAAATACCCCATCTCGAACTTTGTCGAATCCTTCGAATAATGATGTCAGCCTTCCAGAGTTTTCCACGATACTTTATTAAAAGGTATATAAGCGCTCCACGATGCGTTCGAGGAGAGTTATCATTAAAACATCGAAACGAATGCGAAAAGAAAGAGAAGGAAGACATTTTCAGGCGGATTGCGCTTTTATTCATTTAAATTTCAATTATATTATAAATGCGAATATGTTTGTTTGTTACGCTTTACCGTCTTAGCCACTTAACCAATCATCTTGAAATTTTGCTTACACGTTACCAAGAAAAGAACATGAAGTGCATTTCATCTAGAAAACAGCACTGATCAAGAGGGATGCGTTAAGTCTATATTAAAGTAGCGAAGCCGCGGGAAAAAACTAGTATTTATATAATTATAAATTTGCAGCAGTTTATACCATGTCTCATTAATAAGAATCAATAGGCAATCTGCATTAATCCTTATAAAATATCAAAAATACCTCTCCTTTGCTTAAAATTCGTACAAAATTTCAGCTTCATAAAAAAAATATCTCATGATTATAAGTTTTATTAACCGTTGCCATATTTTTACGTTCCATTTCATATAAAATCCAATTTTTATTATAATAACTTACATCAAAACGAATTTGATTATTATATATGAGAAAAATATACACTCAGAATGTCTTTCCTTAATAACAATTTATGATATATTTTCCACAAATGTAATTCATAACGATAATGGCGACTAATGTAAAAACTTTATTTATATATATATTCTTACCCAGTCTGAGGAAGTATAGGATAAAGTACATAATAACGTACACACTAGTATGAAATACATTTTGCTTCTGGATAACTCACTCGCAAGCCGCTTTACAGTGCCACTATAAAACTAGTATTGTTTGCAGAAATGTTTACAAAAAGTAAAATGGTGAATAATGATTGTTACAATGTTTTACGGACGAATCAATATTTAGTATAAAAGAAATATACAAGTGGACTATAAAGTCTTTGTTAAATATATAGTATATTGATTATAATTAAATGGTTATATTAATGGGGTAAGCGGTGTTATGCATATGTTTTTTTCCTCTGTATATCACTATTACTATCACTACATATTATAAAACAAAGTCGTCCACCGCGTCTGTCAGTCTGTCTGTCTGTCTGTCTGTTCGCGATAAACTTAAAAACTGGACAGCGGTTCACTTCACCAATAGCTAGAGTAATATACGATATGAGGAATCGTATATGAGGAAGGTTTAGATATATCATTTGTCATTTTTTTTGTGTAAATTGGTTGAAATATAACGATAATTGTTAGAAGTGTTAGAAAAAGTCAAGACGTCTGGGAGCTTTCATCGCAAACGCCAAAGGTTTAAAACCTATAGATTAGAAATGTAATAAAGTCGAAAAAACATTTCTTACTTTAAAATGGCAACTGTGTATACACACAATTTCGCCAATGTCACGCGAATAGAACCATAAATGACGGAGATTGTACTTAATAATTGGAAAATAGGAATAACAAATCAATAGTTGACAAAATATCCATCCAACTATACATTTTAATTTCTATCTGCGTGTTAGAGTACGGAATACATAATTAATACAACCATTCAGACGATAGATACATTTTAAAAATTGAGCACAATATTTATTTCAATCATTTTTGAATTGAGCCATGGGCGCCGCCATATTAGGCTTGGCTGATCTGCCGAGCGCCGTTCGCTTTACCCCTACTCCACGACCGACTGTAATGCGACATGCGATAGAAGGACGAAAAAATGTTAGGCGATGTAAAAAAAGTATACACTTTAAAAATAAAACCGAATTGAGAACTTCGCATACTCGTAACATAATTCGTTGACATTGTTTCTATAGTAATGTGATAGTGGGTAATTAATGTAAAATTTATTTCATTTTTCCAGCTGAAGAGTTTGTCGACGGCTTGCTGACTAAAGAAGCATTGGAGCAACCGTCTGACAATGTTAAGCCTGATGACGTCGTTATGGAACTACCAGAATGGTATGACGAGAAAGAATTTAACAAGTAAGTATATAGGGAAAACACTTATTATTAAAAACTAGCTGTCCGGTCCAGCTACGCACGAAGAAAATGAAATCCTTCCTTTATAGTACGAACATGTGCGACATAACATCAATCTGTCAATTCTAAACTCCGTCGATAATACAGTGATAATAAATCAATTCAAGTCACAAAAGTCCGTTAACCAACTTTACAGACAACCATTTTTATTAATAATAATAAATAAGATAATGATAAATAAGTTCACTCTATCCAAAGTTATTGTAATTTGATATACGGCGCGATTTAAGCACGAGAAAGGAGTAGGTAAGTAAATACATCGCAGTCTTATCCAAAAGCCAAGGTATTTTATAGTATATCTTCTATATAAATAAAATGATAGAGGTCTGTCCTTATCCGAAGAACTACTGTATAGATATATCTATAATTTTTTTTTTCGTTTTGTTTGTAAAATATTTTGTTCGTATTTACAAAAATTATCACAATTTCTTAAACGACCCAGACGAAGGTATCATCATCTAGTACCTTATACAGCTTAGCCGCAGTCCGCTTGAACATCTCATCCTTTTGTTTTTTCTTCGTATTCATTCATAACATAATTCAGCTGATGGTTTTTTTTTCGAATGGAGTTATCGTTGCTATCCTGAACAGCTTTCCGAGTTTCACCGTGATTTTTAGGCAACCTCTTAGGGCATTCAACCGAATAGCAACTTGTTCAAAGTGACCGGAATATTGCAACACGAACTAATCATGCGAATTCAGCTACGTCAAGTGCGCCGTGGCACGCTTTATATACCTTTCAATAGCAGTGTATGGAAAACTCTGGAAGGCAGACGTCATTTCTCGAACAATTCGATAAAATTAGATACCGGTTATTTTTAGAACCCCATTGTATTCCGTTCCCTTAGTCTATGAATGGATACTTAGTTTATTTATATCGAATTCTATATAACTATGTAGCCTACACAAGCAGTTAAAGATTGCCCACACAATAATGTTATCATTTTTATGGATAGGACGCTTTATTTATGGTGGCAGATTTGTCAGAAAAGAGTATAATGGGTTCTCAAATAATTTGCATAGTGGACGCAGCTTTATAAACATTCATGACAATATAAAAAAGTAACAATAACCACACCACATATTATTATAAAAATAGACTTAAATACATTTAAAATTAATAGTAATTATATGTTTTCTGTTTTTGAGCATCGGGTAAAGTCGCCCTTTGAAGTGAAAAAAATTATTACTGATGAAATAGAGATAACCTCAAAATGTTTTTTATGTTTGTTGTTCTGATTGACAATTGATGACGCTCGTCTTTTATGTTATGTGTGTGTGTGTGTATTTTGTGTACGTCAGTGAATTATGTCATGCGATATTAACTCACTCGCATTATATTGTACATATCGAACTGTTTTTTTTTAATTTGCTTAGTCAGAGCCTAAAATAATATTACATACAGGAAAAAAAGATATATGATTCCATAAATTATTTAGAAAACAATGCTATATAACTTTGTGATGATTCTTATAGGGATGTTATACATTTATAATACTTATTTACCGATTTTCTTTATTATGACTTTACTATTTAGATCGTGCATAAGGTTCCTTTATAGA
The DNA here is from genome assembly GCA_035772565.1 of Antheraea assamensis. Lineage (NCBI taxonomy): Eukaryota > Metazoa > Arthropoda > Insecta > Lepidoptera > Saturniidae > Antheraea > Antheraea assamensis. The sequence goes on along the minus strand of JAQQSE010000050.1, from coordinate 843,110 downwards.
AATAGTTTACCAAAGTACATTCTGCATTAACGATTACGTCAGCCGGCAACTCATAAACGACTAGTCATCATGTACTGGTCAAAATTTGATCATATTTCAATATTTAGGAAAAATTCAGGATCTCCAATGGTTTTTATTGATAACGCTGAAATTTGCCAATAGCTATTAAACAAACAAAAAGTAATAAAAATCGTTTAAGAAACAGAGATGGAAGAGGTTTTTTCCCCTGTCTATTTATATATAGATGATTTTACGTATATCAGTTGCCTCAATAACGGCCAAAGGTATTATTATTTAACAGGAAAAAGACTCGTACAAAAACATTCCCAGACAACAATAGAATTGTAAAAGTTATATTTACTCTTCATGTACATTCAATATTTTACTTAATTCCTTAGTAGTTTAATAATCATAGTCCCGGGTAATGGGTAATGCGTAATGGGTAATGGGTAATGCGTACATTATTTTTGTATGGTAATAAACCGCTCAAAGTAGCGGTGAGCAAGAAAGTAATTATCTATTTTATAATGGATTTAATTAGTTCTGTGTTATTTTTTTTTTAATTAAAAGATTGCTCAATGCACAGGGTACAGGAAAGGATATAGGGAGAGATAAATAAAATCCATATAAACGCGAGTGAAGTCGCGAGTAAAAGCTAGTTCTACTTCTAGTATTTAGTCTTCTAGTACTAAGGAGTAAGCGAGATATATGTACTGACATGTTCTTCATAATAACTGCATAATTATTTGATTTGCAACGAAAACTATTTTGTAGAAGAAGACAATTAATTATACACTTAAAGACTTACTTAAAACGCGATTTATATGTTAATGAAATTACCCTTTTTTACATCGATGATATTACGTCAGTTTGAATTGAATGAGTTGCATTTTCTTAATTGCTTTTTATCTTATAAAATATGGAAATTTGACTATATACCTCAACAGATTACATCTACTAGATGTTAGGGAATTAACTGTTAAATTATTACCCTGTTTTTTTTTTTTGAGTCCTTGGTTTTCAATCTTGAGGAAGACTTTGGGAGTTTTGGGTTTGGTTAGGTTAATTGCCAGACATGAAGCAAAATAACATTTTAATTTAAAAATGATATTCATATCAAAATAAACGTATTGTAATTTAACGATTATATTAAATAGCACTAGCTGTTACTCGCGACTTCGTCTGCGTTTCTTAACAATAAATTTAATTTGAATTTTACGAGGAAAAAATATAACCACCACACCGCTTGCCCCAATTATATACTAAACGCGTAGTGCTTATAAAAATCGTAATGTCTTAAAATTTTCCTAATTTATGTTAAATGAAGTTATCGCCTTAGTCTTTTTATCAAATCATCCAGTAGTTTTTGAGTGAAGCGCGTACAACGGCAGATCTCGCACCATTTTATTTATATATGTAGAAGAGTACAGTATAAACACTTTATAAGGAAACGTAAGAGATCCCACTTTATATTTCTTATGAAGACTTTTCTATATAAAGAACTTCCAACATCCTGTTTCTTTTCTCTATTGCATGTATAAAATAAACTTTTCTTCTAGTGAACATTTTTAATATTTCAAAGTTGGTTTACGACTATTAAGATAAGCGCCTTATGTATTAAGAAACGGAGACCAAAATTTCCTGATGACACTGCAATCCAAGGCACAAAAGTTCTTGTCACGTGTCTTTCTTAGAAATTTCTGCGCCTCGAGGATTTAGTTGAAGTATTTTGTAAAGTGATACTGATAATATTTATAGTAAATATTTGCTGACGTCTAAACTATGCACGTCGTTCTTTGTAATATAGAATGGCCGGTGTGCTATAAATTGTCCATTTATGTATGGATTTTAAAGTAAATCAATTTCCATGTTATATAAATCTTTTCCTCGTAATGAATATACTGTATTTTTAATATGGTCAATTATTATTTAAAACGTCTATGTTATAAACTAACTGTGCCTCACGGTTTCACTTGTGTTTATTTTTTCCATCCTTGCGTCATCCTTCGACACTGCGCTGTGCCACATAGCCCGTCCGCATTATTAAGTCGTTCTTGTGCAGTTCTTGCAAGTACTTTTTGTTAACCTCCTTCAATAAACAGACTATATAAAGCATAAATAATGTCTAATATTTGTTTGGCTTATCGCGTTCAACAAATTAAAAAACAAACCACATTGATGACCTGTAGCTTCATCTGCGTTGCCCTGCGTATGCACACCACACCGCTTGTTCCACGTCCAGAAAATAGACATCGCTGAATGCGTAGTATTTATAAAGTTTCTATACTAAACTGTATGTAAAAATAAAAAAAACTGTAAAACTGTATATATAGTAGTACTTTAATAAATCTATATATTTTTTATTTCATATATCGTTTTTTTAGGTAACAACTAAGTGAACCCGTGCCGTGATTCAAATTACAATAATTTTTAATAGAATGAAGCGATTTTAATGAAATAAAGACTAAATGTTAATCTAGGATATGCTCTATGTTTTTATATCATAAATGCAGTACTATAGAAGTAATCCGTGCACAAACAGACAGACATTTCTAAAAATGATTTAAATGTATTACATTAGTCACTTGAAATATTAATTTTTTACCCAAAAATCTGTAAAAAAAACACGTTTACAATCTTATTATATGTATTTATAAAGATTTATTATTGTATATTAGAGGCTTAGAATAAAAATCGTGATTACAATAAAACCCACTGATATAAGTACAATAAACGTCAAGTTTTCGGTATAGGTGTCAACTTCAAGCATTAACGCGATGTTAATTCCACAATTTATACAACAAACCAATAACGGTTAACCGGTCGTTGTATGTATAAAAAACAATGCTAAAAAAATAACCAACCAGTTTTAATAAATGCAAAAATAATAGTAGACATCAAGTTTCATAACCTAGTGATTAACTTTCAATGTGATATTGGCAACTGCCTGTGACTTCGTAGGCGTTAATTTGTTTTTCAATGCTCTATAGGTATTATTAACGTTTGACCAAATCTCATCTGATGTTAAATGATAATGTGGTCTAAGATAATAAACACGTCAAAGTTAGAAGTGTAGACATGTCTGTCAAGTACAGCTGCCGGAACACATCAACAGGTGCTTGGCGATAGATTTTCAACTCAAGGGTGGTAGCTAGCTAGGCGGACTTAGGAAAAACCGTGCCACCGTACTATACTAATTATATATATATATATATATATATATATATATATATATATATATATATATATATCATAATTATTTTATTATTATTGGAATTAACGGAACGATTCATTTTTGGAAGACAGTAAACGTGGTTGATTACGACTCGAACCGGGTTTACACGAATTCATTGCGTCACCGATTCGAACGCGCTTGCTATCGCTTTTAGCCGAATAAACCCGATTCAGCGTCATCGTCCCGAACGTCACGGATTACTGTCAATGCGCCGCTATAGAAGTGTTAAAAACCTCCTTGTATTTTGTGTGACAAACTTCTTTGTGTTTTAGTATTATAATATTATTTTCTATTTAAAAAAGTATATTTAAAATGGGATATATTCGATGTCACAGTTTGGAAAAAAGGCGATGTAAAACACATGTAAAATCTGGAAATATATTATTTAATTATATACGTGTTATAGTCGACTGACCACAAAGAACCTGAATTTAACAGAAGATTTCACTTTAAAAAATTTGTATTACATTAGACTTTCTTTTGTGACAGAGCGCGTAATTTTTACAACGAAAACTGTTTCTCACTAATGACATCGATGCTGCTGGGACTTGTGGCTGTGTTCTCTGTGCCCTCTATCCTTCGAGTGCTGATGAGTACACGCCGTTCCAACTCTGTCTACACGGCTTATAGACGATACCTCTCGACGCTACTACACACTGTGGCCTGGTTTGAACATGAACTAAAACCCGGAACCATGTAAGTAATTTGTCATTACAAAAACTGTGTATACAGGTGAATTTTTCCAGTCGTTGCGATTGACCAAATCCAGAAGTAAGGAGTAGTAAAAATACTTAAAGGAGCCTTGGGTTCAATTATGATAACAATTAACCTGTCTCTATAATTACATAAGTATCGATTTTAGAATAATAATATCTCACTGCAGGTATATTATTAACAAGATTCAAAACAAGAATTTGTTTTTTTTTTATTTGTTGTTGGCATAAATATTTTCGGAATTAACAATACAATGGGAGAGAGAGATGGTCGCAATTTGATACGAGTCATTTCCCTTCTCCTTGCCACGTTCCAAGAGCATTATATAATAATATATCACAAAGCTTCGTCAGTTTTTATGTACAAGTCAGAGATTCGTGGTAATTTCAAAGGCCATTATGTGCCTTGAGATGAATGACATTTACAAAATTATCAAACGATTTCTAAGCAGACTTCTTCTCCATCAAGCCCAAAAGATCGGAGAGACATATACCGAGATTGTTACAAGTATTATATGCCCTAATCTATTTATACAAAACATTTATTCTTGACACAGATGTTCAGATTTTTGTACAGAAGAGTTTAATTAGAATTTGTTTAGAAAACTGCATGACGTTGAATGTTGTAAGTTTAATAAATGATATATCATAAACTATTTCAATTTTATCGATTAATATAATTTATTTTCAGGTCATGGAAATCATTATACACTGTAAGAAAGCGACACGCCCGCGCTACTCTGTCTTCCAAAGCCAAAGGCGTGGGAATAGTCTCGCAAAGGGACATAGCTCTAACACAATTCGGTTTCTTCGGTTTCTCAATCCTTCGGCCAGAGGTGTTTGGGATAAGACAACTGACCGACGGCGATTGGGAAGCATACAATCATTTTTGGAGGGTGATAGGTCATATGATGGGCCTTGAAGATAAGTGAGTTACAATATGTACATATAACTTTATACAAATGAACAAGCGACCTGCCTCAGCGTTGCACGTGTGCAATGTACTAATGTAGTATCGTAGGTGTTTAAATGATTTACCCATTTATATCACATAATATAACATCATAATTCTATATAGTAATGTTACATAATGTCAGCATGTATGTATACCACTGCTGGGCAAAACTTTCTAACTGGACAATTCAACAGTTACATAGTTTTCCCACATATAGTGGTACTACAAAATAACCCCAAGGATGGTTGATACCGGCGCATCGTAAATACATACATCACAACCTGACAAACATGATATGCCGATTCTACTTAGGTGAGGTTAGGGTAAGAAGATGATGAGGTGTTTAAATATCCATATCCATTAATATCCATTTTATAGGGCTTTAGTTTTTACAGTTCATCAAAATCAATTCCTACGGCCGTATGGCAATTTTACATTAATTGCCCGATCTAACTAAAATATTATTTGATAAATCTTAATACTGTATTAATCGATATGGGGACGCATATAACCAATTACTTGTACACAATATGTAAAAGATAGGGGGGATTGTACGGTAGGTACCGTATGTACTTCACTGGCTCGGCAATGCCCACGTATCAGTTCTTAAAGCGATCATGGCTCAGTTGGTAGTGTGTTCGAACACAGCGTCGAAGGACGTAAGTTCGAATCCAAGCAATTGAGTCGGAGCTTTCGTTGAAAGAAAACATCGTGATAAAACCATAACATAGTGGTAGGGCTTTTTCTAAGTCCGTATAGCTAGCTTCCACCCTCAAGTTGAGAATCTGTCGCCAAGCACCTGTTGGTGTGTTCCGGCAGCTGCACTTGAGAGCCAGTCTCCCTCTAGGTTAACCGTGACTTACCATCTTAGACCACATCATCATTTAATATCAGATGAGATTGTGGTCAAAACGTTTACCTATAAAGTATAAATATATATATTTATATATATAGCTATATAGCACAACCGTCCATACGCGTCCGCGGCTGCCGTGATAATGACGTTTGCTATTCACTCACGGTCACCAACGTGAGATCACACGTGATAGTATGAGTATGCTATAGCGCATACGCTGTGGCTTACCCTTATGCAATAGATATATATGAGTATGACCGCCAAAATTATCATTCTCGCCTGGAGCAAATAATATCCATTCAATATATAATAATAATATCAATTAATTTCAAAAGAAACTCAAAGAATATAACTCTGCGGACAGTTGGAATCTGCGGAGTGATTATTTCGTTAGGTTTTTTTTATTGTTTATTTAATCAAAATATAAACTGAAATGCTACCGAGCATTCATAACTGTAGGCAAAAATACAGCGTCGTTGGTTAACGTAACAAGTTCTAATTAAGATTCATGTTTAAAAGTTTGATAAATTTAACGTTAAAATCGCATTAAATATAAGATAATTAAGTCTAATTATGAGTAATTATGTTGCGAAAATATTAAATATTTAATAAACAAAATATACCATATTTTTTTGCTTTTCTATTATGCTTGTTCGTTTTACGAATCTCATATATTTTCTGTTGTAATTCATTGTTAACTAAATTCAATATTAATAAACGAATGGAACATGCTACAGGCAGCATGACGTCATATTTAAAGAATGCTGTTAATTTCGGTTTTAATTAAGGGCGATTGGCAAATTGTTCCTTGATACGCTCTAGTGCATATTTATTCAATCATTGAGTAAAAATACGTCGTTCCTGTATACGGTGAATACATTTTGCTATCATAATTTCCGAACGTGCATTATTTGTATAAACAAATACTACCTATTAATAATGCGAATTTCCATAAAATCCAATAAAACTATATTAATTATCCCTCTTTCTGCTCTGGATATAAAGCATTTAATTTCATGAAAATCCGTCGATGTAGAGTCCCTGTCAATGTTTTTTACCGTTCTGATTATAGCCGTAAGTTTTCGCTTACGTATTATACAGCCACGAGTTTCATACAAAACAATGTTACAATATTATTATAGGAATCTAAATATGGCATATGTTTACCATTAGGTTCTCACGATGTTATATACATCTACAATATTTATACTTAAATTTGTATTCTGCGCATGCATATTTAAAGCGGTTATAAAGTTTGCAAAAAGACTCTATCCTCGTCTATGGTTCTGGAAAAATGTACTCGTTCGATGTTAACACGTTCCGCACCAAGCCAATTTTGCCTGAAATGTCGTTCGGGCCATTTGATATTTTGCATAAAAATTTATATATTATCGTATAATGTTACATTACAATATTAATACATAAGTAATTCTTTCGTTTTCGGTAGTTGTCACATTGTGTAAATCTAAATAGGTAAGTAGTGTAAGTATTACATCACAAGTGTATAGTACACGTGGCCTAAAGATCAAGCTTAACATGTACCACCGGTGGTACACGTGGCACGGAACGGATAAACTCGGATATAATACCTTCTCTAATGGTCGTATCATTACAATATATACCTTTAATTTTATTGCAGATATAATTTATGTAGGAATACCATAGAAGAAACACGTGAAGTATGCCGGATTGTCCAAGATCGAGTTTTTACGCCGTGTTTAGAAAATGTGCCGGAATATTTTGAACATTTGTCACGTGTCATGCTAGAGGGCATGTCGGCTGTTAACCCGACGCTGGAACAGGATGCCAACTTGTACATGACCAGGTATATAGCAGGAGTGCCGGGCTATATTTATAATGAAAGGGAAAGAATCGAACTGCAGAGGACTTTGAAGAAACATTTAAAAGGGATGTCCCTTGATGTTGGTAAGTAATTTGACTATTAAGTACCATTCGCAGCTTTAACTCTTAATATTACACTATTCATTGTCATTCAGTTATGTTATAAAGACGACAAAAGGAACAGTAAATATTATTAAAAAAATAATCCAAGTAGAGACTAGAAATGCATACTTCGATAAAACTTCTATAAACATCGATTCAACAGCGAAATTTATTTATATACATTTATTTCAATGCCGATTTCAAGCTAATCGATAAGAAGGTAACGCGAATTAAATTGTCTATGACTAGATCGTATTCATAAATATGCCACCCACTTCAAATTAATTTGACTCAATTAGTAAATATTGACAACTATTTAAGTAAAGTATTTAAGTTATTACAAACTAGATGACCCGGTGAACTTCGTGTCACTAATATATATTTGAATAAAAAGTGGTCATAACGTAATACAAAATTTTTATTTACATTATAAATGCAACCCAGTTATGCACTTAATCAATTGAAAGCTTTCTCATGTACTATTTTTATTTCTGAAACCGAACTGTTTTGTATTCCAACAAAACAGACCAAAGAGTTCGGATCTCATACTACAGCTAGGAAACAGACAAATTTCCGAACGCACCTATAAATATTTAACCAACGAATGACAATTTATTATTTGTAAAGTGACAAAAGTCATCAGATGTTTCATAGCTAAGAAAATACTGTATTTGAAAATGTAATTGTATTTTTTAATATTATCTTTTACTTATTATTTATGTTGCTCACCGTTTAAACCTTTCCTGAATTTCCATAAATATTTCAAGATCAAAATTAGCCGAATCAATCCAGCCATTCTTGAGTTTTAGCGAGACAAATGAACAGTAATTTATTTTTATATATATAGATCATTATCGACACTATTTAACTTACCGTTATTGTTTATTTTACTAATGAAGTAGATAAATAAATGACGTCTGTTAAAAGTAAACAGAAATTTTAAATGTGGTTGCTCGAAGCAATAAAACTGTAGGTTTAATGGAAAAACTGAAAGGTTTTTATTTTACAAAGTACTAAACATTTTTAAGAGATTGACTCAAAAGCATGTAGCGACACACATACCTACATCAAACGTGGTATGTGTGTACTACAACAACTTAGGCGAAAAATCAGCGGCACTACAAAGTCCGAAATTAGTTGGCTTAAGAACGCGACTAATTAAGACTTGCCGCCCAGGTGGCGGCCACATGTTACCTGGGATCAACTATAATATTACCGACAAACTCCACACACAATGCGGCGAATTGTTATAATCCCGACTTTTAATCTTTATTATTTTATTGCACAGATGTTTATTGTTAATTCCTAGTTTTACTTTTGTTTTATGATTTCAGTATTATTTGTATTTGTATTGTCGGTTTGCCTCTATCCTATTGGTTTGCACGTGTTCTTTTTGGTTCCTTATAAATATGCACTCAACTCAATAAACGGGGGATTCGTAATCCAGCTGCCAAAGCGATTACTAGTCTGCACAAACGGAGTCAGTTATTTTATTTCAACCTTCTGAAGTTAGCAAGTGGTAAACACGCTACCACTTCCGCTAAAGTGGTGACCCCGACGTGATCTCCTACCCAGCCGAAGTCGTCAACCGACGTGATCTTCATACAAGCCCGACATGATCTCCTGCCTGATCGAAGCATCCACCCGTCAACCGACGTAATAATCTATCCGGCCGACATCACTTCTCTGTCCGAAAACGACGTGAGTACCTGCCCGGCCGACAGCATTTCGCTTTCCAATACCAACATAATCACTTACCGAGTCACGCACCGTACAAGTGGTGACCCCGCAAGAACACGTAGAGACGCTGAAATTCACCCAGAAGAAACAATCGCAAGCAAGCATTGAAGTTTTACCTGCAGACATCAAGTAAGTCAAGAAGAGTTCCTTAGCTACACAAGCAACGAAGCTCTACTTGCAAAGAAACGCTGCACACCGAAGCCACATATCGTCAACATGACGGTCGAAGCAGCCCAAACCACAGAAGACACACACAAACTACACTACGAAGAACTCTCTATGGCACTCTCCATGCGCATTCCGCCATTCTGGCGTGACAAACCACAACTCTGGTTTTTCTCGTTCGAGGCAGCAACTAGCGAACTCGGAGGAGACGAAGCTCGACTTGCACAAAAGTTAATAACGCGCCTTGAAAAACAAGACATCGAGCAAATCGAAGATCTACTCTACAACATGCCAAAAATGAATCAGTACACTATTCTGAAGAAACGTCTCATCGACACATATGAAGAAACTGACAGCCGTCGACTTCATAAGCTTCTCTCAGAAATGAAGCTAGAAAATCAGAAGCCTTCTCACCTACTTCGCAAAATGCGAACATTAGCGCGTAATCTGTTTCCAGAGACAACTCTCCAACTCATTTGGATGAACCATCTGCCACCTTACGTAAGTTCCATACTCGCCGTCATCAGTACGCATACAGAGCTAGACGAACTCGCCGTCCTAGCTGACAAAATTATGGACCAGGTACAAGCAGTGTCTACGTTTGAAGAGCCAGCTGTTGTAAACACCGCGTCAAACAACTATACAAGCTGCACCAAACACGTACACGCTCTGAACAGCGAAGTGCGAAGACTAGAAGACCAATTAGCTGAGCTTAAAGCCACATACGACTCCAGACGTCGCTCAGCAAGTCAGCATCCACAAACACCATCAAATTACAATAAACCTTCCAACGGTTATTGTTATTACCATGGTCGTTTCGGCATAAGGGCACGCAACTGCACATTACCGTGCAACTATAATAAAATTCTTTACCGCAAGACAACACCACCGCCTCTATCGCTTCAAGATGCGATACTCAAAACAGTAGTCTCCAGTAGCAGCCCAAAAGAAAGCGCAGTCGCGGACACACTCAGCCGAGTTGAAGCAATCTCGTTCCAATCTTCGCTAGATTACACAGCCGCGACAAAACCACAACAGCCACAAGAACAAGATTGTACTGTCCAACAGCTACCTCAACAAAATAATCTTCAGGCAAAGAAGATTATTATTTCTTCGGATCCATCACTCCCAATCTGCAAAACCTCAAGACTAAACCTGCCCGAAAAAATCCGTCGTAACACTCTCGATGCCTCACAGAACAAAAGGCACCTTGGCAGCCAAGCAACATGCGCAACAATATCGCACCAAGTCTCCCAACCATCTATACACACCGATGTTTTCACTAGGGCGAGGCCATGCACCCGTTATCAACGGCGCAAAATACAACAACACTCATCAACGACGCCACATAACTACGTCTCACAACCACAACGCAGCGCAATCAAGATGTTCGCAAATACTTCATCAGACGGAAACCTCCGACCCACGTCAATACATAAAGGACACCGCAACTTTGTCTGTGTAAGCCACGCGAGAAAATTTCCTCGACCACCAGAAGAATATTTCAACATCAGCAAGCAATACGAAAAATCCGCCGCTATTCAATTACGCGATTGCTAACATAGACGTCTCTCATCACACGACTTAAGCTGCCAGAACTCATTACACAACCAGTGACGACGCCACGGAACCTGATTTATCCACACGTGACAAGACATAAGCGCAGAACATCAACCAGCAATACTTACATATCGCCAAACGCCGCCCGCACCGATCAGCCGATCGAGACACGCCATTCGTCCACCAGTACGCTTCGCTTAAGGGGAAGCACTGTAGCGACACACATACCTACATCAAACGTGGTATGTGTGTACTACAACAACTTAGGCGAAAAATCAGCGGCACTACAAAGTCCGAAATTAGTTGGCTTAAGAACGCGACTAATTAAGACTTGCCGCCCAGGTGGCGGCCACATGTTACCTGGGATCAACAGACAAACTCCACACACAATGCGGCGAATTGTTATAATCCCGACTTTTAATCTTTATTATTTTATTGCACAGATGTTTATTGTTAATTCCTAGTTTTACTTTTGTTTTATGATTTCAGTATTATTTGTATTTGTATTGTCGGTTTGCCTCTATCCTATTGGTTTGCACGTGTTCTTTTTGGTTCCTTATAAATATGCACTCAACTCAATAAACGGGAGATTCGTAATCCAGCTGCCAAAGCGATTACTAGTCTGCACAAACGGAGTCAGATATTTTATTTATACCTTTCAACCTTCTGAAAGTAGCAAAGTGGTAAAACACTACCACTTCCGCTAAAAGCATACGAGGGATAATGATGACTACACATGAAGAATAATAGAAAGAATAGACTCAGTAGCATATGATCTACTATAGTATAGTACTACTATAATATAGTACTACTATAGTATCTAAATATTAAATTACGATCTGAAAAATCGAATCGAAACAAAAAATCGTGGAACCGTAGTACATTTTAATCTAAATCTTAACTGTAAATTGTACTAATTATTTGCATGTGTGAAATACACAATTTTACATTTCAATTACATACATGCATTTTGTATGCAATACAAATAAATGTGTTTGCATTTATGTATGTACATTTGATTTTTTGGCTAAACTTGAGTCCCGCTCTTTTATGTCTACAGATAAATATAATAACCTCGCTACACCATTATCTACTAATTTAAAATGAAAATGTTTTAGGTGTCGACACAGCAAAGTTAATGTCGAAACCGGCAGTCGAAGGACTTCCCGCTCTGCCGCCGCGTCTTCTCTACTACAAGGATTATGAGAGCATCGATACCGTACCGGTGTACAAACAGCTCAGTTTCAAAGCCAAATACAAATTAGTAATGCACAATTTATACATGACACTTTACTCAACATATTTAGGCAGACTTTATTTGAATATGACATTCAAATTTAGTTTGATTCTGATGCGATACTTCCCCTACTTGGCATTCTTTAGATTCGGTATCAAAGCATCTCTGGTCAACATATTCGCTGAGGATCCGATGGATGACACTAAGCCTAAACCGAACTCCGAGTACATAAAACCAAGTCCAGTTCAACCCTGGTATAAAATAGTCTTAGATATAATATGGTGATTTCTCAATCCACCATAAACAGACCCGTTTACCCTTACTTGTTACTAATTTCTACGTTTACTATTGTAATTGTCGTAAGTAATATCAAATAGATTACTGTCATATCAGATTATCAGGGGTAGGTTGTCATAGGTGGGTCCTTGTAACTGTATATGCTAACTTTAGAACAAAGAAGACCACATATGCCAATGCAAAAAGAAGTATACTTATCGGTGATTTTTCATAGTCGAACTCAATATTCTACTAAATTAAAGGCTACTTCCATTTATTGCTATGAAATATAGAATAAATAAAATCCATAAACGACCGCCGTGATGCATATTTTTTGTGCTGAGCAATTAAAGAAGCAGCTGTAACAAGAATTAATCATATATCAGAGAAAATATTAATGTAGTTCTAATGATAAAGAAAATAAGTAAAAGATTATTGAGCATGTAAGAGAAAGGATACATGACATATAACTAGAAGAGGATTATGTATACGGTCTTTTGCCAGAGACAAGTTATTTATGACAGTTGATGGCAGCCATGTTAGATTATCTACTGGCGGGATTTTTTGACAAATGCTTTTTTTAGGCCTTGAACAAAATAAGCAGTAACTGTCTGTTAAGTAAGTAGTAGTTTATTTTTAGTTTTTATTTTTCGAGGACAATACCAGTAGTGTTGCCCAAATGCAAGATCAAGACGTGATTTGGCTTAGTTTAAGTCTAAGGAAACATTTAAATTTTTTGGAACTTTGATACGAGAGCGGCGGCGATCAAACAACATAATTATATTAGATTTAATCTTTGTTAAATTTTTTTGTATAAATTTATTAATTAAAATCGTTAGTACATACATTATAGGTATCGTAACGTTCAAACTGTCGGTGTAAACCATTTAATATTGTTTATTTAGATTGGGAATTTTTAACATCATATTTAAAATGAATGTTGTCTGCGTCAAAATGTATTTCTTAATAATAACGAAGTATCGGTATTGGAACCAACTATACCAAAATACTCAACAATATTCCAGCCTCACATTGGCTTAACCGCGAGGCCACAAGAGTCTCGTATGATTTAACGCCTCTTGATTATTTTTTAGGTTATGTGAAAAGCCATAGCGGTCAAAGAACGTTAACAAAACACGCGTCAACAATGAGATGGAAGTACCATTATGTTTAAAAATGGTAAAAATATAACTTTTCGTTTTCATGCGAAACGAAAGTAGTAGAAAATTAAAACATATTGTGTCAACCCTAATTAGATCGGAAAAGAAGACATATTGTTGTATATATTGTAACTATATTCCACATGTATATATAACTATATTATATTATAAAAGTTCCTTAACGCGCCTTGCGGTAGGAGTTGACTGATAAAAATCGTTACGTAAGGCAAAAGCGTTGTGTGTCTTCCATACGGCTTTCTCTGTCTGACTTTTTTATTTTGATACCAAAAATGATACGATTTTTTACCCACGAATATGTTGCACACAGCATTGTCTCTCTCTATACAGGTCTGTTTGTTCATATTTACCAATTTCCTATTCATTGCTATAGCCATTATAAAGAATTACGGTGAATAAACACAAAAGTTAGTTAAAACAAATGAGTTTAAGGCTGTAATTAACCAACTACAATTATATTTACAATTGAAATTTAATCGTGTTCTGGTTGTACTCTAGTTTATTGTAATGTAATGCGTAATACAGGGATTAATTATTGATAATGGTAATTATTATTCATAAATATTTGATATTATATTGACTATTAAATTGTGCAATAATGTTATTCTTTGCAATATTTGTTGTAATTTGTTTGATGTAATTCGTAGTGGTATATTTAGTAAAAGTAAAAATATAACGAATTAGTAGTCTATATCATATTGTAAATTTTATATTTGTAAATGTATAACCTAGTGGTACCTCAAAATTTTGTGAGATGACGCTATATTACATTATACGATGACGAATCCGTTTGGCTCAGAGCCAATAGCAACAATCTCATTATTGTGTTAACCAATCAACAACTCGATCGCTCTGATACTAATATGAAAATGCAGTATGAATGACAAACAATGAAAAATTCGTTTGCTTATTTTTAGTGTAACATTTGTTTTATATGTAAACAACAATGTATTGTACAAGACATTGTTTAAAATTTTTTGTGTCGTGTCTGATCGGCGTGTAGAACAGTATTTTTATTCATCAAATGACTATATTATTTTCAACAGTATTTAATTTATATGTGGACTCATTGTATACATAATTAGTCCATAAATGAGATTATCCGATGCATACATAACGCTAATTCGACATTACAGACAGATTATATAAGTGTTACATTTATTAAAATACTAACTACATTCTATCTGCTTCGCTGGACGTAACTTAAGAAAATAATATATAAGTCCTTTACCTTTATCACTTCTGAAACCATAAAGAACGTTATAAGAAAATTGTCCTCAAAAGTCGTGATATACATTTTAAATTAAACCTATTCATACATACATACAAAGTATTAATCATATAATTTGTATATGGTGTTTAATTATAGTCTTGTGTTCTTAAAAACGTTCAATTAATAATTCAATAAATATTATATAACTTTAATAGAATGGATACAATGATACATTTTATAACGATATATTATGTCATAAATTATAACCATATTGTTATGGATGGGTAATAAAATTATATTTTTCAAACAACATGAGCCCTTTTATTTGTGAGACTTATATTAATTTTTAATTTAAAAC
Source organism: Antheraea assamensis (assembly GCA_035772565.1). Lineage (NCBI taxonomy): Eukaryota > Metazoa > Arthropoda > Insecta > Lepidoptera > Saturniidae > Antheraea > Antheraea assamensis. The sequence goes on along the minus strand of JAQQSE010000050.1, from coordinate 827,680 downwards.
TCACCAAACGGACTGATTTTCGAATTACCAGAGGCGTAACTATCAGTTTCAATAATACGGTACTCTCGAGTTACAGGCGCCCGTAAACTACAAGCCAAAACTCATAACCTCTAATTCTTGTATCATCATTTTATTTATACTTATCCCACCTAAGTAGGGTCGGCACAATGTGTTTTCCTTTTCCACTCTCCCCTGTCAAAAGTCATCTCAGTATTCGCACCTTTTATACACATATCATTTTCCAAACTATCCATCCACACCTTTTTCAGTCTTCCTCTGCCTCCATATACGTCCACTTTCAAACTCAAAACTTTTCTTGTTACATGACTTTTATCTCTTCTCATAATATGCTCGTACCATGCTAACCTATTACTCCTCAACTTCTCTGTCACTGGTGCTTTTTTCAAACTTCCTCTGATATATTCATTCTTAATCTTATCCATTCCAGTTACACCACACATCAATCTTAACATTCACCTTTCTGCCACATGTAATCTTTTCTCATCCGTCTCTTTCGTAGTCCAGCACTCGGATCCATATAACACGACTGGTCTGATTATAGTCTTATACACCTTCCCCTTGAGTTTTTCAACGGCATTCGTGGGTCATAAACTACCCCAGACATCTTTCGCTAATTCATCCACTCTACATTTATCCTATTCTTCACGTCCCTATCTATGCCACCGTAGTTTTGGATCAATGAACCGAGGTACCGAAAACTGGAGGAGGCTGATAAGGATACATAATTGAAATAAAACATACTTTTTACATTATACATTTAATGTAATTAATTTTAAAATTAACATTAGTCATATTGGGGCAATTACCACATGAAAATGTTATTAACATGAACTGTACATTTCAGCATGGAATATATTACCCATAATGTAGATGGCTTTATAGTTTTAGCAATCTCATTAAAATATGCCAAAAATACTGATTTAGAGAAAATGTTCACTTTTTTCTCGTTTTTCATATACTTTCATGTATTTTTGACTTTCCTGGACGCAGGTTTTCCATCGCCAATTTTAGATTCTGATCTTAAATCTGGTGCAGTACAATCAATCTTCATATCACTATCTGAACTGTTGGAATTAATTTTATTTGTTAAATTTATGTTAATTAAAGTATATAAATAACAAATCAAGAAGAATTTTTAGCTTTGCCGCCAATTTTCTATTTATCGTCTGTGCCGAAAGGCAAGCGCATTTATGGCTGTACAGCCACGTGAACTCAATTTGTACTAACCAAAGAGACTTACTTTGGTATGTCAAGAATGATAAAAGAGATCCAATCAAAGAGTACTTAATAACCCCAGCAAGTCGTTTCATACAACATTACTGGAGCGTTGTAATGTTTCAAATTCAAAAAACGCTCCTGCAATGGATTTGATTTTCTTTCCCCGTAAATTCGATACTTCACGTGTTCTTTTTTCGGAAATAATGACAATATTTCCATGTACGTTTGAGAAAAATAAAATAACGTATTTTCTAAAATAATTTACTTTTATTATGAAAACTACATTCAATTCGGTGTCAGTTGAAAAAATCCTGCGCCTTTAACCGGGTCCGTTTGGCAACATTAATCTGTAGCAAGTTATCTGTGAGGTTGTTCTCTGTTGTAGTTTTACTGTTGTTCACACATCCCGATGGAGAAGGCCGTTGCTGGTTCCTGTTCGTATTCGGCGTCGACACTAATAACGGTGTTTGTCGTTTCTGGTTTCGTTTCGGTGTTGTAGAATGCGACAATATTCCCATATCGTTGGGTGTGAGTTTAAGCCGAGGGGATAGTAAATGTTTCGCTGCTAACATTCTTGCTGCCGGTGACATACTCGCTAAGCGCTCTGTATTCGTTCTGAAACTAGAAAATGATAAAAGTGAAACTTCTTATGGGAGGGCTTTGAAATTCCGATCGGCAACCTTTTTTGTGTGACGAAAAGTGGTAGGGAATAAACACTGTGTCGGGTAGAGTGTTGAAAACACCGGTTCTTGTCCGATCACCCAAGTTAAGCAACGTCGCGCGCGGTCAGTAGGTACTTGAATGAGTGACTGCTTGTACTTTTATAAAGAAGATTTCACTTTTTTTTTCAAATTTGTTTTCTTTGTTCATAGTTTACGTTTAATATATTATTATATACTACGATATAGATCGTGGTAACGTGAAAGAGAAATAATTATTTTACTTTGTAGCATTTGACCACAATGTGACCTGACGTTAAAAGTCCATGTCATCTTAGATGGACACGCTAAATCTAGAGAAGGATTGGCTCTAAAATGCAGTTGCCGGAACACACGAACATATGCTCATCGACAGATTTTCATTTAAAGAGCTTTTTTAAGCTAATCAGGTGGACTTAGAAAAAGCTCTTCCATCAAGTTTTCCTTCACCAAAAGCTCCGGCACAATCACAAGGATTCGAACTTACGTGGTGTCCGGGCATGTTAACTATTGCACCTCCATCACATTGTCATTATTATGGTAGAACTGGCTTCCAAGTTACCTGGGTGTAGGCGGTGCTATCCGAGGCGTAGTGGGTCTCCGCCGCTTGGCGACTTGTTCCGCGAGTTGTAGCGCGATACGTTCGCGCACTCCTCCCTCGAGCATTCGGTAGGCGGTGCCAGCACCCACACTTAAAAAAAAACGATAATGTATACACACTCTTACTAAATGTAAACATTAATTAAAATTGCTTCTTAAAATTACAGAAATGAATAGTCTTCATAGAAATCATTTTTACAAAGCTATCTTGATTATGGTCTGTCTAAGTATTACATAAGCAGATTATTTTAAATCTTTGACGCCCCTTACTCTCATCGGCAAAAGTAAGCAAGCAGTGTTCTTATCTCCCCTCCCATGCTTACGTAAACATTTATATAAGACTAGCTGTTGCCCGCAGCTCCGCATTCGTATTTTTTTTATAATTGTAAATTACTTCTTATAAGATCAGCTATCTGTTAGTGAAAATTGCGTGAAATATGGTTCAAACGTTTTGGAGATAGTACTGAAAAACGAAGCCATGGGTAAAAGCTAGTCCAAAATAAAAAAGCTTTAATAATTTTTTATAACGTTAGCTATCTGTTAGTGAAAATCCCATGAAAATAGGTCCAATCGTTTTGGAGATAGTACTACAGACGAAGCCACGGATGACAGCTAGTCTAAAATAAAGTAGCCTATGTCATCCGCTGTAATTTTAACTATCCGTCAGTGAAATTTCTGTCAAAATCGGTCCAGCCGTTTCAGAGATTACCTGGAACTAACAGACTGACAGACAAAAATTTTAAAAATAGTATTTTTGTTATCAGTATCGTGTATACGTTCATATCCAATCAGTAAAAAGTCGTTATTTTGATATTACATACAGACACTTCATTTTTATTATATGTATAGATTTTTTTATTCATTCTGGTTTCTTTATTGCCAGAGCGGTTAACAAATCTAGAAATAAGGAATTTATAGTCTATTGAGGAAATAACTTAGATATAGTGGTTCGCTTCTAGGGCGATAGTAGCCCGGCCTCACATATTAGACCTATATATCCAGATTCTCTCATCCTTTATGTCATCAAAAATAAGCAAATGAGATGTTACAGGCACAGTTCAGCTTTTTTGTTTTAGGAATGAATAATTGTATTTGTAAAACCAAAATATGATAGTTACGCTGGTAGTGGTGTGTCTCCTCCATCGAGCCTGAAGGGTGTGCCTTCGATCTCCCCCCAGGTCATGAGCGGCGAGCGGTCGCCGTCCTCCCCGGGGCGTGGTGACGGCGTCGCCACGAGCTCGTACTGTGCGCTCGGCTTCTCCGACGTCAGGCTGACTCCATCCACACCTATCTTGCCGTTCACGCTTGCATCCTAGTGATCATATCTATATTAACACATTGTTCACTCTTCCATCCAAGTAATCGTACATACCTATATCAATACAATGTTCATCCTTACCGCCACTTACCAGTTTCGGCAATATTGTTATTTAACATCATCAGATAAGATTTTGTAGTCAAAATTGTAAAACAAAATCCTCTAGACAATCTCTAGATTTGTCAGGCAATGGTAAACAATATAAAGGGCTACATTTAATAATAGTAATACCCACTCTAAATCCAACCCTGAATACACAATTCAGGTCAATGTAATACACTATATATGTATCTAATTATAAAAATAATTGATATTAACCTGTGTTCTCGCAATGGCACTGATGACCTGTTTGTTTTTGTTATGGTCGAAGGGCGCGACGGTCAGACGAGTGTTCCGGTGGACAAGTTCTGGTTTCGGACTGGCTAATTGTGACTCTGCACCCGATGGCACGTACATTATGTGATTCCGAGCTGTATATCGCCACGTATCCAACTACATATGATAAAGATAATGAAGAAAAAGAAAATTGATGAATACATATTGATAATTAGTTATTGAATTTAAATGAAATTCAATTTAACATATTATGATAAAACTTTTTGAATTTATATTCCTTATTGTTAAAGAAATCGAGTTAAGTTTAGCTTTATACTGAAATTTCAATTATGTAACACACCATGATGTTATAAGTTGTTGAACCTGAGAAAGACCTAGTATCTCCGCTGATTAATTGAAAAAAAAAAACATGCTATACATTAATAATATGTTACCTCATGGGGTCTTTTACTCTGGTCTGCTTGCTGTTCTATGGATGGTACAATAAGTGCGGCATCCGCAAGTGCAGCAGCAGTTTTTTCCGCTTCAAACTGTGATGCTAATTTATTTGCACGCTTCTTGTTCTCTAAGGCTATGACTCGATCATAACTAGCATTATCTTCACTCGTGTGACTTGCCAAAAAAGAATCTGTAATATAATCATACAAATATTATCGCACGATGGACCTTGTGGTAAAGGTGTAGTACGGCTTACTATTGAGCTGAGAAATTGCAAGTTAGATAATGATGGTTGTGTATGAAAAAACTTTATACTGTAGTATAAATAACATATGAGAAAATCCTCATACAATTTTGGAATCTTTTTGCCTAAATATAGGCGCCACAAAAATCTTTTAAGTAACTGTTTCTGGCAGAATTTTATATTTACATTGTGCATGATTATTTTTTTATTATAAATGATATAATATGTAACATTACAGTGGTGCAGATAAATAACAATTAAAGATTAATAACTTTCACAACAAAAGAAAGTTACAGACAGATAACTTTTTCAAAATAATATATCTATATATAAGCATTACAAAACAAGAGACACTTTTTCCATCTGACTGTAAGCCCCCTTAGTTCTTCTAAACCATGCAACTGATTTTGATATGGTTTTCATATCTATAAAGCATATGTTCTAGTTCTGTATATAGTACATTACATCTATATATAATAAAGAAAAATCGATATATTTCAATGAAATCCTAGAAAGGATTTTTCAGACGCTCAATTTGGTACACTGGCTAAACCATATGCGATACATCTAACTAACACAAACTTTCATGTTTATATACTAAAAGTGAATACATAACTAAAAATAATAGTTAATAATTGGACATTTACATACCTAATGTGTGGTTGTCTGTATGATCTTTAGGTTTTTCTTTGCTACCGTTATCTTCATGTGCCTGTAACCTATCATCACTTATCGGGGGAGCTGATGGTGAATCTGGTCTATCCACTCCTGGTGTATCGAATGTTGCCGGAGTATTATCTGAAAAAAAAATCTTTTTTACTATACATACAAATAAATACTATCATCTATGTATAATCAAAATATATTTTAAAAGAATTAAAGACAAGAGTGGATGAAAGTTTATTGCAACATTTTTTTTTTGTATTTCAGTTTATGACATAAATTAAAGTGTTGCGTCCATAAACATATTCTGTTCTAACAAGATTAATGCAAGTAGGCTTATAAATAAAATACCTAAGTATGCAAACCATATATATATAGAATATAGTCAGAGATATAACCAAATATTAAAGAGCATTTCTGTAAAACGACAATTTTGTGACAAATCACATTTATCCATTCATATGTTCAATTATTAAAATTATATTTAACAATGTTTTAGTATTAAAATGAAAGAATACATAATGTTTATATTTATACTGCCCCATCACTATTTATAATATGGCCTCATAAATTGTCATTACACAATATAATATATAGATAACTTTCAAATATGTTAAAAAAATATATAATAACTGGTTTTGATCTTCACAATTATTTGAAATCATAATTCAATGTTATTGTAATCAAACACTAAATTGACTGACTTATGTTCAAATAGTTTGAATAGATGATGCCTTGCTCTCGAGAACATGATTTTGTTATTTTCTGAGAACTATATGTTTTGTTTGCATTAATGGTGCATTATCTTTTAATATCATTCTGATTATCTTTTACTAATTTTAAATGACATCTATAGAATTTGATTATTACTGCTTTACCCCTTATGGAAAATTGGAATGATATGTAGCATGGATAACACTATAAAAAGTCCTCTACCTACTAGTAAAAGTGTCATCACAAGCTGTACAGCCATTTCGAAAAATTAACCCACATAACATCCAAAGTACAAAATAATAAAAAAAAATTATTTCAACAACTCGTTACATTGATGCTATAATCTCTGTTTAATGCTGTGGTAGCCAAGTGGTTTAATTAGTTCTTGTAGTACCACCACATGTCAGATATAGCATTATGGATTTCTCAATTTGAAAGCACCAATATGTCATAGGCTAGCATGGAATTATGCCCGTGGCCTCCTTCGAAAAGAGGCCTATAACTCTGCATTGGACCTCATACAGGTGGAAGTGATGATATCTGTTTAAGACAATAAATATTACTCACAAGGTTCTGTTGAAGGTCTTTGACTGCTGTACCTCCTAGTGATTTCACGTAGCCTTACATAATCTTTGTTCTCAGTTGCCTCTAGGAAATCATTTTGAGCTTTTAGTTTCTCTAAGTCAGGAAAGAAATCTCTCTGAATTATTTTTGCTATACCCTGAAAATAAAAGTTATATCATTCAATTTACACTAAAATACACGATTCCAGTCCATAATACAAACAACTGTGACTCTGGGGTCAATCTATGATTACTAATTGACAGATGAATTGAAAAATGCTGTACATCATTTCACCCCTTCTATCGTTAGCAAAAAAATCACTACAGGTTACTGTGTAAGTAAGAATAGTAAAAGGATTGCAAATAATCTCACATTACTTTTGCACAGGAAGTTGTAATAATACAACTAGATAAATAAGTTTCGTACCTCTACGTAAATATCTTCATCTAAAATCTGAGTTTTCTTGGCCGACTTTTTAATTGGCACTTTTGGAACTTTAAAAACTGTGCTCTCCGATTTTAGTAACTTCATATTTCGTAATGCTGCTTCTCCAGGTTTATCAGACTTTTTGTTTCCAGACATGTTGTATTTTAAACCATAAAAAGTAATCAAATTAGTTTAATGTAATAATGTGGGTAAAATATAGGTATATATTTACAATATATATATAACGAACTTCAAGAAAACACTTCCTTATTTTTAATTTTTATAAAGTAAAGAAAAACCATATGTATTTAATGTTTTTATAAAAGCATTTGATTTTGCATTTGACAATTGACAATACAAATTATGACAACATCTAGGGATCCCGAATGATTGTTCCTGATATCGATTTTCGTCCATAGTAGTATTGAATTTTTTATCGATATTAAATAGTCAATCAATCCAGTGGATCATTCTTTAACAAAATAAATTCATATTTATTTTTTTCTATATAGATAAACATAAATAAATTACAATTAATTCAACGTACTTAAACATGCTACAATTTGGAACTTAAACATAAACAAGATAGATGGCTTTATGACCTCAATTCCCTTCATCTATCCTTAAGAAATAAAAGGGTTGTTTGCTGCAGGATAGCTAATGCTACAATTTGGAATATAGATTTATATATTTTTGAATTTTTTCTTCTACTTAAGGCGTCCGAATCTACTTTTTTGAAGTGAAACTTCTTTAGAATCATTGTGATTACAAACCGGATGCAACGGAAAAACGACAAGTAAGAGACACAAATACAAAAATGTGTAGGATGAAGCCGGCAAAGAATGAGACAGAAATATATATACTATTTTTAAAGTGAAATAGTGAGCCAGAGCGAAAGAGCGAATGTCGGTGTGTATGTATATTGAACACTATTTAATACTTGCTTGTATTTGAGCATTTAACGTGTGTTAGTATATGTGAAAAGTATATGTACTACACTACACTGTATGCGGCTGCGTATTACAGCTTTTTAGCAAGAAGTCAGCGTGGTGTGTTATTATTTAACAGTGTTTGTGAGTATTTCTATAACTTGTTTGTTGAAACTGAATATATGGAACTTGAGCAATAAATTATGTAACATATGTTAAATAAAATATCTTTTAAAATTAATCAAAATACTTTCATTTATAAACAAATAAACTTTGTAATTATCCTACCCTTGTTATATATGTTCATCTCATTCTTTTGTCGATTTACTGAAGTTTCACTTCTATCGTGTGTGAATCGCACACAAACCTTTTTTTAAATTACTATTATCAAACAATAGAGATTAAGCAAAATAAATGAATCTTAAGTTATGTTCTTTATAGATTTCTGGATGTTATTAAAGCATGCTGGCAGTGTTTTAAAAGATAGGATTTGTAAGATTGTCTGTAACGTATTTGAGTTTTATAACTTTGCGTTATATCTTACTGTAAATAACGAAATGGTTTTTTTTTAGTTGAACTTCTTATGGGCTTTGAAATTCTGATCCGAAAAAAAGCCATGTCTTTAGTATCACCATAGAGATTTTTTTGTTTCCATTCTTTCATGCAGTCAAGTCAGACGTCATTTCATAATTTGGTGATTTAAAAGGTAAAACCATGTCTTTAATAGCATTTGTATAAAGGCCGAAGCCATGTCCGAATTTTTTTCCATGTCCGTAATATTATTAAGTTGAGAAGGTATTTCTTATTTGTAGTTTTTTCTTTTTATAAATGAAAGTTAAAACTGTGATCTTTTTCATAAAATAGTAGCCATCTTCCTTCTTTTGTAGTAATATTAAAAATTGATGATTATTCAACATTTCTTGAAGAGAGCGCGGGATACTCTCAGCTTATTTATAAACGCCTAAATAAGTCATTAATAAAAATCAGTCTTTGCATAATAAAACAGAAACATTCAAAAAATATGTGTTTCAAAGGTTGCGTTAAGCCAGAGTTACAATGGTTGCAAGATGATGACGTTATTATATTCATTCTATGGACTTGTTCATTAAATTTGTAATGACCAATTCGCAAGCGACATATTGTTGTATAAAATCGTCTATAAACGAACTCGCATTTTCAAAACCAAGGTGTTTGAATATTCTCATTATTTTTTCTGTACCATAGTCTTTTCTGATGAAGAGATTATTCCCAATTATTCATATATGAGAAATCTCATATATAGTTTTCTTAACCAAAACCAAACAATCAGAAACAGGAATTTTAATATTCTTGTACGGTACTGCATCAGAAGTTTTAGTAATTAATCCAGCCAAATAGCTTGTTCATTGTCAATTACACCCACAAGAAACGGGATCCAAAATAAAACTAAATCTATATTACACTGACTTGTGACTGAGAAGTATTTTTTTATCACCATATAGTAGTCGTAGCAGAAATAGTATTCGTCCAATAGGACAGGCGAAGGAATTCATCCATACTGCCAAACTTCGAGTAAGTGTCTTGTAATAATTTCAATCATCTAACAAGCTGGTGACTACCTTGTTTTCCATCCAGTTTTTGTGGCATCTCAGTATTTTTGCTTCGTGATATTATTTCTCATCCATTTCACTTGCGCACAGTTACCGAATTATATTACGTAAAATACCACAAATATTACAAAATATGGAGTTACAACAGAAAGAATCTACATGCACAGGCTCACTCACAGAGTATTTGTAAGCACTGGGCTAACCCATCATGCATGACGAACTTGTTATCATGGTAATTTTTATTTAACTATTACACATTTAATAATTGACATTTTGTACTTATATTCATGTTTTTAAAATACCATGATTGTGCTGTGAAGTTCTTATAAGAGTAAAATAAATATCGAGATAAAAATGAACGATATAGGTAAATAAAACAAACAACCATTGTTAATAAATATTAATACTTAATTTTTCTTCTTTTTCTTTAAAACGTACTCCTTAATGTAAAAGTCGGAAAACAAGTACAGTATAAATATATTGTGAGGAAGGAACATAAATGACACCCACTTGGGGTATTCGCAGGACGGCTCGAACAGCACGTGGCCGAAGTGCAAGATCAGGAGGAAGAATTGTAACTGAAAATAAAACGATAATAATTAGTGATTTTCCTATACAGTTTTTATGTTAAGTGTCGTGCGTACGTACGTGCATATGCGCGTGCGACTATGTGTGTGTGTGTATATGTTTGAATGTATACAAGGATTAACATGCTGCATATTATGGCCTAGAAAGCTCTTCAACTTTTCTGTAGTTTAATCCTCAAAGCCAAGTACTAGTAAATTTTTTTACTGTATACCTCAGATGACCAAAAATATCAATCTGTATGAAAAAATCAAAATTTAGTCTTATTATAGATTTGGTAACCCAGAAAACAAACATTCCGTTCTGCGAGAGCAGTACGATGAAGTACTGCTTTACAGACTTGGCCACATCTTTTACATTTACATTTATAATTATGAATTACAAATAATTATAATCAACTCATCAAAATCCAGACACCCGAGTCTTAAGTGCCGCATTATTAATAAACAATGTCACCGAAGTTCTTGGCCGAATCTTAGTCTGTAATTCTTTTTATTTTGCAATCATAAACTTGAGTTATTGGACCCTTTATTTTGTAATATTAGTGGCACCAGGCGCAATATAGCCCGTATTAATGAAATGAACTGGGCATGATAACAAGGTACATAAATCACCATCTCCAGAAAGTTCCAACGAGGTAACCACCATTATGTTAGAAGAATGAAATCATCTCAAAACAACTACTCACTTAATAACGGCAGTAATAATCTTGAATAGTGAGTCAATGCTGAACGAAAAAAAAAAGATTTATTATAAAACTAGAGATAAGCCGTGAATCCATCAATACACCGCGTCATACGATAGTGATTAAAAATCCATTATGTCCTATAGCTTTCTGGGTAAAACGTTATTGTGACCTTAACAGACTGGTATGAAGAAAAAAAATACTTACAATTTGCAACTGTGTTATATATTTCTTCCACCATTGACGGACCCATTGCGGTCGGACAATTGAAATCAGATAGTAAGAATACATCACCGCATGAACCATCGAGTTGATGAAACCGAGCATGATACCATGGCCACCTGTGTTCATAATAATGTTTAAATAGTCATTATTCAAAAAGAAAAGGAAACTTTTACGTAATCTGGTATTGAATGTGAGCGTACTGTAGACTAGTGGTAGCGAAACTTGTCTCTACCACACCTAAGTAAGTATAAGCATTTTAGGTTTCATCGGAACAGTAGAGGTATTTAATTTCACCAGAATGATTATATGTATACAGAGTATAAATATTAACATAAAGTTTTAACTATAGTAAATTGTTTTATAAAGATTTACTCTGCCAAGTCTAAGGAAATTCGTGCATAAATTATTTGCCAAATAATAATTATTAAATTCTTTAACTTGCTTATGCTGTAAATAATTTATAAAACTAATTCCATGCTTTATTATACGATACCATTTACTGTGAAACCGGTAATGGTTACTCAATTTTATTATGAATAGTGATACAAAATACTTTATACTCTGTGCAGTAGCGATACACGTATATTGACTGTGGTCATTACATATTTTAATTTATTTAATTACTCAGCCCCTGGATTGTCCAAAACTATAAACGTTTAATTTCCATACAAACGAATGTAAACCTCATGAGGCACAGGTCAACCGACTTTTGGCGGCATAAACTTAAATAAAGACCTGATTTACTACAAAACTTTGAAGAAGAACAAATTATGTATTCCTCAATAATAACTTTATTTAAAATTCTTTTTTTCATGTGTACAAACTTTTTTTACTAAACCATAAAATTTGCAATGTGTGATGTCGTGAAATGAAATAAAATAATTAAAAACATAATCCACCATTTTAAGATCTGGATCTCAAATCGGCCGAGGGATTAAAGCTACATAACAATCGTGTTTATGGGATTAACCGCCTCTATTTATTGTTTTAATCGTTGGCATTTGGGGTTTTTGTTTTTTTTTTATAACTCATTTTAGATGTATATTTTTCAAGTATACTAAAACGAAACGTAATTTTACTACAAACCGATGTGACAACACCCGATCGGTTCCCGGTGGAGGTAGCAAATAAATATGATATGAATTATTTACGTAACATTTTCGTAATAATATAAACGTGGGTGGAATGTACAAAAAGGCTGACTGTTTAAACTTGATTCCGCCGATATTGAGAACAGGAAATACGTGTGTTTGTAGGATATTACTAAAAATCCTTCGAATAACGATGAAATTTCCCTCCACGTCATTACGTTCATTACGAACACGCGATCCATTTCACAAGTTTTACTAATCGAATTTCCATTGTACCTATGCAAAAGGTACGCGCCGTATAAATCGACCCTTTCGATTAAACTCTGGACTGTTCAAAACCATAAAGATTTACGTTCCGTAGAAACGAATTTAGTTTTGCATAACCTTACGTATTGAATATTTACAATAAGCATTTAACAATATGAGAAACTTAAAAAAAATGATAATTATTTATATGTTAATGTTGGAAGGGAACTTTTAATAATTTGATTATTTCGATAGGTATTTATACAATATTATAAATACGAATGTTAATTATGTTTGTTACTCTTTCACGCCTTAACTACTCAACCCATTGTAAAGAAATTTTGCATACACATTGTCAGGGTTATAGAAAAAAAATAGGACAGCTTTCATATAGAAAAAAAAATACTATTCCTGAGAGATAAGTCAAAGCACATATTATGTCATAATATTATAGAAAAATGTGTTATACCTGGAACATATTTGGTTCCTACGAATCCAAGCAAACACATTCCCAAATGATGGTACACATGTAAGAATGACACATGTGAGAACTTTTTGCGTAAAACAAAGAACACCTGAAAATAATAAAAAAGAAGGTTAAAGTTTTTCTATTGTTTTATTGTGAACATTTTTTATACATTTTATATTATTACAGTTTGACTCCAATATAATCTGATGTTAAATGACGATTTGGTCACAGGTAATAAACACGCTAAACCTAAAGGGGGACTGGCTCTCAAGTGCAGCTGCCAGAACACACCTATTACACTAATTACAACAAATACATTGATCTATATCTGTCAAATAGTATTTTGTACAATCAATTTAAATATAAGACTTATTAAAATTGTTCTATTGGGTAGAAAACGCGGTATTGCTGGATTTTTAAAGTTTAATGCAATAAATTTCCTTTGATTTTATATGCACATGATAATGTAATTAAATTAATATATTTATTGTTTGACTCAATAATTTTTCTGTTCTATGAAGATCTTTTTATACTAACAAATGTTTCACGAGGATTCATAAGATACCTCTTGAAAAATGAAAATTACATCTTAGCCTATCATCAATATTTATTAATTGGCGAAAGGTGTCTGGGGTGGTTTGTGACCCACGAATGCCGTTGAAACTCAAGGGGAAGGTGTATAAAACTATAATAAGACCAGCCGTGTTATATGGATCCGAGTGCTGGGCTACGAAAGAGACGGATGAGAAAAGATTACATGTGGCAGAAATGCGAATGTTAAGATGGATGTGTGGTGTAACAAGGATGGATAAGATTAAGAATGAGTATATCAGAGGAAGTTTGAAAATAGCACCAGTGACAGAGAAGTTGAGGAGTAGTAGGTTAGCATGGTACGGGCATATTATGAGAAGAGATGAAAGTCATGCAACAAGAAAAGTTTTGAGTTTGAAAGTGGACGGATATAGGAGTAGAGGAAGACCGAAAAAGGTATGGACGGATTGTGTGAAAAACGATATGTGTATAAAAAGTGTGAATACTGAGATGACATCTGACAGAGGAGAGTGGAAAAGGAAAACATGTTGTGCCGACCCTACTTAGGTGGGATAAGGGTAAGATGATGATGATGATGATTATCAGCCTGTAAGAGACTCACTGCAGGGCCATAGGCATCTTCCCGAAGGAAGGTACGGGCATAATCACCACGCCAGCCTACGTAGTATTGGCGATTTCAAACTCTGAGAAATCCACAGTTCTATATTTTTCCCACATACCGTGGTACTACATGAACTGAAGAGGACTTTGATAAGTTTATTTAGTTGAGTGTTGTGTGTAAAAAAGGCGACGATAGCTCCAGCCTTTACGGTTTCTAATTGTAAATTCATTTTGACAAATAATTACAGTACACATGTTACTATACACAGACCACTGAAAGCAACAGGAACTCCGAGGCTATAAGGTAAGTTTTTTTTTTTTCGAAGTAAGCCTACACTGTTAGCCTGGCAAGTCCGCTACAGTTCCACCGGACTACAATATAAGGTAAGTTATTTTAGAGTAATTGAAATATATCACAGTTACACGAGACTTGGTCATGACCACAAATTGTGTTTATTAAAAGGCCCAGCAGGCAATTCGGTTTACGTGGTTGTGACCATCTCATACACAATGTCATATAACAATCAGCAGATTGAATACAGAAACAATATATAATTTATTTAAATATTATAGTATTTAAATAAATTTTACTCACAGTGTCCATCAAATCGATTATCTTAATCATGTAGTATAACCAAACTCTGCTAACGACGAGTCTCTCAAGCGGCGTATCTTCGTATATGATCTTCTGACACCAAAGGTTGTAATAGCCTGATAGATACAGCCTAGTGATGCACTGGAGACAAAATTGTAATGGTAAAGGAAATTAATATCGAGAGCTCCTACACACAGGATATTGGTGCTCCAGGTTAGGAATCAAATCTAGTAAGTACATTTATACAAATCAAATTGCGTGTATCAATGTGTAAATGCGAAGGAAGTGAAACTTCTTTGGCTTTTATACATATAAATATATATATATATATGACAATGCTCATAAACTATATACTGAACTACATGTACATTTACTCATTTTTGTATACTACTAGACACAGACAGACATTACTTAGAAATTAATTACTTAACTTAATCCCTCGTCTGATTTTTAAGACCCAGATCTCAAAATGACGAATAATGGTTTTAAATTTTTTATTTAACCACACATTGTAAATTTCAGTTTTTAATAAAATATAGTTCGTACAAATAAAAAAAATAATTTCAAAATACATTTTACAAAAAAAAAATACAATTTAAGAAAAAATCATTATCATTTTTTGTAATAAATCTGGTATTTTATAAGCCTATACTGCCAACAGTCTACTGACATGTACCTCATGAGATCTACATTCATATGTATGGAACTAAAACTTTTATGGTTTTGGACAGTCCAGCGGTTAAGGCGAACGAAGCCGAAGGCAAAAGCTAGTAGAACGTAAAGAATAGAATAACTACTAAAATTACTAAACTTACTAAAATATATTGGCAGTACTATAAATCTAATTTTGATTATTGAGCGGTGTCGTTTGCATTTCACGCAAACAAAGCCCTGTACAATTAATTGAGAAATGTATGTTTATTTATGTTAAGAAACACATGTAAGTTATTAAAAGCATTAATTATAATATCATACCTGACCAGCTAAGTAGCTTGACAGTAATATTTGTATTACATTATAACTAATTATAACGTTTTTCAAATTATAGGGCTGTCGATTTGCCATGAACGCCGGCCCCCAGGACCGAACGAACCGGTGATAGAGGTACAAAATCACTAACACTGGAACTGGACTCGACACCAACGGAAAACTGTTCGTGCGGGGATCTGTGAACAATGTACTAGTTTGTTATTATTAATAGCTATTATCCGACCTGTCTTCGCATGGGTTTATTAATGAAGAAAAAGACTCCAAAGTTAAATAACCTCCATCAATTTTTTTTTGAAGATCTGATGTTTTCTGTCCTGAAGTAAGTGCTCACTTTTTATATGGAATTTATTTAACACAATTTTTTCAAACATTTTCTTACAAACAAATCTTGTCCTTTTAATTACAAGAAACAAAAAATAATTAGGCGTCGAATAGGTTAAAAACTAAAAAAAATAATAAAACAACACTCACCAATTTATTTTTATTAATATAGGTAGGAATTTGATTATTCGTCTGTCATCAGATAAGGTAAAAAGAATATGATAAGAATACTAAAGATAATAGATTATAGAGATAAGGTATGTATAGGTGGTAGAGCTACGCTGAAGCTATTACTGGTTTCAGCATGAATGGGTCGGCTCGCCCGACGCGCCGGGTAGTACCACCCGACACACAGAAAACCGACGTGAAGTAACAGTGCTTGCACTGTTGCGTTTCGTTCGGCCAGTGAGAGCGCCGGAGGCCCACATATTTAAAAGGCCGGCAACGCACTTGCGACTCCCCTGGTGTTGCTAGTGTATATGGACGGCGGTGATCACTTACCATCAGGTGACCCACCTGTTCGTTTGCCCCCTATAATATAAAAAAAGGTCAAGGTCTACCGATGGCACATATAAAGAACTCAGGCACTTTTAAAATTTAAAGTGAGAACCGGTACCACGATGAACGCACCCTTTTAGTCCGGTGAAGCTATGGCGACCAATAAAGCCAACAGCGTATAGTTAAAAAAAAATGAACGCTCCAGTTATATTGTGTGGTTTTAACGTCGGATTTCAATCTCATCTGATGTTAAATGACGTCGTGTCTCAATATAGTAAACACACTAAACCTAGAGAGTACCGTCTCTCAAGTGCAGATGCCGTAAGACACCAATATGTGCTTGGCAGTAACTTTTCAACTTGAGGGTATAAACTTGAGTTATCCAGGCACGCATTAAAAAAGTCCTACCACAATGTTTTACCACGGAGCTTACAGGTGGAAAAATTGGGGTCATTGCAAGAATTCGAATCTACGTAGATCGACCTAATTATTTAGATGTTACCACTATTGGTGTCTAAACGTTCCGTAAACAAATAATAAGTAAAGAAGAACAGGTTCAAGGAATAAAGATTAACGAAGTTATTTCCGATACCTAAACAAACATGTGGAACTCTGACCCGGAAATAATGAACCGACCTTTGTTGTATATAATATTATATTATGCAGGATATATACATATGTAAGAGAGGTCAGAATATCAAGTTTTAAAAGCACTCACCCGCTAGGTCCTTGTTCACATACTCGTAGTATTGTGTTATATTGTTGAATAAAGTCCCCATTTCGACTCGATACCCCTTTCCTATAACACAAGTAATTAGAAAAATATTATAATATTAAAAAAGGTGATTTGCCTATCGTAACTTTACTAAATATCACCAATTAATAGGGAATTTAAAATTTGCATACCAGGCAACAGACCAATAATAATTGCCATTTTGACTAAAGTGCCATTCACACTCGCCACAAAGCCAGATAAAATTGTGAGGACCCTTCAAATTAACAACATGTTCGAAAATCATAAGTCTTGTATACAGGTTACACGTACACGATAGAAGTGGAACCATAAAATTTATAATTTTTTTATATAAATGCAACACGTTGATTATGAATCCTTTGCCCAAGCCTTGGTAATAAGGGCACACACACATACCCATAATAAACACGCACAATACTCGGATTAGAGTAATTATTAGATAGCGCAATATGTAATTAGGAGACAGAGAATATAGGAAACACTGTATAATGTATTCTATCCCATTATTACGGATGTTAAATCCTGTAGTCTTTTTAGTCCTTGTCTCTTTTTAATATCGCTTTTTCGTTTAATCGTTCACTTTCGTTTTAAGGAGTTTCGGATCGCGAAAGAGCTAAAGAAGTTTTCACTTAAAAAGGAGTGATAAAAGAGTATTCCCGGCGCATAGGGTAGAATTTGCCCGCCCAGGATGTTGACTAAATTCGGTGCCCCGTTTTTAAGTTTTTTTTAATGTGGTCGAGACAAAACAACAACAAAGTTGAGGTTAATATTACAGTTATTATAATGTAAATTTCAGATTATTCATTATAATCATATACGCGATAAATCTGTTACGTTTTAAAAACAAATTGCTAACAATATCGAATTTAGATAAAAGTGGAAACAAATGAGACACTGTGATTGGTCGAATATAATCACGAATAATTGTATATCATTGGTTAAAAAAATTGGGTTTTTATAGCTCGATTTCTAGATTTCAGTAATTATTGCAAATTGCGATATACTATGTTTGCTATTTTGGTCGTTATACTTTGTAACTATTTTGTTTAACTGCAAAGTATTATGATAAATCGCAATAATTCAGTGGAGTGCGATTTTAGGTGATTCGGTCATTCAATTATCATTGATCCTAAGCCAATATTGCTTCAAATACTTACAATTTTTATGGCACTAGTTAGACAAGTTAGAGTTGTTTATCACAGGACTGGTGTCATTTTTTGTTCGTCAACGCTTAATGAGGTGCTTAATTAACAATATTCATTTTGCATTATATATGTAGACTAGCTGTTGCTCGTGACTTTTTTCGTGTAAAAATAGTTTTATTATTCCTTTAGAAATACTTATTTCACTCGGATTAGTTGTGGCCTATCTTTTATATGCTTTATTGTCATTTTGTCACTACTAATTTCCCCATAACATTTCTAACGAATTTAAGTTATATCTGCGAAATTTTATGATTACTGCGTAGCCCCTATAAAATGGCGCAAAGATATGTAACTTGCATAATACTTTGGGAAATTTCGTTTCTTCTAATAAAAGTGTTCTCAAAATCGGGTTAGACTTTTCGGAGATTAACACGGATGAACAAGGGACATTTCAATTTTAATTATATATATATATATATATATATTAATAAATATGATATTATAATATTAAGTCGTATTAATTATTATTTGCGTGTCGTTATATTCAATCTATTACAATTTAATTCCATTAGACGGAAATAAGAACAGCAATTTTATAACGTTTTTTCAAATTATCATAATTGAATGTCGATATAAGTTGTGCCTGTTTAAGTTATGACTGTTGATTACGCAAGCATTAAATGGGTAATTAAACTTTTTACTTATCAAAGTCTACTCTCAAAGTTTTGTCTGAAAATTCAAGTAAAATTTGATATATATCTTCAAAATATTGTGCATACTTATTACATGATTTATTATTTAAAAAATACGGATGCTTTTGTAGGAATTTCATCAAAACGTTTGAAAATACAATTGCACAAAAACAAGTTAATTAACTAAAATGTTGTAGAAAAGTTTTAAAATCAACTAATAATATACTAATATAATATAACGGACTTATTGAACGCCACAGTTGGTCTTTATTACAACAACAAAACATGTAATACATCGAATTCGGGTGAGTGCCTTAAGCACTCCCTTTGGTAATCCAGTGAAACTGTAACGGCCTTATGGCTAACAGTGTAGTCACATCGAAAAATAAAACAAAAAGTAATGCATGTATATCTATGCAGTGGATAACAAATTGTCTATGATCTCATTATTCTGCTGTTAATTATCTGTTGTCGGTTATTGTTATTGAAGATGAAAATGTTGATCGGGATTATTGAAACGAACAAGGAATTATTATACAATAGTAATTAGTTATAAAAGTTCAACAATAGTTGAAAGGAAGTGAGATTCACATCATTCACGCTCAAATTCACGAGATGAATAACGAATATCTATTTCAATGTCATGGAATGTTTTTTTCTTGTTTTGGCAACCAATCTTCTTATCGATTATTACAGTCATTGTCGAGTAGGTAAAGATATTTCAAGTTTCTTGCGATCGTTTCAATGAACTGACTAGACGGTGGCCGTCTTGTTAGAACTTTCCAGGGAATTTTTGTGGCAAGTCATAATCCATGATCCTTGGCATTATTTCCCATTCACTTCATTTGTGCACAATAACCAAACTATATTCCGTAAAACGCCACCGATATTACAAAGTATAGAGCCAAATAACAAAAGATTATGAATAAAATATTAAATCTACTACATGACATTCCAAGATCACGCCAAAAACTCCACTTGGCATGCTGGAAATTACTCTACGAAACAATAAAACAAATGAATCAACAGCAGAATAACAATTTTCGTATAATAACACAACGGCATAATTAATTATTGATATACAGCCTTTATTTCAAAGCTATATTTACACTTAATTGGAATACAATTGAAAAATGTATGTTATTTAATTATTCGTTTTTATTATTTATTTATTAACCCCTGGACTGTCCAAAAGCATAAAGTTTTAAGTTCCATACAAACGAATGTAGTCTTCATGAGGCACAGGTCAACAGACTGTTGACAACATAAACTTTAAAAAAATACCTGATTTATTACAAAACTTTGAAAAATAACAAATGATGTATAGTAAAATTACAATTTGTATTTAAACTGTATTTTTACATTATTTTTTCATTTCTACGAACTTTTTTTTTACTAAACCATGAAATTTACAGTGTACGATGTGGTGAAATAAAAAATAAAATAAAAACATAATCCGCTATTTGCAGATTTGGGTCTCAAAAAATCAGCCAAGAGTTTACCCCTGTTCCTATATTCTGTAGAATATTTTAGGACTCATAGACCTGTACTATACCACAGATTCGGCGGCGGAATTCTGTCTAAATTGGAAATTGTCAAGTGTTATACAAGTATTTCCTGATACACACACATCACATTCATATAACATTTCGATTGCAGTAATCAAAGACCGGATTATATGCATTCGCATTAATGCATATGCATATGCGGGTGCACATTAAGCCCATTTTCACAGATTGAACGAATTGAATTTGAATTTAATTGAAGTCGTATTTGATATTTTTTTTACATTACGCACATCTCTCTGGTACAATATTATGAGAATAATAGAATGTACCAAGCAGAACAGTGACGTAGCTAATCCTAAATGGGCCCCTTGTCAACATCTGTTGAAAGCGGCAAAGTCTTTTTTTTTTTTTTTTTTCGAACTGACCTACACTGCCAGCCAATAAGGCCTTCACAGTTCCACCGGACTACTAGCGGCAAAGTCTAAAAGAAGGATAAAGTACTTAATTTTAATAAACAAACGAAATCAATAGTTTTATAAGTAGCTACTATACTGTGCTTTATGTTTTATAGATTAGTATTATTAACTGTGATGTGTAACTAGATTTATTGATTTTATTTACATTTATTTATTAGCTACAATATCCATCGCTGAACAAATAATCTATCTCGAAAATGATATACTAATTGTTTCTTAAAACTATCGTTATTGCCGTAATTAATTAATTACCTACGTTTTCTTAATAAGAATTTGAAGGTTGTTTATGATTTTTTATAGTTTAGCTAGGCGTAATTACTATGAAATATTCATAATAAAATGTAAATTATATAATTTTCACATACTTTATATCATAATTATTTCCTTGTAATTTAAAAAAAGCTGATTTTTGTTTGTAATTTTGATTTTACCTTTTTATTTTAGGTGGGATAAGGGTGAGAAGAGGATGATTTTAGATAACACAATAAACTAACTGTGCCTGCGGCTCCGCGCGCCTTTATTGCCTAGTCATATTTTTGTCACGTAATTTTATTACTCAAATATACAAACTATTATAGATTATCAATTTTCAGAGTATAATTTTAAATAAAATTCTAAAGTCTAAAGATAACCGATTTATGTGAAAGTCAAATGGCGCTTCTCTAGCTATTCGAATGCAATTGCAAGTTGGTGAAGTTACATTAAAAAAAAAACGCGCGACATGATTCTATTTAATCAATTCTTATATAAATTGTTTTATGTAAAACTAACTGGTACCCGCGATTTGGGTCACGTGAATATAATTTTAGTGTTCCCTAAAATTACCTGTTTTAACCGGATTAAAGTGGACGGTCTTTTATTGTAAAGACATAAATTACAAAAAAAAATTGTTCAGTGTAAACGTGCGCGCGGCGCGCTGCTTTTTTAGTTTATTATATTTGCACGGAACGATATTTTTCCTTTTAAGAAAAGAGTCAAAATTACTCCTCATAACATCAAACATCTGACAGTGATAATCCCGTCAAAATAGGTCCAACCGTTTCAGAGATTAGCCGTAACAAGTGCCTTGTACACTTTCATATCCATTTAGTAAAAAACTATAATGTTGACATTACAAACATACGGTTCAATTTTATATATATTACAGTTCTTTTGAGGCACAATCACGTTAAAATTACTGAACATATCAACTCGGGCTATAACCATTAGATGCCGAAATGTACGTAGATGATTCTAGGCTACTTATTTTTCGGATTCCATCGACCCATTGCCATTAAAAATAAAATAATGTACAGCAAAGCGGACGGGTATCCGGGTAATTATTTGCATTGTAATTTACAAAATAGACACACGTATTTCAAAATTTTCACTAAACACAGTTTTTTAACTCTTTGGTTTATTGTTATTTCTATATAAATAGTATAATTAATATGTTAAAATATATCGCGGTATATTAAAAGCACACAATACCTTCACAAGACGTGTTACTCCAACCGAATTTACAACAAGATTGAACTGTTAATCAGCGTATATAAACTTGAAAAGTCCTGCAATACATTAAATAATTATAATATTCATGAATTTATTCGCGTGATAAGAACTTCGTTTATTATACTTTAATTGTTTGAAATAGTCATATGTGTACGGGTATTGGAACGCTTTCCTTAAAAGCGTCCTGGCGTTATATAAAAAAACATAATATAATGAACCGTTGTCATGGCTTCTTTGTTATAATTAATTATTCAATAAATGACGATTTGAACAGATTGAATTACTGTTATTTATTTTAAAACAAAAGATCCGACAAAATGAAGGTCACATGTACGTAAATTATTGGATGCTTCTTTATTTTAATCCATTTTCAATTCATAATTTATATCTATAATATAAAAATTGAATCGCTGAATGTGTTGTTAAGCGCAAATCTCGAGAGCAGCTGAACCGATTTCGCTAATTCTTTTTTTAGAATATTTCTTGAAATACGTGGATGGTTCTTACGGAGAGAAAAATCTAAATAATTGCCTGAGAAAGTCTAAAAAGAACACTTTTCTATACTCCCATACAAACGATTCGTAATAATACTTAAAAGTCAATTTGAACTTTAATACCATACGATAAAGTTTAAGTGTTAGTGGAGAGGTTCCGGGAAGGCAAAACAGTTGAGTGACGTTAGTATCGTATAAATATTAATATCAATATTTATACGGTGGTAACATTTAACATTATATAGCTTCCCGAATAGCAGAATAAGTATTAAAAAAAATATTAAAGAATCACTGTTAGGCGGTACGTAGTTCGCCGGTTCAGCTAATACATAGATATATATTTTAAATTAGCTTTTCTTTGATTCGTTTTGAATTATAGAATATATCGTTATAGAAATTGTTACCTGTCTGTGTCTTTATATGTCCGGATTTAAATAAAAAACAGCTATGATGTTTTGTACATAGGAAATGTAAACCGTGTCTCAATTGATAAGAATTGTTAACAATATTTTAAAAATAATAAAGCAATATGTTTTTCTATACCGTTTTTGACGAAATGTCGTACATGGATATACATATACACACCCATATATACATATACGGTAAACAATGGTAATGTGTCTCCTCATTATGAACTGCATTTCTATTTGTACTCCTGAAGTGAATAGACATAATTCAATCAGAACATTACATTGCGCTATTCAAAGACCAAGTGTCAAAGATCACAAGTTACTGTTTTAATTTAAAAGAAATTCAATTGGCTCATGCTTATTTATTTAATCTTCAATGTACACCGTTATACGTACATACAGTTTGACATTGCAGATTATGCGGTTAGTACAAAGAGTGACCTTATTGCTGATAGCAATCTCTTTCTAGCAACCTTTGAACGGATATGTTTCAGAAAGAAGAAACTGTGAAGAAAGAATTTTTGGTATAGTAAGAATAAGACAATAAATAGATACGACAATATTCAATTGCAGCTACTGGAACACACCGACAGATGCTTGGCGACAGATTTTCAACTTGAGGATGGTAGCTAGCCAGACGGACTTAGAAAAAGCCCTACCACCATGCTGTGGTTTCATCACGATGTTTTCCTTCACCGAAAGCTCCGACTCAGTTGCTAGGATTCCTTCGACGCTGTGTCCAAGTACACTACCAACTCAGCCATCATCGCTTCAATGTATGTAATCGCTTCACATGCAGGAAGAATAGCACCATCTGAGACAGTAGACAGGAGTTGCGTTTTAGTCTTCCTAGTTTGAAGTCCCGATAGTTAGAAAATGTTGTTCCATCTTCTTATTTCCTCCGATGTGCTGAATAGTATTTCACTCGAGCGGACGGCGGCACGCTAAATTATATGCCTTTTAATAAAGGAGGCCGGAAAAGTCTGAAAGGTCGACGTCATTATTCGAACGATTCAACAAAGTTCGAGACATGCCATGTTTAGAACCCCATTGTATTTCGTTGTGACGGTCGATGACCCATTCTTTGTTTACCAGTATCAAGTTCGCGTTAGCGAATGCGAGTATAAAAATAATATTATTTATATTATCAACCTTGGATGCGCGTCGTGTATCCGATGACGCTTACCAAACGATTTTCAGTATTGCAGAGCTCTTTATTCAATGCCTTAGGTACAACAGCATAATTACTATCGGGCATTTAGAATGATTGCGGTAATTATTAAAAGTTATGCACAGTGAATAAATTTTCTTTATTCCGGCTCTATTCTTTTAGATAGGTCGATGTACTCAATGTAGTTTTAGTAAGCATCAGAATGGTTTTATGACGGAGAAATACAAACAAATACTTTAAATATTGAAGCTACAAGAAAATATTCTTATGAAACTGTCCGACTTGTTGTGCTATTTAGAACTTGCTTAAAATTTTCACAAAAATCAAAAAGACCTTATCAACTCTACTGCTCAACACTCTCAACAACTCTACAACTGTCTACTCTAGAAATATTCATCAGAAGGTTACCTTGGTTACCATGGTTAGGTAACCTTCCCAGTCAAAGTTTCGGTCGATAGTAAGTCTAATTTCTGAATTGCTGTTTGAGTTTGAAGAGCTCCCTAAAATGGGACCTCCTTTCCAAAACATAATTTTCCTAATCGGCTTATAAATCACGAAGTTCTGGGGCAAGAAATATATATTTTAAATACAGCCAAATTGAGAATCCTCCTTTTGAAGACGCTTAAAAATGTACTGACAGCAAGGAAATATGGATTATGAAATACGATTTCTCACGGAAAGTATGGGTAAGGTATTTTGTGATTTCTAACATTTCTAGTACTAAAACTTAAATAGGTTCCGATAGAGTTGTTGTTGGTTACCCATGATTCTCGCATACATCCGTGTATCGCAACGAAATTTTGTCTATAGTTACAATAAATGCAGGCATATGCAGGTAGGAAAACATTATCGTCATGCGTTACGAATTAATGGGTTGCGTGACGATAGACGCAGCACAATAAGTGGGCCTGCAGTTTTTACACACATCAAAGTAACTTGGGACCGCCAATTTCAAGTAATTATTGGATGACAAAGGTGACGAACGTTATTCTGTACCTTTATGGAATTAATTTTGAGGTTAACTTTTAGCGCGACAATAAGTCGAAGTTTGGTGGAAAAAAATCCCGATAACTAACTTTTTGTTTCGAAAATATCTGAATATAGGGCTAAATGTTTATAAAAAAATCAAGGATAAACTTCTAAAAGCATTTAACATAGCTGCATTGGTTAAGATACCTACTTGTTTAAACTGCCTCCTTCCATAAATTGACATATAGACACACACATAGTTTTCATTGGTAAACTATACTGAATTTATGTATTGTTACATGCAGTCAAATCATTGAGTCGCTTCTAGAATACTAATAGCTAGTATATATACATATGGAAAAGCTATACAATTCATAGTGCTTTGAACTAATTTTGAATTCTATTTGTTATTCTTATGTTTTTTCTTTATTTTAGTAACCAAGTCTTGTTACTAAAAGTTAATAATGTTATTATCAAGTAAATGAATTTTCGGTGTTTTAAAGTTAGTAATGTCTGAAGTTGCTGATTCGATGAAAAACAAAATCCCTTATAGAAAACTGCAGTCCATGCCTAAATTGCCCATCATTTAAATTTCTTTGCCCACCTCTATAAAAAAAGTTATGAAATATTTATACATGCATGGCCCAGCGTCTGAAAAAAATATTTGGAAAATCAAAAATCAAAAAATTGTCGTTAGACCATGTTTGCCCATTCTTTACTTTTTTAATAAGTTAGCTCGTAAAAGGTGGAAAGGGATGAACAAAATGTAGGAATAAAGAATTTTGGCATTATGCATTTAAATTCATTTCGTTTGTTCACATTTGTTCACATTATACTTTTTCGATAAGTCAACTGCTAAGGGGTAGAAATGTGAAAAAAATTGAAGTATCAAGAAAACTGGGATAATGTATGTATGCCCACATTTCTTCATCTGTTACTTTTATAAAAAATTATCTTAATTTACTTCGTTTACTCATGGTCGAACAACTTTTAGTTTTTTGCCATAAGGTATAAAAAGAGTAAGAAACAAAAAGGGAGGTTGGGGGGGAGGGGGGTAAGGAGAATTATATATTATATTATTGTAATCTAGATTGATAAAATTCTATTTCGTGATATATGTAAAATAGATTTTATACATATTTTTGGTCACATAAATAAACTAGAGCACACTACAGATGGCAGTGCATCTTTAGATAAAAAAATAACTCATTGGTTGCTATGCAACAGAGCTTTAAATAAGATCTATCACTGTCTTATTAATTGTAAAACATTAATATTTTAGGTTCATGTATAGAGTGGCGTATGAACCCAATTACATTACAGTGTATGAAAGCAACATTAACGAATCTGAAAGGATCATTAAGGACGGTTGTCCATTTATCGTATAAAATTATCGGGGAAAATACAATACATCCTGATGAACCGCCTATACTCTTTCTTCATGGGCTCCTGGGTAGCAAGAAACAATGGGCTAGCATCGGAAAGACAATAGTAAACGTGATGAAGAAGTCCGTGGTTCTTGTTGATCTGAGGAATCACGGTGAAAGTCCTCACGTAAACTCTCATAAGTATGAGGAATTAGCCAATGACGTGTTTCAACTATACGAAAAACTGAATATAAAAAATGCTAGCCTCATTGGTCATGATATGGGTGGTAGAACTGCTATGTGTATGTCCTTGATTATGGTAATGTCTTTGATATAAAATACAATTAAATCAAAATTACGAAAGCTAACTTATTTCAGAGTCTATACCTGTTGGTTACAATGTATGTTTAAAATTACTTGATATATAAATATAGGCCGAAGCTGAGATTTATAAAATAAAATAACTCTTGTGAGAATAGAATCCACTTTATTGGACGATGTTATGCGTAAAATGATGTTTTAAAGATAACCATGTCGTATTTCGTTTATCAAAATTAAATACTTTCATATTACTCCCACACCTACTGGACGAAGCTTTGACGTCTTGTCACGCTAAAACTTAACCTCAAAAGTAAATTCGATAAACACACAAAAAAACGTTCGCACCTCTTTATCTTTACAATAATAACTCCAAATGACCTTTTCCAAATTTATTTATGTGTGTTAACGAAAATAATTATTTTACACCAAACGAGCCCTTTTCTAAACCCCTTTAATGCGTGTAAAAACCACGGGGCTGGTTATCGTGATGTGTCTATCGTCACGCAGCCTGATAGTTCCTAACACATAACAATAATGTCTTTTTACATTTATTGCGACCATAGACAAAACTTCGTGGCAATAGTGGCAATACCCACGAAGTTTTGTCTATGGTCGCAATAAATGTAAAAAGACATTATTGTTATGTGTTAGGAACTATCAGGCTGCGTGACGATAGACACATCACGATAACCAGCCCCGTGGTTTTTACACGCATTAAAGAGGTTTAGAAAAGGGCTCGTTTGGTGTAAAATAATTATTTTCGTTAACACACAGGTATAAAAGTAGCAGCAAACAATATATTCTTCTTATGTACGTTTGATTAATTCACAGCCAGAAAAAGTTGCCAATTTATTAGTCGTAGACATGTCTCCAGTAACATCATCAGAGGAACTAAAAGAAAATGCTCCGAAAATCTTAAACGCAATGAAAACTATCGAGTTTAAACATCCTAAAAAAGTGAACAGAGCGAAGAAGGATGCCAAGAGGCAGCTAAAACAAATCATAACTGATGATGTCACCATGAGCACGGTCCTGTCCAATATAAACATAAAACCCGATGGCACCATAGGCTGGACATGCAACTTGGACGTTTTAACTAAGCACATTAAGCATATTACATCGTTTCCAAGTTCTTTGAAGGGTAAAAAGTACTCCGGACCCACGTTATTCATAGGTGGACAAACGTCAGAAAATCTTCCGTAAGTGTCTATAATGTAGTTAATAATAGAAATTAGTCTAAGCTTTAGTAGTCCGGTGAAACTGTAGAGGCCTTACAAGGTCGACAGTGTAGTTAGTTCGAAAAAAAAGTCAAACTTTCAAGCTTTAAGGTATGTTTTGATTGAAACATTTTAATGACTAAGAAGTTTTTGTATGGGTCAGCTGTCCTAATTTGATTTATAGAAATAATAAAAATATATTAATAAAGCTAAGCTATAAGCATCCCGCAGCGTTACACACACCTCGTTATAAAGGAAGTATGAGCTTTAACCCACGAGATACTGATGATACCAAAAAAAAAAACGAAGCAAAGGAAAGCTAGTAAGAGCATAAAGTTTCACACGATTATAAAGTGCATCTCCAATGTTACCGCTTTTCCGTTTTCATATTTCGCTTATCCATAATTAGTTGTGTCGTTGTTTGCGCTTCGATAGTTGAGTTGTTGCGCTCGTTTAGATTATAATAATAACATTTTAGACAATTAAATATTTCTATTACGGACGTTATCAGTTTACAAGGCCAAATGAAAGTGATGCGCGTGTAGGTGCGTGAGGGCGACGCTTAGGGTGCGGGTGGCCGGTGTGACTCGCCTCGTTCAGGGCTAGCGGGGTGAGCCCACCTGTTGATGCGCGTGCACGGGTGCGGGGTGAGAGCCGCTTGCTGCCCGCACACATTTATTATATTGACCGTAACAGTCGTCAGAATTCAGAATATTTCTTTTAAAGATATAAACCGTATAGCAAGATTTTTCATTCATTAAACATAAATATTATAAAACAAGCTCGCCGATTGCTTCTATTTTTTCTATTACTTGGTCTGAAATACAAAAACAAATTTTGATACGATTTTTACTATAGTTTAGAGAAATTATTTTCGTGTATGGTAATGCCTACAATAAAAATCCGGCATGATATATGTGTATGAAATTCAAAATTTATTTATTAACATAACACATTTTACAAATAATTTTAAAATTACTTCCAAACTAGGCTAGGCCTGTATGTTGGTAGGCAGGATGTGATTGAATAGATTCTTTTACAACAAGAAGCACCTTAGCGAGCCTTACACGTATGAAATTTATTACAAACTAAATTATTATATTCGTAATTTGACAATTACATACATACTTAATCACAAATGCACATATACATAGATATAAACGCTTACATATATTACAATTCTCCGTACAAAATTCTCCGGAACCATTTTTAACTTTTACATGTTATTAAAAAATAAAGAGTAATCCTTAACGAATTAAAAACTTCGTCAAGCATTTAATATAAATCGAAATTGTTCTTTATCAACTGCATATCATTCCAATAATACCTCGGAAGATATCACTGATTTGAATGTACAGACTATAAAAAAGTTATGTGAAAATATATTCGAAACTTCTTTGATAAAGTGCCAAAAAGTTCTTTGATAAAGTATCTGTTTACAAACTCACTAAATATCGTATACTTATCAACACATAGCACTCGGGTAAGGGGTAGACAAAAAAACACTGTTTTGCTCGTGGCTCGTAACTCGGAACTCTTAACTCTGAATTTTTTTTTTTTTTTTTCGAACTGACCTACACTGCCGGCTTATTAGGCCTTCACAGTATCTGAATTTTTTTTTTTTTTTTTTTTTTTTTTTTTCGAACTGACCTACACTGCCAGCTTTTTAGGCTTTCACAGTTTCACCGGACTACTAAGGGGAGCGCTTAAGGCACTCACCCGATTTTATATAGACGACTAGCACAAGGGCGCACGGCACGCCTCGGCTTGGGCTGTCGTCGAAAACCCGAATCTAACTAGCTAAGCTAACCTAAGCTAAGCCTATCCGTATCATCTGAATTTTTATTATTAAAAACACCTATATCAAAAGTACAAAACAAAACGATGTCTAGTTTAAAGTCGTGACAACGCCATCTCTTAATGTAAAGGAAAACTAACTACACTGAACAGTATCTAAATGAAAATGGCAGTACTAGTCGTCAAAGAGGTCTAGGTTGCCAGCAATGAAAAGAAGGAACATATCTAAATTGTCTATACACTTATGACAATTAGTACATCGCACCTATGTAAAGCTGAGGCAGGTCACTAGTATGTATTATTTCAACGACTTTTCGTTACGAACATTAGAAATCAATTTCATCATTTACACTCCTTGCAATTTATGTTGTAACAGCTGCATTTTAATTTGCAACGCTTCATTCAACAAATGAATAATTTTGTATAGAAAATTATAGTGTGCAGTACAATTATTACTTAGTCTGTCAGAATCTAAAATAGCTACATTTCGTAATGTTTTCCGATACTATGTGTGTAAAATGTGTGCAGGTATAGTTTGTACACGGTATAAGCGTCAGCTGTTTCGCAGCGTATTGTGTGTTGTTGTGTACTTATACTTATGTTTATCTGCTGCAATTTATAATGAATCGAATTATGTATATTATTTTAACAACTTGAATAAATATACTTATCACGAAATTTCCTACTATTCCATAAATTCATTACTTATTCTATTCATACGTCTCATTTAATTTCTTTCAGACGTTATTAATTCATTTATTTCTATTTATTAATCAATCTATAATATAAAAATGAATCGCTGAATGTGTTGCTAAGCGCAAATCTCGAGAACAGCTGAACCGATTTCGCTAATTCTTTTTTTAGAATATTCCTTGAAGTACGAGGATGGATCTTACGGATAGAAAAATAAAAAAAAATACCTGGAAAAGTATTAAAACGACACTTTTCTATACTCTCATACAAA
Source organism: Antheraea assamensis (assembly GCA_035772565.1). Taxonomy (NCBI): domain Eukaryota; kingdom Metazoa; phylum Arthropoda; class Insecta; order Lepidoptera; family Saturniidae; genus Antheraea; species Antheraea assamensis. Next base: position 796,289 of record JAQQSE010000050.1, on the reverse strand, counting down.
TTATTCGTAATAATACTTAAAAATCAATTTGAACTTTAATACCATACTATAAAGTTTAAGTGTTAGTGGAGAGGTTCCGGGAAGGCAAAACAATTGAGTGACGTTAGTATCGTATAAATATTAATGTCAATATTTATACGATGGTCCCGAATAGCAGAATAAGTATTAAAAAATCGACGGTTAGGCGTTACGAAGTTCGCCGGGGTCAGCTAGTAATATAATACATTTATCAATAATAATATACTACGAAAGGAAGTTCATTCCAACCGAGTGTTCCACGAAACTTATTTTTTTATGTTATTTATATCTACTACATTTTTGCGGCGTCACTCGCTTTAATGTAGATTTTGAAAATAAAATACAGGCCATATTACTCGCTAATAATACACCTGTGTCTATAGTAGAAAGAATTTTTAAAATCGGTTAAGTGACCATTTTATCGCGCGCTCTTATACAATGGGCAACCATCGCCCTAATCACGAACCACTGAGTGACTTCCTCTATTGACTATAAATTCCTTATTCTGGACATCGTAACTACTGCCCATGAATCAATAAGGAAACCAGAACAGATTCAAAAATACTTTTATAAATGTTTACTAAAGCATGGGAGGGAGAGAGGTAAGAGCACTGCTTATTTTTGCTGACCAGGAGGAGATGGCGATCAAAAATTACAAAAATTCTGCTTACGTAACCCTAGAACGGCCCCAAATTTGTTTTTGGGTTTATCCATTACAAACAAAAAATCTAATCGTTTCTCTTAGGAGGTATAGATTCTGTCTTATATTTTAGTTATATTTAAAATTACTTAGGTTATACAATTTAGGTTATATTTACTAATATTAGAGATGATATCCTACCTACTACTATATACTATGTATATATATATAATAAATATCCAAGTAAATAATTTAATATACAAAAATTTTCACATTACAGGCCGGATGATCTTATTGAGATAAGAGAGATGTTCCCGCAAGCGGTTATCAGGTATATACCGAGAACAGGTCACAATCTTCACGTTGACGACCCGAAATCTTTCTTGGAGTTAACAATATCTTTTCTAAAATATAATGATTAAAATTAATATTGTGTAAAATCCCTTCTTTTACGTTATCGTATTTAGTCATAGTTTTTATCTCTGAAACTTTTCGTCTTTGTACCAAGAATTTTGTTCTACGAACATCCAGCCCATCCCATTTTCATCCCAGCCCGTTAGTGTTATCCGACGCGAATCCCACCGCCCGATCGTACCGAATGTCCTACGTTATAAAAGTTGACTGCGAATTTTTTTTTCCGTTTCAACACGCAACGCACGCAACAAACGAATAGTACCCTTCCGACTCTTCAAATACAACGCGTGCACGCTCACGCCCGTGTAACGACAGATCACACAGCCGTGGTCTGGCGGTGAATTTCGCTTGCGCACATTCTCCGTGGTCTCCCTTATGTGCCGCTCAAACCTCGATTCGCTAAATAAGTCTGATGAAGTTGCAAAGTACCGGCAGGACAACGTTAGAAAAATAAACAACGATATTTGTATTTAATATTCATTTATTATACTGAAAACATACAACACTGTAATACACTGTAATATTCAAATGTACAACTCTCGGATGTCACAACGCAACACATGGAGTTCAGAAAAAATAATTAGTCCTCATCTTATACATAATTGTAGATGTGTCCCTACAGTTGTATTAGAAAGCCAACTTAGTCTGCTAGGCTTAGCACGTTACCATTTTCGGCTTCATTGTCCATAAATTCTCACATGTGACTGTAATAATGATATGATTCAACCATCGAAATGACAAAATATTAATATTATTTGATTATAAAAACGATACACTAGCTTACCATTACTGTAAAGGTCGAATAGGTTAAATCCATAATTGGCGTGAAAATATTGACATCTGAATATATATTTAGAAACGTTTTCCTAAATTTTCCAAAACAAAAGACGCCTTTTTATTATGAGAATTTGATGCCGATAAATTAAAGCTAAAAAAGGAAAAAAATCTAGAAAAGAAAAACATTGTTTCTAGAAAAATCGATATAAATGATATTTGAATACACCTAATTAATTTGCATAGCCTAATTTTATTTGAAAAAAGTTAGTATTTGATTAATTCTTACCAGATTATCATGTTTGTTTAAACGGTTCAATCGATTTCCATAAGTTACAAATACTGAGTAAATTTTCCTAGACTCTAAATACCAATATTATGATTATACTATAGGTACCATAGTGATTTTCAACATGCAAACTTCTATTTCGAAGCTTCTCGTATTTTTGACTATCTATGATTACAGTGTCATTTTGAATCGTTATTCCATACATTTGTTTTACAAACGTGTACAAATATATATTCTAAATACTGTTTATAAATATGATAACATAAATATAATTCTAAACGTGAAAATAAAATATTCATAAATTATAATTAAAAAAAAAAACGAGTTTAATAGTTTTTTGACTTAAAACATTCTATCAAAATATAATTATGAGACCAAATTAACATAAACCTCAAGATGTTATTTACATATAATAAAAATTACATACTTTAAGGCTGAATGTATGAAATCATCAAAATAATTGTATGTAAAGTCCAATATATTATGTTTATAACATTAAGACAAGAATAAATAAATGCCATTTTTAGATCCCTAAAACCAATATTCTAACTTTGTTTTGTAATAAGTTCTATATTAGGATTTACACGAAAACCCGAACTTACGGTTGTTTAAAGCGGCCAAAAAGCTTGACGAGGACTATACCATTGAAATTCTAATTTGCTTTAGAAGCGCTGTTTCATGCGGAAAATGTTATTTCAAAGTTTAATTACGACATAGAATTTATATAAACCTGAGGATGTTATTTACATGTCATAAAAAAATAATGTCTGTTTTAATTAATGTATGGTTGAATGTATGAAATAGTTATTACAAGATAATTGTGTGCACCGTGGAATTCTAATCTGCAGTAAAAGAGCTGTTCCATACAAAAAAAAATTGGTATCGGTAACAAAAGAGGTTATTTATTCAGTTACTAAACGTGAACGCAACATGCCCAAAATAAGATAAAATGTTTCATAGTATTAATACCAAGTGGCTTGTACAAATTAGTAGCACTTTTTTTTAAAATAATGGAAGTAGGTATATAATGTGGACCAGAACATTTATAAGGATCAAATAACTGTAATTCTTTTAATGTTTCGTAATCTTTCTTAAACGGTTACTACTAAAAATGTGACTATAATTTAGACCTGGAACGAGTATAGATATTTTCGGACTACAAATAATTTAAATTTTTTGATAATAATCTGACAATTTCCTCCTCTACCTCTAGCCATATCATCTAAAACCATTTCATTTGGTAAAGAAGTACTGTTTGTTGTTTATTTGTGTTTCTCTTTTATTATTATCACATATATACAGTACGAGAACTTTCTACCCCCCTACTTTATTTTAGAGACTTATTCAATAAAACAGGTGATACTCGTATCTTTTAATATGGAAAAAATAATCAACATAATTCAATTTTACATTTTATTTACATAATTTGATTTAAGGCAGTTAATTTATTTCCTACTTCATTACAAAATGTTTTTTTTTTATAAATAAAACTATAAAAAACATTCGTATATCTAGGTATTATGTGAAAGAACTAATTACTACGAATTAATGTTAGTGCAAATAGATATAACCTCTGTGGTATTACAACCACTCCCCTCGCATCAAGACCTACAAATTATAATTATAACAGTTTTACTACATACCTCTTGTTTTGTAAAATATACATGAAGCAATTAATTTTCCGTTTGTACATACTTCTTGCAATTACCACTCATCATTATTTTGTTATACAATTAAATTTAGACATAATTAGCGTTTGTTTCTCACGCATAAATTAAATTTTCATAGTAAATAACATCCAATTTACTACCATACTATGACGTAATTGATTTTAAAAATATTGACGCAAGTTAATTATTTATACATTCATACATTTTTAAAGAAACTGAATAAATATAATCTCTTTTTTATTTACCTTATTTCATAGCAATATTATATAAAAATTTGGCACAAAAAAAAATGTTTGATCCATAATAATTGTATAGATGCAGTGATAGGAGAACATATGACTACTTTTCGCGAATTACATTTTTAATCGCTCTCCTTCGTTTATGACACTATCTGCCACAGACAGCGCTTTCTCTGTATCTACATCACATTGGCGGAATTGTGTGTATTAAGTCACACGGCGCTAAGAATTAAACAAGAATAAGAACATATGACTGCAATATTTAGATTTTTTTATCACTATAACCCAAAACCATGGAATGGATATTTTGTTAATAAGTCGACGAGGAATGTATAAACTTCTGTGGAAAGTCATCAATGTTTGTATACGGTCTACAGTTGATCTCGCCTACAAGACATACGGGAAACCACCACCAGGCGATAGTATTCCTGTTGTAGTTCTCCACGGATTACTAGGGTCTAAGAGAAATTGGGATAGTATGTCTAAAAGGATAGCTTCTGCTACTCAAAAAACTGTAATAGCAGCAGATGCGAGAAATCACGGAGAGAGTCCGCATAGCGATTCGCATGATTACCTTGACTTGGCCTCTGATGTCTCAAAACTTATGGATAAACTTACTATAAGTAATGCTATTATAATCGGTCACAGTATGGGTGGGAGAACAGGAATGGTTTTAGCTTTAACGGAGGTAAGAGATTTATATGTATAAAATCCGTAATAAAAGACTGGATAATGTTACCATATACAAGTAATTTGTTAATCGGCATTACTTTACTGCGTCAAATAGTAATCAAGTCAAATCGACTTTGTGGAGCTTGCTTAACTAGTTACAAACATCGAGCTGGAAATCTGCTTACCGGAAATAACTATCATTCATATTGATTTTAAGTTCTAGATATACCAAACGATTTCAAAAGAACTACAAACGTCATATATTATATTATTTCAATTTCATCCAGTGTACTCTTCATCTTTACCGATGAGTGCATGAAAGGTAGTGCACCTGGGCTTATTATAGAATGTAAAAAGTATTACAAAAAAGAAATTAATAAAAAAAATACCTATGATGAATCAACACATTTTAAGATAGATTGACAAAAATAGCATTATGAGTATAGAATCAAATTTAATATTATTGTAATTTTTTTTTAGGCTTTTATGTAACCAATATATCAGCTCCATTGATTTCATGATTTACAAAAAAATACTATGTACAAAGTCCTGTAAATTAAATTCGATGTACAATTATTTGTTTTTATTTTAAGGAAATAAATAAATGAAACATAAAAAATTGCGTTTTTATGGTTAACAAAAGCTGGATGTAAATTGACTTTTCTACCTCGGCGCGTAATACGCTTAAGGCGGCTCGGAATGCACTTATAAAAAAACTTAGAAACGATATTTTCTCCCTTATTTATCGAAGTGATTACTATGTTCTCTTAAATATGTCCATATCTAATATTAATACTGTTGCTTGTAATCAAATTTACACTAAAGAATCCATGATATTAGCATATAATAAATGGATATTTATAGATTTGTAGCGACACACATACCTACAGCAAACGTGGTATGTGTGTACTACAACAACGCAGGCGAAAAATCAGCGGCACTACAAAGTCCGAAATTAGTTGGCTTAAGAACGCGACTAATTAAGACTTGCCGCCCAGGTGGCAGCCACATGTTACCTGGGATCAACTATAATATTACCGACAAACTCAACACACAATGCGGCGAATTGTTATAATCCCGACTTTTAATCTTTATTATTTTATTGCACAGATGTTTATTGTTAATTCCTAGTTTTACTTTTGTTTTATGATTTCACTATTGTTTGTATATTTACGACTGTAAAATTATTTGTATTTTCTCTGTAATTCTTGCACGTGTTCCATCTTATTTAAATATGGTTGCTTCGTCGAATAAAGGAGATTCGTAATCCAGCTGCCAAAGCGATTACTAGTCTACACAAACGGAGTCAGATATTTCATTTATTCATTCCAACCTTCTGAAAGTAGCAAAGTGGTAACCATACTACCGCTTCCGCTAAAGTGGTGACCCCGACGTGATCTCCTACCCGGGCGCAGCCGTCAGCCGACGTGATTTCCTACCCGGCCGAAGCCGTCAGCCGACGTGATCTTCTACCCAGCCGCAGCCGTCACCCAACGTGATCATCGCACAAGGCTGACTTGATTTTCATACAAGCCCGACGTGATCTACCCGGACGCAGCCGTCAACCGACGTGATCTCCTGCCTGATCAAAGCATCCACCCGTCAACCGACGTAATAATCTATCCGGCCGACATCACTTCTCTGTCCGAAAACGACGTGAGTACCTGCCCGGCCGACATCATTTCGCTTTCCAAAACCAAAGAAATCGCTTCTTGGGTCACGCTCCGCTAAAGTGGTGACCCCAAAGAACGCGCAAAACGCTGAAACAACTCCCAAGTAACGCGCAAGAACACGCAAAGAGGTGCTGAACTACACCCCTGAAGAACACGCAATAAAACGCTGAAACACACCCGCAAGAACACGCAAAGAAAACGCTGCACACCGAAGCTACATATCATCAACATGACGAGCGCAAGCCACAAATAATCAGCATAGACCACACTACAAAGAACTCACTATGGCACTCTCCATGCGCATTCCGCCATTTTGGCGTGACCAACCACAACTCTGGTTTTTCTCGTTCGAGGCAGCAACCAGCGAACTCGGAAAAGACGAAGCACGACTTGCGCAAATTCTAATAACGCGCCTTGAAAAACAAGACATCGAGCAAATCGAATACCTACTCTACAATATGCCAAAAAACGAATCAGTACACTATTCTGAAGAAACGCCTCATCGATACATATGAAGAATCCGACAGCCGTCGACTGCATAAGCTTCTGTCAGAAACGAAACTTGGCAACCAACGGCCATCCCACTTACTTCGCCGAATGCGAACATTAGCGCGTAATTTGTTTCCAGAGACAACTCTTAAGCTTATCTGGATGAACAATCTGCCACCTTACGTAAGTTCCATACTCGCTGTCATCAGTACGCACACAGAGCTAGACGAACTCGCCATCCTAGCTGACAAAATTATGGACCAGACACAAGCAGTGTCTACGTTTGAAGAGCCAGCTGTTGTAACCACCGCATCAAACAACTATACAAGCTGCACCAAACACATACACGCTCTCAACAACGAAGTGCGAAGACTAGAAGACCAATTAGCTGAGCTTAAAGCCACATACGACTCCAGACGTCGCTCAGCAAGCCAGCGCCCACAAACACCATCGTACGTCAATAGACCATCCAACGGTTATTGTTACTATCATGGTTGTTTCGGTGCAAACGCACGTGACTGCACATTACCGTGCAACTATAACCAAACTGTTTACCGCAAAACAAAATCACCGTCTCTATCGCTTCAAGACCCGAGACCCAAAACAGAAGTTTCCAGCAGCAGCGTAAAAGAAGCCACAGTCGCAGTGACACACAGCCAAGTTCAAGCCATCACTTGCCCGTCTACGCTAGATTGCACAACCGCAACAAAACTACAAAAGCCACAAAAACAAGACTGCAATATCCAACTGCTACCTCAACAAGACAATCTTCAGACAAAGAAGATTTCTTCGGCAGGAAACCGTCATAACACTAACGACGCCTCACGGAACATCAACCACCATGGCAGCCAAGCAACATGCGCAACAATATCGCACCTAGTCTCCCGGCCATCTATACACACCGACGTTTTCACTAGGGCGAGGCCATGCACGCGTTATCAACGGCGCAAAATACAACACCACTCATCAACAAAACCTCCTAACTACGTCTCACGACCACAAAGCAGCACTATCAAGCAGTTCACAAATATTTCATCACACGGAAACCTCCGACCCACGTCAATATGTAAAGGAAACCGCAACTTTGTGTCATTTGGCTATACGATCAAATCTCCGCAACCACTAGAAGAACATTTCAACATCAGCAAGCAATACGACAAATCCGCTGCCATCCAGTTACGCGATCGTCAACATAAACATCTCTCATCACACGAGTCAAGCTGCCTACATAACCAGTGACAACGCCACGGAACCTGATTTAGCCACGTGTCAAGACATAACCGCCGTAACATCAACCAACAATACCTTCATATCGCCAAACGCCGCCCGCACCGATCAGCCGATCGAGACGCACCATTCGTCCACCAGTACGCTTCGCTTAAGGGGGAGCACTGTAGCGACACACATACCTACAGCAAACGTGGTATGTGTGTACTACAACAACGCAGGCGAAAAATCAGCGGCACCACAAAGTCCGAAATTAGTTGGCTTAAGAACGCGACTAATTAAGACTTGCCGCCCAGGTGGCAGCCACATGTTACCTGGGATCAACTATAATATTACCGACAAACTCAACACACAATGCGGCGAATTGTTATAATCCCGACTTTTAATCTTTATTATTTTATTGCACAGATGTTTATTGTTAATTCCTAGTTTTACTTTTGTTTTATGATTTCACTATTGTTTGTATATTTACGACTGTAAAATTATTTGTATTTTCTCTGTAATTCTTGCACGTGTTCCATCTTATTTAAATATGGTTGCTTCGTCGAATAAAGGAGATTCGTAATCCAGCTGCCAAAGCGATTACTAGTCTACACAAACGGAGTCAGATATTTCATTTATTCATTCCAACCTTCTGAAAGTAGCAAAGTGGTAACCATACTACCGCTTCCGCTAAAGATTCAAAGTTTCCGACTCTATTTACCACACCAAACCAAGGATTTTTTCTCTGTCTATATACTGCCGAGTGCGAGTTTCTACCGAATTTGAAGCCCATAGCTGCGTGTAAAACTTAACCGATGAATGTATGTAGGCAATTTTCACGGATTTCTATCGTCTTTTCTGCCATCTCGAAACTAGCTATATATTCGTGCACGTAATGGTTTTTAAAGATAGATATTGTGGCTTCTAAATGCGTTCTTTCGAAGTCTATTATTTTTAACGGGTTACGATAATGTAATACGATAATTATATGTATATAGGTACTTTAAACTGTACGACGGATAAGTCGCCCCGAATATGATGCTCTTCCTCCTGTACTATGCGGGCGGGTTTTATCGTCGACCCTATTGCCATAGGAAGCGTTATAAATCGCTATCCTTTCCACAATTGTCACTCTCATAATTGTGTCCCGCATGTCCTGACTAGCATGACCTGAATCTCATTAGTGGGCATAAGGTTAGATAGTTATATACTAATAATATACCATTTTACAGCCTGCAAAAGTGGCAAGTCTTACCGTTGTCGACATTTCACCTATATCAACGACGGGAATACTAAATGATTTCTTTCCGAAGCTTATAGACATCATGAAAACCGTTGATTTTAAAGGAGCTAATAACGCGGCTAAAGCTAGAAAATTAGCAAAGGATCAAATACTGGCATCCGGATTCATTAATAATGTCGAATCGCTAAATTTCATTCTAATGAACATAGGTGTAAGACAAGATAAATCGATAGGTTGGCTTTACAACCTGAACACTTTGAAAGAATTTTTTCCCATGATTGCGTCGTTCCCAGCAGAAATGGAAGGGAAAAGCTATCCAGGGCCTACTTTGTTCATTGGAGGAGAAAATTCCAACTACATTCCGTGAGTACCTACAAAATATTCCTGTTCGTAAGAAAATCAAAAAATCATCAAGAAGCGGTTAATATGTTATAACGGTTATTTGCTATAACGAATTTGTTATAGATTTCGTTACCCATGATCTATCAAAGTTATATTTTTTTGAAGTAACGAACTATTTGAACCAGATTAAAAATAATAAAACATTTGCTTTAATACGTAATACATACCAATGCGTTACAGACTCGACTGATCCAACGAATGATGAATGATGAAATGAATGAAAACGAATGATTCTATCACCCATCTACAACACACCTTAACGCAATGCTTCATCATTACACTAAGGCATGTCTCAAATCTATTGCCAATATCTCGATTGTTTTGTTAAAAGAAAAGATTGTTAGTTTAATTAAAAAGTTTACTGATTTGAATCGTAGCCGTTACTCAAAGCATCCCATTATGCTACTTGTGCTTTAAAAAAGAAACAATAATTTTATTCCATCCTTTTCCTCGCTTTTCAATATCTGTGATAACATAGCTTATTTATCAATATTGTTGTAGGCCTGAAGATCTAACTGGTATCAAAGGATATTTTCCACAAGTAGAATTGACATATGTTAAGGGCGTGGGGCACAATGTTCATGCGGAAGATCCTACTTCATTCTTTAATTTGGTATTCCAATTTTTGTCCAGGAAATAATTTGTTCGTTTCCGACCACACATTATTTATTCATTTATGCATTACAAATTCATATTAGTTCACATGTTGTTTTTGTTCATGTTATAGAATGTTACCTATACGTATAAAATGACTAATTATCTTTACCGTACCGAAAACAAATATATTTAACAATTCTTTTAACACCAAGATAATGGAGTTGGAGGAGTTTTTGGCGGGATCTTAGTCTGTCATGTCGTGGTTTTTATATTTTATTCATAATCTTCTGTTATTAAACTGTATATATTGTAATATTGGTGGTGTTTTACGTAATATAGTTTAGTTATTACGCACAAGTGGATGGGAAATAGTACCACGGAGCATGCATTCTGATATGCCACCAAAACTCCATGGAAAGTTTTAACAAGGGAGCCACCAACTTGTTAAAACATTAAAATTATCACAAGATACTTACTTGGCAAAATCTTGTTACTTGACGCTAGCTAGTGCACAAACCGTGCCGGAACCAAAAAATAAAGAACAAGAATGAAGTTGGATATGGATACTACAAATATATATGAGGTATGTTATATACCAAGGTAGGTATAAACTATTACAGTGAGTCCAAGTTAGCAATGAAAAAAAAAAATCAAAATCGGTATTTTCTGCCACTCTCTCCTATCGAAAATGGTCAAAAGTTGAATATTTGTCACCAAGCACGTATCGCTTGGTTACAATAACAGCACCGAAGTTGTAGATGGATTTGCGAACTAAAGGTCCGTGTTTAATGTTTAGGCATAAATAATATCAAACGTTAAAATTGTAAAATGAAATATTTTTTGCTATACTACACTATACTATTCAATTATTTACATCGATGTTGATATAGCGATACCCCAATAATCATCTTATTTTATGGGCGATACTTACTAAAAAAACTATACATATAATTAAATCCCTATTTTATCGGCCGCACGCGTAATATCAGCTGTCATCCATAGACAAACGCTGTGTATAACTGTCACTTGCGTAACTAGGTCCAAATGTCGAAAACATAACCTTCAAAATTAATAAATTTACTAAAACAAGATGCTCCTGACTAAATTACATAGTGAAAATGTGTTCAAATCGCTTTGTGTCTGTTCTAGAATATTAACAAATAACCTGTTTAGATATGCAAGTTCAACATCGGAAAATGCAGAGACGATCGATCTCGCTTACGCATCTTATGAAAGCACAGGCGATGTAGAAAACTCTCGGCCACCTCTAGTCATATTGCACGGCCTGTTAGGTTCTAAGAATAACTGGAATAGTATGAGCAAGGCTATACACAGGACGACCGGTAGGAAAGTGATCAGCGTAGACGCCCGTAACCACGGTGATAGTAGGCATTCTTCACAACACACGTACATACATATGGCCCATGATGTGATGAAGCTACTCAAAAAACTGGAGCTATCGAAGGTATCTCTAATGGGTCATAGTATGGGTGGTCGGACTGCTATGGTTCTATCGCTGCTCTGTGTAAGTTGTACGTAGTTTTGTTCCTTTTTTAATTGATTAATAAGCAAGATTTTGATATCTATTGTAGGCGGTAAAGAAAGACATACAACACATATAAAACTACTATGAACATAATAATATATAAACATAGTAGCTGAATCCCGCTCACTTTATTAGGCATTTAAGAAAAGGGTAAAGGGTCATTTGAAACCAACAAAATAAATAGCCTAGAACCATGTACAAAATAATCCTCATCTAATTGTCCGAGTCCTATGCCAATATGTTCAATTTCTTATTCTCAATATAAGTATACTATACTACACAGAAAACTTAAGGCAGCAAAAAAATTAAAACTTTACCTGTTTTTTTTATCATCGTCTGTACCAACACAAAATTGTCTATTGGAAATAAAAAAAAAAAAACATTATAAATCTCCAGGCGAATTTTTTATTTAATCCACAATTTTAATGCAATTAATTTTTTTCACTTAAATAACCAGATAGTCCATTTATGTCGCTACATTTTTTTTTTCGCTATGTTCATATGTCACAGAGATATGTGATATTGAAAAAAAGGCCCCTTTTGTGATCAACCCCTGATATCTCAGCAACCAATGGTTTTACAGTAAAAAAGAAGGATGGTTTCAGAAATTAAAATAAATTTCAAAATCCTATCAGGATGAAAGAAGAAAAATAAATTTATGTCCCTCAATATAGACCTGGAAAAAGAAGAAAAAAATGACTTTTTTTATTGTTTCCATAAATCGATTGTAACTTTGTAAATATTGATGGTGAGGCTAAGACTTTTATACCTCATAAACCTGTGAATCTGCGTATTGATCCATTGAGCTGTTTTTCTGCATTGATTATTTAAGGTTTTCAAGCAAATTAAACGAGCCAAGATTTTTACTCTTAAACATTGAATAAAAATCCATTTTTATTATTACACTTATTTCTCAATTCTATCACTTGGGAAATATGAGTTAAAAAAAAAAAAAATTTTATACTGTACAGGTTTTATTGTTTGACCACAATCTACACTGATGTTAAATGACCATGTGATCTAACATAGTAAACATACTAAATCTAGACAAGGACTGGCTCTGAAATACAGCTGCTAGAACAGCTATAGGTGCTTGGCAACAGATTGTCAACTAGAGAATGATAAATCTAATTATGTTCATTTCATTTTGCAATTCCTCTTGCAGTCAGATTTAGTGTCCAGCCTTATAGTTGTGGATATATCACCAGTAACAACAAGCCCACAGATATTTTCAATGGCAAACCTGTTTGATGCTATGACTTCTGTATCAGTCAGACCTGGTATCGCCATGTCCAAAGCAAGGAAACTAGCAGATGAACAACTAAAAGGATTCACAGCCGATGTTAACTTAAGAAATTTCCTGATAACAAACTTAGTCCAAACCAACAGTGGTGCTTATACATGGAGAGTGAACATACCAGCTTTGAAAGAAAATTTCCAATCTCATATATCAAGTTTTCCATCAAACTTAAGAGGTCTTCAATATAGTGGACCCACACTCTTTGTTGGAGGCTCACTCTCAGACTATATTGGGTGAGCTACAATTATATGGTTCTCATTTATTGCCCTCGTTACAATAAGCGATGGGAAAAAGTGAAGGCTGATTTAACATATGTGTTATACCTATATCAGAGGTGCTCACATAGCGAAACCTTGCCTGAGTTATACCAATTTTTATTTCAATAAGCATATTAGTTTAGCGTATTAAAAAAAATCATATACAGTGAAAATTCTTTATAACAAAACTAAGAAGAGCTAACTTTTCCTTATGAACAGTTTCCTGCATCTTTTTTAAGTATATTGCACGTATCAGACAAACTTTTTCATTGTCACACAACGCTCTTCTTTTACTGTTCATATTAACAGTTTCAAAGTTGTTTACGATAAGGCGGTTAACAGGCCCAAATTCTGCGGGACCGTCCCGTAATAGCAGATGAAGTCCTGCTCTTAGTAAATTAGTCCCGTAAAACGTTGGATCTCTTCCATATGTCCTGTATCCATTTCATGAAATACGGTAGAGTTGAAAAAAGCACAAAAACTGTAGGCGTTAATGAATGTATTATGGATGTCTGAGAAAATTTCAATGAAATTCGAAAGCCTATGATATAATTATGATTGAAAAAATAAATAATTTAATTTTATATTTTCAAATTACATTTTTCTTTACTGACATATAACTTCTTGGTTCGTATTCTAACAAACTGATGCCCACGATATAATATACAATGTCATTAATAGTTTTTACTGTAATATTACCAAATTAGACGATTTTTTTTGTCTTAATTTTCATGGAAAAGTTACGTTGCTTATTACGAAAAAAAAAGTCAAATCATAGCTCACTGTCTTTATTTTTCAATTAACTCCTGCATACATTCGAATTTCTTAAAAATAAATCGTTTACCGTAAAAAAAAAACATAAAAGTAATCGGCATATGTAATCTATACATATAATAAAAATGAAGTGTCTGTATGTAATATCAAAATAACGACTTTTTACTGATTGGATATGAACGTATACACGATACTGATAACAAAAATACAATGTTTAAAATTTTTGCCTGTCTGTATGTTCCGGATAATCTCCGAAACGACTGGACCGGTATTTTGACAAAAATTTCACTGACGAATAGTTAAAATTACAGCGGGTGACATAGACCAGCTGTCATCCGTGGCTTCGTCTGTAGTATTGTCTCCAAAACGATTGGACCTATTTTCATGGGACTTTCACTGACAGATAGCTGATCTTATAAGAAGTAATTTACAATTATAAAAAAACGCATGCGGAGCTGCGGGCAACAGCTAGTCTCATAATATATATATACATATTAAAATATCAATAAATAACCCTTGTCATTATTGTTCTTAATTTATTTACAGAAAGAATGATCTGCGTGAAATTCAAGAATATTTCCCATTAGCTGATTTAGTATTTGTTGAAGGAGCTGGCCATTGGGTGCACAGTCAGAAACCGGAAAAATTTCTCGAGATTGTTTGTAAATTCCTTGCTGAAAAATAGACAATTAATTGAATGATTACTTCTAGGATTCTAAACACTAAAAGTGGCATAATATAAACACCCCAATTTTTTTTCTATCATTTTATCTAAATTTTTCTATGACCAATGTCTAAGCATATAATTGATATCAATCATTGACTCAGTTTCAAGTAATAATTGTCTGCATACATTTATTTACCTTACATTTTTGAGATAATGCCACTTTGTGTTTAATATTTGTTATGAACAAATCCTCTCTCTAGTTACTGTTACTTAGTTAATTTTAGTACCTTAGGAAATTTTATTGTTATCATGTGATATTAAATTAATAATGAATCTTTAAATCCCAAAACCGCCTATATATTGTGAATTAAATATATACATATAAAAGCAAGACTTTTAACCGCCAAACAACCAAAAGAATACTTGTAGGGGTGAATAGGTAGGTGGTTAGGAGGATGTGCCAAATCTATCTGCACGTATAGACATCGTGTTCTAGAATCAGTGCTACCAACTCTAAAATATTTACTTCTTAAGCTAAATTCAAAATCCCGCTAATATAAGAATGAATAATTAGGACACTGAAGTTGATAGACGTCTAGAAGTATAAAGTATTTATTTTGAATAAATCATTTTAATTTTCAAATTCTACCTATGCAATTATTAAATAGTTTTCTTTATAACAGTTTATTTAATAAATTAATTACAAATAATTGCCTGGACTGAGTTATTTGAGGGTATATACTTATAAAAAAAGTCCTAAAAATTAAAGCCCCCCAAAATAATTATTCCATCCGGCTTATTTACCTTCTAAATTTGTGGGAAAAATTCTGAGTTGCGGACCCTGTCCACGATTAACCTGTGTATATACTGCAATGAAGCGTGGTAGTGAGAGTAGCCGCGATCATGGTGCGTCTGGTGATAAACTGTCATGGAACAGTACCCGACTTTTGATTTGGAACATCGGGGAGAAAATGAGACGGTCTATTTCATATAGCGTTATCTATGTCTATCGCACTCTCATTACGCTGTGCGGTATTGAAAACGCCATACAAAACTGAAGCAAGTTGATCTTAGCCGCACTTCTCACTCTTCTCCCCGGTGTGCAAAATCAAATACTGTAATTCGTTTTAGTATATCAAGTTTCCCGAGAAGTCTGGAAGTACGATCGTATATAATGACAGCGGCAACCGCCGCTGGATTGTAGGTCTCTCGGTGGTCGCCGTTCTTTTTGCATTGCACTATGCTCACACATATTACAATGCACTTTGTATTGAAATATGTGCGATTCACACATCGTAGAACTGAAACCTTAATTAAAATGATAAATATAATAATATAAATGATATATACGTGAATAATACACCACGCTGGCTATGACGAATTATCCTTCGTAATATGCAGACGCACACACACGTACAACTTGTGAACCAGAGCAAGCATTAGATACTGCAATATATCTACAATGATAACCTCATAGTCCCGTGAAACTGTAGCGGTCCTAACAAGCCAACTGTTTAGTTAGCTCAAAAAAAAAAAACAAACTACGCGGAGGAGTCCGCGAATATAAGAAACATTGTATAATGTATTCTATCCTTTTCTCTAGCACACTAACTGTTATAGATGTATTTTTGTCGCTTTTTCGTTTCATCGCGTTTAAAATTACAACGAGGATAAAGAAGTTTTCACTTAAAAAATACAATAATTATGCAGTAGAACATGTTCAGCTAATTTATTAATTAAAATTTGGCTTTACAAGTGAAGTTCTTTCTTACGCCTCAGTTAAGTAATTTATTAGTGGTTGTCCAACGATCGAAATTCGACCGTAATAAAGTATACATTTTTATTTGTTTTCATTTCTTTTTGATTTTCTTTAAATGGTAAAAGCTACATACTTATATTGAGATTTGTACAAATATTATAGACTATAGACGCAAGAAGCGTGAAGAATGAGGAATAAAACTTACAAAGTTTACGGAAAAAAAATATTTTTTTTTATTAATAGCGGTAAATACCATGCACTTCTACCAAATAAAAAAAGATTGACAGACAGCTGAGAAAAAGGTACCGGACTGTTTTATATTCGCTTATTTATAAATAGATGAAAAGGATAACTTTAAGGAAGGAAGAATCATTTGGCGATTTGATTGAAATTGAGAAAAACAAACCAGACAGCAAAATATCTATTGTAGTTAGAAAATATGTAATTTAATATTAACACCGACTAAAAAAAGTGAAGAATATCAACAATAATAAACTCAACAAAACCAGTTACGATGTTTTCAATTTCATTTTTTACCAATTATAGCAACCTTTATGGGGGCTCTATATGGATTGTTGGAGAGTGTAGGCGGGTGGCAGATGCGTGTAGGTACTTCAAATGTATGAAGACGCTCCGCGCCGCTAGTGTGTACAGTGTTGTTGGGGCATCATGTATATTTCAACCACACGCGCCCGCGCTACCTCCCGCACCCGCCTGTACTCTGCAACTGACCTTACAATTTGCCCATCGACAAATCATGCCATAATTTATCGCGTTAGTAATAACCACACAATTTTGTGATCTCATTCTGACCCTGTGATAAAACAAAAACTCCGATGTGAATACTAATATCAGTTGGTTATCGCTATCCTGGATGTGGTCACAGACTGTACATAATATTTCTGATATATAACTATACCTTACTAAACTAATTAATAAAAAAAATGTATTGCTTTTCTCAACTACTATTTTTACTTAAAACCAGGCACAAGAATATGGATGAAACTGAAGAAGTTTATAAAATTTAGGTACATTTTGTAAACTAATGTGGAAATTGAAGAATTACAAAGATTTTTTTATTTCTATTACGTAAACATAACCTATATAAAAATCATAGAGGCCTGCTATAGTACACGTTTTACTTCATAAACACTTGGTTCTTTTCCACATAAATAATTATCACGATAGCTTCATTTATGATAAAGTTATTAATGTTTACAAAAACTACGATTTTTATAAACACTATGCGTTCAGTAATGGATATTTTTTTGCCGTCGAGAAGTTGGGCAAGCAGTGTGGTGCTTATGTTTTCCTCTGTACTGTTAATGTTAAAATAATAAACAACGCAGACGAAGCAGCGAGTATCAACTATTACTCCATATAATTGTAAAGTAACAATAAGTTTATTTTAGATATCATGGTATGAACATAACATTTTATTAAAAATGTTATGCTTCTCCTCTTCGCGTAACCTGGAGTCTCACTCTAGGTTGAAAAACATGGACTTAGATAAAAAACAGGGTAACAGTATAAGAGATCATTTTCTAACTTCTAATAGGTATAATCTGTTGTGATATACAGTCAAGTAAATTTACGTATTTTATAAGACAAAAACAATGAAGAAAATGCCACTCATTCAATTTACACTGACCTAACCATCGATATGAAAAATGTATAATTATAATAATATGTAAACCGCAGTTTAGGCGGGTATTTAAGTAAATAATTGTCTTTTTCTATTGAATAGTTTTCGCAGACGAAGTCGCGGGTATCCTATAGTTAAACAATAAAAATCCTAATAAACTCAAAAAAAATGTAAAACGTTTTTTTTTCTTTTTTCGAACTGATTACACTGTTGACCTGGCAAGGCCTCCACAGTTTCACCGCTCCACAGCTCCAGTGGCGCAATCGGTTAGCCTACGGTACTTATAAGGCATGTAAAACGGTATTTATATTAAGTTGATATTCAATTGCGCTGGAAACGAATGGACCGATTTCGTTGCAGTTCGATGATATGGCCCTGGGCTGGCATTATAATTACTTTTAAAATGTATAGCTCACATATCTGGAAGATGAAATATTGCTTTTTTCGAACTGACTAATCACTGTTGTCCTGAATAACCTTCACAGCTTCACCAGGCTTCTAAGACGATAAGTCGAAATGACAACTAGCTCAAGGGTCCCACAGTAGCCGAACCTTCTTACCTTTTGTTTGTTTTTTCGATATTATTTATAAAAATATTTGCTCAAAATTAATCAGTAATCATCTAATATATATAAATCTTCATAAAAATGCATATGGAAAAGAAACCGAGATGCAAGTGACACTTTTTTTCGGATCGTAGGCATTTTACTGAAAATTATTCGATTAAAGGTACTAACACGAATTTTTAATCTTTTTAAAAACTGAGCACAATATTTGTTTAAATCGTTGAATCATTTTGAATAGAGCCATGGGTGCCGCCAGATTGGACGTGGCTGCTCTACCGAGCGCCTTTCAAAAAATTTTAGGCGGCTTAAAAAAGTTGCATTTTAAAATTTGAAGTCCGGTGAAGCTTTGAAGGACCGTCAAATCAATAGCGTAAAATAGATAAAATTTTCAAATTCCATGCAAAATTTCGAAAATTATTGGTTTCAATTTTTTTTTATTTTATCAGAATTTCTAACGTTCAAGAAGACAAGAGTACCTGCATGGTTTTAGAAGGATGAAAAACGCCTGTTTTTAACATAGGGGCCCTTTTATATATACACATATTTATTCCTCCGAAATAGAGTTAGCAACAATTAATATAATAGTACATAATATATAAAGATGGTAGCACTTATCAGTTACAGTGACTTTTCTTGCCTTGAAGAAAAAAACTTGAAGTAAAATAATTCATAATATAACTAAGTAATAGTTTTTTTTTATGTTATAGGGGGCAACCGAACAGGTGGGTCACCTGATGGTAAGTGATCACCGCCGTCCACAGACACTAGCAACACCAGGGGAGTCGCAAGTGCGTTGCCGGCCTTTTAAATAAGTGGGCCTCCGGCGCAAAGTGGCAGATTATCATTTAAATTAAGTAATTGATCAATCAATCAATTTTTAGCACATCATACAATAATGTACAGGTTGTAGTGACTGCCTTATATGAATACTACTATACCTTGAATTTTTGTATAAAAAGTTCATTTTTATTTAACTTTGTACCGCGTTAATTAAACTGACCCAAAATTCGCACTCGAATTATGTAAAACCTTAACAATGTGTTTTCGGAAAAATCTATAGGTAAAATTATCTTCTCGAAGGTAAGACGTTCGTAGGTAGGGGAAAGTGGAACAAAATGATTCCCTGAGAGAAAACAAGTAGAAAAATTTCCTAGACTATGTATAAACTCGTGAAATTGGTAATATTCTTGGTAGCCCGTATAGCGTATAATTTTGTAAGCGTGAAATATAGGTGATTTTTTAAGTTATACTTCTTTTGGCGTGTTAGGGAAAAATGATGAGAGTAAATTTTTACAATGCGCGCGCACACCGTCACGAAAAACAGCCACCCTGAAATTTGCTATAGTCAACATTTTAGTTTTTTCACAACAGATGTCGCTAAATTTATTCAATAAAAGTTACCAACAAAGTAAAAGTAAGGACATCTACGTATTGCGTGAGAACTGACAACTGTATTCACGATATTTATTTATTTCTATTGTTAGTGTCGTTTTTTCACAACAGATGTCGCTAAATTTATTGAAAAGTTACCATCAAAGTAAAAGTAAGGACATCTAGTGAGAACTGACAACTGTGTTCACGATATTTATTTTTTCTATTGTTAGTGTCGTTTTTTCTACAATCGTAGAATAAGGCGAAAGATAAAATGTTTGAAAAGATTTTTATCTTGTTACGCCAAAGAAGTATAACTTCTAACGCGTGTACATAAGTACATACACACTTTTTTTATAGGTTTTAGCGTTTGACCACAATCTCATCTGATGATAAATGATGATATACTTGAACATGGTAAATACGCTAAGCCTAGAGTGGATTGGTTCTCAAGCGCAGCTGCCGCAATACATCAACAGGTGCTCGGTGACAGATTTGCAACTTGAGAGTGCTAGTTAACCAGATGCACTTACAAAAAATCCCTACCACCATTGTTAAGGTTTCATCGCGATGTTTTCCTTCACCGAATTCTCACATTCGCAAGGATTTGAAGCTATGTCGATCAACACGGTGTTCGAACACGCCATCAACTGAGCCATCATCGCTTCAAATTTACGTTGATAAAATTCAAGAGGAGTAACTCAATCAAAATCTAGCCGATATTGTATTGAAATAAAACAAACAGTCCACCATCATCGTCTTACCCTTATCCCACCTAAGTAGGGTCGGCACAACACGTTTTCATTTTCCACTCTACCCTGTCAGATTACATCTTAGTATGCATACCTTTTATACACATATCATTTTTCACACAATCTGTCCATACCTTCTTCGGTCTTCCTCTACTCTTATATCCGTCTACCTCCATTTAAAAAAATTAAGGTACATGGCTTTCATCTCTCATCAAGACATGCCCATACTATGCTAACCTATTACTCCTCAATTTCTTTGTCACTGGTACTTATCACATATCGTTATTATGAACAAAACTATTTTCACAAAGAAATCACGGGCATAAACTAGTATATTAATATAAATATTGTAAAAATTATAGCGCGGTTGCCCACAAAATTGATAAACGTTCTCACAGTTATTTTTTTGTAATCATTCGTGGTTTTGCACTCCTCGAACTTCAAATCAATGTTGCACACCAAACGATGTTAGTGTTATGTATAAATTCATCGCCATGTTCTCCGATCACCATTCTCACTTCACAGTCTCTGTGAAGTGTTGATAATTCATAGGTTTCTTTACAATTTGCATAATTTGAACTAATTCAAAATGGCTGATGTTTTCGACTCTCTGGAGTTGCTGTACGATCGTCCAAGCGAGCCAATATTCACACCTAAAGGCGAAAAGAAAGTAGTATTCGAGCTACCTGAACAACTTTTGGTAAGTTTTAAATCTATAAAATAATTTCAATTATTCTTTTTTCATCCGCCGAATAAGACAGGGGCTAATTCGTTCACATAAAATAGTGTTGCAACTTAACCTGCACTAGACTATTCATCGAATGTTACTTGTATTAAAATACAAGTGATGTGCTTTCTTACACTGACAATTTCTGATTCTATTACAAATAACAATCACTCGCGATTTCATCCATGTTAGTTACAACATAAAAATTAATTACAGTAATATAAAGGGGCAATGTAGCTTCCCATTAACAAAAAAATATCAGTACCTGAACATTAATTCCAAAGAGAATTTTATAACATAAACATAGATATAAATATAATGTAAAGCTTTAATTCTATTACAGGATTAAAGACATCCGAAATATGTTTTTGAATAGAATAGAATTTTTCTTTCCGTATTCTATATGATTTTATATAGTGTATTTTGTATACTAGATGGTGAATGGGATAATGTCTGATTCCCGTAGATTCTCCTGAATTTACATTAATATTTTTTTTTATTTGAATGTATTTGCTAATTTTATTTTAATTAACAATAACCTAAGCCGATTATTTTTAAGAAAATTAGAAGCTACAAGACGGGAAAATCTCTTTAAATTTTTAGAACTATTATTGCTGACAACAAACCGTCTATCTATATTGAAGTCTTCTAATAACATCTGTCTTTGCGCAGTTACTGAAATTTATTTATTCTTTTTTTTTTTTAGTTTCGTCACTTTTTTATATCTAAGTACGTAATACTTGTATTCTTTAACTAAACCAAGCTGTTTATTTATACAAAAATATCTATGCTCGTAAAATAATATTATAATGCGGAATCGTTTTTATTTTAAAACGAGCGAGAGATCTCATAAATATTTTTGCGTTATATAGTCAGTCTGTTGAAGAAAGTTCTGGGCTATATAATTTCACAGTACACCCGTAAGAAGAGAAGCAAAAATTTAACGGGTGCGACATTCTAGCGCACAGCTATTTGTTAGTATATCGATTTTACGAAAATATATATTTATGTATAACTTACTAGCTTAGCTCGCGATAATGTAAATATGACATGATATTTGGTTTAATAGTTAAAGACATGAAAGCGCAACAACTAAACTCACTATAGCATTTATATTAATAGGTATGGATAGGTTTTTTACCATTTGACCCCAATCTCACTTGATGCCAAATAACTATGTTGTCCAAGATGGCAAACACTCTAAACCTTACTAACTGACTGCACTGACACTCAAGTGCAGCTACCGGAACACCCATAGGGGCTTGGCAACAGAACGTCAATTTGAACGTCAAGCCCTAGTATGCGGCGGATTAAAAAAAAAATACCATCATGCTATGGTTTCATCACGTTGTTTTCCTTCACCGAAAGCTCATTCAGCATTCGGATAGACATTACTAAATACCCTGCCACCACATAATTATATCTCCAGGACAAAATAAATGAATTCTATACCAATGTTATCGTAATAATAAAGGACCATAAATTTTCAGCCGCCAGAATATATGGCTAATGGCATCGCATTAAACAACCGTTTCGGTGACGATGCTACGCAAAAGATTCCAGTTAAAATGCTGAGTAAAACGCCAGAGTTTCCTCTTGCATCTCAACTGCCTAAGGATGCTGACTTCTCATTATTCTTACCGAAACACCAAAGGATGGCAAACGAAGTCATCGATGTTCTCATGGGTAAGTTCAGGATGTGAAGAGTAATCGCTAAGATAATCTATACTTACTAAAATATTAACTACCAAAACTGTTGGAATCGTATGATTCATCTATAGGGCTCACATACAGCACAGCACAGGGATCTATTTTAGGATCGTTTTTGTTCTTGATATATATAAATGATCTGCCGCTAATGGTGAATAACTGTACTGCCATGGTGATTTTTACAGACGATACTTCACTTATATTTAAAGTGGAAAGAATAGATTCAAAGGTTGGGCATCTGAATAATAACTTAAATGATCTACCGCTAGTGGTTGATAACTGTGCTGACATGGTTCTTTTTGCGGATGACACTTTGTTTATATTCAAAGTAAAATAATAGATTCAGAATCTAGACATCTAAATAATACCTTAAATAAAATTTAACATTGGTTTGCATTAAACAATTTATTGCTAAATGGAAACAAAACAAAATGCATAAGGTTTACCTTACCTAATGTTTCATGTATTGATAGTAGAATCAAGATCGAAGGGAATTTTGTAGGGTTAGTTGACAATACTGTTTCTTGGATATCACACTTGATTGCAAATTACAATGGGGTCTTCACATAAAGAAATTGGCTGGCAGATTACGTTCTGCTGCATTCGCAGTACATAAGATTTGCCAGCTAACAGATATTGCCACTGCTAGGTTAGTCTACTTCGCTTACTTCCATAGCTTAATGTCTTATGGTATTTTGTCTTATCGTATGATAAACATGAAATTTATATTACAAAAACGGGTATTTCGAACAATATACAATATGGTAACTCGCGAATCATTAAAGACTAAGTTTCAAGAATTCGGTATATTAACTTTACCCTCCCAATACATTCTTGATAATTTAATATATGTTCGTAAAACTTTGAAAAGCTCAATTTCGTAAGAGACCGGAATGATCTAAATACTAGAATCTGTAAAAAATTGGTTGTCCCATGTTTCCGACTCAGTAAAACCAGTAAAGCATATTACTGATTTCCCACACTATACGTTTAAACGCTATGTCAAGATGATTTTGGTGTCAAAACTTTCTATATTGCTTATTTTTGATGACATGGAGGCGGGGGCATTGGAGGTTCAGCAATATTTACTTTTTATTAACTCCTAAAAGAATTTCACGACAGATTTTGTAAAAATTATTCAAATACATAAGCATAAGAGGGGAGGGGAGGAAGTGATAGCTTTGCTTACTTTTGCTGACTAAAGGGGAGGGGGCATCAAAAATGGCTGCACACGTAATACTTATTTGTATTCACATATATTCACTATATTATTATTATAGACATTATATTCATCACATATAAAATCAAAATTACTTTCTTTTAGGTTATATGTGTTCCGGAATAATTGATGAGTTCTAATAAATCTCTCGTTGATCGCCATTATTTTAGATTGCATTGTTCTTAAAGTATTATAGTGCTGTTACTTTGTCGTGCTACAATAGGAAAAATTTCTTCATTAATTCCGAGGTGGAACTTATCAACGACTTCTTCCGTTTTTGTTCGGTTGTAAAATTAATTAGCTAACATAATTTAAATTGTAAGCGTAAGCGATATTAACGATTAGTATGTATATAGAAATTTTAAAATTGTGTATGTAGGTGTTTAACGTTGATACACCCCAGAAGTAACTTCATTTCGTATGGATATTTATATGCAGAAACCTTTGGGTTTGCTATCACCATTCCTTCCAAATGGAATCTTCCATTATTTCATTGACATGTCTTTTAGGAAGGATTTTCTATTCACAGGCTGTCCCAGAACAGCTCATGTTTTAAAATCTTATTTCATTTTTTTTTAATTATTCTTTATAAATGACAAGACCAGTATGTATGTGCACAATACATATAATTTATTAAAAAATAATTTAAGTCACCTTATGTATATTTTGTCAGGTGTACCTGAGCAACAACTGCAAGATTTACTGTCAACTTGCGTCTTTGCTCGCACAAACCTGAACCCCCAACTATTCAATTACTGCTACACCGTTGCATTGATGCACAGGTAATTGTTTATTGTTATTACATATATAGGTAGCTAATTAATCTCAGTTGTTTCAAGACAATTTTAACATACCTGAGAATGCCAACATAATACAAGGTCAAATTTAAAATAAACATTATTTTTTATATATTTGACATTCAAGGTTCAATTTGCTAAGAGGCTACCGTTTCGAAGAACAATATGCTTCTATATTAATATATAATAGAGCCAAGATGATAATTTCGAAAAGTTATTAGTTCTACACTGACCTATTTCTAAACATTTCATATCACAAACAGATGATTACTTTGAAACAGTAACCATATTGCTTTATAAAGAGTCAAATAAAACTACTAACAATTATGACTAATCCCAGGCCTGATACACAAAAAGTAAGTGTGAAAAATTTCGCCGAGACTTTCCCTGCAAAATTTATGGACTCCCAGGTGTTTAGAGATGCCCGTGAAACAGCTGCTGTCGTCCCAGAAAATATCCCGGTAACTTATTTGCTTTCTTTCTGACTACAACAATTATCACATTTTTTCTCTGTGCCAGAACATAATATAGGCTTATAATTTGGTGTCCAAGGTCCGAGACTCTCATTGGAATAGAAATCCATAGGATATGTCCCATCATCTCTTAACCATTTACTATTACTTAAAGCTACAGAAAACTCATAGGGTGTTAGCAGAGGCTTCGGAAAAGCTATACCCCAGTCAATTGATAACCTAGGACATGCAACTTGAACAAACGCATCCAGGTTAAATAATGCTAATTTACTGGGAAAAATCTCAGACAATAATATTTTTACATAGTTTTTATCAGAATTTCTAACTTGTTTCTCTAAATTACTTAAAACTTTAGTGCTTCCTTGTCTTCCTAAGGTACCGAGTATAAGGCCAAAATTTTTTGAAACTTTTGCAGATTTTATTTGATTCTGCCTATTCTCCTGCATCAATGTATGATCATACTCCTCAGAAGTAAACTTCTTTTCATATGGATCATATTTATATGCAGAAATCTTTGGGTTTGCTATCATTATTGCTTCCAAATGGAATCTTCCATCTCCAAGATAGACAATGACATCTGCATCCAGCTTTGGTGCAGTACAACCGAGAATCTCTCCAGGTGAGAGCGGTTTACACTGAGGAACTGTTACAATATAATCTTCTGCTCGTAGATTCTTGGCTACAGACTGAAGAGTAGTCACAAACTGAATTGTACTAACTATTGCAATATGAGTTCTTGTGGGAAAATTTAACTTAATAGTATCCACAAAATGTGAAGGATCAATCTTAATATCTACAAATATATATAGAACTTTTATACTATTGGTCTGGTCAATCGGTATAAGGCATGAATGGCCGTAATGTACAAGCAAATCAACACCAAGTGCTACAGCTGTAAAATCATCTATACAGCATGCTCCATATGTTACATCCCCCATTATAACTGTATCAGCATCAGTGAAGGTTTCCACTATATCACATATTGTAGTTGCAAACATTGTCAAGCCTGTAAATAATCATAATTTTATTACATATATACTTTAATATATAAGTTTTTTTAGATCTTAGGTTTTATTATTTCAGTATCTCATACTTTTAATGTCACTACTGTGTTTAACAAAGTTTACAATATTCTGAAATGACATTTGGCAACATTTTTTGTAAATTATAATATACAATGATATTTGATATTATTCATTTTAAAATAATTATACGTTTTAATTGACTTGATGATCATAAAAAATTAATTACGAATTTTGGTTTTGTCATACTGTAAACTTTGTCAAAATCTTACTTACTAGTTATTGATATTGACCTACTAGTTATTTCCTAGAGGTTTACTAATGTTTAATTTTTTTCATACTTGATCCCACTCCTCACTGTGCTACATGTCTTATCATATTTTTTTATTTTAAGTTATAACTTAGCGTACTTTATAACTAGCCTTTTGTATTAGTTAATTTTAATATTTTTGTGTCTTAAAATACTTTATTCATAACGATCCACACATCCTGTATTCCTCACACAAAAATTGACTCTAAATTGCAAAAAATATAACTTGTCTCATAATCTATCGGGTGGTTCTAGTGATTAGAATGTTCAAACAAACAGCAAAACAATCTATTTTATGCTTATTTTATTTTATGCCTTATAATATTTCTTTAAATAAATACAGATTTCATTTTATAATTTCTACCAAGTTACATAAACCGTCAAGGACTTCAACATTTCAATAGCATTATATATATGTAACATATAAATAATAACAATAAGCCATAAAAAGTAATTATAAACAGACCTTACAATAATTGTAATTTTTTTAATTTTATTTGTAAGAAAATTATAATAACATATTCAATTGTATAATTATAATTAATTTACCAATAAACCAAAATCTCACCTTCAGGCATTTGCAAAGCCACTCTCTTTGCTCTTAGAGTTCGTATTCTCCATATAGTCTTATGTATTTCAAAGTTGTAATTTTGTGGCAAAGCCTCGCATGCTCTATTCAACAAAGGGTCATTTAATAATTCATTGGGAATTTTATTAATAGCGCGAATATTTGGTTTGAAAGTTTTTCTTTGGCCTTCGGGTTTCGCTCTGATCACGACCACACCTGGATTGTCCGCGTAATCTACCATTTTGCAAAACACAACACTAAAACATTACAAGCAAAATATTATCCTCAATTTATTTTATATATAAATTATGAAAATTAAAATGGGCAAAATATAAACACGCGCGATGGCCTACGTGACTTTTTGCAAGTTACGTTTTGATTCACTTTACATCAAGAATCATGTACACATTAATAGATAATAAAATAATATTATCCGATAAATAACTGTATTTAAATGTACCAATTTTTTTTTTAAATTAATATAAAATTATGACTTTTAATTTTATTTTTAACAATCATAACTATTTTCTTCCATGCTACTTTAGAATCGAAACGCCATAACAAACGCTATTGGAAGGCTGTCAAACTGAAAAGTCAAACACGTTCCATAGAATTTGTCCAATGTTGTTCAAGAAACAAAACATACAATCTATCGCAGCATAGCATTACCTATATTATAAAGTACCGTGATAAAATACTCTGTGCAGTTCCGTGCTGTGCCGCATAGTAAAATTAGTATGTGAAACCCTAAATGGGGTAAATTATTTTAAAACATAATAATAATGTATTTGACTACTTTTTTTTTTAAACCTTGTTGTTCTTGCACAAATATATTCAAAATTAGCAATGTATATGGAGAGATAAGTGGTCGTAATTTGATAAGAGTCACTCACCTTCCCCTTGATGCGTTGCATAAGCATATTATAATAAGGTCGCAAAGATTAGTTAGTCAGTCATGATTTAGATGTAAGTCAAAGAGTCGTGGTAATTTTAAAATCCCATTTACTAATACTATAATATACTTTAATAATACAATACCTTTTTTAATACATATTTGATAGACGACATTGCATTGCTTTATTTTAAGTTGTGCCAACCCTACTGGACGGGATAGATATTAGAATATGATAATGATGATTGCATTGCTTTGACGCTATAAAATATCTACAGTACGCTTGTATTAACCATACGCCTTATAAATTCAAAATGTTTTAATTACTGTAGGAAATTTTATTATTTAGGTAATATTTATATTGTACGTAATAGATAGACATTTTTATTTTATCTTTCGTGTACATATTGAAGAATAAAAATTAGTTTTTCTCAGTCTATTTCAAGATTTTCAATCAAAACAATGATTAAATCATATAATTTTCCGAATGAATATATTTAAACAAGTTTAAAAATTTACGTATAACTTTTTCAGCGTATTCCAATTATAATTCCAAGAGACTATACTGCTACCGACTTGGAAGAAGAACATCGTCTTGCATACTGGCGAGAAGATATCGGTATCAATCTACATCACTGGCATTGGCACATTATTTACCCATACAGCGCGACCGATATCTCCATCGTAGCTAAAGATCGCCGCGGTGAATTGTTCTTCTATATGCATCAACAAATGATTGCGAGAATGAACTGTGAACGTCTTTGTAATTCATTACCAAGGGTGAAGAAGTTTAATAATTGGAGAGAACCTATTCCGGAAGCGTATTTCCCTAAGTTGGACAGCTTGACATCGTCACGCGGATGGCCACCACGTCAGTCTGGCATGCGCTGGCAAGATCTAAACCGACCAGTAGATGACCTTAAAGTTTCCGTGGATGATATGGAACAATGGAGGAAGAATGTTGAAGAGGCTATTGCCACTGGAACTGTTATCCTTGTAAGAGTTATTAATAATGATATTGTATAATAATATACATTTATAATTTGGTGATAGTATTACAAGAAAACATAAGATTAACTGAGTAATCATTCAGTCATTATGTCTTAACTTCAGGCATATAAATTAAGGACGATCTAACTCATGATTGAAGGTAGAAGGTAGATACTTACTGGTGTAATATTCCGTGATCTGACGTGTTACAATTATATCTACTTTAATTATTTCGTATAGTTTTTTCCTCTCATATAATATCTGAGATTTTTACAGTAAGCTAATCTACCTATAAATGACAGAAGACATATAGAATATCTTTTTTTTAATTACTATATTGATTAGCCTTTTTTCTCTTGTGTATTTTAGTATTTCATTTTTTTTTGTAAGCTTATTTCGTTATCCGGTTAGAAGGTATTGTATTGTGTAATGCAATTATGATAGAAGTATGATAGTTCTACGTTCTACAATTAGTAGATACCTTTTGAATTCCGATCAAAGATGAAATAAAGTCATATCACGTCTTATATTACTATTACATAGTCTTAATTTTTAGACATAGTATAAACACGACATATATAATCTGTTCTATGAAGTCAAATTAAGGTAAGCTATACATTTTTCTTATTTTACAACGACCGTTTTTATAAATTGTTGTCAATGATTCTGCTATTGGGTGTTTTGTTGTTTAAAATATTATTGTCGTTTGTAACGAAGACACGATAATGATATGAATATTCACTATTCGTATCACGACTTTGTATACGTCCCACATGACGTGCCCTCTCGTTCACGCCTATTCGTAGGTCCATATAAACAACCAATAGGTATTAACAGCATAATAATGTCCTTAATCATTTGTTATAGGCTGAGTACAATTAATTCAGTAACGGTTGTGGTAATAAGACAACTTTTACCTTTTTATTGAACACAGTCGTCGCATGAAAGAATGCATTGCGTCACGGAATTACCCAGTATAAAAAATAACACGAGTCCTCCTTAAATTATATTCTTACTGAGTTGCCAGTAATATAAAAGAAAAGAAAAAAAATACATTCTTAATCTTTTAAAATGGCGATATATGTACGCTCACAATTTGGCCAGTGTCACCTGGTTAGAATTCAATAACTGTGGAAATTGTATGTAATGTTTTTTTTATACATTGCATCCAATGTATATTATGATTATTTATAAACAAACAACACAAACACAAAGAAATATGTTAAAAAATTATAAAAAAAGGTCAACTGAAGTCTACTCAAGAGGGGACGATGTTAACGATTTTTTCGGGCATATTCATGGTTGCTATGACTACGACTTGTTACTTTTTATTAGATATTGCAACTGCATTCTTCTATTGATAGTTCATATCTTCTTTTATACACATAAAATAATAGAGATCTACCATTGTGCGCACATCGCGTAAAAATGACTGAATAGATTTTTGTCAAAGTTTTCTGGTTATGCTTCTTAAATATTTGGCCCTCAAATAACTATATCTTCATTTAATATAGAGTAATTAAAGGTTTAAGAAACTTGGTTTTTTCATAAGTGTCACGCATTTACCCACACAGCAAATGTTATCTTGCTGTGGACAAATGGGGTAAGCTGTATTGTGTAATGTAGACGAAGTCAGGGGTATCAGCTTGTTGTAAATATATATATAATAGTAAAATTAAAGGCGTATATATATTAAAGCTACGTTAATTAAGCGTCCGATTCCTACACAATGAAAAATTGTTGGCTTTCTTAAATCTCGGATTGTTCGAAAGCCCTTCAAGCTTGAAAGCCACCTTTTCATTTGACTGACTTTAACTAAGTTGCGTAATTTAATCTTGTGTGGTTTTGAATAACAAATTTAACTTTTCAGCCCGATGGTTCCAATACAGCGTTAACTATTGAACTCCTCGGTAATATGTTGGAGGCGAGTGACTTATCGCCAAACAAGAACCTCTACGGCAGCATACACAATAATGGTCACAGTTTCTGCGCTTATATACACGACCCTGAACATCGCTACCTGGTTAGTATTAGTTACTACCTACAATCCTTGGCCAACTTTTTGACCGCAGATTCACCGGACTCCAAACACAAAGTCTTTACGTTTATAATTACGCAGCTTAAATGACAATGTAATTTCAATGCAAACATAGTTGACATAATACAAACAGTAAAAATTCAATACAAAGAACGCCGAAAAACAAGATATCTACATCGAGGCAAATTAAAAGAGACTTTGTCAACATGCGAGTTGAAGTCGCAACCATCTTAAATCAAAGATTCCTAAAGTTCCGGGGGGCCGACAGGCCAGGGTCCCATGGCCATGCCAGCTATGTCACTTTATATTTACGCCACTGACTTAGAGCCAGCCCTCCTCTAAGTTTAGCGTGTTACCTTACCATTTTAGGCCACACCGTCATTTAACATTAGGTGAAATTATGGTCAAATGCTAAAACTTATCAAATATTAAAGAATAAATACTGTTATAGACGTTCCAAATTAAAACTTCATACACAAGTACATACACTTAAAAGGGGCTAATTTAACAAAAATAAATCATATTTACAGGAAACGTTTGGCGTTATGGCTGATGAAGCAACGACAATGCGCGATCCGTTCTTCTACCGTTGGCACGCGTGGGTTGATGACACTTTCCAAAAGCATAAAGAATCCAATCACGTTCCCCGCTACACTCGTTCAGAGGTATTTCATCATCATCGTCTTACCCTTATCCCACCTAAGTAGGGTCGGCACAACATGTTTTCCTTTTCCACTCTCCTCTGTCAGATGTCATCTCAGTATTCACACTTTTTATACACATATCGTTTTTCACACAATCCATCCACACCTTTTTCGGTCTTCCTCTACTCCTATATCCGTCCACTTTCAAACTCAAAACTTTTCTTGTTACATGACTTTCATCTCTTCTCATAATATGCCCGTACCATGCTAACCTACTACTCCTCAACTTCTCTGTCACTGGTGCTATTTTCAAACTTCCTCTGATATACTCATTCTTAATCTTATCCATCCTTGTTACACCACACATCCATCTTAACATTCGCATTTCTGCCACATGTAATCTTTTCTCATCCGTCTCAGAGGTATTTATCTAACTTTAATACTAACTGTGAGCCACGGTTCCACTTGCGTTTATATTTTCCGTCCTCGACCCGCCCACACTATTATATAATTCTCACAAAGCTAATCTACATTTAGTGTGCTAATTAGATGGATTGTAAAGATCGTAGCGTATTAAATTTCCTATAATCTCAATAACCTATATTAATAAATCAGTAGTTCTCTGTGTACAGTACCATTTTTTTTTTGAGAAATTTCGTTATAAATGTCTTTTATAACCGAGACTGATCGCGAATATGACGTTATTTTTTTTTGTTTATCTGTAGGTTATTACCATCTGGTGAGATTATAATCAAGCCCCAAAATCTATAAAATGTAATATATAAAAGAGAAAAAATATTTTTGCTAAGCTTATGGTCGATAAGCGCACTCAAACCCAAAAAAATATCTCGCTCTTTATATCTGTATCTGTATAACTAACTCTACATAACGGTATGGTACATTAAAACCAGGGTCACCTTTAAATCTCTCCTTAATAATGAGGGATGAAATGGAGACCAAAATTTGTTCCGAAGAAATTTAATATATAATATAAGTTTAATATTTTATTTATATTAATGATTCTAATTACGCTATGGTCAATCTGAAAACGTACGCCCTTGGAACGCTCCTTTAATCCTGTTTCTAGTGGTCACATTCATTAAAAAAAATTGGTTATCTGTAACATCGGTTTCTCGACGATAATTTTACGTGATAACGTCATAAGAAAACATTGATGACAAATTGCATACTTTTATGAATTGAATTGAATTATCATCACTGAATTACCGTTGGATTGGAAGAGAGATAGATGCGTCACAAGTCGAACGCTTAGGCCGATCGCGCCTCTCTTTCGCTTGTTCCACGCTCTCGTTTGCACGTTCAGCTTAGGCGGAACGTGACAATGAGTCATGCTTTTACGTGTGTGCAGCCGGCGTTCATAGATTTATAAGAGGTTATCACGTCAAAAATAATCTAAGGCTTTTTGTAACATGTTGCATTGCTTTTTGCATTTGTTGTATTTGCAACGTATCAGTACTCGTAGTTTCACATTGTACTATGTTTATGATCAGGCACAGTTCCGTCATTTTTGCCGTGTATCAGTAAGAAACATATTTATAATATTTATTGTATTACAGCTAGCCAATGAAGGTGTCCAAGTAACTTCGGCGTCCGTGGAAACGAACGGCTATGAAAAGAACACTCTAAACACCTTCTGGATGACAAGTGACGTGGATCTAAAAAGTGGTCTTGACTTTTCTCAGCGTGGACCCGTGTACGCCAGATTCACTCACCTAAACAACAGACCCTTCAGATACATGTAAGTTATTGTTATTATTATCAAATTAATATTACCATAGATAAAATAAGAGATACCAAGTCTCAAAAACATTTCTACCTGAAACTAATGCCC
The DNA here is from genome assembly GCA_035772565.1 of Antheraea assamensis. Classification (NCBI taxonomy): domain Eukaryota; kingdom Metazoa; phylum Arthropoda; class Insecta; order Lepidoptera; family Saturniidae; genus Antheraea; species Antheraea assamensis. The sequence continues at coordinate 762,081 of JAQQSE010000050.1, read as the reverse complement.
AAAACCCCTAAAATTGCCATAATTATTTGAAAATCCCTTAAAATATAAATAAATAATTATACCTCTGAACTTGACAGACGTCTAGAAGTTTTTCAAATACTACACTTATTATTTTTTTCAATTTCTAATCATTTATTTATTTAAATGATTCCAAAATATTGGCATCCACAGACTATACAATATTAAAATGAAAAAGGATTTCTTTATATAATATTTAAACATATTCTATTTTAGTGTCACCATTTAAGTAGGGTCGACACAACATGTTTGTCATGTTTTGGTGTATGATTTGGCTTAATTTTTACACGATCGGCCGCGCGCGCCTCACATTAACCCTTCTTAGGAATATAAGAATATATTTACCATAATATAGTATCGTCAACGTCTATAACGCACTCTACTACTACTACTCTAGTCAATATAATGATCATATGATGTAATAAGCTGTTAAATGAATCTTCTGTTTTTATTATTTTGACGCATGGGCTAGTACAGAGAGGGGTTGGGCAATAAAAACAATCGATTACTCCCTCCTCCATACAAAATATACTTTATTTTGACCAATTACAAAATTCAAATTAATATTCCATTGATCTAAGCTATTCGTGCTATATGAGAATTAAAATGTTCTGTTTATAAAAAAAAAAGAGTTTGTACATCTCTGGACATGTACACCTCCTACCTTACACATGTACACGCTCAAATTTTGTTCATTTATTTTTATTTTTTTTTAAAGATAATAGGTACCTCCACCTGTTGTATATTTGGCTCTTATAGTATCGCAGGTCTCCGTGTTACAGACATTGCCAAGCTTGGGGCCTCAGTTACTTTCTTGTAATTGTCTTTCTATATAAAAATATATGTGAGTCCTCGAAAATTTATACATCTTTGTCCCTCCTAAATGAGATACAACTGTAACCGAACGATCTCGACGCTTTCGCGTTTATAATAAATGTATGTCGTATTTCAGAATTAATGTGAATAACACCGGAAGCGCTCGCAGGGCTACAGTTCGTATTTTCATAGCACCTAAATACGATGAGCGGAATCTACCTTGGATGCTCTCCGAACAACGTAAAATGTTTATTGAAATGGATAGATTTGTTACACCTCGTGAGTATATTTTAACATTCTTCTTCTTTTTCCTTCTTTGGAAAGCAGTCGTCTTTATGCTTATTACTGCCATTACCAAAGGAGTAATAATTACAAGGTGCCTTTTATTCTAAAATTTTAATTTTTGCAAACTAATCTTCTAGATTTTTGCTGCAATTGTCAAGTAGGTAATAATATACCAAATGTCTTGTGATAATTTCTATGTTTTGATAAGGATAAGATGGTGACCCCCTTATCAGAACTTTCCAGAGAGTTTTTGTGGCATCTCAGAACTCATCCAACGTGGTATTATTTTCCATCTATGTCACTTATGTGCACGATAACCATAATATATTACGTAAAATGCTACCGTTATTACAAAATTTAGAATCCAATAACACGGTTACGAATAAAATATAAAAGCCACTACATGACAGACTAAGATCCCGCCAAAAACTCCACAAGGCGTCATTTGCCAGTTTCAATGTATTTTAGCGACACACATACCTACATCAAACGTGGTATGGTGTGTATTACAACAATTCAGGCAAAAAACCAGCACCACTACAAAGTCCGAAATCAGTCGCCTTAAGAACTCAACACGCCCAGGTGGCGACCACATTTTACCCGGGTGCAATTATAATCTTACCGACAAACTCTACACACAATACGGTGAACTGTTGTAATCCCAACTTATAATCTTCATTATTTTTTTACACAGATTTTTATTGTTAATTCTTAGTTTTTACTTTTGCTTTATGAGCGCAATACTGATTGTGTTTTGAATGTTTGTATATTTTTATTTGTAATGTTTGCACGTGCCCTATTTTGTATCTTATAAATGTGTCGCGCAGCCCAATTAACCGGGGTTCGTAATCCAGCTGCCAAAGCGGTTACTAGTCAACACAATCGTAGTCAGATATTTCATTTATTTCTTTCAACCTTCTGAAAGTAGCTGCACTACTGCTAAAGTGGTAACGCGACGCCACTCTCGCGTCCTACACTATCAACAAGATGGCGGCCTCCTTGTTAGAACTTTCCAAGGAGTTTTTGTGATACCTAAGAATTCATGATCCGTGTTATTCTTTTCCATCCACTTCACTTGTGCCCATAACCAAGCCTTATTACGCAAGATGCCACCAATATTACTATAGTGTCAACGAAAGATTAGAAATAAAAAATAAATGTCACTACATGAGACACTAACATCGCACTAATTTCTCTAACAGTTATTTTAATAACAACCCGTCCCGGTTTCTCATGAGTGCAATGTACTAAAGTGTACAAACAATTTACATTCAATTTTTGGCACTTTATGTGTGGATTTCATCACAACCATAGAAACAAAAAAACTCGCTTTTTATTATTTTAATTATTATTTAAATAATATATATAATTGTATTAAATAATATAATTAAAGATTAGTTTATTGTTTAAATATTTATTAAAATGATGAAGAGATAATTTTGATCTAAATTAAATACTCAACGTAACAAAAGAATTTAATTGAATAAGAAATAATAATAGTGATCAAAAAAGCGTCGCAAATAACCAATATTTTTTTAATAATATATAACTGGGGGTTATCCTTCCGAGATAGACATATCGCATCGGGGAGTTTCGTGCAGGGATTTTTGGCATGTACAATACTGTAGTATATTATTTTTATTTAGGTTTATCATAAGGTATAACCATCGTTTTCAATGTAATCACCCGAAAACTTCTTATTACGATTTTATTAGAATATATCGACTTTTCTTTACACTTTATTTATTATATATAGAGATATGTTAGGGTGTCACAAAACGAGTCGAAATCTATTTTTTTTCGCTCTCACCCTTAGATATCATTGATCGTTATGCCCAATATAGTATATACCCAAAAAAATTCGGTATTACAACAAAGTTACAAACTTGCAAAGTTTCATTTTTCAAACTTCGCCCTTTATTATTATGCGCCGTACTGTTCAAATTATATTCAAAATTATTTAGGTCGTTATAATTATAGCAACATTTATCTCCCGCGAAATCATATCTCAGTTAGCGTGTTGAGTAAAAATGGCAAAAATGCGCATCTTTAAATCGAATGTAAAAAAAAATCTTTACAGTGAACGCCGGACAGAATACAATTACTCGGCAGTCGACAGAATCTTCTCTGACTATACCGTTCGAGCAGACGTTCCGCGACCTATCCATTCAGGGTAAAGACCCTAAACGCAATGACCTCGCTTCTTTCAACTATTGCGGATGCGGATGGCCCCAGCACATGCTCGTACCCAAGGGTACAGAGCCGGGAGTTGCGTATCAGCTGTTCGTTATGCTTTCCAACTACGAATTCGACAGGGTAAGTCAACAGACAAAACTATACAAATCAATCGGTGCCGGATACAAGCAAATAAATTAAACTATATCTAGCTATTACATTTGTCATTAAACCATTTATGCTCTTAAATAGTTCTATTGTTACCAATATTATTTTGGAATAATGCCAATGGAGTAACAGAGTATGGTAAATTCATAGGATGTGGCCCTCCCCATCTATATAAGTAAACTCAAAGTTTCTGAAGCGATGATAGATAGCATTAGTGGATATCGTGTTAGGATACCGTGGCGATGAACGTAGGTTCGAATTCTTGGGTATGAGCCGGAGCGTTCGGTGAAGGAAATCATCGTGATGAGACCATAGCATGGTGGTAGAACTTTTTCTAAGCCCACAGCCCGCTACCCACAACTCAAAAGTTGAAAATCTGTAGCCAAGCGTCTGTAGGTATGTTCAAGCGGCTGCACTTGAGAGTCAGTCCCCGTCTTGATTTACCGTCCTTACCATCATTGAACATCAGATTAGATTGTGGTCAAACGCTATAATCTATAAATAATAAAAAAAAACAGTTGCAGTTTATCCCCAATCAATTACTAAGTGAAGTACATACGTACCATAGATTTTACACATACTATGTTGTGTATGCCAAGTATGAATATATACGACCTACGTATTTTTGTATGTCATTTTTATTTGTCTTTAATTTATTAAAGAGCGTTTATATGAATTTTAATATTTCATTTTTGATCTAAATATTAACTACTGCATTTGCTCATTTGGCTCTGTTCAGTAAAAATGATAACTATTAACAACATCAAATTTTGTTTTTCGTTCTGGAATGTTCATTGGATAGGATCGCCGAGTTACACGAATTAATGTATCTATATGATTTTACGTTACTTTTAGAATACTGTTATATTTCGTAATAACTCCTGTGCACGCGGCCCTATAGACTATAGACCAGGGACGTAGCTACCGCCATATCGATGATACGGGGCCCCATAGGCCCTTAGCTGCAAGAGCCACAGCGTGTATAAGCAACACATGAAAATAATTATATAATTCGGTAGCAAGAAAACACCCGTTCCCTCAAGAAATTTTGATACGAGGTCTCTTTAAAACTAGCCACATCACTACTGCGGACCTCTAGTATTTTAGCATCTTGCCACCAGTGATTACACCACTGAATAACGAGATCATTCTGTTAAATGTTTTTTACCCTTAACCGCATTGTCTTTCATTTATTATGCTTACAAGTATTATAAAGGCGAATGTGACATTGTTTGTTTATTACGCTTTCACGCTACAGCTATTCAACGGATCATCATGAAACTTACATAGGACGAAAACATACTATTATTGAGGGATAGGTCAAATCCATATTAAAACAAGCGAAGTCGCGAACTAAAGCTAGTCATTAACTTAGGGTTACATAAATTCTTCAAGGTTTACACAGATTTGACCTAGATGACCAGTGGATAATTTCAATGGACTGGACATAGTTATCATCGTAACAACCAACGTCAATCTAAGTTATGGGAAAGAGGATTTAAAATTAAATGAATAAGATATAAAATGTGATAAAAGTTTGAACATTTTCCAATTGTATTGAATGTATGTAAATATCATTATGGGTCTTTTCAGGTTGACCAGCCCGATGGTAAGCAACTATCGTGCGTAGAAGCTTCGTTGTTCTGCGGTTTGAAGAATAAAAAATACCCAGACGCACGTGCTATGGGCTATCCTTTCGACCGGCCATCCAGCACGGCCTCCTCAATAGAAGACTTTATCTTGCCCAACATGTTTTTACAGGACATCACTATTCGGCTGCAAAACGTTACTGAACCTAACCCCAAAAACCCACCAAGTGTCGTATAACTTTATTATTAATCTCAAATCTAAGAACCTAGCATCAGCGCCGGTAGCACCTTTAATTTCTATCTATTCATTAGAATACTATACAATATTATTTTATTCATGTTAAGGAAAAATACTTTATATATTCATGGTATTCTTCTGTCACTTAAAAAATAGTATTCTGTGCATTATCACATTATAATTATGAACTGACATTTGCGACCTCGTCTGTTTTCTTAATATATTTTATGTACTGAGAAAAAACATTAATAAACCACACCGCCTCACTTCGCCTCGGCAATATTTTTTTATAAGAACCAAGAGTCTAATAAGAAAAACAAAAAAAAAATCAAGATTTATCCGTTTTTGAATGATGCGACCATAACGGCAGACCTCTATTCTTATTTTTTGTTATAAAATGAAACAAAACAGTAATTCGATAAAAACTATCTTGAAATCAGCTACATGCATTAAACCAATGATAATCCAAATCTTTTAATGGCCTTCTTATCTTTGAGTATAGTTATCCACTTTTAATCAATTCATTACCTATTGAGTTAATGCGTCGCATAAATTTATTTAATGTACTCTGTGGCACTAACAGGCAAAGCGAATTTAACCTTGCCGCCCAGGAACAATTTAGGTTATATCTTTAAAACCGGCGCTGCCTAACATTCTTAAGTTACATTTACTGATTCCATTTGCTTTTTATTATAACAATGTATGCTCTAGAATATATATTCAGTTAATAATGATTGTAGTAAAAATGAAAGGCTGATTTATTTAGGGTATGATAATACAAAGTGTAAATATTGTATATAATAATTATGTAAGTTATTTATCTATAAGTTATGACCTGTTTATATAAGTTGTATCATTAAAGCATAAAAAAACATATTGTTTTATTAATACCTTTATTTAATCCTCAAGAGTTGACAATCACACATAATAATAAATTACAGAATTGTTAAATTACAACAGAAAAAGCTCAAGTGCAACATTGTTTTTATGACTCCTGTGAACCTTAAATTGCTTGTACATCAGTGAACAGGCTGTGCTAACAATATAGCTTATTTGAAAATGATAAGTTTCTGATTAAGATCCAAGAAATCTTCACCCTTCAGAATCCCTATGAAATTCATAATCAAGTATAGTAAAAAAGTCCTTATAGGTAACATACTCCATATTACCTCTGAATGGTGGTAATCTGTGAACAAAAGAATATATTGCTATAATTAAATAGATAATGGTGTAATTATAGGTATTTTTAGGTTTTAAATCAGGCCTATCATTCAATATCATGTTGTTATCATATACAACACATTTGGCTCTTGTGTAATCTCATCACTGAAAAACTATCATTTCATTACATATACTACTAGCAATTTCCTGTGACTTCACACATATTTTCTATGCAGTAATCATTTTTTACTCTTTCTATATATGTAAAAGAATAACACGAGACTGACTAATGGAAAAATGATGGATGTTACACAAACTCTCATCCCCTTTTGCAACACTTTATAGGTTGAATTTATAAAAATCCTTCATTAGTGCACACCTACAATGTTAAAGGAATTTGAATAAAAAGGGTTACAACTCCAGTAGTTTGTGATGTGTGTTGATATGTCCAGTCTTAATTATTCTTTTATATCATATAATAATCATTATGCTATAATTTGTCAGCACTAAATATTTAATTATAATTTATATGATAACTTCAAACAGTATAACTAAGGAAACATAACCATCTAATTATGGTTTGTCAAAGTTATTACTAGCGTTACAAAAATTAAATAACATAGTAAATTAAAGCACTTAATAAAATGAAAGGTGATTAAAGATTGTAACAAACTAAGCAAAACTGGTTCTCATGTATAGCCAAGCTACAAAAGCTTGGTGAAAGATTTCCAACTTGAAGATGTTAACTAATAAGCTAAAACGCTCCACAACCATACTAATGCTAATTTTATCACAATAATTTCATCCATTGAAAGCTAATGTTCGTTGGATGATATGAATGAATATCATTTCACAATGTATTCAGACATGCTACCATGAGGGAATGCTATTTTTTATTTACTGAATCTTGAAGAATATATACACATTTTTTTAACTTGTCAACACACTACCTCAATAAATAGAATTATATAATTCAATAATACATATGAATATTAAACTGCTACACAAATTAATTTCATTTGAATGAAGTATTTGTCTATAGATATAATTACTCAAATTAATCGTATCTCACCTGATCTCGTTTGACTTTGGTACTTGCTCTTCTTGATTTCTGTAAAACAAACAAATAAATAATATAATATAAGCTAATCTAAAGCAAGATAATCCTTTCTTATGATTTAGGTAATCAGCCCTATCATTTAATATCACGTGTTAATCATTTAAACACATTTCGGCTCGTGTTTTTTGTCATCATTTAGATAAATATAGTTTAGAATGTGATGAACGGCCCCTATTGACAGGCGATAAGGAAATCTTATTTGCTTATCGGCAAGTGTATGCCGAACAAGCGTTAAGTAAATAATCTTATCAAATGGGCTTCCCTGCAGGTATATACAAACACACAATTCATAATACCATTTTGTTTTAAATATAATAAATCCCAAAATTGTTACCTACATCTTTTGAGCACGTGGTTTGAACATAGTATATTTTTTTTTTGTTGAAAATATATTCAACAATAATAACGATGTATTAAATGACTTGAATAGAATGTAAGTATCTTAAAACAAAAGATTTCCTTCAGTTAATAACATTCTATAATATTAAAGACTTACAGACTGGACACGATCAACGGCAACACGATGAGCGACATTTTCAGAATAGGGATGACGAATGACGATTTGAGATTGATGAAACAATCTTTTTTTAGACATAGTAAAATCATTTATTTTAATCGATACTAAACTTGAATAGCTACAGTAAATCGATTTCTGACGCTATAAAATGATGATCAGAGTTTTTCTATTTATCCGATTACCGAAGTTATGCAACGTTGGACGCGGTCAGTACTTGGATGTGTGGCCGGCAACAGAACAGTGCGGGACGTTGGCTTTTGTTTTTTATCATAAACTTTTAAAGACTTTATCAAAATTATAGACGACGAAACATCAATTACTATATAATATTTTTAATACAAATAAAAGCTTAAAAATAAAAAATTAGAAATTGTTTTTTTAAAAATCGATCTTCTAGTCTCAATATTTTCATGATTCAATTCTACAGAACACGATTCGTATTAATTAAAAAAACAAAATTTAGCGGGAAGAATCGCCATCCCTATTTCAGAACTTATTTTATACAAAGCTGCCAGTACAGTCAACGTCTTTTATTCTGCTGGGTCACCAAAATTATACTAAACCAAACAACCACCCAAATATAAACCGGCCAAACCTTATTAACAACTATTACGAAACATTTAACACCTCTTCATTTTTTTAATTACAGAAATTGTTGAATTTTTTTTATACCAAAACATTTCTTCGCCAAGTTTACTTTATATTTGGATTCTTATATTTGTATCGTATTATGCAAACTTACCTCTTTCGTCCCCAATTCATAAAACAGGCTATTCAAGCTTTGATACATGAAGTAACTTTTCAGTACATATACGTATTATCTATGAAGTAACTGTTGTATCCGCTTGTAGGGACTGGCAGCCAGAAATTTAGAATTGGTGGTTGGTGTTACCAACCGCTGCCACAATTGCCACTTCAGGAAAGTAACTACAAGGTACTAATATCCCTTTACTTACTTTTTTGGCTAGATATAACAATATTTTGAAACTTAAACTAACAACGCAATAATAATTAATTTTACAATTTAACTATATCAATCATTCTTATAAAAGTTTAAAAAATTCTAACATTCTTGTAAAAAAAATATTTTTCCCACTCATATTTTAGTTTTGTCGTCAAACACAGCCGAAATTTCGGCTAGCTGTGACCAAAAATATTGATTTCGGCCTTGGTCGGAACTAGTGTTCATGTGAGGTTCCGTCGCATTAATTATAGACAATAGGAAAAAACGAATTTACTCGCCTATACTGTTTCTTGAATGTAACTTAACGTTGTTGGTTAATGGAGGCTTGCAAAAAAATTGGAGAATCTTAACTTGATAAATGATTTTATAATGATCGGCAGTATGAGGGGAAAATGAGGAGATTCTAACACGTTATAATTTATAAATCTATCCACGGCAAATTCATCAATAGTCTGGTGGTAGATGGTCAAAACATATATATAAAATTATATCATTGATCACTGACGCATGCCTTAATTTGTGGAATATCGCAATGTAGTATGATGTTGCTCTGACGTAAATGGGGCCTAAAATTCAAAATGTACTACATGCAAGGCATTATCACCTCACATGATTCTTGCTACAATGTGTGAATTCTTAAATTATTGTGACAGCTCTGTTTACTATTATGTTGCAAGATGTTGCTTCGGCGTAAAATTGGTCGTATCTGGTTTAATGATTAAATTACTTAATTAATAGCAGCCGCCCGCGACTTCGTCTATATTTGTATCTATACAAAGGACTATAAAATATATTCATTTCATTTGAAAGAACTATGAAACATCTTTTTACTTTTCTAACTGAATTGCTAAATACTAATTTTCATAGATATAAATTAAAAATGACAGATTTTCATTCAAAATTTCTTTCCTTTTTCACTGTCTTGAGGTTGAATTTCCAAAAATCCTTCCTCAGTGCTCACGTACAGCGTAAAAGGATTCGTCATGCAAACTTTCAGGGTCTTAGTTCGAGTAGCTTGGGCAGTGCGCTAATATGTCAATCGGTCAGCCCGTTCTTTTATATATATTGGTAAAGAATGATTTACAAGTAATTTAAATTTTAGTGACTTAGTTTTAGTGTACTTAGTCAAAGTCACTGGTGGTATTGCCCTCAGAACACATTTACAAATACTATTACAATACTATTAACTCATCCAAACAACTTTGTTACTATATATAAAATGTATAAGGCTTATAAATTACAATATTTAGTTAAAATTTAACAGATTTATTTAATGTTAGTATAAAGCAGAAATAGAAAATCACATTAGGAACGCAGTAATACCGTTGGAAGCCCGCTCCCGCCGCGCCGCGGCCCGTCGTGGTAAACTCGCCGAATGGTGCCACAATGGTGCTCTCCACAGAGTACATTACTAAAAACTATAATCATAACTATAATAATGAATAAGTGGCATCCGTAACTATAGAGAAGCGCTAGAATTATACAGTACTAACTACATCCTCAATTTTTTTGGCTATAGTCTCTATCTGGAGGCCCTGACACGTTGTCCATTCTGCCAGACTAGAATTTTACAACTGAGTCACAAATTATAATTATACCAATGAGCCGCGTCCTAGTATTTAGTCAGATACTTACTATATAAATAACTTCCGAAATCGCCGTATACGCACACATACTAGTGGTGAACGCTGCAGACTACAAAGAAAAGTTGATGACATTTTTTAGAGTAAAACGTGGTGTTGGAGTTTTTTCTAAAGAACGGCTGGTTAGCTACTACTTTCAATTTAAAGATGTGTCGTCAAGCATCTATACTGTGGTAATTAATTTAAGTGCTAAACCTACAATCCACATAATATTAGTAAAGATTTTTATATCGTGTAAATGGAGTTCTTAATGTCAGTAAAATCTTATAGTAGTGATAGCTAGTTAACCGAAAACTAGTGAATAACTACAAATCAGATGTGCAGCTTTTCTAAAATCTGTGACATTTTTGGGTTTAATCACATGCCCACGCTAGCACTGACCCCTTATAATCTATGTGTAAAAAAGTATAATTTTAATAAGACCCTATTATCTTCTTATCTTTTCATATACAAATCTTCTGTAGGTGGGTATCTGACCGAACTCCTCCTGAACAGCTGGACCAATTTTAATTAAATTTGTTGTGTGTGTTTGAATTCGTCCATGTTGATGTTGTATGCACGTAACTGATAATTATGGAATAATGGATACAGGGTATGTAGATAATGAGGCGTTTTGTTTTATCTATGAAATATCATTAATATTACTAATACTGTGCTAAAAATACTAAATTATTTGTAAAACTATTCATAATTTTTATAGACTAAAATGTAATCTTAAATAAAACGTAACTATAGATACAAATCGGTCAAGATGTTTTTAAATTAAACCGAGACATACAAAGAGGTTCCAACGATATGTTTGTAATCAGTGTTCTTTATAGATTTCAATCATAATTTCTAAAAAGAATACATTACAGACAGAACTACTTATTTATTAATATAGATGATATGAATAGGTCTAAATATGTGGATACTAAATATACTATACCAGTTGTATGTGACTTTGTTTAGATTCACAATTAGGCCATATAGTCCTACCCTGAGAATAAAAAACAAATCCTCCTAGATTTTTGATACAGACTTGTTACAGCTTCAAAGTAAACTTTTCAAGTACAGTCAAATCTTGGGATTGTGTAGCATTCTACTAACACTATAATAAAAAACAAAGCGCGATCTATAGGCATTTGAGCTGACAGTATGACGTTTTTCGTTAGACGCAGACAATTAATTTGCTTAGTTCATTTACAAAAGTTAAAGAATCTTGTTTTAACTAATAACACCGACAATATACCGGTGCGACACTGAAAATATATGTAGACGTAATTAAAATGTTATAGAAATATGACTTATGAAGAGCCATAATGTCAGTTACAACCTATTATGAAGCACAATGTTAAATTTTCGTTAGGAAAATATGATAAAATGTTACAATAATCCGTTCAAATAAAAAATGTGTTACTGTGTATTAACATTTTCACATTTTTTTTATGTCTATAAACTTGTAAAGGCAGTGTTTTACTGGAGGCAAGTCTAAAACTCACTAAGAACCATTTAAAATGTAACTATACTTGATTTAGATAATCTCCACTACCTCTAATCAACACAATCATTAAAAAACACGGTCGGCAGAACATGTTTGTCATATTGTGATGTATGATTTGGCTTAACTTTTATGATCGGCCGCCCGCCTGACATCATCCCCCCTTGGGATTATTTTTTTGGTACCGTGGTTTTGGTCAACTTTGGAAACGAGGAAAAAACGCAACATATATTCCATAATTTTGACCATAACTTAATTCTGTAGTTGCTTTTTCCTCACGAAAAAGTAAGAAGAGTAAGAATACTGAATTTATGCAATATAATGAGTACTCCTACTTCACTCGGGCTTTTAACTGATACAATTTCTACCGAAGTGTATAAGATAAGGGTTTAATAAATGTAGTATAAATGTAAGATTTGAAATTAACAGCAATAAAAATAGTAACAATATGCCTAATAATATTAGTAAAATATAAAAGTAATTATATTGAATAGGGTAGTTAATAATAGTACATTAAACAAATGGTTACTTGACAACATAGTGTATTTACAAGTTTTGAGCTGCACATTTAACAGATGGAATAAATAACTTTATTTAGTTGGGACAAGAGAATATCACTTGTATAAGTTCTTTGAAAGCAACCACTTCCTAGAGCGGATATTTATCTGTGTCTGTTTAATTCTATTCTAATTACTTTTAGCGTTTTTTGAAATGCGGAACTTATCCTACAGCAATTCTATTATATGTACATTTTGTATACGAGTACATAAAGAGACTGCTCCTTACATTTTTATTTCGACTGACTATAAATGTTGTTGGCCTGACGGATAATTTACAAAGTAACCGCACTTTTTGGGCGAGCGTTTAAGGCACTCAGCCGTAAGCCAAAGCTCAAGGGCGATAAAGTGGCCGAACACCTCTGCGTGGACTGTTAACTTAAATGCAACATTGTGACTTTTTTTTCGAACTGACAATACACTGTTATCGCGACGAAACTTTACCGGACTTTTCTCCTTACATCTACTCTCCATTCTACCTATGTAAGAATATTTTGAGGCGGGACGGAAGATAAAGCGTCGTAATTCGATGACCGTTCGTTCGAGATGACACTTAATAATAAATATTAATGGTGGATGTTACAATGAATTAATCCTAATTTAACTATGCAGTTGAATATTCAACAGTCTTTTAATCTATTTATGACATTATCTTATTATATTTTATGTAGTATGTCTCACACAAGATCCTGTATTTTATTTTAAGTACACTCTGAAGGTCTTCTTATTTCTACTTTCACAATCAATACTCTCTATTTTAACACAGCCATGAGCCGGATGACATTTTGACGACTGAACACATGTATGTGTATATATATGTCGCTGCATATTGTGGATACATCGCGAATATTGGTATAAGTCAACAAGTAACAACGTTGGTCCAAGTTTTTGGCCAATGCGGCAATAGTTTAGTTACTCGACCCACATGCACCAATAATATTGGTCCAACATTTGTTCTACGGAGCAGACCACAAACGCTAGCATGTAAATATAAAAATTCTAAGGAGCCTAGTTATCGACTGTTCTTTTCACTCATGCATTACAAATTTCATTAAAACGTTCTCTCTCAACCGATAAATTTGATTGATATGACCTAAGAGCCTAGAAAAAGAAGTAATTCAAATGCAGTCAGTAAAATTTATTGACCAATCCTTAGCGTCACATTTTTTTTTTTTTTTTTTTTTTTTTTTTTTCTTATTGCCCCATTGCATTAAGCCGAACCCACGTCGTCGAAACACGTTACACGACTTTCTCGTAGTGTTAGCTACTGATTAATTTATCAAATTCTTCAATAATGTACCGTTATAAAAATGCAACTTTGTATTATATTTACATAAGTTGCCATTCTGAGTTTTAAGCTGAAATGCTTGAACTTTTTGCAGGTATTCATGTCGTAAATAATATATATATATTAAACTTGATAGCACCTATAATAAGGCATCAGAAGCATATGAATGTGTCTAGAATTACTAGTTCCATTTATAAAATCTTTTCAATGATTAAAGGCTTGCTTCACGTTGACAGTCTTAGGCTATTTTTATTGATATTAGGTTTTAATAACACAATTAATGCCTGCAAAGTTGTTACCTATAAGTATATTAATTATATAATACTATATATGTGTGAAATAATACACGCCAAAGGAACTCCTCTATTTTTGTACCTATAAGTTCATTCATTTTATCAATCGATCAATGTTATTTTTAAATTCATAGTACAATTACTTTAAATAAAATTTATACCAGGTATTCAAAGGTTTTAAGTTAATATATACATTAGATGAACAGATATATATATATTACTTTATATATATTATTAGTAAACTCTGTAATATTACCTTTATAAATTAGAATAAACTGCATGTAGTTCATATTCTGTTAATAATTGTACGCCATTAAATTAAATAATTATTGCATTTATTTGGTATAAAAAAATCAAATGCAAAAGAAATTATGCATATTACAAAGTAATGATTCTTTAAAAAATATATAATGTGCTATCCGCAGCTTTGAAATCGCGGTCAATAAATAAATAAAAAAAAGACCTAATATTATCCTCATGATTTTAGGGCATTATAATATTTATTTAGAAAACCATTGAAGAAATAAGAAACAGAACGTTGCAATTACAATGGTCTTTTTTATTAAATAAAAAAAATACATCATTTCAGTTCTATAAGTACATTAACAATTTAGTAAACTTTAACCAAATCAACATGTAAGCCTGTTGACCAGAGATCAGAAATAAATAAGTCCAATGGTATTTCCACGTTCTTGAGTTTCTTCAATCCTGTGGTTTAGTGATGGGTTGTTCAAAGTGTATGCTTTCTGTTGTATTAACTATGATGTCTATGATCTGTCTTAAAGCTAATACTTAACTAATCTATCTTATCATAGTTTGATATACATTCGTAATGGAAAAATATCTAGTTTTAATTTCAATTTTTACATTAAAAATCAAACTCAGGTAATCAAATAATATTAAAGAGTAAGCATTATATTAAAGTCTTATATTAAGATTAAACATCATCAAAAGGCCAGCAAATAAATTACATAGGTACATAGGGAAAGGATTAAAACCGCAAGAATTTCCTACTAACAAAAATATACAGTAAGGGGCATACAGATCTCCCATCAGTTTCATTTGAAATTTGTGACTTACAAACAAACCGCATGGCGTAAATTACAAATATATACGCAGTGTCAAGGGGGATAGTGTCACAGGGTAAACCATTTGTTGGGTATTATTTATCTATACACTGAATTTACAACTTAGACTAATACTATTTATGTATCATAATTAGGATAACATTCATACTTTACTCATTTATCTAGAATTGTCACTATATACTGAGCATCTCATCAAAACAGGTCATAATTCAGTGTAAGTTACATTTATTTACACAATACTGCTATTTATCCTGGATGTGCATCACTGATAAAGCAGGCCCACGGTGACGCATTTTAAATTACGCCGTTACAGTTCCCACACTCTCGAGGCATTAGTGTTATTTTCCTTTCGCAGTAATGGTCACTGTGGACTTTGCAGGCTGTGGGATAATGGTTATTTCGTCGCTTATTTTTAGGGGTTTAAGCACTGATTCAGTGTCGGTGGGCTTGGCCGGATGGGTGGTAGTCTTGCTTTTATCCATAACACGCTTAGCGACAACACTATGCGCTGAGTATACATGGTTTTCAAACTGTTTGTACATTCCAAATGTTGCTGTGCACACTGTGCACTTGTATGATAGGTGAGCTGGTTTCAGTGTCATATTATGGTCCCTTGAAACGTGATTCAGCAGTTTCCACTGGTACACACGGCCACAGACAGGGCACCTCCCTGCATCTTTACCTTTGTTGGCTGCTTCCTGCATAGAGCTTGTTACCAATCCATGAGAGCCCAACAGATGTCTCTCAAGACCTTGGTCAGTAAAGAATCTAAACTGACACTTTTGGCAGTTCAGTGGTGGCCTGTTGTATATCATCTTAGGGTGAATCTTAACTTTATGGATCCACTGCATATGGTTTCTCAGTTGTTCTAAGTCTTTAATGTAACCATCACAGATTTCACATATGACAAATGTAGCCTTGGAATTTTGTGAAGTCTGTGAAGATGACGGCTGAGGTGCTCGAGGTAGAGGTGTGATTGATATTTTAGGTGCTGTTGGAGTGTTATTTTGAGCGTTCTGTATCAGTGGGTAATTGGCAATGGTAGTGCCTGGTGGTGTATTATGCATTATCATAACACCACTACGTATAATGGGTACACCCGACACGCCCTGAGGACGTGGTGGTGCAGTAATCGGAGGGCGACCACGAGGCCTACCCATTACTGGAGAATTGTGAACCATATTTGACATGTTAAGCTGTGGCCTACCAACATTGTTTATGTTCATGTGAGGTCGACTGTAATTTGACTGATAAGGGCCAATCATATTGTTGCGCCCTCTTGTTAGCTTTGGTATTTTTGCAGG
The DNA here is from genome assembly GCA_035772565.1 of Antheraea assamensis. Lineage (NCBI taxonomy): Eukaryota > Metazoa > Arthropoda > Insecta > Lepidoptera > Saturniidae > Antheraea > Antheraea assamensis. Next base: position 745,377 of record JAQQSE010000050.1, on the reverse strand, counting down.
TGGTTCCCATTCAAGGGGCGGGCCTAAATTAAATTCAGGTTTAAACTTTTTAGCACAAGCAATCAGGTGCCGTGCCAATTTAGTTTTACTATTGTCTTCAAAGTGGCAATTAGCACATTGCTGATATGCTGGTGCTCTTTCTAATCGCCCCCTTATATTATGTTCAGCTTCCATGTGGAATAAAATGTCATGAGGGCTTCTAATCTCAAACTCACATGTATTACATTTGTAAATGTTGTTTTTCATATGAGGTGCTTCTAAGTGATGTGCCATAATCATTGCAGATTCTGTTTTAAAACTACAAAATTCACATTTCTTCTGTTGAAGTGCATAAGGGGCATTTGTTTTCTTACTGAACTCTAAGTTTTGTGTCAGTGATGCAATAGCAGACTCAGTTGCCTTGGTACTACGTCCAGATTTCTTTTCTTTGTATAACTTTCTGTTTTGCTGTTTTAGTAAATCACTTTGTACATATTCTTGAACCAAATTTAATCCAATGTTGATAAAAAATTGTCCCAAGGAACAATCAAAATAACTGTCTGGTTTACCACCTGAAAGACTTTTTGCAATTAAACTTATAGGATCCTTCAGATCATTTATAGTGTCATCCCTATCTTTAATGACAACTGCATCATCATCACTTAGTGCCTCTTCATCTGACTCAGAAGATGATTCGCCATCCCATGAGTCATCATCTTCTTCCCCTCGCTTACGTCTTTGTTTCTTTTGTGATTTCTTTTGATTATTTTCTTCTGGTACTTTCACCTCCTTGTCACTTTCTGGTTCCTCATCTTCTATTTCACCTCTCTCAATTCTTTCTTTCCTTTCTTTATCTTTTCTTTCTTTCTCAATTCGCTCTTTCTCAGATTTCTCTAAATCTTCTTTTAGTTTCAATTCTTCAAGCTCTTTGCCTAATTTATCTACAAATTCTCTAAATGGTTTAATAGAAGGTTTTTCATATACATAAGGAACTATGAATGATGGGGCCTCGACAACAAACATATCATCAGTAAGAGAAGGCAATATGTTTTGTTGTACTGCTGGAACATTATTTTGTGTTGAGTTGTTCTTGCTACTAACTGGTGTGATTGTAGTGCCACGAGCTGCTATACTTTGGCATAAATTTTGAGCATCTATAGTGCTGGAACTTGTTGATGCAGGTTTACTCTGTACTGACATAGGACCTTTGCCAGATAAAATAGAATTAGTATCAATAATAACTACAGTTGGTTCTTTATTTTGATCACTATTTGATTTGGTTTGTTTTAGTGCTAAATCAGCTAAACTTTTGGTATCATTGATGACAATGGGTTTGTTTTTATTCTGAGGCTGGGTGAGGGGGTCTTCCATTGTCACTTCTTCAACATCAGATTCATTACCACCATTCTCTAATGATTCTTCATTTTGAGTTTCTTTTGTTTCTTTATTACTATGTTGAGATGCCTCAGAACTCTCATTGCTGTCTGTACTTGAATTTGATGAATCATCTTCATTAGTCACCACACAGTCATCCTCTTCATCACTTGTTATTTCATGAACTTCAGGGCTTGGTGAGCCACCATTGTGACTTTGTGGCTCATTTTCATTTTCTGAGTCACTACTATCCTCTTTTGGGTGGCTTCCCTGTGATGTGTCATCATCACCTTCTGTGCGTTCATCTGTGAACCCAGTAACGGAGTGTTCTGAGAAAATTAGTAAATCCATTTGTTAGTATTAATATTGTGTTAATAATTAAGGCATGTTAAAGCATGCACAGTTTAAAACATTAGGAAAGAAGATTAGAAACAGTGAACATAGGATATTTGGGATAGAAAACACATATATATATATACATAATTATATAGTGTAAAAAGGCTAGATGACACATAGTATAACATTAACATAAACTGTAATGTAATTTTAAACAAGCAAAACTACAATACTTTCAAAGCTTGCCCTATAGCACTCATATTCATTAATTATTTACATTCTATCCATAATAATACCAGTAATAAGTGGATATTAACATTACAAAATTGAACAGTTATCTAAATAACATTATATATTGTAAAATTAAATTGATCTCACTTCACATACAATATTAATCCTAAAATAACAAATAATATAATAGAACATAGATATATATATTAGTATTACAATAAAAGAAGTAGGTTACATGAGATTTGTATTAAGTGAACATGAAAATATGAGAACTGATGATATGTCTTAGGATATTATATTTTAATGATTCTGCTCTAGTAAAAACAATTATTATTTTTCAGTACACACGAAACGGTAGATGAGTAAAAACTATGTCCTTCTAATTTGCAGCACTTTTATGACGTATTTTTTACGTATGACATATATATAAATTGTGCAAAAACCATTACAGATACTGTTTTTCAAAACGAACGCTTTATATTAACCTTTTATAGGAGATCTTAACATCATTTCCATGCAGAAGTCATAAGGATTTTCGATTTAAGCGTTCGACATTTACTAAGACGCTAGAAGTCCAGTAAAATCCAGATAATCACAGTAACCTAAACCTTACAAGAAGACCGTTAAAATCCACGATTTATCCGAACAAATAAGTTTCTTGTGACTTGATCACATAAAAAAAATGTTTGATTTATTGAATAGCGTCATTATATCATGTGGAGTATGGACCGCCATATGGGATTCCATGGCATTTCTCCGAAAACACAACTCCTGCAGGTTTGCCGACAAACACTAGATATTTATTTAAACTGTATAACTAAAAACATGCATCACTACAAGGTGCATACCTGTAGCTGTAGAAATCGACATTTTCTGAGGATTTTCCTATTAAAAACCGAAAAAGAGCACAACAGCACAGTAGCGGAAACCAAACCAAATCAAGCTGTCATTTTGAAAGGTCTTTAATATGTCGTGTTCCGAAATGAAACGAAATACCGTTACACATTTATATCGAAATATGAAATCTGTGTTATGTATATCACGTGTAAATTTTTTTATTTTAAAAATTATACGTTATCACGCAATATCATAATTTAATAATATTATAAGAAAACTATTTCGACAAGAAAAAGTAAGAAAAAAAAAAGTGACGCAAAGTGTCACTATAAAAGACCTTTACATAAAAATTGTTGGAAAGGGACGGGATCGGAGGGGGAAGGACGCGGTATTCCATTGGAAACACTGGAATTCAGAGGCGGTAAATTTAAATAATACCAGAAAATTTTTGTAAGACACTTTTTGTACTTTATTTTAGTTTCCCTTTTTAAATAAAAGTACAAATTTATATAATTTAAGAATTTATTGAAATTAAATTGTACAATAAACAGTTGTGACAAATTTATTTTATGTAACTGAAATAATAAATAATTATTTTATTTACAACTATATGAATATAAAATTTTATTCCTCTTCAATATCTTGTTGCTCAGCATCTTCAAATGGATCAATTACATTATCGCCAGGCTTCCTAATTACTCCTAATTCTTCTGCCAAATTCAAACATTTTTGAGCATATTGTTTTATTCTTTCCTGCATTGGTTCCTCCAATTTTGTTAATGCCATTAATATTTCCATTACATCAGTTTCAAATATTTTTGCTGCAATATCTTTATCATCCTTAATAATATTATGTAGCATATAAGTACCTCTGTACTGTATTTCATCATTAGGATTAGCCAACAAGCATCTTAGAGTTTCTAGCCATGGTTCAACATCTAAAAGTTTTCTACAACAAACTTTGCTTACAGAAGTCAGTATACATAAGGCACCAGCCGCTGCCAAAACTGTGTCAACATCCTCTTCTTGACATAACAAATATAAAAACTTAGTTTTATCATTCTTGCCTTCATAAGATTTGACTACTTCTTCGGATTGAACCAAATTACAAATGCACTGTGTGGCTGCTCTCAATAGCATTAAATGATCTTCATAAAGATAATGTTCAATCTTTGATAAGCCTCCCTCTTTTAATATTCTATTCCTAGTAGTCTCATTCATTCCAGCCAAATTACAAAGTGCCATGAGTGCCTCAAAATTTTCCAAGGCACTACAATCTGGATGTAACAGAGCTATTAGAGGTCTTACCACTTCCAAATTTCTTTGCCCTGGAAAGGCTACTTCTGGATTTATTGTTATTCCAATTCTGGCTAAAGCTTGGGCAGCTTGCTTTTTACCATTGTGTGTTCCTTCTAAAGCCATTGGTAATAATACTTTTGTACCACCTTGTTGTACAACTATACCTCTCAGATCTGGAAGACAGCAAATAGCATTAAAAACTCTACTAATTAATTCCTTGGAGTTGTGACTCTCTGTTTTAGCCAGAGCAACTAAACCGGTAGTAACACCAGCTTTAGTTAGTACTGTTATTCTTTTGTTAACAAAATCAGGATCATCCAACTCATGCTGTTCAGGAATATGATGCTTTGCAAACTTTGCCAACTCTAACATTTCTGGCATTACTTCTTGTTTTTCATAAGCATTACATAGATTAACCAAAGTGGTAACAACACCATACAAGCAAGACTGATCACCAGTCTTAGCAAGCTCAATAAGAGCTTGAATAGCTGGTTTATCCTCCACTAATTTTTCTTTAACATCTGCATCTAGGGTAAGGTATGAGAGTCCTTCAGCTGCCCATTTTCTTATATCATTATCTTTAGTAGGATTCACTAGGAATTTTCGACACGCTTCAGCTAATTTTGTTGTAGAACCCTCTGCAAACGGTCTTATAGAAGCATCATCTCCTCCAAAACTACCAAGTTTACATAAGCCAACTAATGCCCTTACTCTAACTGCATCAATTTTACATTGATACAATTTCTTCAAAATATCAACACCTTTAGTAATAATTGTTCTTGCTTTATCTTTTTTAGATGCAGCAGCGATTAAGCATTCACAAGACACTTTTTGTTGCAGTATATCCTCAGTTTGAGCCATGACTAGGATCATTTCTAATATTCCTTCTTTGGAAATGACATAGTTACCAACATCAAGTGGCCCTCGAAGCAGTGAAGTTATAGCAACAGTAACTCTCACTTTCGATTCCAGGTCAGGTGACATCAGCTTATCTTTTACAAATTCATCAACTTGGTTGTTAAACTGCTCTCTAGCTTGGTCATAATACATATTTTCATAAACCTTTGCAAGACATGCAGCAGCAATAGTGCTAGATGATGTAGTAATGTTCATTGCAGACTCATATTTATACTCCTCTAATTCACTACATACTTCAAGTAATCTATGAAGGCCTTTTATTTCAACAAATTTTTCAGCCCAATTAATAGCACTGTAGTGGCAATTTCTCATAATAAGTTCCATGATTGCATCTCTAGCTTTACCAGTGATCACCCTGTTAGTTATAGAGAATGTCAAACATGTAAGGAGTGTATCAATTTCACTCTTATTGTCTTCACACATTTTGGTGCCTGGTTTTGTATCTTTTTTATTGTCCATGCCAGAAAATGTGTTTAAAATAATTTGTAAACAGTATTGTGCCGCATTGACCCTCTCTTCGTTATCACTGTCTATTACTTCTAATACCCACGGCACACCAACTATTTTAAGAACTGTTCTAGTTCTTTCCACATTTCTCTTACAGAGTTGTCCAATAATACGGACAGCATTAACATAAATTTCTGATTTTTTTTCAACTTTTAATAACTGCTGTATCTTTTCTACTATACCATTTTTTAGCATTATTTCAGCTCCAGAGTTTTCTTTTGATAAAACTAATAAATTGGTCATAGCTTTTTGACGCTTTTCAGTTTCTTCATTTAATGTAAATGCTAGTTTTAGCATTTGTTCTACCTTGTTATTTGTAAGCGAATTTTGTCTTGCTCTTTCCTGTACTATAGCATGAAGACGTGTTAATACTGGTTGAACAGATTTATTGGAAGGATCCACAGTGAAGATGGTCTTTGCATCCCTATATGCTTCTTCATATCTCTCCAAATTCTCCAATGCTTGTGATCTTCGGAATAAAGCCTTTGGATCTTCGGGAACTATCTGTAAAGCCATGTCACAATCCTTTATCACGTTATCATAGTCTTGAATTTTGAGGTATGCAGCAGCGCGGTTTTTTAAATAAGTAGCCATATCTCGACTATCTTTTTCAGCTAAATTAATTGCTTTACTATACAGTTTTATGGCTTCATCGAAGTTTTCTGCTTTAAAGGCTTCATTACCTTTACTTTTTAAATCTTCAGCTTCCTCGTTATGAAGCGGCATTTTATAGAATGCTTACTTCACAATAAACAGACAATAATGAAACGAAGTTTATAATGAAAGTAAGTAATGAGCATGAAGACTGTTCTGGTAATTTCTCGTGGTCACATAGCAGTCTAAACGAACTAAAATAGAACTTTATTTTTGATAACCATATGTGGTGACATACTATATAAAACAACAGGTATATATGTCGATTCGTTCTGAAACTTCAAATATTTAAATCAAAGTTTATAATTAGTTTGATAAAATTTGATATGAAATATCATTTAGAAATGTAAACATTGTGGTATTAATTAAAACAATTCTGATTTCGATGAAATATAATTATATAAAATCGTAAGAATTAGTGACATAGTAACTTATTATAATTATCAATAATTTACGCATGAATAATAATAGATGAAAAGTAAGTACAAGTCCCGAATAAAAAGTACATTTTTTCTTTATTTCAAAAATTCGTTAAAAAGGACCAGAATAAAAGTTTTATTTTAATTCTAAACAAATCTAATCTTACGATTCCAAAAGTGACTATAAATATCGTAATATACGCCGTATCGTAATAATCATATTATAATAAAGCATAATTTAAAAGGCGTAACTTCATACAAATGTATTAAAATATACGATGGTTTTTTAGTACCAATACTCCCCAAGTCCTAAACGATGTAAAAGAACAATAGCGTTATTGAGGACACTACATAATAAAAACTATAGGACTAATTGTTAACGATAGGGTGATTACATTTATTAGATATATCTATTTCATCGAAGTTCATAAAATTGAGAGAATATGGAAAATAATTGCAAATAAATAGATTTTATAACGCATTCACGCCGCGTCGCTATCACTTTTTGAAATTCTATATAAAACCCACATAAATATTTATTTATTATGTACCATGTAATAATAACTCAACCCATATAAAATGCATAATATTGAGAATGCCAAGAAAAAGTTAATATACTTGTTAAAATAATACAACTTTACAATAATATGAATAGAATATATGTATATATACTATTTAAAACAGTGTGTTACTATTATTAACAATAACCTATGTATATATATAGCACAAATGGCGTACTTTAGATATGTTTCTTTCGTTGCTACTTTCGTAACGAAACATAAAGGTTTTGAGTTTACTTAATTTGTGTTTATACTAATATTTCGTAATTTATGATTCAGTATTTATTTCTATTGTACAAAGTAATTGTAACTTATAATTTAATAAGAACGTTCGAACAAATTGATATTTGTACGAAACGGCTTATCTTTGGAAAATTTTCGCCTTTCGCCATCAGTATCTAGTAAAATTACCGTCTAAAGTTACGTTTAACAAAGTAAATACGAAAATCATATTTAAAATGAGATAAGTAGACGATACGTAATGATACTTTCTAAATTAAAATATGAGAGTAAAAGTACAAGAACTAAAGTTTTCGTATTGAAAGAAAAGGGACTTGATACCGAAAAGTTCTCGGTATCGATACTTTTTTATATCTCTGTATTCTATTCTTGATCTGTAGTTGTCAGGGCTTTCAACTTACGGCTCGTTCCCCACAATTTAGAGGGTAAGCAAGCTGAATGGGACTTTTGTTGGGGCTTTTGAGGAAGATATTTAAATAGAAATAAAAAAATAATGTCATTTTTATAATAATTTTAGTAGTCATTTATTAAAAAGAAATAACGAAACATTTCTAGATGTCTGTCAATTTCAGTATCATATGTATTCACTTTTATTTTTTGGCAATTTTTAAGTAATTTTTTTGTAGAGTAGCAATTTTTGGCTTTAGCTTCAGGGGTATATATTTTTGAGAGTTGGTAACTCTGATAGATTTTCGGTCAAGTCGGCTGAGGTCCATTTTAAGTTTAGAATTACTGTATCTAGTTTTCTTGTGTTTTATTTAACTGATACTAACGGCAATGGCAGCAATTAGTCTGTTAAATCCTAAAGCTGAACTTGCAAGGGCTTCACAAGCTTTAGCAGTAAATATTACAGCTGCCAAGGGGATTCAAGATGTGATGAAAACTAACCTAGGCCCTAAAGGAACAATGAAAATGTATGTATATTTCTGTAATTTCTAGTGTATTTTGTATAATTAGGGCTAGGGTGCATAATTTTCTGCGTAATACAGCAGTTGTTACAATTACAACATGTTTAATATAAATATTATGTGTTTTACGTAAATTTGAAAAGTCATATGACTTCATGTGCCGCTACTTAACCATGCCTTATTATTATCCGCATGACATGTATTACTGGTTAAATATTTTTGTGATGCAGGATTATGCTTGATCTTAGTATATATACAGTCGAGTTGAGATTCATTTTTGTCACAGATCACTTTATATGTAGGCTAAATTTAAACTATCACGCATCGAAAACAAAATTTGGGGTAAAATATATAAAAAAATCACATTTGACTTTTATTTAATGTTTTCTAAGGTTTTAAGTGTATGTTTCGACTTTTTACGTTATTTTCGTATGTTGTGTTCTATTGTTATTTATGTAACAGTTATATATTACGATATATAGACAGTATTTATGATCGTAAAATTCATGTTTTTCATTCCTAGGATTATAACTTTGTTATTTCTCTAGTATAACCTCAAAATTTAATTTATGAATTATTTTTTTTCCTCTACAGATGATTATGCTCATCTCATCTCATCTTCCTCTATACCATTACACCATTCAAATGATAATATATATTAAATTGTAAATAATATATTTATGTTTACAGGTTGGTCTCTGGAGCAGGTGACATAAAAATTACCAAAGATGGCAATGTACTTCTTCATGAGATGCAAATTCAACACCCAACTGCTTCTCTAATCGCACGAGCTTCCACTGCCCAAGATGATGCCACAGGCGATGGCACTACTTCAACTGTCCTCCTTATTGGTGAACTTCTTAAACAGGCTGATATTTACGTCAGTGAAGGTTAATAGTTTATTGTTTTACTATATTGTATCTGTATTTACATGTGATGTAATACCTCGACATGCTTGATTCCAAAACCGCATATTTAATTTGTCTTGATTAAGATTTACTTACTAAATCGCAACATAAGTTAACATAGTGTCTTAAAAGTCTATAATTTCAAGATTATTGTTATAACTAGTTTTTACAAACTATTGTACTATATTATTATAATAAGATGCCTGTAATGTACATCCAAGCTAGTTTCATTTACACTGGATAATTACATTGAAAAATTAAATAGATTTTACTGAACTATGTAAATAATAACTGGGGATGGTTATGGAGTATTAGCATATAGCAATTTAGGATAAAGTAAATACCACAAGTTTATTTATTTCAATCCAAATGATACTTTGAATAAAAAAAACATACATAAATAGTTAGTGAAATTTGGCTGTTACTGTCTTTTCTTAATTAACTAACAGTTAATATGATAGTAAAATAAGTTAATACATTAAAAAAATTATACACATACACTTTGAAGATATTAAAAAAAAAAAACTAAAAATCGTTTGGATGGCATAATTGGGATTTTTTTCTCAGGATAATTTAGGCTTTGTTCTAGTTGTATAAAATGTTAAAATTCAATTCCAACAAAAGATTAATGAAGTGGTCATGTTAAAAAGTCATATATGTACTGTTTGAATAAAAATAGCACTTTTTTAAAACGACTTTGATATCTAGATAAAATATTTCGCCTTCGTTTAAATGATAAATATCATGATGTCCTGTTTGGTAATGAATACATTATAACAACACTAATATTAGTATGGATTATCAATATTCATAAGTATAGGATTTTTAATTATTTAAAAACATGAAAGACTGCTTCTCCGTTGTTTGGGAAGTACAGAGATTAAGGGATGTAACTAAATGTTGAGAAATTTAGCTTGTCACATTATACTTTTACATAAAATAATGAACATAATTATGAACTTACTAAGTAAATATTAATAAAGCAGATATGGATTTTAAAAATATACCTTAAATTGTATGATTATTTCAAATGTGAGATAAAACTGACTAACTGACTAGACTAGTTAGATCAGATTTTTTAAATTAGGTTATTGCTATTTACCCAGACTATAAGTATAATAGTGGTGATTCAATATAAGTTAGACTACTTGCTTATTTGTTACTTTATAATGTAGAAAATATGAAATTTGAATAATATTTAACTTTTACTTTAGTTTTTTTAACTCCATGAACCTCTATTTTTCTGAAAAAATATATATGAATATTATAAGTTATAAGTAAGTCATAAAAACTTCTGTTATTACAGGTCTACATCCTAGGATTATTACGGAAGGCTATGATAAAGCTCGTAACAAAGCACTGGAGATCTTGGAGACAATGAAAATCCCGATTGAAGTTAAACGTGAAAATTTACTTGATATTGCTAGTACTTCGCTTAAGACGAAGGTATTGTACACTTTATATACTTCATTGTTAAGTAAAATATTCACATTATGCAATATTCAATTTTTGCCCCTCACTAAGTCACCCTGGGTGAGATATCCTGAGATTTTCGATTACTTTCTGACTTCGATTTCTGATTCGACTGTTGACGAACTTTAGTGTTATGCATGAATAAAAAATCTATGCCATGGATGAGTAGCATTTTTTTTGTTCTGCTTTTGTCATATGTCACGGTTTCTTACGTCTACAATACTCAATACACTTTTACCATTAAGAGAAAAGAAATGATAAAATGTATATATTAATGCTTGAAGAAATGATATTTCACCCTATTCACGTGAACTAATAATACTGCCTTACAAGCGATTTCCGAAGGAACAAATTTAATATTTTAACATATTTAAAAATGCAATTACCATTGTCGACATTTACACATGAGACACAATATGCTACAGTTTTATTTTAAACTTCCCTGCACCTATGGAGTGTAGAGGTAAAGAGAATCATCCCATATGGGGTACATGTTGAAAAAGTGTCCATCTCTAAGCACTAAATAACAGTTCCAAAACTCTCTAAAATGGCGCTAGCACAAGCAAATGGTATGGTTACTCCAAAGTAATTTTCTAAATATAACTTTAAATGACTGCTGTGAGAAAACTTTTTTATAAACATTACAATAATACGTTTATTAATTTATATGCACAAGCCTTTAATAAAACACACCCCTTTATTATGGTCGAATTTTGACCACTAGTTATGATTAATGTATTTTTCATACCACAAATGAAAGTGCATGTATTGTGACAGGTTCATGCAAACTTAGCTACAGTTCTCACCGATGCATGTGTGGATGCTGTTCTCGCTATACGGAACCCAAACAAACCCGTCGACTTACACATGGTCGAGATAATGGAGATGAAGCACAAGACTGCTACGGAAACTACTCTAATTAAAGGTATAGTCATTTGATTACCGTATATTATGGAGTGCAAATTGTAAGACACGAAAATCGTGGATATCTAGGGAAAGGCCAAATATCGTTTATGCGAAATTACATTAATAGATCAATTTACAGTGAAAAGGAAAAATACTGTTGAATCACAATAGATATAATAGGTATATATTAGCATTGTTGAGCAAACTGCAATTACATTGTGTAATCTTCAAACATGATTACAGATTAACTTAAGTAATAATACAACAGATTAATGATTATTATTATTGATATCAAAATATTAATATAGAAATAAGACATAATTTTATAGTGTAAATCAACTTTATTTGTATTCAACCTTTGTCATCAATTTAAATTTACACTAATTATAAGAGACTGGCCGATTCTCGTGACTTCGTCTATAATATGTAAGTAGCATATTATACAGAATCAACTTGTGGGCACAGCATCGTATATGTGCGGGCAGTTCTAGAATTGTTGACTCTGAAATTGATTGCTGTTCGTCAAAAGCTAAAGGATCAACTTCACTGACAAAGGCGAAGCTTAACATAGGATAATCCTCTGAACACGAATTTTTCTCTTCTAAAGCGTCATCTTCATTTTCCGTTTCAACGCCAAATTCTTTGAATGCCTTGATAAATTTACTACTGCTATCCGTCACTGTGGCAAGAACTATTATAGTCATTGTAGGTGGTAGAGCTACGCTGAAGCTATTACTGGTTTCATAATGAATGTGTCGGCTCGCCCGACGCGCGGGGTACTACCACCCGACACACAGACGTGAGTCGACGTGAAGTAACAGTGCGCCCGCACTGTTGCGTTTCGTTCGGCCAGTGAGAGCGCCGGAGGCCCACATATTTAAAAGGCCGGCAACGCACTTGCGACACCCCTGGTGTTGCTAGTGTCTATGGACGGCGGTGATCGCTTATCATCAGGTGACCCACCTGTTCGTTTGCCCCCTATAATATAAAAAAAAAAACTTTCCGGAAGTCGAGATCAAATTCTGCATGTACTGCTTACAGTAAAAGAGCTCATAGCTATGGATACCTGAAAACATTCGACATGATTACGTTTTAGATTTTCTTTTCAAGTCTAAGTCCAGCCATTGTATCGTGACGCCAAAAAACTTCTAGATTTTGCCGACCAGATATCAGCAGTGGTGCAGATCTCATTGACACCAACTCAGCTTTAGAGTTTTGCAGCCACAAACATACAGAAAACGGTTACTCATATTTATACTTACCTAAAATTCGATTCGCTTCATGTACTAAACACTCGTGCTTTAATACAGGCTTTTATTTGATAGCGGTATAAGCTACTACTTAAATATTGAATACAAGTAATCATGTAATCTTGATTGAATGTATTACTGTCAATCAGATTAATAATCTAATTACAAAAGTAACTGATTACGCCCATCTCTATATACAAGCACGTTGCCCTTCAGAAGACTGAATTGGTATAGTTAAATTTTGTGTGAAAAGGAGTGTAGAAAGATAAAATTTTATATATATATTAGGAGGCATCCATCAATTACGTGAGCATATCATGGGGAGAGGACCATGCCGATTATTATGAAGTCTTACATGGGGGAAATAGAGGCTTCCTCAATTATAACGTTAATATTATGAAATCTGACAAGATTCTTCTATATATTGTAGTAGTTCTCATTAAGTATTATTTAATGTTATCACTGTGGTTTTAGATTACGATTATATGAACCTCAAATACTAGTCTTAATAAAAATAATAAAGCAAATTGTGTTTTTTTTTGGCTAAACCCAACATATTTATACTCAATATAGAAATTTTGAAAGATCTCACGTGAGATTAAGGTTGGGGGCGAGAAGGGGGGGTAAAAAAAACCTTAAAAACGCCACATAAAATTAATGGACACCTTACATATTACAAATGTATTAAATTAAATAAAACACTTGTTTATACTGAATGTCATTAGTTTGATGCCAAACAGTCACAGTGTGTACAGATTATCACTATAGAAGTTATGTATAGTATGTATGTATTTTAATAAATGGATATTTGATACTCGCGACGTTGGCTACGTTTTTATTATGTTAACAATACATTTTATATACAGAAGCAAAAATTTTAAAAAAATTAAATCGAAAATGTACTTTGTTTACAATATTTTTTTGGTGTATGGTGGTCGTTACAAAATCCGTAGTTCCTTAAAACTTCATATTAGATTAAGAAATCGTGATAGTTTGATTTCGATAAGGACCACGTCTCTTGAGAAGTAAAACAAAATACATTTAATGTATCAAATAATTTTTCGGTGATCCGCGTTTAAAGGCAGGCTTCTATCATTTGATTTATACAGAGAGTTGAATTTTGACCAACAATAATATTTATTTTATCTTAACTTTGCTCTCCTAATACATTTTTAATTATTTAATTTATGCCCCCAAAAAGTTTGAAAACTTGGATTTATTAAAAGCCTGACATGATTTAGATACTAGACAGTGACAAATTGGTCATTCCATGTATCAGACCATGAAGACCGGTAACAGTTTTTTTAGTTAATAGTGTTAGGTTTTACAACAATGTCCCAAAGTATATTACCGATTTCCAATTGGGCTCAAGCATAATTTCAAGTGGGTTTTTCATGTCAAAGGGCTATTTTATAGGGTTGATCAATATGTGAATGATGGTGATATGTGAAAAGAAACATTTTAGTATTGTATAAAAATATTTGACAGGTTTGGTGTTGGATCATGGAGCGCGCCACCCAGATATGCCGAAACGTCTAGAAAATGCTTACATCTTAACTTGCAATGTTTCACTGGAGTATGAAAAAACAGAAGTCAACTCTGGCTTTTTCTACAAGTCTGCTGAGGATAGAGAGAAACTTGTCGCCGCTGAGAGGGACTTTATCGACCAGAGGGTTCAAAAGGTTCATTTCTTTTTTAAATTTTATAACTTATATAGTTTTACTGACAATTACTCGTCGCGTTTTCTATGCAGTAATAATTATCTACTTTTTATTTTGTATCTATGCTAGCTGGCCTGACTGATGTACTGCGCTGATAAAAAGAAAAAATTTAGAATCCAACCGCAGCGCCATCTATCAGGTCCTATTGTGAAACTAAACCATTTTTAAATCAACCTGAACACACAAAAAAATCCATCAAAGTTCAGTCGTTGAGAAGGAGTAAGTCACATACACATGTTCATAATAATTATATATATACAAAAGATTTATTAAAAAAAATACTGACAGACAGAAAAATGGGATTTTCATACAAACTTTCATGCTTTTTTTCACCACCAAAGAGGTGAAATTTCTAAAAAATCCATCTTTATTGCTGACTCGAAGTTGTTTAAGGAATCCGCGTGCAATTTTTCACGGTCATAGCATTAGTAGCTTGGGCTGTATGTTGTTATTTCAGTCAGTTGTTCTTTTATAGACAGTAGCATGATAAAGTTATAGCACTGTACATGGCTCTCTCTAGACAGATGTACACTGGCCGGTCTCGAAACATGACAGAAGAATAATAATACACTTTATTGCACACCATATAAAATATAGAAATGTAAGCATCTATTTACATTATTTGGGTACACTCATTTCGTGCAATCTATTCCAGTGATACCTTTGGGAGACTATATAATATATAACTTTTTTAATTAATTTGACAATGTCAATATAAAATACACATAAACACACAATTTGACCGCTTCGAATGTAGATAGATGTGTAGAATACAAATTTAGGTATGATTGATTAGCTATTCAATTATACGAATAACATGTGAACGATGGTGATGTCTGGAATTGACTCCTCTCTGTGCATCCACTAAAATTGATTGTTATGTATAATGAATTTTAATTATATAAGTATATGTTAAAAAGACAAACCCGATCGAGTTTCTTGCCGGTTCTTCTCGATGACTGGGATGTATTCCGAACCGGTGGTAGTTTTGACGTTCATAAGCGCCTTGTTAGGGCCTAAATTGAATAAAGTATTTTTGATTTGATTTGATTTGAACATGGAGGCAACTTAAGGATAAATAAAAGGCAATTTAAAGATTCCTATAATAATATTTTAATTTTGTATTGTATTAAACTCTGACTGTATTAAATACTATATTCAATCGAAAACATTGACGAGGAATTTACTAACATGTAAATGTATTAATCAAACATAATCATGTATATTAAAAACGCATACTACACACACAAAACATTAAAAGTACTTGTGAAAGGTAAAATGAAATCAAAGGAAACATTCTGAAAAACTTATCACTATGTGTATGGTGGTCGCGACTCAGTTTGGGAAAAAAATCCTATCCCATGCTAATAGCTCAGTGCCAATTTACAAAGTGTATCTTAATAAAACCTTAATGTTCCCTAATAACACAAAGTGAGTCAGTTTTTTAAGCATAATAGCTTGTATAAATTTGTATCTGTATAAATCTATACATACAAAATTATAGAGGTCTACCGCTTTATGTGCATCACGAAAAAATTACTGTATAGATTTCGATCAATTTTTTTTGGTTCTACTAATTAATTACACTTGGCCATTATTTAAAAAACATTATTACGGTGTCAACATTCAGTATAAAATTATTCGAGTTATAAGAAACTCCGATTTTTATAAGCATTATGCCGTTCGGCGATGTGAATTTTCTCGCAGTGATGTAGCGCGCATGCGTAGGAAAGGGGATCTAACACAAAATTTGTAAACAATGTATGTTTTTGCTTTCATTTTTTTTAACGTGTTTTCCCTTTTTCATATAATATATTGTTATAATAATAAATAACCCAGACTCGCGCATATCAGCTAATATAAATGAAATCGACAATTAAAAGAAAAACCTTTTTTACAAGATTACTACTAAATATAGACAAAAAACTACCAAAATATCTATTAAAACTGTTTAAAATTTTCAAATATTATTTTCTTTTCAGATAATTGCTTTGAAGAAGAAACTTTGTGATGGCACCGATAAAACATTTGTGGTGATCAACCAGAAGGGTATTGACCCGTTGTCCCTTACAGCTTTAGCCAAGGAGGGCATTATGGCACTTCGCCGGGCTAAAAGACGTAACATGGAACGTCTAAGTCTGGCCTGTGGTGGAATAGCGTTGAATTCCGTTGACGACATGACAGAAGAAGTATTAGGTTATGCGGGACTTGTGTATGAACATATTCTCGGAGAAGATAAATTTACTTTCGTTGAAGAATGTAAGAATCCGCAGTCTGTAACTATACTCATTAAGGGACCAAATAAACATACACTTGCACAGATTAAAGATGCTCTCCGAGATGGTCTTAGAGCTATCAATAATGCCATTGAAGATAAATGCGTTATACCGGGTGCTGGAGCCTTCGAGATCAAAGCCAATAATGAACTTCTAAAGTATAAAGACACCGTTAAAGGTAAAGCTCGTCTCGGTATCCAAGCCTATGCTGAAGCTCTCCTGGTAGTACCGAAGACACTTGCAGTCAATTCTGGTTATGATGCCCAAGATACTATTGTTAAACTTCAAGAAGAGGCTCGCCTAAGTCCGGACCCAATAGGTCTTGACTTGAGTACTGGAGAACCAATAAAACCAACTGATATCGGTATTCTCGATAATTATATAGTGAAAAAGCAAATTATTAATTCCTGTTCCGTGATTGCAAGTAACCTTCTCCTCGTTGACGAGATTATGAGAGCTGGATTAAGCAGCCTCAAAGGATAAAATGAATCCTGATGTTCTTCTTTAATTTTTCACTCTAGCTATTAAAATAATAATTTTTGCTTCTTGCTAATTTAACGCTTACATATTCCTCAGTGATGGCATTTTTAACACACTACTTATATTGTTATTCTCATTCTTTAGTCATTTCATTGATAAAATAATATTCAAAATAAATTTATTAAGTACTAAGTGTTTCTTTTATTTTACCTTAGTTTAATTTACCGAATCTGTATAATTATACTGCCAATTATATTATACTAGCGGCCCGCTCCGGCTTCGCACGGATATAAAATATATAGCCTATGTCGTTCACTGAAAAAATTATTAAAATTGATCCCGTAGTTTTGATTTATTCATTACTGCCAGTGGCCCGCATTTCTCTACTATTTAATGGATGTTATTATACATATAAACCTTCCTCTTCAATCACTCCTATCTATTAAAAAAACCGCATCAAAATCCGTTGTGTAGTTTTAAAGATTTAAGCATACTTAGAGATATAGAGACAGAGAAAGCGACTTCGTTTTATACTACGTAGTGATTATTCAGGAGAACTAAACGATAATGTATTACTATATCAGAATAATGTTCATCTTAGGGGTAATATAATAATAGTGTTTTGTTTTAGTTATAGCTGCAGCAGTAAAAATTCAAATTTTCTTTTTTATAAATATTAGAATAAGTGTCATGTTTGCAAAATTATAAGTTTGCTAAAAATATTTTGTATTTATATAGACCAGTGGTCGTAATACCTTTGTAGCCAAGAGCAACATAGAACCATGTGTGGTACAACTGTAAGCCGCACATTCAACGCTTGGTTAATAAATACCTACAATCAATCTATTGGCATTCTTTTTATGAGCTGTCAAAATGCGACTGCCCTATAAAATTTGTATGTTGTAGCAGCCTGTCAAGTCATTTATGTGCCAGCTCAACTGGCTATTCATTAATTTTTAGGCAACTACATGTCTAATTTGTAATTTCAGGACCAAAATAAAATTTAGCTTAGAGAAACTATCCTGGAATTATTTATGAAAGATGTAAATTACCCAATTGGATATTATTATATTAACGCGACACGGGAATCATTATAGAAGTGGGTGTGAATACATAATATAAAAATAGGATAGTATATTATCTTTGTATTTCTACATACACAAACATGTTCTCGCTTACTCGCATTAATTCGTCTTCCCATTCCGTGTATTCCCTACAAATATAATAGTAATTGTCTACTGAAATTGTTTGCTATGTCGCGTATCGCACACGTAACTGCCGGGAGCCGCAGTTTAACGATCACGGATTTAGTAAGGGTTACCACGGCCAAAGATCAACTTTAACTTATAGCACACATTTTGAAAATACACTATTATATTAATTTTAGTGGGTTATGATCAGGTCTATTCTTGCGCCCTCCCTATTTAACCAGTATATCAGCGACCTACCGCGATCCTCAAGGGTCGAGTTGGGCTGTTACGCTGAAGATACGGTCATCTTTGCTGCAGGTAGGCATAGAGGTTACCATTACAAACTTAAACCCTTCAATCTATACACAGTTCCTATTCTTTCAGTCTCCCAGATCATGTACCTGGTTGTCACTCTCGATAGGGACCTCACGTTCATATCACACGTCGATAGAATGCGGAACAAGGCCGCCATGGTCATGGGTCGCTTGCATCCACTGGCACGCACAAAACCCAAAATGTCCCTCAGATATGGCTCACGCTTTATAAGATTTGCATCCGCCCCATTCTGACAAAGAGTTGTTCCGTCTTCGCTCATATCTCAGAACTCCGCGTTAGAGATTAGTTACTACCTCGTAGTTAAGATGGTTATTTTACAATATAACTGCATTTTAAGTTAATTTTGATACTCGATAATAAAGAAATAGAATACGTAGTTTAGAGATTACGTCCTACACACATAATTACAAACTTTCCCTCCGGAGAATCCACGAGAAGTCGGCAATTAAAAAATGTTGATGTTTTCGATTTTAGTAACATTTCATTACGTTATACTTATTATGTAGGTATGTATTCGACACGATACGAAATATACTTAGTCTTACGTTTGGTAAATGAACTAGAGGATTTTAAAAATTAGACTATCCAGCACGTATACGTTACTCCCAACTTCATAAACCAATGTTAAAAACTTACAACAAAATTAAATGAAGTAGTTAAATTTATAAGCTTTTAAAATGCATATTTGGAAATATAAATAAATTGAAAGTTAAATTTCACAAAGTCAATATTTTTTAATTTATTTCGATAACTTATAGATTAATTTACAAATTTGAACAATTCTAGAATATAATCTAAGCTGTTACTCATGCATTTTATTATAATATCTTCAGCAATCGGAATAAGGGCATGGTATTCTTTTGACTAATAGTCTTGATCGAGTCAAATTTACTTTTACAAAAAAATCTGATAGAATAATAGTAGTGTAGAACAGTGGATGGGATTATTGTTGGCACTAAAGGAAATGGATACAAAACATATGAAGACAAATTTCGAATATAGTTGAATGAATAATTCATGTAAGTAAGACTTTACACGCATCATTTAGTCTGGTGGTAGGCTGTTGTTTAAGACCTCCTAGATAACTACGACCCTTAAGTTGAAATTTCGTCGCCAAGCAAAAATATAGATGTGTTCAAGTAGCTACCCTTGCGAGTCAGTCTTTCTCTAGGTTTTGCGTGTTCACCATCTTGGACCATATCGTTTTATATGAGATCGTGGTCAACAGCTAAGGTTTATAATGTAGAAAGAAGTCTCCGCTTAACCTCAAAAGCACTTTCGCATACACGAAGTCTCGGTTACCTATAGTATGCATAATAGTGATAACTTATAGGAGGTTATTGAAAGGCATTTTTTTTAAATACATTTATTACAGACATAAATTACAGTGTTCATCGTCCAGGGAAAATCGTACTTATAACCTATAAACCCGCCTTTAGGCCTTAACCTACGTGTATCACTGAGAGATCAGTTACTATATGTATATTATTGTAACAACACTATAAACAATAATATGACTCATTAGTATCTACTGTTCAATTCTATAAATCAGGGCTGTCCAAACTACATGGGACCCAGGGCCAACAAAAATGACTCAATACATTGGGGGGCCGCAAAATATTTATAAAAATAAAATACAAGTATAATAAGTATCATTATTTTATTATCTACTTTTTCATTAATTTGTCTTTTAAAGCCCAATAAATGAACAACGCGCGGTGTCGGGTGTACCTATTATACGATATTCCCCGAGTTTTCGAGTGAATAGTGTTGTGTGCGGCATAATCGAATACATATCCAAAACATTCGAATTTCATCGCAAGAAAAATAATTTACTCATTTAAAGTATTTAAAGAAAGAAGATAAAAAAGATTCTGCGGGCCGCAATAATTCATGCCGCGGGCCGCATGCGGCCCGCGGGCCGTGGTTTGGACAGCCCTGCTATAAATCAACTACGAACGAATGTTTACTTTGGTAACATACTTAAAAAATAGATCAAAATTAATTATTATTGTAATCTGGCTGCTCATTACTATTCATTTGTAATATAAATAAAGGTTAATAACCTACAATGGTACAGTTTCTATGTAATTTTTAAACCTTAACTACATTACAAATATTCCCGATACATATTTAGATTTACACTACTAAAATTAAGTGCCTTTGTACTAATCTATCGTGTATCTAATGGTTCCAAAGTTCTCATCCGCTACTTCTTAACTTTTTTTTAAATTAAAATATAGGATATTTCTATGAGTAAAAGAATTATAAATGCTTACACAAATATATTTTTAAAACAGCAATTTATACCATGAAACCTTTTACTATCCAAGTATTTTACCATTTGGCTACAAAATTTTCCACCACTGGAAAAACAAAATGTTAAGTAAATTGACAGCAATTGTTGACAGTAAATGAACGGCATTTTAACACCAAAATGGGAGAGCATAGTTTTATAAATTTCCTAAATGAATTGAAGTTCTCTTTGTTTTTGCATTGGCAAATAGATTGATAGGGCATAATTAAAGAGACTGAAAATGTATGGATTACATCTAAATTTGTAAATTGTAATAATTGAATAACAGTATTATATATTCATTCATGAATAGTTTGAATGCCAAACTCCAGCTTGATCACAATTTTGTTGCAACTGTTACTCTCCAACTTTTGGGGCCAATAACGACATAAATTTCAACAGTAAATTGTTGCCATTTGCAGTACATATTGATGTAAGTTTGCAACCAAATGCAAAGGTTTTTAAGTTTTATTTATTTTTCTATCACAATATTAAATATGATAATTATAAACACAACATACCTATATCTATAGATACCTACCTACTATACTTTAGAATGTAAATTGAATGTTAAAAAAATTTCAGAAACATTATATTAATATGTTGGGAATATGAATGCTTAATAACTATGGATAAATATATTTTTGGCATTTTTTTTTTATAAATGCTCATATTGATCTACACTTAACTTTTAAATATGAATATTCGACTTGGTCTCTTAAACAATAAATAATAATTATAAACTAAATAAATTTAAATCAAAATATAAAAATAAAAATATAGAAAACGCATCATTCATTGAGAATATGAATAATTATAAACTAAATAAATTTAAATCAAAATATAAAAATAAAAATATAGAAAACGCATCATTCATTGAGAATATGAAAACAAAATCACAAAATGTTATATGTCAATAATATAATAACTCGATATAATAATTTCTTCTTATCATTAAATTTTCAGTTTCAATAATATTTGTTTAAAGGAAAAAATATAATTAAATATTCTTTTTTAAATTAAAATTAATTGAAGAAGCTATAAGTAATTTATAGGGTATAAGGAATTATAATTATGGTTTCTTTATTCTGTTTTGCTCATCTAAACAATAATAACCCATTGTTGACTGGTAAGGAGTCGTTCCTCATTGTACTTGCATTATGTATTTAGATTTAATGAAACACAGGCCGATGTAGAAGCTGTATAAGCTTTGCGTATCGTGTTTATTCGCATCAATTTCGTACAAAAAAAACTTTTCTTTGTGTTTATTATAATTGTAGTAATTCAAAAATTTGTGACATGATATAATTTCTGAGGAAAACCGCCAGTCAACAAAGTGTTAAAAATAATTATTTAGTTCTTTTGCTTCTCAGCAAGGGCAGCACGCTCATTTATATCAATTGTTGCAAGGTTCATTGATGCAACAATTCCATGGAGCACTGATATTGCAGTCTTAACTACAGCAACAGGTAGTGAAATCAGGGCAATTAGTTTGAATAGACCTATTCCCATAACTGAAAAAGAAAATTTTAATTACATAATATTATACTCTTTTACATAATTAATAACTATGTCTGTATTATCATTTGTTGATAGTGTTACTTTTTACAATGACTATTTTAGTAGTAAATAATTGTTATTACAATATGGAAATTATGTAAATATTTTTCAAATTCACAAGTATATATTTTTAATAATTTTCTTAGCCTTCAGTTCAAATGTACAGAAGTGCATGATGTACAAAACTCTCTCCTGGTGCTTTATTGTAAAGTGGGTAACACGAAAACCTTGTACATGATAAAATGCTGACAAGTGCCCTAGTTCAAGGTATCGCATCAAACAGTGTTAGTGTTTATTCATGTGGATTTCTTTAAACTAGAAACTTTTATCTACTAAAACATATTTTGTGGTAGAATCTATTATTAGTGCTCAACCTATCTATATAAATTAAAATAAATTGCGGAATGTATGTAAGAGTGCGTCACTTTAGAACGGCTGCACCTATTTAGCTAATTCTTATTTGTTGTATTTGTAAATCGCAAGACAATGTTTGTATGAAAGAAAATGTTTAAAAAATTGTATAGAAACATGAAAAACTTGGATTAAAATCTCTATAGAAAAAGTAAATGACACAGTGAGACTGAAGATAATAGGGAGATCTTCAAATATATTGACAGATTTACATAAAAATTGTTCAGTTACCATTTTATTTAATTACCTTATCATACTGTAAAGTGAACATTTGGTCCCATTTTCGTTAATATGTTCTGTGCCATATGTACCACTAGTGGTACACATTAAGCTTGATCTTAAGGCTGCGTGGCATGGAACGTGTTACTACACTCCTGTGTAGCCAGGGTGAATAGCTAGTTTATGATAAAATAGTACAGCTGTTCAAGTGTGTCTTATGCAAGTTTTAAAGTTGTAAGTAAATAAAGTAAATTTTGGTGCCGTATATTTATCAGGTGTTTTGCAGTTTATTAAAAGGATTATAACAACTAAAATAAAATACAAAGAACCCCAAAATGTCATTGGTAATAAAGATAATTATTAGTCATAACTTACCAATAGGTCCAGTATAGAAATGCATCACATACAAGGCAGCATAGAAAGCCTCATTACCAGCGCACATGAAGAACAGAACGGTTTTGTTTGTGTAATAAAGGTGCATTATTGGATTTTCTGACATATCAATGAACTTGTGAGATGTCTTTCCTTGAAGGGTTGATGAGTGAAGGTAGATCCAGTGGCAGGTAATATCAATAGCCATGGAGATTTGGAACCAAAAGGTATATTTAGGATAGAATGTTGCAAGTGTCATCATCAAGCCAGCAGTGCCAGCACGGTCTGTAAGCTGATCCAGTATGGCTCCAAATTTAGTACCTATAAAGAGAGAGTAATTTTATCTGTGATGGATTTAGATTTTTATTTATATTGATTCTTTGTAGTGCCAAATAAATTTATATTCTTAATTTTAGAGTAAATACGAAGATAAACAAAAGGAATAAATGTACAAGTGAACTAGAAAGCATAATGTGTAACTGTGATATTTTTAACTGTCTGTCTTTATGACTATATATCAATCTTTTGATGGAAATTATATTTTTTAATTTACCCATGGGCGTGATAATATAAAAAGAGTAATATAATCAAATAAAGAATTTTCAGATTTAAATGTAGCCGTTAATTCCAAATAAGTATTATTGACTATCATTTTGATTATGGACTTTTGGCAAATATTTATTTTTGCTAAATCCTAGTAGTTAATGTAAAAAATATAACTTCCTAGTATACGTTGTAATACTAAGGTTTAAGTGTAAAACATAATTAAATTAAGTCGTGACCTTTATAAAACTACTTACTTTGATTAAAATATCTTGCAGCATGTCCATCGAAGGCATCGAGCAGAGCCGATGTAATATAACAGTAGCAGGCTAATATGCAATGCGTAGGCATAAAATAAAATGCTATAATCGCTAGTACTACTCTCCCGAATCCTAAAACAAACAATCCAGGTAATATGACAGTCGTAATAAATTAATTCATTTACGCAGTCTAACAAATAATTGCTTACCAATAATATTAGGAACAAAAAAGAAGATGTTTTCTTTAGTCTCAGTCATCTTGAGCTCAATACGTTGGAGAAATTTACGAAAAAAACAAGGATATAACAATAAAAATACACGATTATAAAGCCGACCAAACTAGTGACGCCTACAGTATACTACTATATGCACAGAATAATAATACTCCTATCGGATTATATGAGCGATACAACTACAGAATAAGCAAATAGTATGAACATACAGGTATAACCACAGAGTCTCATTTTGAGTTTCACTCAGTATCACAAAGATTCCGTCAGAGTTCCCAAAGGGCAGGAGTTTTAGGTCATGAATGATAATGCCGATCCATACACGGCGTGATTTGTAGCGGATATACTGTTCATGGTCATGATAACATGGCTGGACTGCACAGTCTCCTTACATTTATAGTGAAGCAATTACAGCAAATTCTTTTCAGATTTGATCACAGAAGATGAACTTTTTTGTAATTTAAAAAGAACATGAAAGTTTATACCGCATTAAAACTTTAACACTCCAATTTTAAGTATGAATAACCGATATAGATTGTCCATTAACGTAATAGGGCAGAACACCGATTATTCAATAATAAAAATGTCCTTTTTAAATCAAATCAATAAAAAAAAATTGTTTAATAAATTTATCAAAATTGGTAAGTTTTCGATATTTCGGGTTATGCTTTTTTTAATAATTCGAACACTTTTACTTTATTATTATTATAGAGAATTAACAAATTAATTACAGTCTTTATGAAAATCATTGAAATGTTGAATATCATTAGACAAAGTTCATCTGTGTATATGAATATCTTATAAACTTCAACTTTCATCTACCATTGCGTTAGTGTTATGCAATGGATGACAGTTGGTCTCTTTAGGACTCAACAATATTAGCTGTTTTTACTAATAATGAATACACAACGGTTTAGTAATTTTATAATGTAACAATCTTTCAAATATGTCGGAATGCACATATCTAATTACACATTTTATTATAAAAATATTTTTTATCTGTATCTTATTTTTGACATCCTGGCCGCAAGTTACGCTAGAGGGCATGACTGTAGTCGTCGAAAATGTTGGTCGGAATCTGTCGAAAATGATGAATTCTAGTTTGCGAATGGTTAGAACTTTAGTTATATTATAGAAAAATTACTCAATATGACTCGTTTTAGTAGCTAGTTAGTGCTAAAGACATTTTGTCGTGGAGAAGAGTGATTTTGGTGTAGAAAAGTCATAAGACTTGTGTCATCTGACTGCTCTTCCTTCAAGATGGCTCCTTCGCCGGAGTATGATAAGGAACCGAAAGCCCCGGATAAAACAACTACAATTATACCTTGTGAAGACACTAAAGTTCAACATAATTCTGTTAGCGATCAGCAAACGAATTCGGATAATAAAACTTCGACCACATCTGCGAACACTGAAACAGAGGTAAGGCGATATCTTTCATTTTTCAACGTTTTGTATGTTGTGTCGATTAGTTTATAATATTGTCGTTGTATTTATTTATTCAATAAGACAATATAGAATGGATATCAACAATTTTTTGTAATTTTAAGCTGGTGTAAGTTGAATATAAGTGGGTAGGGTAGGCGAAAATGGCGAAGGATAATGTCAAAAATAATAGTTCTGAACCTATTTTTACAAAGATATTATGAATGACCATGTCGTTTTATCAGCGATCACTTTTATTTGTTTTTATGCATTTTTTATAAATATGTATTAATATTCCTTTTATTATGTTAGTGATATTAAATGAAGAAAACACAGATGGTTCTTTTAAATTTGACATTTGTGTTTGGAGTATACTACCTATTGTAGCAATACATAATGTCAGATTCCATTTTTTCAATTTTTGTTGAATATGGAGCTGAGTGTTACCTAAAAACTTTGTAATTTTATTATAGTACTTACAGAAATTGATTGTGATTGGTTTTAAGGTTAATTAACTAGTTGAGAAATCTTTTTTAATTTATGTATTCCTTAAAAATAGTAATGTAAAAAATTCTAGCTTTTAATTTGTAGCTACACTCATGTTATGTTCGTTTTACCTATTGCTCGGGAAAAGTATTTTTTTTCTGAATAAAATATATCCTACATCCTTTTCTATAAACCTGAGAATGTGTACATAACTTCACGTTGATTGGTTAACTAACATTCACATTTATAATATTAGTAAGGATTATACAATTACTATTTTCATGAAATCTTTTTGTATAACTAACATTTATCATATTTAAAAATATGTAGGCAATAATATGAATATATGAAATGGACTAAATGCTTAATCCCCAAGTATATTAATTACTCCACTTGACTCTCAATTATTAAAATATGTACTAAACTTTACTATTATAAAACACTAAAATGGCTGTGGTTATAACATGATATCAAGCATTTTCATAAATGTGTTTCAAACCATAATTAAAAAATTGGAATCAATTACAGTTGGTTTTATTAATTTTTTATTGTTTTATAGTGAAATCTGAATATATATTTAAAAAACATAGGTAATTAAAATTCTTTGTTTAATGCTTTAAGTCATTTTGTTTTTTATTTAATTTCTAAAAAAAGTATGTAGTGAATGATAAAGAAAACTATAGTGATAATTTAGTATACATTTATATATGTATATATCAACATATATATGTTAAAAAACAGTTTTGCTGATACTCTAAATATCATATATTCGATATAAAAAAAATCTTATAGCGTATTAAAAAAAATTGAAGATATTCTACATTTTGTATATATTTTGCATTAGTAATTTAATATAATTTAACAGCTAAAATAAATGTTGCACACATTTAAATGAATGTGGTAAATACTGATGACAAAAATTATTAAGGGATATATGGTTTATCTACTTACTTATAGAGAAACTGAAAGTATTTCATAATATTTTACATGTATGTGGTACATATTTAGACTGTATATTAACTGCTAACATGGAACATATAAAAATAGTTTTTATTTTTTCAATATATTTGTATATTCCTTTTGTAGGACTTAACCTGTGAAATTCAATGCTACCCACTTTTTTTCTATGTTTAAAAATTTCATTTAATTTTTCAATATTTACAGTAGTGCTTTTCCATTTACATAAAATATATTTTGTTGCAGATAATAACAAAAGTTTTCTTATTGACATTAAAATTTTATTTACAAAAAAAGTAGAATACATAGCGGTAGGTAGATTGAATATCTTAATATATAATTCGTATGTAAAAAAAAATGAATAAGTTGTATTCATTGTAATGAATAAAAGTGAGTAAACAATGTAGTCTTTTGTTAAATCTCACATAACTATTTAAAAATATTTCAGATTCTTTTGTATACTGTAAATCTATTTTGATTACTTTTCCATGGACTCGCAAACTGTTTTGTTCCACAACTTTATATTCACTTTTAATAATCATATAACCTTTCATCATGCTAATGTTGTGAAAGTAATGGTCATATTATTGAATATAGGATTACTTCTCCTTTTGTTATAAATGCTGAATAATCAACATTTTTACTGTATATTGGACTGTGTTATGATATACACATGTTTGTAAAATAAATATACTGGACAAAAAATACAATGAAACAATTTCTGTAATTAAGTAACAATCTTCAAGTTAAATATTTTTTATTTATGTCAGTTTTTGTGTTCAGAAACTATATTAGAAAGCCAATATCTTTTATAGGCTAAGATCACATTTTTCACCCCATAATTATTTTGTGTCAGGTATGATTTGGTAGTAAAAGTAAATTTAAACTACCATAATTATAGTTTGTCCTGCTGTACAGATGAAAACTGATTTGCTTCTTCTGAGTTTTTTAATATACTTGAACTTTTTGAACACCTAATTCCATTGTAAAATAGCAATGTTTGCTATGCTGTGCTAAGGTTTGAAACTCACACTGGGACATAAGTCTTTCTGAATTCAGTATAATTGATTTTAGGACTACAGTATCACTTTATCTGCTTTATACATTTTAGACATGTCTGTTTGCTTCTTGATAACATTTAAAAAAATAACACCATTTTATAGCTTCTATGTTATTTCACAATTAACTTTCTATAGAAAAATAATTGTTTTGTCCCTATTGTATAAGATTTTCTTCTTGTTAAATATTTCTACTAGTTTTAATATATAACCACTGAAAATACTTTTATTTTATGTGAAATCTGTTTCTAATATTATATGCATATTTCATTGTAATCTTATTTAACAGGGCTCAAGGTTTTATTACCATGAAGTACAAATTGCATATAAATTTCTTGTTACTACATATAAGTCTTTTTTTATTCCCGGGAAAACTTGTGCAATTAATCAAATCAAAAATACATTATTTAATTTAGGCTCTAGGAAGGTACTTATGAATGTCAAAACCACAACCAATTCCAATGAACATCCCAGTCATCGAGATGAACTAATGAATCATTACAGTAACCCATGGTATATCAGTGATTTATGATGTCCACAAATCTATATTCTATGTAATACCATCTTTCTTTTTATTTAACTAATCCTCATGAAAAATCATTACGGGCATTACCAAGTGGGTAATTGTTTTGTCTCACCAGTTAAAAGTAAGGCTTTGTGAACACTCGTGAAGATGTTTTATTTGTTTAGGTGAATAATATCCATTAATACATGCATAATTAGTTTTAAATAATCACTGTTGCTAATATAATGAGTTGTAATATAAGTAAGGTCGCCTCCCATTCTCACTAATATTATAAATGTGAATGTGAGTTTACTTGTTACATTTTCATGCCTAAACAACTTAACCGATCGTCATGAAATGCATATATATATTGTTAGGGTTATAGAAAAGGATATAAGGTAATTTTGTTCAGACAAACTAAAAACCTGAGGGATATGTCAAATCTACAGTAATAGGAGTGTAGTAAAGTAAGAAAAACTCTCATATTCACTACTTAAGGCAAACATTATTGTTGGGTATGCTCCCAAAAATATATAATGTTACAGTTATTATTTATTTATTTTTTAGTTTTTTTTTTTCTCGTAGACTCTTGGTCCGCGTCTTTTTCTGAAATCGTTTTTAAATTCAATGCAGCTTGAATACATAATTAAAGTGAGCCTGGTACATATATTATTGTATAATAATTACAATAATAATTATAACAATAATGTGCTAAAAAATATCTAGCAGATGGCTATTGAATAGTTCATACTATATTAATCTTATTCTGTTTCTTTTCTATACAAATAAATATAGATTTTGTAGTATAATATATACTATGATAAATTTTTTTTATACATCTAGAATTTGAGTAGTTTTTTTTTTTAATAAAAAGGTTTAAATATTTGTCTATCGGTACAAATCTCCAGAGTCTTTGACATATTGTAATCATTCCTATAAATTCATATTCCATGTTATTTTTTCTAATCCACACAATCCTAAGTATATTACATAAAATAGTATCAATCGTAAAAAACATGGAGTCTAAATGTTAATATGAATGTAAATTATATATCTAATACACTATCTGCATATTTGTATTGTAGTTATAATTTTAATAAACCCATTTTCTTTTATATTGGCACTACCTACAATAATAATTTTTTTATCCATAGTACCTCTGGTTTGCTACAACAAAATGTGTCGTGAAATTAAGAGTGTCAATGTACAAATTAGAAACTGCAATAAAGAATTCCTTCATTCAGCCACTTTTATGTGGCAATCTCAAGATATTAATTACAAACAAAAAAAGAATACTATAGCTTTTATGATTACAAATAATATAACACTTGGACCCCAAAACTAATTTATTACAGTAATTAATTATTCAGTTTCATTTACATTAATTTATCACTTGTGTTTTTAAATATTTATTAATTATATGGCTATATATAGGTTATAATTCAGAAAAAGATTTTATGAGCTTTATCAATATTATTATTTTTTGTCATTCTTAGTTATGGGTAGTTATATTTTATAATATGTCAAGTTTTCCGCAACTAATCGTTTTCCTCTTATGAGCGTGTTCATACTTATTAATACAATATGAGAAATTTTTACATATTGTATATATACATATGTCATTATTTTGTCTTAAAGTACTTTAAGGATTCAGTGGAAATGTAATATTTCATTTTCGAAGTTTATCTAGATAGGTATCATTTGTTAGAAATATATATATATATATATGTATACATATTTTTCTTTCGAAAATTGTCTTCTGACATTCTCTTCGTCCAATTACTAATTAATTTTTGTCTCATATTTTTTTAAATAGAGGCATTTTAATCACAGTCTCAAATATGCCTACGAAGAAAATTGACTTTCATTTTGGGTT
Source organism: Antheraea assamensis (assembly GCA_035772565.1). NCBI lineage: Eukaryota > Metazoa > Arthropoda > Insecta > Lepidoptera > Saturniidae > Antheraea > Antheraea assamensis. The sequence continues at coordinate 714,377 of JAQQSE010000050.1, read as the reverse complement.
GACGGAACACAGAAAGCGACAATTTTCGACTCGAGGACGATAGCAAATCATAAAAACAATATACCGTAACCAACCCTAATAAAATACCATATGTATGTGTGATTTAACATTAACAATGCTTTATATTCATCTAAAATCTAAACCTATGAAAGAAAGCCGATCAATACAGTGTCCGGACATAGAAACACGATGATACAAACATGTCCATTTCAAATGTAAGTGTTAATACTACTGAAAAAAGTTAGTGATCTTTGTCTGACCTACGACGATTTCACGGTTCGTAGTTGGCGAGATTTGCTGCATTTTCAATATAAAAAAAAAAAAACATTCAACTACTTAAACGCAAAGAAACACTTAGGTAAATGTTAAAAAGTTTTTTATAATCGACTAGTAGTCGCCCTTGACTTAGTCTGCGTTTATATCTTTATAAATATCTATAAACATTTTTTTAAATTGATAAGAACTATAAAACATGTCCTTACATACATTCATATCAACTATATTTCTAAATACCATTTTTCAAGGATCTAAGTTCTCTTTTTCACTAGCTTAGGGTTTAAATTTTGAAAACTCTTTCCTTAGTTCTCATATACAGTGTCAAAGCAGTCTGCGTGTAAATTTTGAAGTTCCTAACCCCAATAGTTTGGACAGTTGATATGTCAGTGACTCAGCTATTATTTTATGTTATAGATAAGATAGATATATTATTAGGCAATTTTCATCTATTTAGTATAGAAATATCGAGATTTTTTTTTGATCATATTTCATAAATTGAATTCATAATAAAATTCAGAATTTGTATTTAGAAAAGTACTTCCTTAAAAAAATCATAGGCCTCGATAAAGAGATTAAAAAAAGACAACTATACATTGTAGTGTTAATAATAACCATGTATTGAATATATTGTTACCAAATGATATATAATGTAAATACTCACTAGTGTTATAAACTATGTTTATAATATTATATGTCATATAGAATATGTTTAAATTATTATGTACTTAATTACCTTAAAATTGTAACGCTTGGTTACTTTTATCTTTCTTTTTTATACATTTCGTGAAGACTTCTAATTAAAACAATGTAACAGTGTTGATATTTCCCGTTATTCAGTTAATTATTCGAGCAGCGTTTAAGAATATTACGTTTTCAAACCTCCATGAAAATAACAGAGTTGTTATTAAGATCTGAAAGAATGAGTTAGTAGATATATTTTTCGGATTTCCTCAATATTTTCACATTTTACTAGTTGCTACGCCTGCTTCGTTTGGTATTAAAAAAATGAAAAGGTTTAATCTAATCCAGAAAAAAAATTAGCGTAGAACTATCTCAGACTACCTAATATCTTGGCCTAGAAAATTCCGCATCGACCGGTCACAGTCCTATGCCCGAAACGTTAAGTAGTTTTGACACGATTTGGCCTCAAATGAGTTGTATTTTATTGTATATGTCTGTATAGATTATGTGTTGTCGATATCCGTGCAATTAACAGTATAGATGGAGGCGCGTGTAGATTATTGGAGAAGTCTCGGTTTGCTCGTTAGTATACTTATAACTCGGAAAAACAGAGAAACGATTTACATGTTATTTTTAAATCGATATTTTTATTCTCTACTCATGCTTTGGTGTATGTTTTTGTATATTACATAATATTTTGTAGAGATAATGAGGATTCAATTAATTAAGTAGACACAAACAGAAAAAAAGAGTTAGCAATATAAATCTGACTTGTGTATTGAAATCACAATAACTGTTTTTGTATGGCATAGCAAACTGTAAATATTAAACGCGACGGACAGTCCATTGGTTTTGTAACTTGGTTAATAAATTTCACATGATAACGTCTAATGCATCGATGAAAGCCGACTACACGCACGAAAAGCATGATTCATTGTCACGTTCCGCCTGTGCCAAGCGATATCGCGAAACAAGCGATATAGAGCCGCGATCGGCCTAAGCGTTCGGCTTGTGAAGCATCTACCTCTCGTCCACTCCATCGGTAAGTCGGTGATAATAATTAAATTCAATTCATGAAAGTATGCAATTTTTCATCAATGTTTTCTTATGACGTTATCACGTAAAATTATCGCCCGTTAACCGACTTTACAGACAACCAATTTTTTTTTGTACAAGCCTCGGGCACAGCTTGTATTTATAATCTGCATAAAAGTAGATGAGAATTTGTCACTGTAACCCGTTTCCAGAATGTAATAAGAAATGATTCATCACGACATGATTGACTACAATAATAGAAGATTGAAGCTGTTTTTGTGAAAGTTTGTTCCGATTACACTACCCGTTTGCGAGCAATGACACTGTCGAAATTTTAAACCATTTCACCGTTTACGGGTAGACAGAGTTAATTTTTCAGATGGTATAATACATTTCGATGTATTAAATAATAAGTACGTATAATTTTTAGTAAGCGATGTTTGTGAAGAGTATTACTGTAAATCCAAATGTTAATACAAAAATCATTTTTTCTTTCACCTTTCACAAAATACGTGATCAAAACATTTGGTTTTTTAAACCTCCTCTTGACTGACTATGTCAAATTTTCTGCGACCCTATCAATTTTGCATCACGAATGATATACCTCCACATGATATATGCCAATTAGTAATACACAAATTTTGAAAATAAACAATTTATTAGTAAATATAGCAAGAAAATCTGGAGAAAAGTTTGTAAATCCCCCTTATCTTCTTAAGCGACACCCCTCTCCCCCATAAGCGCGAACGTATTTTATGAATGGCGCGTAACAAAATAAAAAATAAATGGACACCATACCGGCAGTTTAAAACTGGCCTTGATAGCTGGTTTCGGGAGCCATTAGTCTATCGAAATACAGAATCACTTTCGTCACGGTGTTCACGGTCTGGTCTGACCATAAATGCTGGTCATGCAAACCTGTTCGTTGATTATTAAATTATATCGTCATTTTAAAATTAACTTGACAAAGCGGATCTTATTATTATTATCTTAGAAAATCAAATTGTAGCAGCGACATAATCTATGTTATCAATTTGTTTGTAATATTTTAACGGTGTAGCTTATCAGTTCCTATTCCTATACTTTTAAACTTCTATAGGACACCTTATATTGAGTAGTGTGATTGCCACTATTGTATGTGACTAGGTGCTGATCTCTTTTTTGGAAAAAAGTGTTAACTATTGCAAGATCGAAAGCAACTGCAGCTTGTATGATGCTTGATGATGATGATGGGACACCTATTGAATCTTTTATTTTATTAACCACTTTAATATATGTTATAATAACAAATTAGGGGAGTATCCCTCAGAATAAGTAGTATACTTATTCAATGAGTAGCTTTTTTTTGCTCGCTGCTTCACTCGCATTGATGTAGATTCGAGTTGTACTGTGTCGAGAATAGTACCTATTTCTGGATTATCGATGATCCCTATAATTCTTTTCTGTATATGTGTATATTCTTCTCAAGGGAGCAATGTGTGTGCAAATTTTCTAGACGATTGATTAGTTAACTCCTGGACTGTCCACAACGATAAAGGTTTAAGTTCCATATAAACGAATTTAGACCTCATGAGGCACAGGTTAATAAACTGTTCGCTACATAAACTTCAAAAACACGCGAATTATTACAACACTTAGAAAAATAAGAAATTACATAATTCTAAAATTATAATTTTTATGTAAAATAATTGAAATATTTTTAAATTATTTAATAATGTGTACAAACGTTTTTTAAAAACCATGAAATTTACATTTTATGATGTGAAATAAAAAAAAATGAAAATCACAATCCGCCATTTTGAGATCTGGGTCCTAAAAAATCAGCTGAGGGGTTAAGGAAAGTGTAACAAACAAACTCACATTCGCTTTTATAATATTATTGAGGATTACGTATGTAACTGGTTTAAGACCTTTTTCAACGGAAAACTAGGGTTTTGTAAAATACTCTATCAGAATCGCTAATTTAGTCATTGTATTTGATAAAACTGGGCTGGTGGCAATGCTTTTCCTGAATTTTTTTCTTTATTGTTGTTTCTTCGTATTTTCTATAACTTTAGGTAATATCAAAATGATTTAGGGTAAAACGAGATTCCTAATAACTTATTTCACAAGAGTAAGTCGATGGCTGTAATGGCTTGAAGAAAGAAAATTTATATTCCGTACCAGTGGCAAGCAAGTTTTAGTTTATGGCAGCGCTTCCTCAGTATAGATAGTATTTTAAAATCGTTATGAGTAAGTCTATAATAGAAGAATGTTCATTTTAGCTTATATTAATGTCTGGTACATCTACATATAATAAGGCGAAAATAAAACAGTTCAGTATCTTTTTCTCCTTTTATTGTCAAACAATTTTTTGTTTTTTTTTTTTTTGTCGAGTATTAACGAGATTTAGTATTATTAAAAAAAATTTGGAAACAGTTTTTTTCCTTACTATTGACGAGTACGAAGCCTGGAATGTTCTATATATAAATAGGCATAGATGAAATAGTTTAGTGTATTATTCTTCTCTGTTTTGTCAAACCGACCTTCTTTAATTTTTCTTTTCTTTAGTAGCTATCGACAAGCTTAAGTGTTATCAATATAACTTGAAACGTAGTTTGTTTTCACACCATCGAAGAGTCAAAGTGTTTTTATATAAATTTCTATTCGTCATACTTCACGCTGATTACGTCTAAAATCTGCAATATTTGTGCAATACTCTATACAGTTTTTACCAGTTAGAAAAAACAGAACAAAAGGAAGTACAGATAATATATATATATACGAAGAAAAAAAATGAGTTATAGTCGAATTTGGACTTTTGGATGACCACTAGTATTTTTAATTTGCAATTTTGAGTATTTTTTTTTTGACCAACAAATACTCTTGATTATCACTTCCTTTAATCATTTCAATGTTCTACCAAGATGGTGGAACCCTTGTTAAAAGTTTCCAAGAAGTTGTCGTGGTATCTCAGAATTCACGCTTCGCGGCATTATTTCCCATCCACATAACTTTTGTGCAATAACGAAAAAATATTACATAAAATACCACCACTATTACAAAATATAGAGTGAAATAACATAAGATTATGAATAATATATAAAATCAACTACATGACAGATAAGAGTCCATTAAAAATAAACCATTTTGAGTTGGTTGGTTATTAGGTATGTTAAACAAATTTATTAGTGCGGCCAGCAATACGTGTTATTTTGAATAATAATAAGGATAATATAAATTTTGTAGAAATCCCCAAGCGTCGAATGACCGGACACCTTTGAATGCGTCACGAAACCGATAGAATGTTCCGAAAAAGAGTACACGATTTGTACGTATCTGTGTAATTAATTTGAATTTAGCTTGTCCTGATAACCGTGTTATTAAAAATACGACTCGATCGCGAAATGCGCTCGGTCAGTGCAACCCGATCTAATGGATGGGTGCAAATCGTATAAGTAAGTATACGGGTCTTCGTCAATCTTTTGGACACTTCTGAATATACCAATAAATTTTGACTTGCACGTAATATACTCAAGAGTTTAATACAAATTAAAACATAATTATAGGAATTTAAAATTGGCATTTGCTTAAATTAAGTATTCTCGTTGTTGTACGTATAATATAACTAGTGGCCCGCTCCGGCTTCGCACGGGTATAAAATATATAGCCTATGTTATTCACTGAAAAAATGATTAAAATCGATGCAGTAGTTTTGATTTATTCATTACTGCTCGTAGCCCACACGCGTTAAATTTGGAGTAAAACAATTCACCTTTCCCTATACCATGAAGATTTCCTGCTATCTTTGGAATATCTAAATTCATACACTACATTTTTACGGTTCAGCCTGCGTTTGTTGCAATGTAAGCGGAACAAATGTAATTATTTTTTCGACATCAACCTCAAAAATAACAGTATTTCTCCACTATTTAATTTATGTTATTATACACATAAACCTTCCTCTTCAATCACTCTATCTATTAAAAAAAACCACATCAAAATCCGTTGCGTAGTTTTAAAAATTTAAGCATACATAGGGATATAGGGACAGAGAAAGCAACTTTGTTTTATACTATGTAGTGATACCTACATACATACCTACATTTGTGTTCTGCGCATCTATATTCCGAGTGGTCAAAAAGTTTGACGCGCACTGTACGTACATATTGTTTTATTATACTCGTAGATCTCGCTAGAATACTAGTTCGCTGTAAAGTTGCAACGCGCTTATTTTAGCTCAGGTGTAGTCAAAAAGAAGATATTTATGAAATAAGGTTCTTTCAATATGCCGAAGACATATCTATATTTCTTATATTTTTATTATGTTTACTGTACAGCTACTTGTAGGAGATTTGAAGTGCAGAGGTAAGGAGAACCATCTCATATGGGTAACATGTTGAAAAACTGTCTCATCTCTAAGCACTACATAACAGTTCCAAACCTTTCCAAAATGGCGCTAGCATAGGCAAAGGATATGGTTAGGCGGAAGTAATTTTGTAAATATAACTTAAAATAACTGCTGGGAGAAAACTTGAAGGGTAATAGAATTTTTATGAACTTTATATAATACGCTTACTGATTTTTGAGTGTGTACTGATATATATATATTTAAAAAAAGGAAAAATAATGAACCCTGTTGCTACTGTAGTGCCACCATAATTTAGCACATTTTGACGGACACATTTTCATATACATAGATGTTTATCCTTACCGCTACACTCCATAATATATCTGTGTATACGTAATCTTCGATCTTTTTGACCTATGGAAGTTCTGATCAGACGGATACAATAACGTAGTCCGATGAAGCTGTGAAGGGTCGCAGGCCAATGGTGTAGTTAGTTCGAAAAAAAAGCACAAGAACCAATAAATTCAATTCTCAGAAGTACGTTATCAGTAAATATAGACCGCAATAACGACAACAAATATCGATAATAATTTCCGCTGTTGTGTTATTTTATAACAGTTATTGTTATAGACCACTTTCAATTTTTCTACTGTTGGGTAATTTGCTGTTTTGTATCGTATTATAATAACGAACGAAATACAATAATGAATATTTTTTGTTCCTCGTATGACAAGTGAGCAACGTACTCTACCTTTCACACTTGTTGGTTATTGTATAATGCTTGCTCGTTCGCACATTCTGATAATATCGGATGGTCATTACCAATTTTAATAATAATAACGGACAATAGAAATACTTAATTTACATTATTAGTTGTTGATTACCTATAATAATTTAAATGTATAAGTAACTAGCGGACCGCTCCGGCTTCGCACGGGTATAAAATATATAGCCTATGTCATTCACTGAAAAAATGATCAAAATCGATCCAGTAGTTTTGATTTATTCATTACTGCCCGTGGCCCGCACGCGTTAAATTTGAAGTAACCTCAAAAATAACAATATTTCTCCACTATTTAATTTATGTTATTATACATATAAACCTTCCTCTTCAATCACTCTATCTATTAAAAGAAAACCGCATCAAAATCCGTTGTGTAGTTTAAAAGATTTAAGCATACATAGGGATATACGGACAGAGAAAGCGACTTTGTTTTATACTATGTAGTGATTATGCAATACTATGTTAGTTTGTTAGTAGGTGTTGATTTAATTCTTTGACCATTTATTACCACTTGGGTTGGCTGGAAACTTGTTACTTCCATTACATAAAAAAAAGTCATATCCATCAATTTATAAAAGGTAATAATACTAATAAAGAAATCAGAATGATTATATTGTTGACGTGTTTCACGTTTAGAGTGTTAAAATCGATTAAGAATTTCGATACGTTAATATCCGTTTGTACCTAATTGATATAGATCGATCTTTGGTCGTGAAAGTGCGTTTGAGGCTTCGCATGTTCTGATTACGCTCGTAAAGGCGGACAGACTCGTAAAGAATTTTTTTTATGTTCGCGTCGTATCGCCACTGTTAAAATTAGTGAGACGCAACAAAGAACTCTTAAGACTATGTACACATAGTAACTGATATCCTAAATGTGAATTTGAGTTTGTTTTTTGTTCGTTACGCTTTCACTCCTTAACTATTCAACCAATCTTTATAAAATTTTGTATTCGCGCTGTCAGAGCCACAGGAAATTGATACACGGTACGTCCCATATAGAAACGAAGTCGCGACGAACCTACAAGTCGAATAGTTTTATTTTGTTATAAGAATAATTACTGATTAGTATATATTTTATATTTAAAAAAATCATCTGTCAAGTGTCAGTAGGTTTCCTGTGACATGGTTTCGTCCTACCACACAGTATATTTGTGATTTAACTATAAAAAAAAAAAAAGTTTTCTCTTACATTAATTATTGTATCCTTATTATTTGTGATTAGCTGTTCACCGCGACTTCGTCTGCGCCGCTTATTATCTGAACAATACATTTTATGTATAGAGGAAAAAACATAAGCACTACACCACTTGCCCCAATTCTTCACGGCAAGAAAATAAACATCGATGAACGCGTACTGCTTCTAAAGATCGTAATTTCTGAACACTTTGTATTAAAAGAAGTTAACGTGATAATGTTTCTATGAAATAGAACCGAGTGTACAAGAAGTAAAACCAAACTGTTGATCAAAATCTCTCTAGTAGTTTTACAGTGATGCGCGCACAACGACAGACATCTATATTTTATTTATATAGAATTTGCACTACAATCATACTGACTTTCATATTGTGTAGTATAATTTTTCTGATAGAAAAAAAAACAAATTAATTAATCTATTTAATGTTAGTATTTTTATATTTATATTAGCTGTGCAATAATTTGTTTATAGTGGACACATACCTATATATTATGGTCAAAAAGATATATGGCCCTTTAAGTAAAACCATTTTTAATGGGAGTACCTACCGCGTCAGTGCGTAGATAGAATTACTATAAAATTGTAACATAAGCCAACTTCAAAATGTTAACATAAAGCCTACTTCAAAGAATGCTGCAGAACGTCCTTGACAATAGTCTTAGATTATATTAGACATGGATTGTCATAAGTCCTACCAATATTTCAATCGATATATATTTAATATTCGATTTTGATTCTAATGAATTAAAATATTCCCTTCTTAATTAATACTTTATTTTCTAATTCGGAGGTAACAAGTATAGAGAAAAAATACCACCGAACCGAGCAGAAACTCATCCTTTTTGAAGTTTTTTTTTTAAATTCTTTATAGGTAAACGTTTTGACCACAATCTCATCTGATATTAAATGATGATGTGGTCTAAGATGGTAAGTCACGCTTAGCCTAGAGGGAGACTGTTTCTTAAGTGCAACTGCCGGAACACACCAACAGGTACTTGGCGACAGATTTTCAACTTGAGGGTGGTAGCTAGCCAGACTATTTTAAAAATATGAGTTCTAATATGTTAATGAAAAGATAAACCAGATCGAGTTTCTTGCCGGTTCTTCTCGATGACTGGGTTGTTTTCCGAACCGGTGGTAGCTTTGACGTTCATAAGCACCTTTTCAGGGCCTAAACTGAATAAAGTCATTTTGATTTTGATTTTAACGGACTTAGAAAAAGCCCTACCACCATGCTATGGTTTCATCACGATGTTTTCCTTCACCGAAAGCTCCGACTCAGTTGCTTGGATTCAAAGCTACGTCCTTCGACGCTGTGTCCAAACACACTACCAACTGAGCCATTAACGCTCAGTCTGATAAAAATAGGATTTCTTTTTCTTAATGGTACTCTAAAAAGTTTCGATATTTTATGATAATCAAAGAGTGTAAAGTGTAAACAGTATTCAAAACAGATACTAGTCAATTTTCTTACTATCTACAGAGATATCAATAAACTATACTGTTTACTCAAAATGTGATTTCCTTTGCAAATATGAACGATGATTCATTGCGTTAGTATGTAGATATAATATATAAATTAACTTTCTATAATTGTAAACAGATGAGTAAGGTCGAACATTGTTTCGTTTCCCTGACCTCGTGATAATGTAGTCTGCGAGGCACAGGATATAATTAATAGAGTCGGTTAGTACAGATCATCATTACAACAATTAATCATATACTCCAGCGTTTCCCAAATTATATGCCGCGAGCGAATATGATACGAATGGGCAACTATTGTGATAACTATCCTTCTCTGTTTGATGAAGCTGTAAAAGTCCTCCTTCCCTTCGGTACCTATATATGCGGGATTTTCGGCTATGGTTATTATAAATACTAAATACCTGAATAAATTAGGAATACCCCAGTCATTGTGACTAAAAAAAGTTAAAATTGATGTTGATGCTAAAGCTATAACGTCAAAAAATAAGAAACAAATACGTTCTTCTCCTTAAAAATTAGTACTCCTTGTATTTAAGTACTAGCGGATATCGGCGACCTCGTTTAAGTTGTTTATTGTCTTAACAATTTATTTTATCTACAGAGGAAACAATATAGAAAGAAGAAATTAAAAGCAAAAGTATTTTTTGCTTACAAAATTTATTTTAAAAAATATGTCCCCTTCCCACTTAACACATCACTGGACGCGTAGTTCTTATAAAAATCATAGTATAGTAAAACTCAACTTAATATTAGATTCCGTGTTTTTTTTAAATATCGATCAGGTATCTAAGCAGTCAAACTTGAAAAAGAAATACCGAAATCTAGCCAGTGGTTTTTTATGCGCGTATATCGGTTTGTCTTTTTTGAACATTTATGTAGTTATGCACCTTTTTACTTCATGAAAACCAAGAGGTGAGACCAGATTTTGGAAGTTTATGTTAGGTGAGTCACGGCCCCGTCACCTTTGGGAACCACTGATATTATCTATTGTTCCTACTCAATGAATAACAAACAAATAATTAAATTATTATGCTGCCGTTATTGAGATGCCCGTCGTGTATTTGCTGATAATCGGCAACCGGTGTTATCACAACACACAAACAAGCAAGCATTATACAACATCCAATAGGTGTGAAGTGAAAGGGAAAGGATTTCACAATGCTAGCACTCGAAGTCACGATATGAATAACAAATATTTATTTCATTATTTCGTTGTTGTTATAACCTGCTGTGCAAAAAATAACAGCACATAGCACAACAAAAAGAATGTTGACAACAGATTATAACAACGATCGTTGTAAAATAACAACAGTTTATTAAATTATTCATATAAGTGGCCCTTCTTTCGTAAATAAAATTGAAGTGTCTGTAATGTCAAAGAAACAGGTTTTTACCAAATAGATATGAAAGTATGGACAGTACTTAAAACAAGAAACCAATTGTTAGAGTTTTTTGTTTGTTTCCGCTAATCTCCTAAGATTTGGGACCGTTTTTACGGAATTTTAACTTGCATATAGCTGATGTTATAAGGGGTAATTTAGGTTGCTATTATTTTAGAAAAAAAAGTGGATTTCTACCTAAATATAATCTTTTTGAAGCAACGATGGCTTCGTTGTTATCGTGTTCAGACACCGCATCGTGCTACATATGTTCGAATCCTTGCGACTTAGTCGGATTTTCACATCGTGATAAAACCATAGCATTGGTGGTAGGGCTTGTTTTAAGTTCGCCTTGGTAGCTAACACCCTTAAGTTGAAAATCTGTTGCCAAGCACCTGTAGGTGTGTTCCGGCAGCTGTATTTGAGAGCCAATCCCCTCTAGGCTTAGCATGGTTACCATTTTACACTATATCGTCATTTTACGTCCGATGAGCCTGTGGTGAAATGTTAAAACCTATATGAGGTATAAAAAAATCAAATATATCAACGCAAATGGAGTCGCGAGACGCCGTTAGTATATAAAAATAAGTGAATACGTGTAGTAGGATTATTCTTTGCGTTTGCCGGTCGGTGATTATGTGGTGCTAGTTTGATGACGCGGTGTTGAGAATAGGTGTCATAGGCGACGGTGTTGGTTTACGCGTCGCGCGCTATCGTCGCCATGTAACGGAAGCTTGCGGCGCCTTATTGTGCGTCCGTCACGCAGCGCCATTGTCGTGGTCTCTTACATCCCAATGCAATCGAGTTGTGTTTACTAGGATTAATAATAACAATGAAATATCATAGATCGCAAGAAGTTTCGCGTATCACTCCAGGTGTTAAATAGAGGTCTGCCGTAGTGCACGCAACACGCAGAATGTAATTGATAAATTTCGATCAAATTCAGGATAACTTAATTTAATTTAAAGTTATTATAGTTTTAAGAAACTACAATTTTTATAAGCACCACACCTTCAGCAGCTTCAGCCTCCAGCTATGTGTGGAGTGGGGTAAGCTGTGTGGTGCACACGCGTATGTGAGGGAAAAAAAAATGTAATATTGTTTATAAATAAATTTTGTAAGCAATGTATGTTTCCCTTTTCATTTTTTTTTGTTCTGTACGTAAAATGTATTGAGATAATAAATAACGCAGACGCAGTCGCGGGTATCAGCTAGCTTTGAACTAAAGTATACTTATGAAGTTAAAGGTTAAAATAATTTTGCTAAATAACAGCAGCCCTGCCCTATTTAATGTATAATATATCCTGTGGGACGTTTACTCTTACGCCAACTAAGTTTAATTAATGGCGGAGTATAACGTGTTGTCACGATCGAACACAGTTATGTATACTTATAAAGTATTATTTATAACCAACGGTCGTCCCGAGGTCCAAATTCGTAAGTAAATCGTTATGTTTTAAAGTTTTAATACATAAGTACAAACAGCCTTATATATACCTGAATAGTAGTGAATATTGGCTAAAACCTCTATATATATGTGAAGGAAGATATAATTTTCTTTAATTTTAATATTATCACAATATAGACAGCCGAAACCACAGATTGATATTTTGGTGATGTGTGGTAAAATTATAATCTGTGGAGAAACTGCTGTCATCATAAAATAAAATGATAGAGTTCTACCGTTGTGCGCGCATCACACCAAAACTAATGGATAGATTTCAATATTTTTTTAAATCTCACTTTGTAAACACTTTGTCCTTATTTAAAGAAAAATCAAAATATCTTCATGTAGTACAAAGCTATTAAAGTTTTAATAAATACTTTTTATAAGCACTACGTGTTCATCTATGTATGGTTTCTTGCCGATGAGAAATGGGGCAAGCGGTTCGTTGCGCATGTGCTAGTCAACGCAGACGAAGTCGCGGGTATCTGTTAGTTTTTTTATAAAGGAAAGATGGCATAGAAAACAATCCATCGATTTTGCATATCAGATGTTTTTTTTTAATATCTCTTAGTATATTAAAGGCTTCAGTGAAGACTTTAGTAATTAAAAGAAAATGCTTGTGGTTGTATCAAAACAGTAGCAACTGCTTTTAGTAAAAGGCATGTTGTGACCTGAAATTGGTATTGCGGTTAACGCGATAGATACACTACATTAAAAGGTTGAATATTAGACGGTTGACCGCAGAATATACCGTGTATTGGAAATATGACTCCAACCTCTCTTTTGTAATATTCCAAGTAGAATAACGTTCCTATGTCTATTTCTTTGCATGCCTAGTAGTAAGTAGCCTTTAGACTATAATTGTTTACGATTTGATGTTATTTTATCATACTTGTTAGTAGCATAGGCTATATAAGAACATTTAGATAAGATGTGTGTGAATAAAAAAAAGCGAAGTGATAAGAATATTTTTTGAATTATAATAAATAGCATCTGTAACGGACAAGTTAAAGGTCCTTATTAACCCTTAAATGCATATTGTTGCCGATTGTCTACATTCCACTTCCATTTAATTTTATTCAAAAACATGAGTGTATGCGTTTTCGAAAGCATGTTTAAACTTTAGAAAATAACCTTACGTGTAAAAGAAAAAATTGACATTTCTTTTGGCGGGTAAGTTATATTTTTTTTTTTTGTTTTATTTTGTAATTCGTTTCAAAATTCACAATCATCAAAATCACACTTTTACAAACTTACATTTACTTACACTTACATTTTACAAACTTTTGGATTTGGAATGGTAAGGCAATTTCGCTAAAAAATTTCGCGGGAAGAATGTTTACCTAAAAAAAAGGATGTGAATGAAATTTGTGTAGAAAAATATTCTTGTTGAGAAATTAAAGAGGAAATAGAAAGATTTATTACTATTTCTAAACCGAATTCAAAAAGGAAGGGTTCTCAATTCGGTTGTATTATTTTAAATGCTTGCTATCCTCAGAACTTCGTTATTTATAAACTGTTCTGATAACTTCTTTTTCTATTGGAACCTTGCACCTTGGATTTCGAAGATACACCGGTGAACTTCTCGAAATCGAATAGAAGATGTACGAGTATATTGATAGGTTTACGGCAATCCAAGAATAGGTAGGCACCTAATTATGGTCTATAGATATTCTGGGGATTATTTTATATTTTTTTTGTAGTCGGGTTTTATTTATTATATAATAAAATAATTATTAAAACTTTAAAAGTACGTAATGTGGATTTCGCAGTATTTGTAAACTTCATTGCAATATAGGTTTCTTCAGTTTTGAAGTGACTGCTGTGACAAAAACGTCGGTGACCACCGAGAGTTAAGTAATCCATCTGCAGTCGTCGCTGTTATGTCTTTTTATAAGTTTTTTAGCCTTTTACCTCAATCTCACCCGATGTTAAATGACGATGTGGTCTGAGATGGTAAACACACTAATCCTAGAGGAGGAGTCTGGCTCTCAAGTGCAGATGCCGTAACTCATCTATAGATGTGGGTAGCGATAGATTTTCCAACTGAGAGTGGTAGTTAGCTAGGCGGACTTAGAAAAAGACTTGCCACCATCCAACACAGTTAGTCTTCGTCTGTACACTCCTTCGAAGCCGGGGTGGGGCAACTTGTTTATCTATAAATAAGCGAAGATATTTTGGCAGTATCTTTTTCTGCTCGGGTTTCTAATAATTTTCTTTATATCTTGTTTTGTTTAGTTGTTACTATCGAGCTTTAGTGTTATGAATGAATAAAATTGATATAGTTTTTTTTTCTATACCATATATTGAATCGAAACATTTATTTATATCTTAGGTCATACTCATGACCCTTACGTCTACTAATCTACAATATTTGTACGGTCGTTGTTATAGAAATCGCTATATTACTGAAATTTTAAAAAGGTTATTGATTATGGTTGAATTACGACCATTAGACGATCACTAATAAAAATTATTTGATCTAGGAACGTCCTTTACAACGTAACATACTAACTAATTTCTTACTCAATTGGGTGACTTTCATTGATTCATGTTCTTCACCATATATCGTCAATATATCGTAGATGCCAATTTTATTTACCAATGAATCAACACTTGCATTAAACATAAATATTTTTAGCCTCGAATGTTCCATTCCAAGTGGAGGACACACCTATTTAGATAAAAAGTGACACATATAAACTGAATAATTCGTGGGATGAAATGTATAATTTGATTACAGGCATCTACTGTATGACGTGACTTAGGGACATGTCTATGATGAAGTCTATGACTTATATAACTATTGACTACATTGCTGTTTGTTATTTTATAACAATAAAGGAATATACGATTACATGGTTACAAGAACAATCTGTAGTCGTCGAGTAAATAGCCCATCGATAAACCGTCCTGAACACCGAATTTTTATGGTTGACCTCTCTACAAAAGAAATTTGGCCCAAGTCCAACCGTTGCAGGTTATGCGGCAACTTCCTAATTTCTGGAAATTACATAATTCATACGATTCACATTGAACATTGATTCTTCAGATTTGTTGATATTGATTTAATAAACATGTCAGTGTAAAACTTACTACAATAAAAGTAATATTTCAAAGATTATTTATGAAATTGGGTGGTTTGCTCTGTAATAATTAGAGCAATTAAAAGAGATAACAAAACTGAACCGTCTATTTCCTTTTCTACTCACGTTATTGTACTAGCTATTGCCCTCGACTTTGCTCACGATAATGTGTATTTGACTTGTCCTTCGGAAACAGTACTTTTTTATAGATGAAAAGTACTCTATAACCTTACGCCTCACAATATATATATATGCAAAATTTAATAATTATCGAAATCAAAAATACTTTATTTAATTTAGGTCCTCAGAATGCGCGTATGAACGTCTAAACTGCTGCCGTTTAGGATAAAAAACCCAGTCATCGGTAAGAACCGGCAAGAAACTCGACCGGGTTTTGTATTTCATAATTCCTATTTACACAAACCTACATAGTTACATTCGTTTTTGGCAGTTGCATAATGAGGGCGTCATTTCCAGACATCACCAGAAATCGTTAATGCGTTTTGTGATTTTCCAATAAAATCTAATACTATTACCCAAAAACACTGGTACTGGTCTTAGCGAGCCCTAAATAAGAGATGACCAATTTGTCATTGTTTCAGTCGGTTAAGGAATGAAAGCGTAAGAAACAAATTCGCGTTTGCAATTATAATATTAGTTAGAATTTCACATTAAGATGAATTTTTGTTAAATTCTCTTCATATGTTAAGATTCATCAAAACCTTTTAGGCAACGGAAAGTGCCAAAGAAAGTAAACATACCACAGTTATGCACCACGTATTCTAAGGATTTCACAGTTTATGGGTATACTAACGCACCTGAAGTCATGTATATTGATCATAAGGATTAGCTATGTTTAAAATCCTTGCTTTCTTGACGTAATTCATTAAACACAACGTATACTTATATATAACTAACAATCCGCCCCGGCCTTGCCTGGGTGCGGTGTATTAACGTGACGTCATAAATGTCGATACAGCCTTTTATTTTTGCGTGTGATTTTTCTCTGTGATGTATTCTAACATAAGTATTTATTGAAATAGTATACTGTTGTGGTCAATTGTAGTCTACTTTAAATGTCAAGTATGGACAAGAAATAATACTCTAATGATCTAAAAAGCGTCCCAAATAACCAATTATTTATTAAAGATATGTAAAACGTAAAAACAATTTTTGTGATTTATCCTTAGGAAATAGACGGACAACGTGCGTTTTTTTGTAGGCATTTTTAAAACGTAATATATTATTTATGAAGTTAAACTTCTTATGGGAGCACTTTGAAATTCTGTTTCGCAACCATTTTGTGTGATGAAAAGAAAAATGGTGTGGGTAAACACTGTATCGGGTATAGTGTTGAAAAAATCGGTCCTCGTCCGATCAAGTAACGTCAGGCGCCGTTAGTGCTGGGATGACTGACCGCCTGGGACCACCACGTGACGTTGGCTTTTTGTTGCATTTTTTAATTTAAATGTTTCCCTGTAATACAAAAGTTTCACTTCTGTCATGTGTCTTTAGGACACAACCTGTTTTTTTTTACCAATAAATTAGTTAAGTGGCGATGCTGTCAAAGAACACTACGGAAACCGCGCTGTTAATTACAACTGCTAGAATATTTAACTAGGATGTGTGAACCGCTTGGGTGACACCGCGTGACGTTGGCTTTTTGTTGTACTTTTTATAAAGAAGTTTTCATTTCTTTCGTGTCATCATAAGCACACGCACACACTTTTTTGTATCTCGTAAAATTTAGCCAACGTTACCAATGTAAACACCCGAAAACACATTACGACTTCATTAGAATACATATACATTTCTATAGTGTATATAAATATATTATACATGTATTTGACATCGAACCTTCCAGAAGAAATTCCCTAAACGATCGTGTCTCAAATCCGTTATGCAGTTTAGAAGAACCGTGAGAACACAAAGTAAGGAAAAACGTTTTTTTTTTAAATAATATTTATACGTTTTTCAGATATACATAAAAATCACATGTGATTTATTGGAATAATTATATTCGTCTGAAATCGAGAAATGATATGGCAATAGTGAGATGAATGCGCGATCGATTTTAAATCACTCCGCACACAGACTCTCTGACACGACCCTGACCCTAGAGATTCCCCCGGAACGCGTATTCGGCTTTATTAAGCGATTTCGATGACGTCAGTATTCTCGATTAAAGTTATTTCAATGACGTTGCCGAACGTGACGTCAAATGCTGTTGAATATTCTGTCTCTAATATAACAATCCAACTTATTAAATAATATTTGTTTAGTTTTTCTATTTTATTACAGATGAACAAATACTTGAACGATGTTTCAATAAATTGGACAGTTAACATTTCTTCTTTTAAAATGAAACTTTTTTACATTACAAATTTTTTCATCCATCTATCGCATGTCGCATTATACCCGGCCGTGTAGTAGGAGTAAAGGGAAAGGCGCTCGGAAGAGTAGTCAAGGCCAATATCGCGGCGCCCATGGCTCAATTCAAAATGATTCAATAATTGAAATAAATATTTCTTTTTATATTTTTTTTAAATACTACGATCCGTAAAAGAATTTCACTCGCGTCGTGGTTTCATAAAACTACACCATTATTTTTTCCTTTTGTAAACGTACAATCAGGCACACTATTAAATATTCTGCATTAATGTTGTGTTCTAGAACATTCTAAATATTCTTATAAGTGAAAAGTTTTACATTTCAAGTTAAACCCTAGATGTAATCGAGTGGCATTTGAACTTGGTGCTGCGTAAACATATTGTTTCAGAAAAAAAATTCTTATTTGAATAACATAATTGTGTTTTTTTTATATTTAATTTTTTTATAAGCTTACCTGAGAATAATTCTGATGAATCTATAAATTAATTTTAATTCATTCGTTCATTCAGACACTAAACCTCGAGTTTCGAGATTTCTTCATACAAAAGTACTGAATAATAATGTATAGATGTATAATGAAAATATGCATTATCCCCCAAGATATTTGTAAAAATACGTAATAAATCCAATTAATTATCAATTACTTTACGGCGAATTCTCACAGTGTTCACATAAAAACACTCTTACTCGTGTCTTACGTCTACAAATAGAATAGGTGCTTACGATAATAAATAACAACTCGGTTCAATATTTCAAAAGGATAGTGTAACACATACTAGGTGCATATTAATAGATTGGATATGTTAACACGCTGTCGTGATGGTTTACTGACAAGCTGTGAAATTGAATATAAGTAATAATTTAGAAAATTCCAACCATGTTTCGGTATGTTACTTATTTTGGTTTTATATCTACTTCTATATACATATGACCTTACATTTGTAATTGGCATTTTGTCGAACTGGCCACTTTGATCTCTTCTTTATTTTTTTCGCTCTGTCACGGTTTGTGCACTAGCCAGCGTCAAGTAACAAGATTTTGCCAAGTGTTTTGCGATAATTATAATGTTCTAATAAGATGGTGGTTTCCTTGTTAGAACTTTTCATGGAGTTTTGGTGGCATCTCAGAATGCATGCTCCGTGGTATTATTTCCCATCCACTTCACTTGTGCATAATAACCGAACTATATTACGTAAAATACCACCAATATTACAAAATATAGAGTCTAATAACAGAAGATTATTTGGGGTGCGATGTCAGGGACCGGGGTGCGATGTCAGGGACCTCCTCGTGGTGCACCCCGGGCAACGTCGGTTCTGTTGACCGGCGGCTGACTCCTGACCTGGATGTGGTATGTGCGCAGCGCATCCAGTACCGGGCTGGGGCGGATGAGGGCTCAGTTTGAGCCCCAACGGCCCAGTCCCGGATAGCGGCCGGCGGGGCTGGTGTTTCAACACTGGCCTCGGCGGGCGCACTGCAAACTCGACGTAGGTAGGGAGCTACTATGAAAGCAAGGTCGAAAAAAGTATTACCCCAGGAGGGTACCTCCCGCTCCGCGGGGGGAGAATCCCTCCCCAGGTCTCACGGCCTGGGCAGCCCCTCGTTCTCTGGGGGGGGCAAAACTTTGCGTTCCATTAGGACTACACGGACCCGAGCGACCCAAAGGAAAACTGATTCTCCGGAAAATACGATGACCACGGCAAGCTCTAGGACCACGGAAGATGATGAAAACTCGAAGACCAAGGCTACTCTTAAACGGATTACCGATTTGCCTGCGGAACAGGCAGAGAGCAGCCGACCAGTGCTGGAGACCCTCTCTGAGGAGGGCAGCGAGGAGAGTCCGGCGCGGATGCACACGGCGAGCGAAGGCGAGGGGACCCCCGCCGACGCGGACGCCGAGGCCGTCGCCGAGCCGGACCCCATACCTCGCGCGCCGAACCCATCACCACAGCAGAGGTCGCAGTCTCCGGGGTCGGAGGCGGAGGTGACGGGCTACTGCACCCCGGTAGCGAAAAAGAAGAAGGGGCGAGGCAGACCGGCCACGACCGGGGAGTTCGTCGGTCTGGCCGCGGCTAAGGCGCTGGAGGAGCGCCTCAAAAAAGAGGATCTCCGACGCAAAGCGGAGGCGGAGTTAGAGGCGCAGGCGGCCCGCGCTCGGAAAGAGAGGTCCGTCAAGAAACCAATTGTGGTCCCAACTAACACCCGGGACCAACCCTTGACGGACCTCCAACAGAGGATTTTGGCCGACGTTGACGTGGTGGTCAACGTCGGCAAAAAGTCGGGCCACCTTCAGGGCCCGTTCATACGGGCACTCAATGATGCGGCCGCATCCATCACGGATGCGGTCAACGAAATGTGTGCCCGTAAGGAGACTGACGAGCTCCGGAGGGTGCAGGCGGCACACGACAAGCTCGCGGAGGCAAATGCCAGACAGGAGCGCGAGCTGGAGGAAGTTCGGAGGAAACTCGCGCTCCTGGAGGTAGAGCTCTCCAAGCTCCGCGAGCGGAACGTGGCCACATGCTCGACCCCTCTGGAGCCGATGTTGACCCCGCCCCCGGCAAGATTGGAGGATCTGCCTCCTCTACCGCAGAGGAGACCGCGAGCTGAGGGGCCTCCTCCCTTCAACGCCGAGGCTAAATTTGAGGTCTTGGCGCGCTCAATAATGTCGCAGGTGGGCGACATGTTGAGCGCGCGCCTCGAGGCGTTGGAGGAGAGGCTCCTCCCCGAGAGGAGCATGCGGCCACCTCTGGCCTCCGACAGGGTGGCTGTGACGGCGGTCGAGCCAGTGGCGGCGATAGCCGGGACTGGAAGTCCCACCGAGCCAGCCACATCGCAGCCGCAACCGCCGCCGGCGAAGAAAAAACAGAGGGGGGCCAGAAAAAGGCCCCAGAAGAAGGTGAAGCCCAAGCCTGTCGCCGGCGGTGGGCAACCCCCTGCACCCGGACCGGCAGATTATGGTTGGGTGCAGGTGGGCAAAAAGGGGAGGCCGGCGAAGCCGGCCAAGCCTAATAAAAAGAAGAAGGAGCAGGCCTCCAGGAGGGACAACGTCCTGAATCTCCGCGCCCCGAAGACGTCAGCAGTGACGATTACGCTTAAGTCCGGGGCGCGGGAGGCGGGACTGTCCTACCTGGAGGTCCTGCAGCGAGTGAAGAAGGAGGTCAAGGTCACGGACCTTGGCATCGAGGGAATCCGGTGGCGCAAGGCGGCCAATGGTGGCTACCTTTTCGAGGTGCCTGGTGCCACCAGCGGCGCCAAGGCGGATGCCCTCGCCGCCAAGGTCCGTGAGGCGGTTCCTGAAGGCGTTGCAGTGTCCAGGCCCATCCGCTGTGCCAACGTGCGGATCTCGGGCCTGGACGAAGCGGTCACAGAGGAGGAGGTCATCGCCGCAGTCGCGAGGGCTGGAGACTGTCCACCGGACCATATTAGAACGAACGGCGTCCGCCCCGGTTTGAGGGGCCTCTGGGCGTCCTTCGTTTCATGTCCGGTGGCGGTGGCCAAGCGGCTGGGCGATGGCCGCCGAATTCTTGTAGGATGGGTCTCGGCGCAGGCACAGGTCCTGCCTCCCCGTCCCCTCAGGTGCTTTAAATGTTTGAGGGAAGGCCACCTGGGGGGATCGTGTTCGTCCCCGGTTGACTGCACCGACCTTTGTTTCCGGTGCAGTCAACCGGGACACAAGGCCGGCGGGTGCACGTCCCAGCAGCACTGCGCAGTCTGCGCAGCGGCTGGGAAACCCGCCGGCCACAGAATGGGGAGCGGGGCCTGCGGGAGGCCTGCGCCGCCTGCGAGGCAGGCGAAAAGAAGGAGGGGGAGGAGGGGGAAAAAGCCCCAAGCTCCCCCGGAGCCGTTAGGGGCCGTTGGGGCCAGGACGGCACTGCTGGAGGAAGTTGAGTGTCCCTAATGGCGGCACTCCGCTTCCTCCAGGGGAACCTCAACCACTGCGCCAGGGCCCAGGATTTACTATTCCAGAGCATGGCGCAGTGGTTGATCCACGTCGCTGTGATGGCCGAGCCGTATTTCATCCCGCCCGACGATAACTGGGCGGGTGATCTCGACGGCTCGGTGGCCTTAGTTTCCCAGGCCGCCGCCGGCTCCCCCCCCCTCTCTAACATCTTGAGGGGGAGGAGATACGTAGCGGCACATCACAGCGGCGTAGTGGTAGTGGGGGTGTACGCACCCCCAAGTATGAGTCTCGCCGACTTTGAGGGATTCCTCGGGGACCTGCAAAGCGTCGTAAGTCGCAGCCACCCTCACCCCGTCCTAGTGCTCGGGGACTTCAATGCCAAGTCTACGGCTTGGGGTTCCCCGGCCACGAACGTCAGGGGTAGGGTGCTGGAGGAGTGGGCCATAACATCGGGCCTACTCCTCCTGAACAGGGGGTCCGTTAACACGTGCGTGCGACAGCAGGGCGGGTCGATAGTGGACCTAACGTTCGCTAGCCCTGCTCTAGCACGCCGTGTTCGGGGCTGGAGAGTCCTTGAGGGGGTGGAGACGTTGTCGGACCATCGTTACATACGGTTCGACGTCTCCACCCAGACCTCGGACGGACCAGCCCGTAGGACCCCCGTGGCGGAAGGACCGCGTTGGGCCCTGAAGCGCTTAAACATCGAGGCGCTTCAGGAGGCCGTCGTCGTGCAGGCCTGGGTGACAGGAGAGTCACCGGACAGACCTGCCGACGTCGACCTGGAGGCGGAGTCACTCCGAGCGGACGTGACGAAAATCTGCGATGCGGCGATGCCCCGGATTAGGGGGCCGATCCCCGCCAAGCGTCAGGTGTACTGGTGGACCGCCGAAATCGCGCAGTTGCGCGTAGCGTGCACGGCGGTCCGTCGCCAGTACACCCGTCAGCGACGCAGGCGGGGCCGCTCGCAGGTCACGTCCGCAAGGGAGGCCGAGCTCTACGAGGGGTACAGAGCAGCCAGATTGGCGCTCCGTAGAGCCATAGAGCAAGGAAAGACCCTTGCTCGGGAGGAGATGCTCGAGACGCTCAGTCGGGATCCGTGGGGGCGCCCTTACCGCGTAGTACGCGGTAAACTACGCCAGGGCGGCCCCCCGGTAACCCAGAGTCTCGAGCCAGATCTCCTCCACGAGATTCTGGCTGCTCTGTTCCCTTCAAGGACAGAGCATATGCCTCCCACGATGGCTCCGCCCACGCCCAACGCGGCTGGCTGCGGCGAGGACGACGTGGTCCCCGAGGTGACCCGGGAAGAGTCGAGGGCGGCGGTGAAACGCCTTCAGGCGAAAAACACCGCCCCAGGACCCGACGGCATACCTGGCCGAATCTGGGTCCTGGCTTACGAGGCCCTCGAGCCCCGACTACTGCGGATCGTCACCGCATCGCTTCAGCAGGGCCGGTTTCCGACCATCTGGAAAACCGGCCGTTTAGTCCTGCTGAAGAAGGAGGGGCGCCAGGCGGACAGTCCGTCCGCCTACCGGCCCATAGTGCTGTTGGACGAGGCGGCAAAGCTCTGCGAGCGAATAATCGCAGGCCGCCTCGTCCGGCACTTAACAGGAGTGGGGCCGGACCTGGCGGATAACCAGTTCGGTTTCCGTCAGGGGCGCTCCACCGTTGATGCGGTGATGTCAGTTAAAATCCAGGCGGAGGAAGCATTTGCCCGGGGTGAGGTGGTTTTGGCGGTGTCGCTTGACATCGCCAACGCCTTTAACACCTTGCCCTGGGCCTGTATCGAAGAGGCACTCCGGTATCATGGAGTGCCTCGCTACCTCCGCCGCGTAGTCGGGGCGTACCTCTGCGAGAGGTACGTCACCTTCCCGGGTCAGGGAGGGAGGTTGAGTCGGCGAGACGTGGTATCCGGTGTTCCGCAGGGGTCTGTCCTGGGCCCCCTCCTGTGGAACATCGGATACAATTGGGTGTTGCGCGGTGTGCTCCTCCGGGGCGTCAGCATAGTTTGTTATGCTGACGACACTTTAGTGTTATCCCGGGGGAAGACGCACCGCGCGGCCGCGATCCTGGGAACAGCAGGAGTCGCTCAAGTCGTCGGTAGCATCCGGCGTCTGGGACTAGAGGTGGCGCTTAGTAAAACCGAGGCCCTGTTTTTTCACGGGCCTCGGAATGCGCCACCCGCAGGGTCCCAGATCGTCGTGGGAGGCGAGTCCATCGCTGTCGGGTCGAGTATGAGGTATCTCGGCCTCCTCCTCGACAGTCGATGGACGTTCGTGGGACACTTCCGGCAGCTGGCCCCCCGTTTAATGGGAGCGGCGGGCGCGTTAGCCCGTCTGCTTCCCAACTTGGGGGGGCCCAACTCCGCCTGCCGGAAGTTGTACCTAGGGATCGTGCGGTCCATGGCCCTATACGGGGCACCCGCATGGGCGTGTGGCCTGACGGCCGTTGGCAGCGCCCAGCTGCGAAGACCGCAGCGCGCGATGGCCGTCAGGGCCATCCGCGGGTACCGCACGATCTCCTTCGAGGCGGCCTCCCTTCTAGCCGGATCCCCACCCTGGGACCTGGAAGCGAGAGCCCACGCGTCTCTGTATCAACGACGCGTGGAGGCGCTGGAGCGGGGCCGGAGACTCGCACCTCGGCAAATCGAGGTGCTCCGGTCCCAGCTCCACCAGGTCCTAGTCATCGAGGAATGGGAACGACGACTTGAGCGACCGAGCTCGGGCGTGGCTACCATAGGAGCCATTCGGCCGGTTTTGGCTGAATGGCTCACCAGGCGGCATGGCACCCTGAGCTTCCGGCTGACACAGGTGCTGTCGGGGCACGGCTGCTTCGGCAGCTACCTGTGTCGTATCGGCCGGGAGCCAACGCCAGGGTGCCATCATTGTGGCTGCGCAGAAGATCGTGCGCAGCACACTCTTGAGGAGTGTGCCGCCTGGAACGAGCCACGTCGCGAGCTCGTCGCGGCCATAGGCCCGGACCTCTCGCTCTCGACCGTCATCGTCAAGATGGTCGAGAGCGAGGCCGGGTGGATCTCCGTCGCCTCGTACTGCGAGCGAGTCATGCTCGCGAAGGAGGCGGCGGAGAGGGAGAGGGAGCGGACCACCCGGCTCCCCTCCCGCGGTCGACGAACACGGCGGCGACGGGTCGGCGACGACCTCATGCCGCCGTAAAAAGGGCCTGTGGGCGACGGGACGGGCGGGCACGTCCGTCGCCCTGAGCAGAGTTAAACTGCACAGGCCCGCGTGGTGGAGGCGCTTGTGCCGAGCGACTCCCACAGTTCGTCGGGGGGGGCTTAACACCCTCCCCCCCCTGAGGGGTCTGCCATTTTGACCCCTCAGACCGCAGACGGGGCCCCTGTTGAGGGGCCGACACCTGTCGGGGAGCAGAAGTAATGCCATTAGCAGTTCCTGCTCCCCGGCCCAATAGGTGTGTGAGGCACCGTGGGGTTTTTAGTCCGTGGAACTCGGACATAACCCACCCCCCGCTGCCCGACGGGGTGGGTATCCGTTACGGATTTTCCCCACGTAAAAAAAAAAAAAAAAAAAAAAAAAAGATTATGAATAAAATATAAAAACCACTACATGACAGACTATAAGATCCCGCTAAAAACTCCTACTTTGATCTCATATATCAGGCGTTGGGTTAGGAATTCCAAAATCAAATTTAGGCTTGTGGATTTGTGTCTCTAATTTAGTGATTCATTTGTTATCCCGCCATTTGCTTTTTCTTTGACATCGTTCTTTTCGTAAAACGGAAAACTTTAAATATATCACATTATTTATGAATACAAATTTAACTGCTGCAGAAACAACTCGAAGGATTAATTATGTGTACGGAGAAGCTACTGTAAAAGAAAATACGGTACGGTTTTTATTCCAAAGTTTTCATTCTGGAAATGTCGACCTACGAAATAAACCCCTTGGACGGCCGTCAACTCTAGTTGATTACTATAACTCCCCGGACATTCCTTTAATAGATTATGATTTTTTTCGGCAATTTCTTGCAAGAAGAAATATTCAATTCCGATGAGGCACTCCATACCGTCTTCAAAGATTTAACTGACTCTCGCTCCCACAATTTTTTTAGCAATGTGATTCCATTGAACTACATGTAAAATGGCGAGATGGCATTGATAATACTGCGATTGATTAAAATATTTTTAGTTTCTCTTCTTAAATACCTGGCCGTTATCTGAAATAGAAATTATCACGATATCTTCGTGTAGAATAAAGTTATTAAACTTTTTGGGAACTATGATTTTTATAAGCACTGACAAAACAAATTTTTTGAGCAAACTGTGTTTTTGTTTTTGATTTCTTAACGTTTTTTTTCTTCGGTATATAAATATATTGTTAAGATAATAAACAACGCAGACGAAATCGTAGGTCTTAGCTAGTTTAATATACATTTTTTTATAATTCTGTGACTTAGAAATGTGAGTTGTAAGTTGAATCAGTGGAATAAACTTAAACCTTGTTTTTTCTGAGGTACCAAATTTGGATTTTTTGTGTAATTGTTTTTGTTAATTCATTATAGGTCTCTAGGCATTTGACCATAATTTTACCTGATGTTAGCGGACAACACGAATGAGAACGTTACGATACTAAACTTAAAAAAAACCTCTGTGCTCTTTGTGCTATTTTTTTAATCAGAGGGTGTGAAGAAAAGACTAGAAAATTACACTTAAATTTCACATTTATTAAAACAAGCCTTTATATTTCGTTTCGCAGATATTTTTGGTCTGTTTACGATGACGTTTTCGTTTACGCGGGCGGGTGTGGTTGTAGCCTTGTTGTATAATGTTTTGCCGTCATAAAGCTGTAGTTTCGGGACAAAGATAATTCAGAAACCAATTAGAACCGATAGAGTCGCAGGTCAAGTTAGACAGCTACTATTGCGATCTTTAAGTGAAACTTTTTTACATTACTTTCAATTTTTTCCCTCCATCTATTGCATGTCAAATCACAGCCGGTAAGTAGGGTCAAAGTGGAAGCGCTCGGCAGAGCAGCCAATTCCAATGTCGCAGCATCCTTGGCTCAATTCAATATGACTTAATGATTTAAATAAGTACACAATACTTATTTCAGTTATTACTCAGTCTTAAAAAAATAAAAAAAACGCGATTTATTACCCTAAATCGAATAATTTTCCGAAAATTTTCAGTTAGATGCCTATGATCCGAAAAAGTTTCACTTGCATCGTGCTTTCTTAAAACCACACGATTTTTGTCATTTTGACTTTTACGGTAAATATAAACCATAACGAAGTTGATACACTGACAGTTGAATGGGCTTTTAAAGTAAACTAGTTCTATTGTGACCTTAAACTATGCAATTAGGCTAATAAAAATTTGCCCGTTATACGCACAGCTGAATTATTATTATATGTTGTATAGTTTTGTCTATTTATTGCTATTGCACTGTACAAAAAATATATGTACCCACTGAATACAAAATTAATAATGAAACAGTGGAAGAGTTTTAGGAACGGATTTTAGTATTTTTGGTTTTTAGTTTTTATTCAGAAACTTTTGTGCATTGATCTTATATTTTGTAATATTGGTGGCATTTTAGATAATGTATCTAAGTTATCTTGCATAAGTTAAGGGGATTAGACATAATGAATTATTTGCATAATTAGAAAAAAAACCATTGAAATATCGCCCAAATGTGCGTTTATGATCTAATTTGTCTTAACTTTTGTGTTTATATTATGAAGTATTTTCTTGAACACTTTGTAGTACTCTGTGTCACTCGCTGAAAGTCATATCAATGTAAATTACAATATAAAACAATATTCCACGTTACACAATATATGTACTACTAGCTGATACCGGTGAATACGTCCGCGTGGAATTTATAAAAAAAAAATGTCGTATAAAGGTATGCGTGGGATACGAGCGATTCTGGACACTGCTTCTTTAGTTTATTATATTTGCGCGAAACTCTATTTTTTTTTCTAAAATAAAAGTACTAAGACTAAGTTACTCATAACATCAGTAATTTACGATTGAAAGGCTCGTCAAAATCGGCCCTTTCGAACGTTTCGAAGATTCGCCGGAACGAACAGACAGAGAGACATTAATTTTGGTAAAATTAGTTCTTTGATATAAGTATCGTATATACCTTTATATCATTATAGACTTTTAGTAATAAACTGTTTTGATATCACAAACAGACTTTTGTATTTAATTTATTACATACAAGGTAAATAGTATGGCTATAGACAAAATGTTGATTAATCCACCATCCAAGACTTTGTGTGCGTTACTTTAAAAAATAATAATAGCATTAAAATATAGTTTATAAACTCTTAGAAATATAATTTATCAAATTCATTTGACAAATTGACTAAAATCCTTAAACGTAGCAGTTGTCGTAATAATAACAACTACCATAAAAATATTTTATCTTCTTATATGTCCTTGCATAAAAAAATACATTTTCAATAATACAGTGTACAAAGTCTATGAAGAAGTTATAAATTAGAAGCAATTAAAAAAACAATGTACAATTCTTTAAAATGTTTCGCTTCATACTTTTTATTTTATAGAGTTAATCGATTTGGTGTAGGAGAAAATTATTTATTAGAGCCCCACAAAATTTCACCTGCATGGTCAGTATAAATAAGAGAAGGTGTTTATAAAATAAGAAGAGACCATAAAAGGAAAATTAAATTAAACATTTAATTTTTTTTTTCTAGTTGAGGCCAAAGAAACACAAAAGAATAGATCAAATTTGAAAGGTAAAAACTACTACAAAAATAAAGCATGCGATATAAAGTGCAATGTTGGCCTATGTCAGTTCTTGCTAGTGGAAAATTACAATTTTGACGATGAATTAAGCGTCCACCTATGCGTGGAACACTGAAGGGTATTTCTTGAAGGGAATCTGGAAATTATATGGAATCACTTAATTTGAGATATTCACTTTTATTAAACAGAGACTTCATGTCTATTAATAATTCGATTGTTTTACATTTCCGATACTTCATCAAATTCAACGTGGTGGTGGTGGTATATATAATTTTATACTACAGAAGTAGTTAATTTATACGTAACAACGAGCCGAGATTTATAATTATACTTAAGTAATTATGCATTTTAAAACTACGTAAACACCGCTTCAACGCATCCATCACTCTCGTCGTAGCTTTTGTAGCGGTTTATTTTTCTTTAAATTACGTTCTTTTTTTTTTTTTTTAAACCGTTTCGACGTTCTGAATAACTGTAAAATGAGTCGAGACAATGTGTCTAGTAAAATTCGTCAGCGTTGGCATCTCTCCATGCGTATCATTACGTTTTGACACGAAATGAAATGCTTACAATATCGACACGTTTTTATTTTACTATCCATCCACCGTTTAATATTATTTGACGGCGCGTCCCACCCACGGTTTATGATCGTATCGATTATGTACGTAGGTTACATCTGCTAATAATTCAGCGGTAATTGAATACTGTTTACAGTGGCTTGGTTGTTTGTTAAACAGCGTATAGTCGTTCCTTTTTCTTAATTTATACTTATAATAATGTTACATTGCATACGAACCTATATACCTGAACTGTAGGTACATTATATAATACGAAAACCTAAACAGTTGACTGCTGCTACTTCATTAATAGTTCGTTCGCGGATTGTAAAACCATTATCGGTTCTCGTCGATCCTTGAATTACTAACGTTCAAATTAATTGTAGTTGCATTTTTGTGCACAAAATTTGACAGTAATGACACTATTGACGTTAGGTCGGGTTACATTAAATCATTCTTCACGAGCCCAATCAACCTCGAGCTTGTTTGCCACGAGCCAAATATGGTACCGGCGGATTTGCACACGCGTGTTATTTAGCAAGCACAGGATGACGCATTAAATATTGGTATGCTTTTTTAAATATTGCTATAGCCTTCGTTGACGAAGCAGTTAAGTATTCGGTTGTATGGGACAAGAGTAATACTACATTTTCAGAATTTTTATTATGTGTTATCCAAAAATTCGTTATTTAATTTCTCGGGTTATAACATTTCACCCTTTAATATCTTTCAGAATACACAATATTGAGCAACGCTAAAGATCTACTTAAATTTGAATACGCTCGTATTAAAAATGAAAGTAGGTATGTCGTGAGTAATTCGTATCCGTCACGCAAAAATTGTAAGTCTCAATTTTTAGAAATCCAGACGTTTGACGTAATCGTTTTTAACATTTCACACTGTCGCGTGTGGCTGATAATAGTATTATCTATTGTAATGATGTAATTTATGTTATCTGTCGTCAGATAGTATTATGTTTAGTCATTGACAGTTACGTGCAAACAGATATAGTGTTTGTCGGCTGATATATTGGATTCATTTTCGTAGTCTAAATAAGTGGGACGGACAATAAATTTTTTTTTATTTTAATTTTACACTCGAACGTTAAATAAAGGATATTGGATGTTATGTGTATGTTACAACTTGTTTAATAATTCCTTCGACCGCGTTCTACTTGACATCGAAGAGTGAAAAATAATTTAGGAATCTAGATTTATACCTCACTGAGCACAGAATTAATCGATACTGTAAGCGCTTGCCTTTTCCGTCTTCGGATAACTGGTGAATTAGCTTTTAACATTTTTATTAGAAATCTATGAGAGTCTACAATTGTATAAAGTAATCCTGAAAAAGTAAATAAGTACGTTGTTAGAATTCGACTGCTGTATTCATCTTGGAATTATATTGTCTATGTCAAGAATTGTAGATGAACATAGATTCCGTGGGAAAGCGATGACGTCAATGGGTTTGTGTTACGTGCTTGAAAGGATGACCAAATATTGGATAATTAGTTCTCTCACATAATGTAAGGTAGGTACTTCTAATGCAAATGCGTCGCGTTACTAAAAGGACAAAAAAAGTACATTAAAAAATATGTATTTAACAAAAAGGAAATAATTATATTTGTACTAAGTAAGAGTAATTAAGAATGTGACTATTTTTTTTTTTAATAACGCCCGGTGAAAAGAGGTAAAGCGACGCCTCGATACCGTTGGTTACATGGCGCGCCCTTGACCCTGGATATTGGTCTTTTTAGCAAACTCCCAACTCGAATATTATCATATACACATTACGTGGATGTTTAGCTCTGGCCAGCCAGGATATCCTGTTAAACTAGTATGGTTATTCTATTATCTATTGCACATGCTACAGAAGTGCGCAGTCATTTTCCGTGTCTATACATTTAAATTTATTTATTTATGTTCTCAAAATGTTCTTAGCTACTTTACGATATGGTTCAAACATTAATATAGAATCGGGCAATCAAGTATAAGTATAGTTTGTTTTGTGACCTTGTACTTTGTATTTCGCACAAACAATTGCCTATGTTTATATGTATTTAAGTTTATTGTTCGCAAGGTCTAGGTTTTTACGGCACGCACTCTCTAGAACTGAGTCCAAAATTGTGTATTATAGTTTGGTAAATAAATATAATTTTTGTTATGTATTATAATGAATCGAAATTCGTCTGGTTAAATTAACTAAGTAAAAAAATAATGGGGATTATTATTTTTATTTCTTCAAATGTATGACTCGGTGAAAATACTAAATTTCAATATAACATATATCGAGATAACGATGACTATGATATTTACGAAATCAGTGTTACTGTTTACACGATAAGCGACAGTGGACGAACTGTATTTGTGAACCCACTAACCATATCGAACCGTCAGAGAACTACTAGATAAGGGAGGCCATAATTAACTTTCTATCCTTGACATTATTATAATAAAGAAATGACCGATATCGGTGTGTATATCGAAGGTCTTAATAATTTCAAACCATTGTCAACCGTATGTGTATTTCGTTTTTAATTCCAGAATAATAAAGACGTGGAGACCTTGGACGACGGACAACTACGGGCGCTCCTCGATGAGGCTATCACTTACAAATGTCCCAAAGATCGCGAGGGTAAAAGCAGTCTGTTCAAGGTGAGATTTAATTGGATTTTTAAAGGTGTCGTCTATATTTGTATTACTTTATACTGCTTACGCATTTATAGTAACTTATAATGTAATAAGATGGCGTATAGGTTTAAAACTACGCAGTTATTATTTTCGGTAGTCTCTAAGCACCAGCTGTATTAAATGGTTATTTTTATGGACCAAGGGAACATTAGTGTGTATAAGTAATGATATTGGATGAAAAGCGGCGGCTGGGTGTGTGCAGGAGTTACTGGAGGAGGTGGAGCAAGACGAGCAGGCGTGTGAAGCAGCGGCACGGTCGTTAGGTGGGTGCCGAGGGTCTAAGCGCGGGGGTAGGTCGCGACATGCGCTACCGCACTCCAACTCGCTGCAGAACCTGGTCGCCGCGCTGGCCGCGGAACCGACACGCCGACACCACGCCAGGCACGCGGCGCCGGCTCCTACGCCCTCCTCCTCCGTATCGGCACGCGCTATTCACGGTGGAAGTCTTCCTTCCGGCGTTGACACATGTATGTGCTATTTACATAAAGTATTGTCCTAATACTAATTTTGATGATAATAGCAAAATTGGATTAAGTGATACATTTGCACAGAAAATATTTTTGTCTGTGAATATATAAAGGAAGTATAAAGTAATAAAGGAGTTAATAAAAATACCTCACTGTAATATAATTTTTACATATGTTCATGTTAAAATATTTGCTTTACTTAGTCTTTGTTTTACTTAACTGTTGAGCTGTGTAAATATATGAATCTGAAGGTAGCGGCGTAAGTATTGTTTATAAATTATAACTTTACATATATATTTTCGAGGTGTGTTATAGTTTATTTGTTTTAATGAAAAACCTCACTTTGATAGCATCTCTCCTGAGCGAGGAACCAGCTCGTGGAGCGGGATACCTGGCTACAGTACGCTGCGTGAATCCACCGCCGCTCGCCGAACGCCGCGTCTCTGCTAGCGATGCCAACGCACCCCACGAGATGGAACTACTTAACAGGTCCCTTTGCTATTCTAATTTCTGACGGTCCATGGGCTAAAAAGTACGAATTATCGAATTATAGATTAAAATCAAAGAAAACTAACTTTAATCTGTTTTATTTTAACAATAATTGTTAACTAAACTGCTTTACGCCTTCGAAATGATATACGCGAGTTTGTCTTTGCTTAATTTTGCTAACAAAGATAACATAGTAGCACCGTGTAATCGTGCGCGTATGTTTCGCAGACGGAGCAAGCCCATGTTCCCGATGACGTATACGGCGCGCGCGACGCTGGAGATCGGCAGCGGCAGCGTGAGCTCGGGCCGCGCGGTCACCACCACCACCGCGTCCAATCAGGTGCGTACGCCGCCCTCCACACTAACGCGCAAACTCGAGAACCGCGACCGCACTACGCGATACGAGCCCGACACTCGCCGTCCCGCTCCCGTGCGCTTCCCCTCGCCCGCCGCGTCTAAACCCACGCATGCCAATTACCGAAACGTGCACACCGACCAGACTCTCCTGATGGGCGCGTTACGGTCTAAATCTAAACATGCGCCTGCCCGCGAATCCGATCGCGGTGGTGGTGGCGTGGAGGACCATCGTTCCGATGTACACATGTCCCATAGTAAAGACGCACCGCGCGGCCCGAAGGATTCTACTGAGTACTGTGACTCTAAACGGGATCCGATGGCACTCAGAACTTACAGCAATAATCTACGAAAGAAAGGAAAACTCGGTGTTGATTGGAATCTCTATGTTTGGCTTAATAATGTTGACCAATGGTATCAAGGATTAGTGGCGTATAATAACCCCCTTGATTTGTTGAGTCGATCTTATCTTAGTTCCTCGCGCGGTCACCTTGAAAATACTGATCTCAGAATATTTAG
This sequence comes from Antheraea assamensis, assembly GCA_035772565.1. Taxonomy (NCBI): domain Eukaryota; kingdom Metazoa; phylum Arthropoda; class Insecta; order Lepidoptera; family Saturniidae; genus Antheraea; species Antheraea assamensis. The sequence goes on along the minus strand of JAQQSE010000050.1, from coordinate 680,555 downwards.
GAAATCCGAATGTCAACGGGAAATTTCTTCTCGTAGAAGTTCTATTCCAAACAATAGTTATTATAGTATAGCTTCAAATGAAAGCATTAATTGTGCTTCGAATGAAAAACATAACTCCGTCTCATTGTATAAGTCAAGGCAGACACAAAACGTCTATAAAGAGGAGGTTAAATATGGACATATTAAAAATAAGCAAGAAAAAAAATTGAAATCTAATCACGCTTATGGTGATGATAAAAATACAGACACTCAAAGAAAACAGAATCGTGTTCGAATAGGACCAGATCTGGTAGTTCCCAGCTTATCATCTATTAGTCCAAAAAATATTAGAAAAATGACTATAGGTGAACCACCATACCATACCATATACGATAAGTTAGATGATAAAATATCCAATTACGTTAGCACTGAGTCTGATAGTAATAAATATATCAATATTCCACTAGTTCATTCCAAATTGTATGATAAACAGACGAAAAATGAGGAAGAGGCTTCACATTCCGCAATTATTCATAATAATTTTGAAACCGTTATAAATAAATCGGTAACATCTAATAATGGAGACCAAATATTAAGTAATCTGTCTAAAAATAAAACGAAAGAATCTAAAACCAAAGATAAAATAGAAATATTTGAAACCAAAGTTAATATGGTAGATAAACGAGGTGCGAATGAAATCGTACCGGATGATGAAATAGAGCTAATAGATATACCTCCAACGATGAATGATACGGCAAATTCATTTTCTGAATACATAGCCGATCAACAAAAATTGTTCCAAGCTTTACAGGCTACTAATATATCAAATATGGGAGAAAGTATGTACTCTATAATAGAAATTGATAAAACTAAAAGTATAGACGTAGATTCATCAGATATAGTGACAGATTTGAAGAGAATTGTCTATAATAATCCTGATCATGAAACAGAAGGGGCAGCTTGCAGCGAAAAGGTTATTGGAAATGGCGAAATAAAATGTACAAGGTGTTCTGGAGACATTTCCAATAAAACAAGAAATTATAGCACCGACAGTAATAAAAGTCTGTCACAATTCGATAAAAGTGTCGGCGAAACTATTTCTAGCAAGCGGTACATTTTAGCGGAGCTTCCTAATAACGCTTATATAGTACTAACGCTTTCCAAACGCTTGCTCACACCTCTCGGCTCTAGTGATATTCAGCATACAGTACAGATTGAAGAGATAGAGGGTAATGATGATTCGATCTACGTACCCGATAATGGCATTCGGCCAAAAACAAAGAAAAAGAAAGAGAAAACCTTATCAAACTCTGCTAGTAGTAGTAAGAAAAAGGATGTTATAAATAAAAACGCACTCAAAGCGCTCCTGTTTGAGAATTTGTTAAAAAGTGATAGAAACGACAAGCAAATTTCTGCGAAACCGGAAATGACGTCGTACACCAATAACGAGGTAGGATTCCCTGAATAGCTTGAATTGTATATTTTTTGTATGGGTTGTGTTATGTTCGGGGGGGAGTATTCTGACGGCGTTCTGTTTCCGCAGGTCGATTCCGCTATACCGTTTAGTTGCATCACAACACCGGAGGTTGTGGCCAGTTGCAACACGACGTCGTCCTCCGCTTCCCATTCGGCGGTCGCTGTCGATCCCAAGGTGAATATTTTTTTTATATTACATTGCGCTCTTATTCATGTTCTCATTTAGCTTAGTCGCTTTTATACACCATTTGCATACTTTTCGATGTGGCCATATTGCTTCTCTATAGATTATCAAAAAATTATAACCGATTCCTTTGTATTGTAAAACGGCCCTGTTTTTTAATTCTAAGAAATTTGTCGTCATGACAGATAATTATAACATTTCTGCTTGTGTTACAAGCACTATGTCCAGGCATTAGAGGATCTTCGTAAGACTTTTAACTCGCGTAAGTGTTAATGGATATAAAATTTTTGATTTGTAAAATATTAAGTAGAAGACAAGGAAGCCAGTCCGGAATGTAATAAAAAGGTTTCACATGCCGTAAGGTCTTTCGTCATTTACAATGCTTCGGACTTATGTTAACATACTGTGACTGTTCTACCTATTCTGTGAAATGCACATTTCATAGAACTCTCAGTCGATACATTTACTAAGGGAACGTACCCATATTACGTGACCAATTTTTCAACCTCTCCCTCCCCTTGATGACCATCCATAGTATATAAGAAGATCCCCCTAGTTTTTATGTAATAATTCAAAAATACGTTTTCTGTCTTATTTCATTCATTTGTTTTTTTTTGTATTGCCTGAATTGACAAGTAATACATGTAACATTCAATTAACGCATTATGCAGTCCATAGTACTACAACATTATTGTATCGACACAAACTCTCGTCTGTTTGTATGGCAACTGAACTGCTCCACAAGCTGTTAGTTTTCAATCAGCCGACGTCTCGGTATATGTGCGCCAGTGTTGTCACCTGTGAATTTTAAAAGGGCTACATGCTACGCGCCAATTTTGAATATAGCTCAAAAAAGCGCGAGATTTCCCTCAGAGGATATCTACAAAGGGATGAAAACCTAAGCCCCAACCTCTCTTCCCTGTGACCATGCGTGGTACTTTGAAGACCTCCCTCCCCCTTGAACGGATCGTTTAGTATGGGTACGTTCCCTAAAGTGTATTCAGTATCCGATGAACAGTATACGAGTACACAAAATTTTGTGTAAAATCGAGAAATAGGTTTCATCTTCAGAATAATATGTAAGGTCTGTCTTCCGTCGGTGATTTAACACACCGGAGAGAATGTGGGAGCGCAGACGGTGCGGACGAGAGCCGGCGCGTGTTACTCCCGAGAGGTAGATAAAAGTGAGTGGTGTGCCGTGGTACAGCCGCTGCAGCTGGGCTCGTGCTATCGCGCCGTGGCCAGCCTCACGGGCGAACTCGACGAGTCGGCGGGACGGTGCGCCCCCGCCCTCGCCCCCGCCGCCGCTCCCGCCCTCGCCCTCGCCCCCGCCGCCGTGCTGCCGACAGCGCCCCCCGCGACCGCCTCCGCAACCGCCCCCGCGCCGGACGTGTCGCCCTCCGAACAGGTATAAAGTCTACACGCACACTTCACACGCGTTCATTAAATGAACAAGACTCTTCGACCCTCATACAACTCAGGTGGGTTATCGTTAGCTCCTGCCAAAGTTACAAGGTACATTGACTGTCGTATCGCGTACATCAATATCTGCGTTTGATTAAATATACTGATATTTTGTAGGAGGTGGTTTCAATCCGCTCATGATTATCATAAACGGAATATATTTACATCATAATAATCTCTCAATACTCTAAAAGTATATAAATGGTGTAAATATTATAAGAATGAGCGCGCTGCAACTTAATTTTTATTTGCACTGTTTATTAAAAGTAGATGTTTACATTTTTTAGTTATTTTCATTTCGTATTTTTTTTTTATATATATTAATTATACTTTTTGCCTTGCCTGATTGTACATAAACGAAGTCGATTATTTCAATGTGTTTAAAATGTTTGAATAAATGAAATATTAACTATGTTTGCGCAAACAGCCTCGCAGCGTGATATCGAGCAGCTTTAATGGGTTACCGCTGTCACGACCCAACTATGGTTCCACCGGCACGACCGCGCCCGACGATTATAAGGTTTTACAAACTATCTTGTGCACTTTTTTTTATAGTAAATCATCAAACAATACTTACATACTGTTGTTTTTTTTTGTTATATACTGATGTACTGAGTTGTCTTGTATTTATTGCGAATTCGGGAAAACCCATGTGTGGAAAACACTTACTGCAAGACTGACAAAGTTATTAAAACTATCAATAATAAACAAATGAATGCTTTCTATAATTGAAATTAGTTTTTAATATTTGCCTGATGGTAAACAAAGTACAATCGAGGGACAAGAGAAACCACCAGTACATCGACTATTCATCGTCACTCGTCGCTATCATGCGGCTCTAAAAAAAATTCCGCAGCTGGATGCGACAAACTAAAAACGAGTCACTATAGCGTTTTTATCAGCGTATGCATATGGTGGACGATAACCTGTCGAGTACAGGTCCCCACCAACCTATAAAATACACGCACATACACTCCTATAAAATAGGAAGAGATAGAGATAAAGTCACATATAACGCCTATGTGACGAATTTTATCATTCATAGTCGTACCACAATCAGCATTGAGGGACTATGTTCCAAAAAAGAAGCAGTATAGTGAATGTTAAGTTATATGACAAAGATTAAGGGTGTAGGTTTGAAATTAACAAATGTAAGTAGGTTTAGTATCATATCTGTTTTGTCTTGATATATATTTTAAAATTAGTTGGAAGTAAAAATAAACTGATTGTGATTTTTTTACAGAAGTCTTTAGATGAAAATGGTAACGCAGTTCAAGGGTTCAGCTCGCCGCTGTCAGGTTCCGGCCAACACAAGAAACCGAGAAGAAAAAAGTCTTCTAAGAATGAAACTGTCATCGACTGTAGGCAGATCGACGGGTACCAGGGCGATAAGGACGTCAACGAGCTACTCCGCTTCATCGAATCTAATGCGGAAAGCGCGCGCGGCTCCAAGCTCCCACGCACGAAGCATCGCGATGATGCCGAAGATAAGGCTGGCAAAAAGCGATCCTCCGAGCGACGCAAGGACAAGGACAAGGTCAAACGGGCCTCATCACTCGAAGAACTATCGCGCACTACGCTCGAGGAGCTCACCGGTCCCCAGCCCGAACCCGCACCGGCCAAGCCCGAACGCCGTTCCTGGGGGGACACTCGCGACGCGCCTGCGCACGGCACCGCACCTGCGCCGCCCGCCCCGCCCGCACCACCCGCACCGACCGCACCACCCGCACCGCCCGTACCGCCCGTACCGCTCGTACCTCAGCCCGTCGCCCTCGTCACGGACCCGCCCGAGACCGTTACTGAACTCACAGAGTTTCAGACTGTCACGAAAAAACGCAAACAGCGAAGACGCACCGACGAGCCTGCGCCGCGGCGCTCTCGAGTCCCGTCGCCACCCTCTCCACCCTCGCCCCGCGCCGCTCACGCCTCCGACCGCAGCAATGACTCCAATGATGATCTCGACTCTGTCCATTCATTGCCACCGGCTCCGTCATCCTCCGTGCCTCACGCTTCCTACGCGGACATCGCGCGAACGAGGCACAACATCCCCGATCTCATCGAATCGTGCAACTTTTATGCGGAGGGCGAAGGCGAGCCGGAGGGCGAGGGCGAGACGCCTCGAGCGGTCGAGCTGCAGCCGCCGCCGCCGCCCCCTCCGCCGACGGACTCGGACGGGTATCCTGCGCTCGAGTCTCGCGTCCCGCCCGGGGCGAAGCGCGCGCGCGACCTCGGCAAACATACGGCGACGAACGTGCGCCGCGACCGCAAGGACCGGCCGCCGCAGGCCGAGACGAGAGCCGTCGAGTGCCCCGCCCCCGACGTGGTTGCGGACCGGAGGCCGCCGGTGATACTATTGGACTCGACGGCGCGGCCGCGGGACATGGACGGCGTGACGTTCGGGTTCGACATCAACGAGCAGCTGCTGGGCGGGTCGGGGCGGCGGCCGCGCTGCGACCTCGTGTGCGACGCGCTGGCGGTGCGCGCGGGCTGCGCGCCCTTGCGGTACTTGGCGCCGGATTCGCCCGTCGACACTCGACACTTGCACCAGATCATCGAATACGTTGGCTCTGGTCAGTACACACTATACAATACACTCTTTCTATATCATGAGGCCACTTTCTCATCGTGAACATAATATGCCTGTTAAAATCATCCGTTAGTGGTTCCTGCACAGATCATAATCATTTATAATATGAAACTAACTTTTATTCGTTAATTATTCTATTAAAAGTACATTTCTGAATCGGACATAATGAAATTTAGCATAAAGGCAGTATTAGCAGGCAGAATTCGGCTAATTTTTATGAAATATTTGTGTATGAACTAAATAAAAAAGGATATTATTTTTCTTAATACGATTTTTTTTTCTTATTTTAAAAATATGAAATACTATATATTATTTAAAATGGAATATTTTTTCCCATTTCAGCATGGGAGGACGTGATCCGTTGTGGGAATGGTAAGGTTCGGTACTTCAGTGAGTAGCCGTCCTGGACTCTCGGTCAGGCACTACTGGGATATTCCGTGAGTGTATTCGGCCGTGTCTAGTGTCTCGTGTGTCTCACACTACAATAGATTGAAAAATATATGAATAGTATTGCCTGAAAATATAGACATGAACTAGGCTCGTATTGTACGAGGTGATTTATTAGTGAGCGAGGAATACGCCGAAATGGTAAAACAATATGGTGAAACTATGATAATAATATCGGGTAGTGGATAAATGCTATGAATTGTTGCAGTCGGAGAGTATTTGTACGTCGTCTATACCCTACTGTGGACGAAATGTTCTAGAATATACTTTTCGTGCAGATCCGTGTGTACTCGCTATGATTAGTTCGTTTGCGTTATTGAACTTATACACGCAAACGAGAACTGAAAATTTTAGATGAAGAAAAAAAAACGAACTGTCTTCAGTATTTATAATTTACACAAAAAAAAAAAACTTAAAATAATAAATCCCATCAAAATTTTTGTACATCTTGATGATTTTTTTTATTATCATTCGATCTAGCGTATCATTTGAACATTTATTTTAAAAAATATATATATTATAACAAAGATGTAATCATGGTAAATTGTCGAGATGCTTCAATAGAATCGATTTTTTTTTAGACACATAATAAAGTAAAAGAAATATGATATTGAATCGCACAAAAATCAACTATTTAATCCTGTAAATTAATAAAAAAGTTTATCAAAGTACCCTATTTACTATATGGCACAGAAAAAAATGCTGCCTGTCCTATAAAAACTCTCACTTTTCTGTGTTGTTTGAAAAATACTGGAAATTATTTCAAAGATATTCAATTTTTTAACCAAAATTACTTTTCCCTAATTTCATACTTAAATTAGGTTCAAAATACAGATAGATTACAAAATGAATATATCTCTAATAGTTTTCCGAATTTTTTTAACAGTTTTAAGAAAGTGAACGTTAGTGTGTGCGCTGGTAGGTCAAGCGAATCGATAGCTTAATTTTAAAATCACAATACTTTAATAATTTAGTTCACCTATTGGACTGAAATATTTAAAATATAAGTAATAAACGCAATTAGTTTTTCACAATTTAATTATGAAGGTTTCTATTCGAAATAGAAAATAATAAAATAATTGATTGAATACTATGTAGTACTATTTATTACATACCGTGTGTGTTTGTGTAAAGTACTCCATAATTCCCAAGTAGTAATTTGCTAACGTTAACTATCATTTGTGATAGCTGATTTTAAAAACTTTAAACAATCTAAAGAATGGTTGTGATCAAGATATATTCAGTCGAATCACAAATTGATTAATCAATCGAGACGTTTCTCAATTTATTCTGAATCAATTAATTGAGTGTTGATAAGTGCGCGTGTGCGTACGCGTTTTGCGGGCGCAGTTGCGTGCACGTTCGCGGGCACGTATACGCGCGTGAGCCTGTTTGCATGTACGCGGTTTATAAAATTCGTTACTCAACTACATTAAAAATAATCACGATGTTTATTATTTTTTTAACGTTTGAATGATTCCGCTAGATCCAATGGTATAGTCATATGGTTCTATTAAAGAAGGCTACTTACTAAACAGTACAGTCGTAATGTTATGTCACGTTGAAGTATACAATGCTTCATATTGTTATACAATCACAAATATTTGATAGATCTTCTATAACTAGCCATTCGAGTTTATTTTGTTATGTATTTGTAAGTTTTATTGTTTTATTGCTGTAAATAAACTGAAGATCTTATTAAGGTGTAACTGTCAATCGTTGTATTAGAGCGGTGACACTTCTCACATTCGATTATTATCTTAATAGGTAGTTGGGTATATTAAACAATAAAAAATATATATTATCCGAATTGAATAGTCGCATTTTGAGATGACATTTAAATATGTTATATATGTATGTATATAAGACTTGCTTAAAATCGAAGATAGCAAAGTTAGGAGGTGATAAACTATAAGATATATATATGTGGCAGCATAGAATTTTTGGGTAATTTGTCAACTCCAAATAAATTGGGTTTCCATTGACTGAAAAACTAAATGTTTTACCATGAATATCTATCTATGGATATAATTAAAGATTTATAACTTTTTTTATCTACTAGCAAAAATTATAGATCAGTTTAACTTTGCCACCTTAGATTTTATACGTGTCATATATTTAACAAAATCAGGGTTGGGGATAAAAAGGACCAAATAGATTTGTTTTTGTGAAATTTGTCTCGTATATTAAGATAATGATCGAGTATCGTTAACGAATATAGCTGGTGTGAATTTAATTGATAATATGAAGCTTGTGGCATAAATATTATGTACGCAGACGCTTCGAGACCATGACGGAGTTTAGGGGACGTAATATGGAGACGCCTCGAATGGCATAATACATACGGTTTTTTTTACCCAAAATGTTAATTCTATCGATAATAAACGTCGATACAGCAACGTGTAATTCGGTTACATATTATTCAGGTTCGTGTATAGGATTTCGTTTGGGAGGGAGGGGGCAGGATGGGGGGGGCGGCTTATGCGTTAGCAGAAAAATCGTTACCAATAATTATTTTTAAAAGCAATTACTTACTATCCTATATAACCGTGTTAAATTGTGGTAGTGAATTAGTTTAAGCCGGTGAAATATCGATTGACCCATCATCCCCCGTTAACTCGCGAGCAAAGTATATTCTTTTTACCCATTTATAATATTTCATCGGTATAGGCTACTCGATATCGACACGATTTAACATCAACAAAGAATTTTCTGGAAAATGTAGAAGACTCCCCTCTCTAATCCTTTCTTTCCCCTCTCCCCCCTCTCAACGAAATCATGTACCGTAGCCTAATACGATTCTATAAGACAAAGTGTTGACGACCGTTACTCGATAAATTAATAAATTAGATCTTGTTGCGGTCGAATTTGTCGTTATTTTTGATAATATTAGTAGTGTCTTGGGTAAAAGTACGTACGTTGTATCGTGTATATTTTTTCAGTGTTTCTTTCTATTAGAATTTTTACAAGAAATGCAATAAAGAATATCTTTTTCGACTGGTTTCGCGTAGGCTTCTCGGAAGCCTAAAGATCGAGGCCTGTTTTTTATTATAATAATATAAAATGTAGACGAATTTGATGCCTACGAAGGCAACTGAATTAGACGTTGATGTTTAGAAACCCAAGGATTCCTACAAACGTCCATATGTTCGTTTTGGTGTAAATTTGCTTGCTCTTACAAACTATTGCGTACGCAATGATATTGAAGCTGTCATTAACTAGGCCACTGCTGGGATTATAATCGCATACGTGCCCCCTTCCCCCCCCCCCCATCACCACCACTACCCCTCTACCACTTTCCTTCAAATAATTTAAAACAACCTTCGTGTGAGATTTTTCAATGTTTATAGCAAAAAAGGAATGCATAAGTGAGAAAGCGTATAATTATATTAATTATAATATAACGTTAACCTCTTTTCGTGTACAGAACGGTTATAACACGAAACTATTTCGTATCGGTGGTGGTACACGAACGATTTTAATTCAGGTAATGTTGTATCATAATTCATATACATATATATAGAACATAATGATTTGTGTGAATCTGGATTAGATTAATCGCGCCTCGGTCGCCTTTGATTAACATTGGTTTGTAGTTATTGCAATTGTTAACGCAATTTTACCTTGTTCTTTCATTTCGTAAGCTCCTGTCTAGACGTTGAGCGTATATTATGAATGACATAAAGCTAGTCGAGATTAAAAACTAAACAAAAAAAAATCCTATAATGTATAAATAATATGAGAGATAATATGCACGTCATTATTATTATTATTTTTTTAATAAATAAATAAATAAGTGTCTTTATAAATTATGGTCATAGCAATACGATAAGGGTATTCATAAATTGGATCTTTTGTGGATAATAATTATGACAATGCTTTGCAAATATTTAGAGAATATATATGATACAAAAAAAAAAAGTGTTTAAAAATTGAAAAACAATTTTCGTAACCATAACTTAAGCTTAGCAATTCAAAGATCCAATATAAGAACGCCTGACTGATTCCAGTTAACTTGTATCTATTTATTTTCTTTAATAAGAACTATTTTTACATTGAAAATATCTTTTTCGCTTAACCCTATTATCCGATTAGGAAAAAAGTTTGAAATTGGCGTCCCTTTACTCCTGTATGCGAGATGTTAGACAATATTTAAAATAAATTGTAACCTCCCCGTTAAATTGTCGCAGTCAGATACCCTTGATTATGCCCCATTCCGTCATGTTTATACAATAAAATACTCCATTACTGTTGATTCCATAGAAGCTGAAGGCGCTGTGCAAATTGTTTGATAACTTAAAAGAGTCAATAATGCGTTGTAATATTTATTTGGAGACGTTTAAGTGTAGATATATGTTATTTTATACGGTTCAGTTCACTTTTGGTCGGGACTGGAGTATCGGAGGTATCTAACCCGCGTGGCAATTAAAAGGGAGAGAGATTGAATTTCTTTGAAAAAAAATCGGAAATAATAAATGTATATAGTCGGAGAAGAAACAGTTTGCTTTATTTCATTTTTTTTTGTTTAGAAAACCAATAAAAACAAAATTGGAAACAGTTTTTGTTATTGAGACTACACGATTACACAATAAGTCTCTATTCGTCATACATATCAAACTTTCTGTCTATAGTCAAAACTGTGTAGAACCACTTTGATAAAAAAGTCCCATTAATATTGAATCTTAAATAATAAATAAATAATTGTAGTCGTATTTCGACACCTAGGCGACCATAAGTTCTTTTAAAATCTCGATTCCTAGAAGTCGCACTAATGTCTAATTTTTGCTACGCTACATAATAATTGAAAGAACCGGAGTGGGTTCAAATATTTGCAGTTGTCTCTTTATTCCGAACGCTCGATTTAGTTTGACCTGTTTTCGAAGACCCTAACCCACTCATATGTTCCTTTATAATTTGGATCGCGACCCTGGGGTGTAGTGGCGTCTGTTTTAATCATACAGGACCACCGGGTTACTAGGACCCCGACGTGTGTTTGCAAAATTCTTATGAAGTCAAAGTCTTATGAAGAATGGTTTTGTAATTAATAAATAATAATAATAATAGTGGTTCTGGTGACTCTTATAGCACACGTTCTGGAATGTGCGATATAATCCTGGAGTAAAAAAGGAATAACCATCGCCTCGTCTCTTTCTCATACGGGGTCACTTTAAAACCTATTCTGCCACAGCTCAAGGCGGTTTATATTTCACCAGTTTCGTTTATTTGAAATATAATAATTATCTGTGGAGAATATAATCTGTGCAAGTTAACTGGATTGAATCAGTTTTAATTTCAACAAATTAAGTATCGCGTATACTATGTCCAAAGTAGATGATAGTTTTATACTTAAATATCGGCTCGCCGTGTGTGTGTGTTGTAAATATAATATATAAATTATTTTTCATTTTATTTCAAAAGAGATAAATGTTTTAAATATTACACCGTTACGATTGATATCGAAGTACTGAATGGAAGCTCATATCAAAGGTATAGAGAAATTATTTATTATTTCTTTTCCTTGTAAAATATGTAAATATTTGAGAATAAAATTTCGGTTTTTTTTTTTTAATATCTAGCATTCTTTGAACATTCTAGACGTTGTGAATATATCTCGGTTTAAATGTTGCAGTTATAACGCAAGTATAAATGAGGCAAGTTTATAGTTCCGTGCAATTCCTATAGTGACACTGTTTTATTTTAATATTTATTTTAATAATTTGATCATTTCGAAGGAGTCTTTTCTGTACCGTAAAAATGTTATCCACTATTTTTTTTGTTCGGTCCTAGCCAAACTACACAGTTGTAAAAGAAACCATTAAATATCCCCTATATTCTTCCGAATAATTCAGATTAAATGGAATGCACGGAACTTGGTAAGACCTTGGGCTGATACGAATGTCACACGCGCTACGATATATAGCGCTTAAAACACAGAATTGTGATGTTATATCGGTTTGATTCTATGTAAACTCATTATTTTTGCAATTCGAGTCTGGAAAGCATAAACGTGCATATCGATGGTTTGAATCAATACCGTATGTCTTAATGTTATTCATTTTTAACCCTTAATAACCTAGAGTTTCAATTTTGATACCAATCTTTTAAACCGAATGTTCACATTACTATTAGTTTTTTTTTTATAGGTTGGCTGTACGTATTTTACTGTTGTATAATATTTTTTCCAACGAAATTAAAAAAAAAACATTTTTCTAAATAAATTTTTCGAAATAAATATGTAAAATAAATATTGTGATTTTTTTTAGCTATTTTTCGCTTCATCTAGACCCTCAAGTAAACACAGTAATATTAAAAATAAATCACTTTCGTTAATCAGGCTACTAAGGGTTAAGCAATCAAATGTATAATTTGATTTCAATTTGCTCAAACGCTTATACCAAAATTTAAAAAGTTGTCATTCATGAAAATACCAATTCTTGTATATTTTGTAGGCAATTAGTAGTTTTTCCTATCTCCTATAAAGTTTTTTTTAGACATACAGTATTTTTATCGACTTTCGGTATAACGTTATGTTGGTATGTGTAAGTAACGAAATGGTTTCTCTGTATGAGCTGATAATGAAAAATATAAATGTAATTATTTTATTTAGGTAATCGTGTGATATGCTTAAGAAAGCTATTTGGCAAAGTGTAAATGTATAAATAAATGAATGCTAATTAATAAACATTCGGTATGTCTCATTGGCTGGTGAAATACAGTGAAACATTAAAAAAAAAAAAAAACTATATTTTATAATTCTTTGATTAGTAACTAGTTATCAGACAATGAGATAACCCGATCTGTATGAAACTATATTATATGTAATAATATATGGTGGTACATGAATATAGAAATATTTATCCGCTTTACATTCTAACTGTTTACAATCAATCCCAGGTTTTACTCTGTTCGTGAACTTATATATAATTGTTATTTCACATGATCGAGTCTAAAAACTATTAGGTTATCGATAATTTTATGTATTGTGCACTAACATTTATTTCTTATTAGCTTCGTGTTCATAACTTAACCACGGAACCAGTTGTAACGGGACTCTCGAGAGATAATTTCCAACACGTGTAATAAGTATCAGAACTAGGAATCGATACAGGAACACACACTGGTCATACAATATTATTTGATAGATCTGGTGCAGACCACACACGTGTAGTCATCAAAGAACACTTTGGTGATTGATCTCAATAATAGATCTATCTAAATAGTTGTGTATCACGAAATTGAATTTGGTTCCCTCATTAAAAAAAAAAAACAGTAAAACAATTTCTTCTTATATTGTACTTCTTTTTATGCCAGGAATATACCAAAAGTTTCACAATTTTTCTGTTATTGTAACATTAGTACGATAGTGTCAAACTTTTTACCGACTTATTTAAATCATACTTATGGAGTATTTATTATGTGAAGCCTTTTTTACATTTATCCGTATTCTTTGCAACAATACAGTGTAAGTTATGAAAAAAATTACTGTCGTTCGGAAATTGTCATGATAAAAGAGATCCGAAGCTTGCATTTTGTTTTGATAGCCTTTTAATTTACAATTTCTCCACCATTTCAAGCATGTAGTAGTTGTTAGAACGTTATTTTATGTTATTATTTATCTTTAGAACTATATGAATTAAATCTAATACTTTTTCTCACATTAATACAGTAAATATTTAAAAACTACTGGAAAACCTTTTTACAATTTTCATTTTCAATGGAAAAATATAAAACACTGTTTTAACGTCCATTGAAAATTCTCGTTCTGTTTTTTTTTAAGAGAATAGAGTAAAAATGTAGCAAAATTAATTTTAATTATAAAAGATTTGTTTATATATTAAAATATTGTAACCAACTGCAATTTACAGTTATGTACTTTTTCACTGTTTCCGTTTTCTTAATAAAATGTTGAAAATATCATTGTTTGTTTTTTCACATATTTATTACCTATCTGTATATACCGGCAGAACAAGTAAAGTTTTTTATGTGGTATTTCGATGATATAGTCATTTCTAGTCGATCCAGCTAATACATTACTAGCGTATTTCCGCCGACTTCATTTGGTATTAATAAATGACAAAGGATCAATCGAATCCAATATGTAAGTAGCCTAGCACCATATCTACGAAAAATTCCCCATCGAATGGGAATAGTCCATGCCAATACGTTTAGTAATTTTGTCGTTATTCAGTCTCAGAGGATTTGTATTTTCATTATATTTTACTAGCCACCCGCCCCGGCTTTGCACGGATGCAATGTAGTTACTAATATGGGGCAGTGTTTAGCGATTAATAATATTGTAATTGGTTTTACTACACAGCGCCATCTATCAGTGAGCTGTAAGAAAAGTATGACACAAAAACTTGAAAGAACACTGAAGTACGCTAACTTTTATGGTATTGACATTTTAATGTACTATAGACTAAAAAGCATTTTACGTATAGGTTCAAATTGAAATCCTTTTATTGTTCTATACGTCTTTGTATACAATATTTACAGCTGATTTTCTATGAGACAGTACAAACATGTCGCACCTTTAATACAGTAAGGGCACATATCGAATTCTTAGATATTTTAGTGTTTGCAATAGAAGGGCTCATTATAAATGGCGAAAGAGTAAATTTTCATGGCAATGACGTTGTAAATTAGGGACTTGGGGCTAATTTTGTAAAAAAAAAGTGACCGTCGATTTGTTTTTTCTAACTACTTTTCTAAGTTAAGCCTTTACTAAGAGCGCCATGTTTTCTGTGAAGGTTATTCTTGGAAGCTCGACATAAAACTGACCGTATGAGAAACACTCAACGCTCAAATGTAAGCCTGCAACGTTGAATGTTTGACCCTGTGACTTATTAATGGTTATTGCAAAAGATAGCTTTACCGGAAATTATAGGCCCTTAAATTAAAATGGTAAGGGCCCGCCAGCCGATGTGCCTCCGCCTTTTAAATCGTTATTACCTTCCAAGATATCCATTTTAATGAAACGCTGTTAAGGACAGTTTTGATCAACATAACATGTACAATGTATTTAATTGGATAAGGAATAATACTGTATTGTAGAAAATAGCTTGGTAACGCATTTTTTGGAATGTGTAAAAGATAAAAATGGTTACCGTGGGTTCTCCTTTAGAGATAGATATACAATCAGGGACTTTTTTATCGGTCTCTTTAGATGAAGATACACAATTCCGTAGTACATTAATTTGGTCTTTCTCGTAAGGTTTAGCCAGCATTTGCGACATTACATTACAAATCTTTGATTTTTTGGCTTTTCTGTAGTATAATATGTGTATGTCTTGAGTCACTCTATCTATTGCTGAAAACTGCATTAAAATCCGTTGGATAGTTTAAAAGACAGCAATTTCATTTTCTACTATGTAATAAAGATATAGATAAATTACAACCACGAATATTCGAAATATTTTTTATTATTTTGGTGACATTTCACATGCTATAGTTTACGTTATGACGTTCTTAGTAACCAAACTACAGAGAAACGGTATTTAACCCTTACATGCATAGTGTCTCAATTTTAAATTTTGTCTCCAGGTTATAAATAAAGTATTAACCATAGTGAAAGTTTTATTTGGCATTCAAAAAAAAGCACATAAGTCGGTTTGCTATTTAGATGATATTTAGAATAATGAATTATTTTGCGCCTTATGGTGTATTATTTTGGAAAACTTTATTGTCTCAAAAAACAGAAAACATGAATAATAATTGTATCTACAAACTATGTTTTCTTATTATTTTATAAACCTGTATAATACAATATCATTCTAGATACAATATAAATTTTTTGGGGAAAAAAAAAGAAATCATGCATTTAAGGGTTAAATCCCTCTAAGAAACAGGATCGACTGGTATCAAAAAGTGTTGTGAAAATTCCCAATTTTTTTGGCTGAGTATATTATTCAAAGTTTGTTAGTGCAGTTTAAAATTTGTCGTTTTGTCAAATTATGTAGTTACCTTATTGGAAAAATGAAAATTTGCACCGATTTTATTGCAGCAGTTTGAGATTTTCGCGTAATATGTTAAACACTCGAGAAGTTTCAGGTCGTCCATTTCATATAATAAGTAGTACTTTTTTTTACAAACCAGTATAAGGGTAAGATGGGAAGACTACCTAATCACAGCTGAATATCATTGTAGAATGGTATCACGTGACAGAAGCCAGTGCATAAGTCAGTCAGCAGGCAGCCAGTCTATAAACATTAACAACCGTCTCATAACAAAACAGGTAAATATGCGTTGAACACTTGTTTAAAACAAGTTTTATGCACAGCGGATCGGGCAGGTATCATCTTCTTATTATATAAGGATTAATGGCTCAAAAAATAAGATTAAATATATGAGGTCTCTACAATTTTAGTAGACAATATTTTTTTGGTATAGTATATAAATAGTTTGGTTAACAAAATAAGTTTCAATTTTTAGCTATCTTACCGAGTGTGTTACGCAACATAATAAATCTGTGGCAATCCGATACATAGATTTAAATGACTTGTAACTTTGTAGTATAGGATTTTAGGGTGTTATGTTTTGTATTATTTATTATTTTTGACGTGATAACGTTTTATAAATCGATGAACGCCGACTGCATGCACGATTCATTGTCACGTTTCGCCTGAGACGAGCGTGCAAGCGAGAGCGCGGAACAAGCTACAGAGAGGCGTGATCGGCCTAAGCATTCATCTTGTGACGCATCTATCTCTCTTCCACTCCATCGGTGATTCAGTGATAATAATTCAATTTATAAAAGTATGCAATTTTTCATCAATGTTTTCTTATGACGTTATCACGTAAAATTATCGTACCTAAACCGACTTAACAGACAACCAATTTTTTAACAAAAAAAAAACTCGTTAGATGTGTATTATTTTTAGTATCCTAACGGACCCAGAAAACCTTCGGATTGCTCTGTTTAAATCAATGTAACATGGTAATATATATTTAACTTCAGTTAACAGTGACAGGGTATAATGAAGAGGATTAAAATAAACTACAATTTGTGACGTTATATTTTTTATTTTTAAAATCAACATGTTACAGATGTTATCTATGGCTTTCGTATTCAAATATCATTTTTTATCTTTTATTATATTATAATAAAAATATTAACAAGTTATCTTACATCCCACTTGAAAATGTACAATAATTAATAGACTTTACAAAATATCCTACATCCGTACAAGTTGATATCAGATAAATGCCACAGCCGAGGATGGAACACCAGGAAAAACACCTCGATACCAACTTGTCCACTTTAAATACTTAAATAAACGATGCTATTGCTCCTATATATACCAAGGCGTGAAATATGCGTGTTACGAGATTTTCATAATGGACAGGAACAGATAGAGCTATTCTCAATGCCTACTGGGTATCATTATTTATTGAATAGAGCGACAGGACTACAATTGAAATCTTAAAAATATCCATTGTAAATGTTTTTCATAGATGTAAGCGCTTACTTTCAGTTTCATGAGAAGCATTTCATGCCATGAACAAACAAACATACCCAAATAACAAAGAAAAAAAAAATCGACGTCATCGCACATACTCGACAATATTCAAATACGAGTGTTGTTTATACTCTGCTAAATTATAGCTGTACAAAAAGGAGCCAATACTTATTTTGATGAATTATAATAGTAAATCAATTTATATATAATTATTTAGAATTACCGATTGTGCAGACTTGTCAGCCATACATTTTATGCATATATTATTATCCATTAATATATCCAAACAGATTTCTATAATGTCAAATGTCAAAGTTTAGTGTGAATCGCTTATGACTCGTGTTATTACCTAATGTGATATCTCTACAAAGCACTTACCGACATCACAATTTGAGTAAAGTGATTCCTCCAAAGCACTATCAAGCTCGTGATCATGAAAAATTAGTAAAAACAATTTCGTTGTTAGCATAATCATATCCACTCCTATGTAAACGATTATAATAAACTAAGATTAGGCCGCGACGAGCCGCGGATACCGGCGGACACGGAAACAACGCAACGGTCACTATAATACATAACTCACGAAATATACATTACTTTTATTTGAAATATTAGATTATCAACGAGATAGATATAAATAAAACCACAGTTATTATATGGAATGAGTAACTTTGAAACACAAAACATAAACACCACGGTCGGGCGATGACATACGATACACTCCGTTGCGCTTTTGGAACACTGAGACTCATGCAGAACTTGGTAAATTCGGTCCTAGTCGAGATACCGGACCTCTGGACTGGTGCGATACAGAGTGAGGAGGTAGAGTTCCTCGATTAGAATATATCTGTGCAGGCGGAGACACTCGTAGCACTCTGTCGCGATTTTCGAAGATTCTAGACTTCGGTAATCTTAACCCAGTGGAGACACCTGACCTCTGAACTGGCGCGATAGAGAGTTCGGTGAGAGGAGGCTGAGTTCCTCGGTTAGAATATATCCGGGCAGGCGGTCCAGTCCTGACGGCGCTTGCAGTCCCAGTAGAGGTGGTTGTAGAGGTGACGGAGCTGCGGGTGCGTGGAGGGCGCGGTGTGCGCGTCCCGCGTGAACCACAGCGGCTTGGGAGGGGGAGGCGCGGGCGAGCCGTGCGCCGCGGCCGCCTCCGCCGCGGCCTCGAGCTGGCGACGCACGGCTCGCTGCTTCTCCTCGAGGCGCAGTTTCTCCGTGTTGGCCTCGTCCCAGAGCCCCTCCTCCATGAGGCGCTGGTCGGGGCGGAGGCGCGAGTCGGTGGGCGCAACGCCGGGCTCGGGCTCGTTGAGTTGGGCGGCGAGGAGCGTGA
Organism: Antheraea assamensis; assembly: GCA_035772565.1. Classification (NCBI taxonomy): domain Eukaryota; kingdom Metazoa; phylum Arthropoda; class Insecta; order Lepidoptera; family Saturniidae; genus Antheraea; species Antheraea assamensis. The sequence goes on along the minus strand of JAQQSE010000050.1, from coordinate 661,623 downwards.
AGTTGTACCACTTGTCGGAGTCGGGTGGCGCGGCAACGCGTTGCCAGGCGACGCTGAACTTGCCGGTCTTACAGACGGTGTTGTCGGCGGAGGCGCTGGTGACGGGCGCGACCTCCACGCGGCTGTCCCAGTGTCCCTGCAGCACGTATCGCGGCTGCAACACAATAAATAACCTTATATTATACTTCTTTAAAACATAACTTTGTAGTAACTTACAAAAATTCTTAATTTATTGACCCTCAAATTTAATCTATATAAATTTAAATATATAAGCGCATCACTTCAGAATGGCTGAATCTATTTAGTTGATTCATTTTGAAGTTATACTTCTTTTGGCGTGTTTGGGAAAAAAATATAAGAGTGAATATTTACGATGCACGCGCACACCGAGCGACACCTAAAAGTGACACCATGAAGTTGGTTGACAATTGTCTGTCAAGTTTTCTTTGCGAACTGATAACTATCTATCAATATTCAAAATAGTTATTCAAATATATATAAATCTACAACATGTGTTTTATATAAGTGGAGATAAAATAATATGTTCATACATCAATATACAAGTGTGTTTGAGTTTGATTTTAACTTATATATGGTGTTGAACGATAATTTATTGTGAGTATCCGTGATAAAAGTGATTTTTTGTTGTTGTGTGCAAAATACACACAATAAAGTACAGACAAAATTACAAAAAAATTAAGAGGATGGTCACCTAGTACTTATGCGGTGCGATATTCTGATTATCATATTAATTATGTTTATATTACAGATTAATTGTATACTCCATGTTACTCTAGCTCTACTCGTAAGTTACTCTTAATTAGGGTTGATCGATATCCATCGATGTCGAATAAACATCGATATTTAGCTTGACAACATCGATGTTTTGACATCGATATTTTGATTTTCTATAAGATCGACACATCGATGTTTTGAGAATAAAATACCGAAACGTCAATGTATCCTTCAGACACATCTAGCATTGAATGTACAAGCTGGGGACAGAATAACTATCAGGTTTAACTATTTTACACTAAATGACACAGCATTGGCATTGTTAATAATGAAACTCCGGCAACGAAATAACAGGTATGGTAAATCTTTATTCTGTAATCAGTATTTAGGTATCCTGAATTTGTATTATTTCCTATTTGTAGGTTATTAAGATTATTGTTTTTTTTTTTAATAACAATAAACACATTTAACAAATAGAATAGACACTTTTATTTGCTGCCGAAAACATCGATGTTATGTTTCCTAGAAATTCCATACTCATACTGCGACTAAGTCGGCAGAGCATAAAGACTCATTCATAAAACTATTAAGCTTTCTTATACTTTGTTAAAATTAATAGATGACCAAATATCTTTGCATTGTTTATAGGTAGCAACTACTTAGCACGTGTACGAAGTTAGACTTATGAATCAGTTACATAGCGATTTCCAGTGTGTTCGTAAACTTGTGAATATGACTCCTAGACGTACACTTACCGTTAAAGAAAAAACACCCATAGTTTGGTAAATAATTAAACAAAAATGTATGTACATGGCTTTTTGATATTTTGGATATAACAATTTCCTAATATAGCGATGATATTAAAGTGGTCCCTCCAAAGTGGTTATAAACGAAATCTACTGCATTATCATATAATATACAAGAGTTATATATATAAACTTGTGTATTTTGTCATGTACTGCATTTTGTATAATGCCTGATTATTTTAATAGAAATGTATGTTACAGAAATACATTTGTTATATCATTTATGTTTTTAGCACATGAAATAAATTTAATAGCGTGTACCACATTTGTTATACGCGTGGCATTAATATATGAAAACCAATAGTTAATAAACTGACCACTCCGTTAGGATCCTTGATGACACCTGTGACTTTTCGCTGAGTGTCTTTGCTGAAGTAACCGTAGGGCAGGTATTTGAGGTGAGCTACGTAGCCGGCAGCTGGGCCAGCTTCACCCACGATGTCCATGTCTCCGTGGTTATCGACCCATAGTTTACCAACTATTATGTTGTGTACTGTCGTTGTCACCTAGAAAACAAGTACCACTTAACATTGACTGAGACCAGCTGATTCCAACCCGTTAAAGAAAAAAATGGTAAAGGTTCAATGGCATCTAAGAAAGAAGTAACCTAGAACCATCTATAAAAAAATTTCGCATCCCATGGTCATAGTCCTATGCCGATACGTCAGTAGTTTTAACGTGATTGAACTTCAAATGTATAGACACTATATATATACAAATATATGAATAGACAGACAAAGAGACGTCAATTTTAAACATTGTTTCTATTTGTTATATGTTGGTCTTACGTCAATACACCTGGTCTTGGTCTCGGTCTGGTAGCACGAGACTCGCAAACCTTGCAATTGCGCATCAGTTTATTGCTATCTATTGTACACGTTCATTTAGTTCTTAGAACAACGTTAGAGAATAGGTACATTTGAACATACAAACACACTAGTGTCTAACTAAATTAGCTTGACAATATTACACAGACATTGTCCTGATTGATAATGCTAAGTAAAAATTTCTTCTTGTTTTTGTTAAAGTTTTAAAAGGGTCAGTCTCGATCTTGATCTTGCTACAATTAAGCTGTCTTTGTCTCGCTACAGTTAGTCACTCTTATGCCCGGTTTCTGAAGCCGTCAGTTAAACTATCAATAGCTATTGTTCAATAACGTTATCCATAAGACAAGCGGCTAACTGTCAATGCGTTTCTGAATACAGAATGAGACGTAGACTGACATTTCTCGTGTTATTGTGTGTTCAGAAACCCAATTTGACAAGTTATCGAACCGATAGCGCTATTAAACAGATAAACTACAGTTAAAATGCTTCAGAAACCGGGCATTAGTCATGCTACAATTAGGTGGATTTGGTCTTGCTACAAACAGGCGGTCTTGGTCATACTAAAATTATGCGTTCTAGATCTTACGAGATTGCAAAAAAAGCAAAACCAAGAGTGATTCTGAGCAACACTACTAATTTGAATGGCGTTCTATCGTAGGAGTGTGGGAAAACGTTGGCTGGGAAATGGTTCCAATACAGCAAATATAGAATTTTTCATACTTTAATGGTGGAGTCATGTTAAACAGCCCTCTAAAACCTTCGACGATATATACGATTTCGAAGATGCTCACCTTCCTCCATGTGTATTTGTTCCCGGAACTGAGGAACATGGCGGAGGCGGCTCCCAACGGTATCACCTGCAGGTATTTGCCCCTAAACTTAGTGGTCATGGTGAACTCCTGCCAGCACTGCCAGCCAGCCTGGCCCTCGCAGAACTGCGCCACCATCGGCGGATGATGAGAAACCTGCTCAGCAAATTTGGATTTTATCAGTAAAAGATCGTTTTTCCATGATAAATAATACAAACAACAATTTGGTAGTAAATTGACCGTAAGCTGTATTACTAATTGACGTCAGGCTGTTATTACAAATGGATGTCAAGTTAATACCAAAAGTGGGAGAAAACGTTTTGAACTGAATTGTGATGAAATTCTGGGTAGCAATTGTTATTCGGCCTAGGTTTGCTGACTTTTATTGAGAAAAATGTTGTATAACTATGTATAGTCCTTTGAACAAGAAAAAGTATTTATAATATAAAATTATCTTTCATATGCTACATTTCCACAATACATTTTTCAAATTCAAATAATTCATTTTTTATTCAATATATCAGAAAACACTTACTGAAAATGGAAGTCACAAGAATAGAGAGGTAATAAGAAATATTTAAATATAGATCCTATATACAGCATTTTCGTATATTTTATTTTTATGGAAAATTATAAAGAATATTTATCAAAAATAAAGAAAGATACGTTATTTTAAAGTATGGTTGCCAACTCTAGTTCGGGCCCATAGTCAAAAAATAGATCTGTATTATGCTGTATACTCTGTGATATTAATTATTATTACAATTTAAGACATTCTACAACTTTTTTATCATTACGAAATATACAAAGATTCCATCATCTTTTTTTAGTGAAAATGGAACGCAACTAATTTTAGTTCCGATTTCATTAATGGTGCTTGTGTGAGTTACTATTACTTTCTTACTTATATCGTAATAAATCCGTGTTCAATTATATTGTATTTATTATTCTATACAATATTAGTGTAAAATCCTACAATCTTCCAGATTAATTATTTGATCATAACAAAAATAATTTATACTCAACTATTGAGTCTTATGTCTACTTATAAACAGCAGATTGCTTTCAATATGCTGCTCAGTTTGCCTTCAAATTGCTAGCAAGTATTTAAATTGCTTACTTTGCAACCAAATTGACATAATTTGGGTAGAAACATATGAATAGAAAATTAACGTCAAATTATGGTTATTGGAGAATATTATTTTTTCAAGTGGTGCCTTTTTGTGTGCGATTACAATACAATAGCAAGGCTGAATTTAGCTGTAACATTTGTCCTTTACATTACAAGTATTATATTAAATAGGTACTCGACTAGAAATAAATGAGATAACAATATATGCGATACAATTAAACAAATGCATGTAAAAAAATCAAGCAATAAAGTCTAGCAAAAGCTTAAAAAAACAAAACGAGATATGTATTTCATTAAAAATGTCACTTCCACCAGGAGGCCTGTTGTGTGGTCGCACGCGTTCTCTTTTCATTTCAAATATTATAAATGTAAAGAAAATGTACCATTTCCTCCTGTACTTCAATCAATTTATTTATCTGTGGCTGAAGAACACTGTGATGTAGTGTTGTGTAATCTGCGATATTTTGATTGTTGTTGTGAAAAGACGTTTATACAAAATCGTTCGAATTTGTTATTTTAAATTTAATCATTTTAAATAAGGTGGTGAATATTTATAGAAAGTAAACTTTAATATCGTTTAAAATTGTTTTTCAAGTAGGATTCGAATCTTCGTCATAAAATGTAGTTATAGTAAGATAAATAGTTAAATAAATAGTAGCAATAGAGTGGTATTAAACTGGAACCGATTACCTGACGAAATAGTAGCTGCTAATTCAGTAAATAGTTTTAAAAACCGTCTTGACACCTGCCTACATACAAACTAATAAACTAGCTTTAATAAATGAACATGTATAGTGATAACAGCTCTAATAACTTCGACACTGCGATATACACATACCAGCAATTATGCTTCTCGTCTATTAAGAAAAAAATAAATGTTGTCTTTTTTTGTATAGCATTTATTATTCGCCGCAACAACATTTAAAAATCTCATATAAGTTATATGAATATTTAGAATGATAAATATTATATTATTGCAAGAGAACATATATTAATTAATATATATTAGTATTGTAGTGAAAAGGGATTAGCAAAGATTATAAACCGTTACCTGTTCGGATATCGCGCGCCACCCGAGATCCGACATCCGATCGCATTCGTATGTTTCGCCTAGTAGGGGGTTAAATGGCTTGTTCGTTCTGGAACATACGAGACATTACTTCTATGTATGTGACTGTAGTAACTACTACTAGGTTAAATAATAGATTTATTCAGTAGTAGCGCAGAATAGCGTGTCAATCAATGAAGAAAAATTTTTCGTTCTACATCACCTGGCTAGTTACAATTCCCGCCCATGTTTAAAATCTGTTAACGAGCACGAGGGGGTGAGGGGCGGGGTGAGGGGCGGGGGGAGGGGAGGGGAGAGGGGAGAGAGAGGTTCCCATAAAATACGTAACGCAAAATTGTACCTCTTTAGGCGTCCCTTCGTCACATTTTCTGCGGACTCCCCCCTCCCCCTTTCCCCCATATCCAAAATTAAGTCACTAATGATAAAACCTGATATCGAAATACTGATTAGGTATGTTAATAATTCCATAAAATAATTTTATCACACCTATTTTTCAGAATACCCAAAAGATGAAGTAAAATTCCCGAATACCTACCTCCATAGAAAGAGTGCGATATTTTTACAATGCATTATTTCCCTCTTGAGAAAAATAAATGAAGGAACATGTTTATTTATAGTTTCATGGTCTTGAATTATTTGTGTTTTCAATGTTTGATAAATATTTACTTGATATTCAGGCATTGGGCTAGGGGCTATGTAAACACTGTAATTTGAATCGATAATTAAAATTAAGCTGGGCTTAGCAGTACTTCACGTACATTAATGCATTTCATTTTTGGTCTGGACTTCGTCAATATATACACACTATATAATATCTGCTTTATGAACAGACAATATTTATAACTTTCAATGGGCAATTCTTGTTTAAATAAATATGCACATCAATTTATTTCGTGTGTATATCTGGAATGGCTCTCAACTATTTCAATCATATTTCGTATCTAGATAAGATTTTGCTTTTTAATTTCATCTATATGGATGTCTACTCTAAAAAAATGCGATTTTATCATAAAAAAAAAAACATATTTTTGTAATTAAATATTTAATGTCATATAGCGCCCCTTCGTATATTTCTGTGGTACCTGCATTGTTTGTATTTTTCGGATCAACAGCCAGTCTTTAGGTAGGTTGTAATTGTACAATAGTTGGTGATTTTAATTTGTCACCGTAATGGGATATTTGCATTGATTGCAATACATGATAATCTATGATACCCTAAAATTTAGTTAGATGGCGCTATATGATATTATCCGAATAGGAATACTTTTGGTTTAGCTATTATATTCTTATACCTCTCGCAATTCGCTCGGTTATTAAACAAAATATAAAAGTGTTTGTAAACCTGCAGGCAGTAGTGGCGTAGGAGGAGACAGTGAAGGCGGCGACGTAGGCGAGCTGTTGCGCGGGGTCCGTGAACCGCGCCGCCTCGTCCAGTATCGACGAGTACTCGTAGTCCTCCGTCAGCCGCTGCAGCATCGACAGCGGCTCACTGAAGTTCACCGGTATCGGTATCTTCGACAGCTCCTTACCTAATACACAACACAAATGACGATAAAAACCACACATATACTGCCTAATTAACCAAAAACCGAGGCAATCATAAAGACTACCGATAGAAGTGAAAACTCAAAACAATGGAATAATTGTGTTCTTTTTTGGATCTTAAAATCAATTGAGGCCATGAGAACCAGAGTAGCATAACAATATTGACTTTATGATAGTTTGTACATAAAATTGAAAATGTTGATAGAAGCAACCAAGGGGATCTGAAAGTGATACAATGAATATTCACTAGATAGTAGTAAAAACACTGTGACGATTTTTAGTCTGTGATCTAAAGATAAAAAATAACGCAAAGAGGTTTATCTATATACATATACACATAGCTCATGGGAAGCGTGCGGTAATGATGACGCGAGTTTCACACTTTCTCTTCACCCAAAAAGTACACCTATATACACAGTATACATTTAGCTCATGGACAGCGTTCGGTGATGATGACTCGAGTTCCATTTTCTATTTTTGTTCACCCAAAATAGTGCTCAACGCTCCTATAGAAGTTTTCACTTCAAAAAACTACATCCTAAAGATAAATTACGGCGTGTTAAAAAATAACCGTATGATTGTTACTACGTAATTAGACTAATAAGTGCACAACTTTACTTCCCTATTCCTTCCCTATCTATCCCTATCTATCTATTCCCTATTCCCAAAATTTTCCCCATTCAAAACATTGACAAGACATAAAACCGACTTTAAAAAAAATGTACCAGAATATCCTAGGCCATTGTTAGGTATAATCGCCTATCCTACCTTTGAAGTTGAATGAAACTGCACACAGTTACATTTTATTAAAATCAGTTCCATAGTTTAGGAGTCCCTTGCGGACAAACAACGTGAAACGTAATTTATTTTTAGAACGACCAAAAATTTTTGGCGAAGACTAAACCTACATAGTCTTAGATTATCATAAGCCTACCAATATTGAGTGTGGTAGCTAGCCAGGCGGGCAATAGGAAACACTCTATCACAATGCTATGGTTTCATTAACATATTTCCCTTCACCGCAAGCAGTCTCATTTTAAAAGGATCCGATAATGGCTACCAATAAGTTTAAATTGCATCAAAATTGGAACATTAAATCAAATATATTTCAATTCGTTATGGATGGAATTTCGATATACTTGTCCCGTTTATTCATAATTGTAACCATGTGAAAAGTGTGCAAGGGGAATCCCGGTAAAAGGATACAACATAAAAACTTACCTATACAATTTTTCATAATGGACCAGAGGCTTAGCGGGTAGTTGGGCTTGTCCGGGACCCGGACACGTCGCGGATGGTTGTCAACGATACCCGTAACTTGCGATGCGTGGGGCTATAACACAACGATGATAGTTAACAGTTACAGTCTGTACAAAAGAATACAATATATCCGAACACTGGAAACATAAACCAGGCACATTATAGAATTGTGTACAAACAAAACAATATGATGACTCATTTATGTGTGGGAAAAAACACACCTACTTTAAAAACTTATTTCTCCAACTATTGTAAGCAAATAGTACGGTTCTAAACATAGAGCATCTCGAATCTTCATCTTTATTTTAGAGCATTAATGTGATAAATTGTGACAGCCTTCTAGAGATTTCCATCCACTAATTTATTAGATATATACCTGAATAAGTAACGAATATAAAAAAAAAAAAACTAATTAAAAATTACTGCCAAATTATGGGAGGGTGAAAATGTGAGATATATGAAAAATCCAAAAATACATAAATAAAACTGGCAGGAAAACAAAAAGACCTCGACAACAGCGCCTCTGACCGGGTTCTACAAGAGGTAAGAACAACAAAATTGATTGTTAAAATATTCCTAATGAGTGTTCAAATTAAACTAATTACTTTATTATTATAATTTAGACCGAAATACATAAAATACAATTACTATCCACTAAATTGTAAGTTCATAATGATTACATTAATATTCAATTGACCTCATTTCTATTACATCTATTCAGAATAATAGATTAGATACTTGACGAATTTACTTGACTTTGAGTATAACTTAAACGTAGGCCGTAAAGATCGTCAGTTATGATAAAGGTAAGGACAAAACTAACCGCTTCTAATGTTTTTTTTTTTGGCAACATTAAATTCGTCAATATCTACAAAAAAAAAGTTTGACAGAGTAGAAAAAGTCACTAAAATTATTTAATTTCTCCTATTTTTATACAAATCATAAATCATACCCAAACTTTGATGTCTTGGTCTTTGGCGGGAGGCGCTCCGCCTTCGGAGCCTCCCATCGCGCTCTCTGCACGTTCCTTGTCCTCGACGAATATAACCTGCAAGATATATACACTATTTAGTTACCATCTTTAATAAATTATAAACATCTTTTGAAATTAACGTAATTTAAATAAAAATTTCGGAATTTATTGTTTGGTTTCCTATCGAAATCTTGCAGTGAATAAGTCAAAAATCCATATCAAATTGTGAACAATCTAATTTGTTAGGAGCTTTACCCGATTTGATAGTGATCATCATACATCAAGAAAAACACCCTCCCATATTAATATTGTGGAATTTAGCAAAAAATTTTTTGTTCAGTGTAATGTGGCGCGCGCGGTTCTGTCTGTCAGCGGCAAAAGCGTCTTTAGCTGTAGCGTAACTATATGATGGCAGAATTGGTAAAATGCGTCCGTATGAGAGGGTGGGAGCTCAGAAATAATCTAATATTTTTAAAAATAACTTAGTAAAAATTACATATTTCATACAAGTATTAAAAATTAACTAAAGACCATATAAATATTCAAATAAATTATTTAGGTTTAAACGCATTCATAAGAAAGCGGTCAATATTGGAAAGCATCCATTTGCTACAATTCCTGTGACTACAGCTAGTGCTGAAAGATCATATTCGAAACTAAAATTAATATACATATTTAAGGAACTCTATGGAACAAGAGTTGTCTACATAACTAGGCTGTTCTGTCTATTCAAAATTCTTTGATCCGATCTTTAAACTTTGATGATATTACTTATACTTATCGGAACAGAAAGCTCGGAAAATAATTAACTTGTTATTGTAAATAGCATTTGATAATGCAAATTCAATTTATTAGGTATTTAACTAAAACGCATCATAAATATTAGTAATACTCTGGGGTAACTACTTCAGTGATTTATTAAAATTAAATTACAAAGTGACAATTTTTACTGGAGCCCCATTCAATCAATTTGCCATGGACTTAGAACGGTATAGTTACCTTACTGATCTTTAATTTATTATGTTTTTTTCCTCTAAAATAATAGTTGCCTAAGTTACTCCTTACAACATCAGCTATCTGTCAGTGAAAGTTCTGTACTGGATATTAACCGAAACAAACAGACAGACAAAAAACTCTTTTTTTTTATATGTAAAAGTATACTTTCATATCCATTGTATAAAAACCTCTTACTTTGATCACTAAAAATGATATAAGAAATTTCAATTTTTCTATTAATTTTCCCTTTATTCAAACAATCTCACAAAATAAATTGATTACTATCATTGTATATATTATATGAATTTAATAGGGATAAAAGATATAAACTTGAAATAATTGCTACAGTAGCAAGGTCATGAAAAAACAAGCATCAAAATATGGTTATAATGTAACTGTGAGCAAGACTAAAAAACAATACCCAATCACACAGACACACCAATTCTATTACAAGGTCATTTTAGTTAACAGACATATAATACAAAAACTTTATGGTAATAATGAAGAGAACTGACCTGTTGTGTTTCTGTCACTGTTTCCCCTTCAGATTCATCTGAACTCTCGCCGCTTTTTACTTTATTCTTTCTGTTTACCTGTAAATTTACGCAGAAGAAATGATTAAGCATGGTCACTAAAACATGCCAAAAATAAGAGAAATAAAATTGTATAAAAATATTATTTATGATCAAAATAATACATACTCTTTTGGTAATTTTTCTTTAGAGTGTAACTAATATATTCAACTAATCGACGATTATTACAAACATATGTGTACTAACTAAATATGGAATATCAAATTACCTATAAAATAAACAAGGAAAAATTTCTGAGATACAATTGTGAAATCTTTTTGGTTCATTTCCTTTTAATTTTCCTAAGTTATGTATTTCCCAATTAACCTTTGTTCATAAGAAACAATAGGAAAACAGATAGCACTTAATAATTGTAATTTACATGTATATGATTATAATTAATTCAACAGTTTTTGTTCAAGACCCGTTCAAAACATTTATATGGAACATTCTCAGATAATCGTTATACTTTAAAGACTAAGCATTCTTATAATGCGACAATTATTCAATTTTACTTGAATTTTATTGCTTGTCAAATGGACACAAAATTCTATGAAAACAATTTTTTTAATATTAAAAAATATTGTACTTATTGAATTATAACAGTTATTAATAAATTTATTAAATAATTTTTCTTCCAGAAAAATATCGCAATTTTGTGAGAAAATTTCATAGGAGATGTTTGCATCTAACCTAGAACAGAAGAGATGAATCCATATCTTTATATATATATAATTCTTCTATACGTGTGTGTGTGTGTGACTAAGCTACACTATACAACTAACAAATTAAACAGCTGAACAGATTTTGATGAATTTTTTTATGTTCAGGTGGATTTAGGAAAGGTTTAGATTTACAATTGGATCCGGTAGGTGATGATGCTGTGATCTGATTCTACGATTTTTTTATTATCGGAGCAGGACAACATGCATCAGTCCCGCTACTACTTTATGTACAATAAAACAGGGATAAAAATATTAGAAGTCAATCTAAACTTTCTCTATTTTAAACTGATCAAACAATTGATTTATATAAAATGCACTACTCACCGGTACTTTAATTACAAAGGAGGTTTTGTCGTCCATATTTGAAGAGTCGCCCTCTTCGACAGCGTCAAAGAACTCATGGTCCTCATCCTCCGTTTCGTTGCCCTGACTAGAGCCGTTGCCCCCGCCTTAATAAACAAAAAAAAAAAGAAAATACATAAATATCAAATCAATATAGTAAATCTATGTCTTCCACGCAATTTTGATTAAACTCTCGAAAATATTTTAAGACTCAGACACAAATAGAGAAATAATTATGCTTATCACAGAAGAATTAGTCATGTGAATGAATTGAACCTGCAACCTCTTGGCATACAACAATTGTGCTACCAGGCCGGTTTTCTACTTGTACATATTAAATGGTTTTCTAAATAAAAAATTCAATTCTGATTACAATTACAATTTACGTAAGGGGACCTACTTTTAATAGTGGAATCAAATGCTGGACACATAAAACATTTATTAAAAAATGATTCTTCTCCAAGACATATCTCCTAATATATTAAACGTATGTTGGATTGTAGTCAACCAACAAATCCACAATGGGTAATCAATTTTTTTTTCAAACTGACTACACTGTTGACCTGGCAAGGCCTCTACAGTTTCATCGGACTATGTAATAAAATTTAAAATATAGTCCTTTGTAATAAATTTACCTTTAAACTTATTTAAGACATGAAACTGGTATGAAATATCACATTTCAACAACTACCAACGAGTATTACACAGTGCAGTAAGTTAAAATGACTTTTTAATTACAGTAATGAGTTTTGTGTTTACTACAGCCATCACTAAAGAAACTATAAGGAAAATTATTTTTATTTACAATACTAGCTGACCCCGGCGAACTTTTGTAACACCTAACAGTCGGGTTTTTAATACTTATTCTGCTATTCAGGACCATCGTATAAATATTGACATTAAATTTATAAGATACTAACTTCACTCATTTGTTTTGCCTTCCCGGAACCTCTCCACTAACACTTAAACTTTATGCTATAGTATTAAAGTTCAAATTGAGTTTTAATTATTATTACGAATTGTTTGTATGGGAGTATAGAAAAGTGTAGTTTTTAGACTTTTTCAGGCAATTTTTTTAATTTTTCTCTCCGTAAGATCCATCCTTGTACTTGAAGGAGTATTCTAAAAAAAAGAATTAGCGAAATCGGTTCAGCTGTTCTCGAGATTTGCGCTTAGCAACACATTTAGCAATTCATTTTTATATTATAGATATTGACAATTTTAAAAGTGAATGATAATGTGTTATTACATTCCAGCCTGTTAAACAAATGAAGTTCAATACAGCTAGTATTTAGAAATATTATCATTATAATTACTCCACTACCAGTTCTAATGCTGATGATGTCATTGTTAGAAGTGTGATAACTAATATGAAACTAGCTAACTAATAAATGAGTAATACATAAGGCAAATTATGTCAAATATATATAACACTTCCTTACAAAACACAGATTTAAACTTATTACAGTGAACATTGATAGATATTTGAAGACAGAGAATATTTATATAAAATAATTTTTGCTACAACTCAACCACTTATTGGAAAAAAAATATGAATGACAACAAACACTAACAAAACATACGTGGAAAAGATTCTGTTACAGATACTAAAATTCAGAGATAATCTAAAATATCACTTTAAATAGAGTTATCTAAAACCTTCTCATTTTTATATTTATTTCACAGATTTGATAAAAATAATATACATTTTACACACACATATTTTATTGATCTGATAAAACTAAATTATCTGCTTCTATGTTCAAAGTAGTCTATTTCCTATCTATGTCTATGCTCTCCTGTTAAATATTAATTTCTATGTTAATAGGAAACTCTAAACACATATTATTGTTCTACTAAATATTACTAACATAACCTAAAATGATACATAAATTACTAATATTAGACAGCGTATTTCAGGTTATCTTGTATTTGATATGATCATTCTTTATGATAGATCCATCATTCATCTTCATGAGCATAAAACATACTACACTATAACAAAATAAGAAAAATACATCACTTTGATTACTTTGCTCTGGATAAAAAATATTGAAGAAAAGATTAATGCACCACTGTAATGCAATGTTCATTTCTTGTATAGGTTAAAATTCGATACACCTAGAACACAAAACATTTTATGTCTCTACAATTATTTGTGTTACATAGATACATCAGTGTCTTATTACTAGTATTTGCTTACTTAACAAATGTTAAGTTCAGAACCTGTTTAAAATATAAGAAAAGAAAATAGTGTTACATGTCTCAATAATATAAACACTTTGCAATATATGCATGTTTGTTGCGCTTTTCTATTAAAATAAAGAATCATTTGTAGTGATTCAATTACTCTAGCACTCCATATTCACTTACTGCCCATAATGCTGTATTATATCGAAGGTCAACTTTGAATAGGAAACAACCTTGTGCAACAGCAAAATAAATACAATAGATCAAGAGAGTTCACAATACACAAAGAATATAATTTCACACATACATTATTATATCAACTATCAATAAAACACGGTGCTGCCTGGATACAGTGTCAGAGTCTGAATTCGGTAGACGATAATTAAATAAACGTATACGTAACAGAATAAATTACTCTTGCAATGCTTTGAGCAGAAAATAACCTTGAATCTCCCTAAAAAAATCGTCTACATTGACAAATCACATTTTCGCTTAGATAGGTACGTACCGAGTTAGTAGTGTTTTGAGAAAGTATATCTAATTTATATTTACATACTTCATTTATTAATTAACATTAAATCGAATTATTTTAATTTTGTTAAATTTCACTTCAAAATCCACAAATTGCTTTTCGATTCTCTATCTGTCAGTTCCGTCACCAAACTAGAGTAACAAAATAGCAAGCTGTCGCCGCGCCGCTGAATTCATAATTCTGTCATTGTGACATTTCGTTATACGGCAAACAATTTCGCATAGATTATAGAACACAAACAATCAATGTGTGCTGTTTTTAATAAATTATCTTGTACCGATTTACAAAATGTTAGAAAATAGTAATAATTTGATGTATTTTCAGTCATGTACTGAATAATTTTTATGACAATATTCAAAACCAAAGAAACTTCACACCAAATCTGCACTAATACCTGCACGCGTGGTTGACATACAAATGAACGATAAATAAAAGGTCAACGTAATTTACAATTTGACCCCAATAACGTCATTACTCGTCGTTCGTATGCCTAACCCTATTTTAAAATTCAAAAGAGAGGACGTCTTTTGTAATTCAACATAGTATACGACTTGCACTGATTTTACATTATTTATTTTAAACAAAAGAATGTTTAATGCATGTAAGGAGCTCATAATTCAGGATGGATAATTGTATAATTATATTTAATGTCATGGTACCCACCCGTAAATAGAATTTACATATAAACTCATTAAATTGTGGTATTTCTACCACAATTATCTAACATCCTGTATTCTTGAAATATTGCTAAACATGCAATAAAATTATGAATTATTACAGTATACTCGATGTTAACATCTCATCTATTATAACTTTTATAATCAAACAAGTTTGTATGTTAATGTGATTTGAATAGTTTGGGAACATTCAGAGATTAAATTGGTTATTGCAGAGTACATATATAGTTATGATTTAAGTTTTTAATAGAATCGGTAACATAAAATTATTATTAATATATAATACAAAGGTAAATAAAAGAGTTTCATTATTTAAACCTGAAAAAAGCTGCCTTTATAATACTCTTAAGATTAATCAAACCATGTGCACATTCTAAATTGCATTTAATTGTCTTAAATAAATAACGTATTTATGTTTTCATATTTTTTATTGTCGTCGTTTATGTGCGTTGGTACATCTCCTTTGTCACTAGTTTTTATTCAAAGTAAAATATCTTTGCACAAATTATATTTAATTCAGATTTTAAAATATATATGGTCTATAAATAGTTGATGATTATTGAAAACAGATTCTTCATTGGTATAAATTGGCAAACGTTAAAGCGGCACATTTGGTTTACAAAAAAAAAAAAAACATTTACATTAATAATTGACACATGCATGATATAATTTATTACGCGACAACTCTCACTAGCCTCCACATTTTCTTCATCATTCATTTTCTTCGTAGCAGACACTAGATACGTATCGCGATAGCTACTGAGATGAATTTACGGTTAGGTCCGTTAGACAATAAGAGGGTTTTATTTGTCATTCTAATCGTTACGTACGAATTTCTATTAGTAAGGAGTAAAAATTTGACATAATTTCGTTTATTCAAAACATTCTTAGATATTGTGTAGAAGTGGTTTCCATAATTTCTTCTAACAAAAGAACTTATTTAAAATTATATTATGAACAGCGCGACATTGCAAGTAGGCTTAGGACACAATAGGTAAAAATCTAAAAAGTTTAAAAATATATGTAAATAATAACTAAAATGAAGTTTATAATTTCTACAGTCATATGTTTTATAATAATTTATTTTGGAATATTCCCGAAGGTACATCATTTTTACATTTTAATAACAGTGTTACATCCTCTATGCGTACTAGTTATACCTCAGTAAACAAAGAATAACTCATCGACCGTGGGAACGTAATACAATGGGGTTCTAAATATATCCCATCCAGGCTTCCAGAGTTTTCCATAGTCCGTTATTAAAAGGCATGTAAAGTGTGCCGAGGTGCATCAGATAGTACAGCTTTATTCAGGACATCGTAATGAATATGAAGAGAAACAAAGAACCGAACTTCAAGAGCACTGCAACTACAGCATCGTAAGATGTAAGTGTGATTATAGTGTAATTGGGGTGACAATGAGTATACTTGATATTTATTTATATGAATACAAAATAAATTTCTATCAATGCAAACGGCATTTAATTTACCCACGGGCGTAACATTACTAAACTTCACTTTAGCGTTGACGTTGTCCTGCCCTGATAATTTATACTTATGTGCATGAAACGCTTAAGACGGCTAGACTTTTTCCGATCCTTTCAACAATTATCATTATATTTCAACCAATTTACAAAAAAAACCTTGACAAATTATATACCTAAACCTTCCCCGTGAATTACTCTATCTATTGGTGAAGACCGTATTACAATTCGTTAAGTAGTTTTTGAGTTTATCACAAACATCCAGACAGACAGACAGACAAACGCGGCGGACGACTTAGTTTTATAATATATAGAATGGTATATACTAACCAGTATGTGGGGTTGTCCGAGCTGTAACTGTTTTCTCGAGTGTGTCGTGCTGACGTGCAAGTTGTTCCACAATTTCCTGCAACCGAAGCTTCTGATCGCGCTCATGCTGCAAGGCACGAGTCATACGAGTGCTGGACCCGGCCGCTGCGCTCATGAATTCCGAACAAGCCTACGATAACAACACCAAAATAAAATAATCTATGAGTGACATATATCACCTGTGAAATGATGATGGCTCAGCTGTTAACGTGTTCGGACACGCGTCTGTCGACGTAGGTTCGAATAGTTGGAAGTGAGTCTGAGCTTTCGGTGAAGGTAAACGTAGTCAGTCATAAACCCATAACATGGTGGTAAGGTTATTTTTAAGTCCGCCTGGCTAGCTACCACCCTCAAGTTGAAAAGATGCCGCCAAGCACCAGTTGGCGTGCTCCGGCAGTTACACTCGAGAGTCAATTCCCCTCTAGGTTGAGTGTGTTTATAGTCTTAGACCACATCGTCGTTAAACATCAGGTGAGATTCTGGTTCAGATCAAACGCTACCTACAAAGTATTTAAAATAAGTATATTTTGTTATTATAAAGTTTCAGAATATATATATTTTATTAATATTTTCATGGATCGATGATTCGACCAAAAACACCCATATGTTTTCTGTGGTGGATTTTTTATTCCACAAATTTTATAGTCTATGGTGTAGTTAACTATTTTTATAAACTAAATTCTACAACTAAATCTAACTCTAAGAAATAGATTATCTGTGTATTTATGTGTACTAATAATGACTGGTAACCTTCTTAATTATTTATAGGTTGTAGCGTTTGATAACAAACCCCTAATGTTAAATGACATGTGATCTGTGTGACGCTTAATTCAAAGGACAGTAGCTCTCTAGGTATTATAAGAAACCCTACCTTCGTACTCTTGCTTCATCACAAAGCTTTTCTTTACGGAAAGGTTCTGCTTGTTGCAGGATTTAAGCATACATGTATCGATGCAGACTCTGAATGTGCCAACAACGAACCATCATCCGTTTCTATTACATATCATATAACGGTTTATTTGATAATATTAATAATGTTTTAATAATAAAACTTACATTCATCATTGCATTACAAGATATCCTGAAAAGTGTCGCTCTCTCCGATACTTGTTTCGTGGTATCAGTAGGTGGAATTTCCAGGTCCACGAGCGACCTCTGCAAGGCGGCACCATGTCTTGCCACCAATTCGGAACATGTTCGTAGGTCGTGAAAACGGGCCGCCAGCTCCCGGGCTATACCGCCCGCGTCCTCCCCATCGCCTTCATTGCTGCCCACGACTACTGTCCCGGTAGTTATCTGATCTTCATCGTCGTCTGATTCTTGAGCTCGACTATAGGCAATTTATGGCATCGTATTAAAAAAGTATTTATACGTATTACTTACGAAGCATTGTTTCAATATTCACTCTTAAAATCCTTCAAAATATGCGCTCGTTTCTATATATTTTCTCGGAAGAAGATTTATGTATAGTTTCTCTGCTAAGGCTTGGCTATGGCAGTTACATAATCTGTAATCTCCGTTATAGCCATTTCTGCTATCTGCTATCGCTTTGTTGTTGCAGCATACGTAATATAGAAGCAACAGAGCCTATTGTTACGTAGACCATGACATTCAATTTAGGCTAAACAGCTTTGATCTATGCTCCATTATCACTGCACAACGCGACCTATAGCCTACACACGTATATGACATACTTATTCATCTCAACGTATGCATGAAGCTTTATCTTACGTCATACGAAACTAAACACCAAATCAAACAATACTTAGATACTGTCTTCATATAGTGATTCACTATTTGTACTTTTAACTACATTAACACTTCAATTCCACGTCAGTTTTAAAAGGATTGCCAGTGGCGCCATCATATCATCATTTAAGATTGAAATACTATCTGTAATAAATAAGTTACAGTGTATAACCATGCTGGGTATGTTAATTACAATGGAGGATACTGGAACCCCCGTGACTTATAAAAATAAATGAATCGACAGTCGCATATTTGTAATCGTCACTTATTTCATATTGGTTTTTCAGGTTGTCGAGTAATAGTTTTTTTTTATATTATAGGGGGCAAACGAACAGGTGGGTCACCTGATGGTAAGTGATCACCGCCGTCCATAGACACTAGCAACACCAGGGGAGTCGCAAGTTCGTTGCCGGCTTTTTAAATATGTGGGCCTCCGGCGCTCTCACTGACCGAACGAAACGCAACAGTGCAAGTACTGTTACTTCACGTCAGTTTTCTGTGAGAAGGTAGTACTACGCCGGGCGAGCCGACCCATTCATGCTGAAACCAGTTATAGCTTCAGCGTAGCTCTACCACCTACGAAATCCACGATTGCATTATAAAGACTGTAATGTGGTTCTTTGTTTGCATTGCTTTACGAGATGTCATAGTATATGCGCCTTATAAATCTGTTCCATGTATAAACAAAACTATTTTTAAATGTTCACAACGTAGTCTCTCTCTTTTATTTATAACAAAGTTCCAAAGCATATTACGGATTTGCCAGACTATAAGTTTAAGTGCCATGTTAATTAAGCGGGTTTTGGTGTCAAAGGGCTATTATAGAGTGGATCAATATGTGAACGATGGTGATGTCTGTGCATCCACTAAAACGATTGTAACGTATAACGTATTTTAATTATGTAAGTGTATGTTAAAAAAATAAACCCGAACGAGTTTCTTGCCGGTTCTTCTCGATGACTGGGATGTTTTCGGAACCGGTGGTAGTTTTGACGTTCATAAGCGCCCTCTTAGGGCCTAAATTGAATAAAGTATTTTTGATTTGATTTGATTCATTTCTTCACACAATTAGAATAACGATGACAATAATATAAAACTGTTAATAATGACATTTGTATAAATAATATACTTTATGTGTGTGCGCGATGATTACCATTGGTTCTTGTTACACCACCGCCACGTTGAATGCCAGTCACCGGTGACTCCCGGTGCATTTAACCTTTTCATTTTATAACCCAAACCTTCTAGTACGTTATGAATTCTAAAATTTTATGTCGGATTTAATTCGGTTAACTAAAGACAATCCCTGAACCGATGTTATAATCCCAACAACGATTTATGAAAGGCTCAATGGTCGTATCAACTTTTTTTTTTATTTCTGGAAAACGCGTGTACATGTCGTCGCCAGTGTGCAAGTTGTTCTAAGGTGTTTCTAGAAGGTACTACTCCTTATTGGCGAACGTAATACATAATGTATTGTGGACGTGATCCAGATTCTCGTCTCCTACCACCCCGCATGTCCTATCACCGTAGTTACAATATAAAACGATAATTACAAATCACAGAATAATAAATTCTAATCAAAAAATTGGGATATCCGTAAGTGATATCCACTATGTATTTATGTTTTACATTAAAAACTAGGTGATACCCGCGACTTCGGCTGCATCCTTTATTATCTTAACAATATATTTTCTGTAGAGAGGAAAAGACATAGGTACCACACCGCTTGCCCCACTTCACGGTACGAAAACACAAGTTGTTGAACGCGTAGTGCTTATAAAAATTATAGTTCCTTAAAACATTAATAACTATATATTAAATGACAATAACGTGATAATCTTTTTAGGCAAGGTTCTAAAAAGTAATACAAAACATATATCGAAATCTATACAGTAGAAATTTTGCGTAATGCGCGCACAACAATTTTTTTTTCGAACTGTCTTCACTATTGGCCTTACGGGCCTTCAGTACTTCACCGGATTACTTGCACAACGACAAACTTTTATCATTTTATATATTATTATTATTTACATAGATTTATCTAAATTAAAATTCACAATTACATAAATCGACATCTTTAATTATCCAAGGATTTAATATTACTGTTTAATATAAATTTAATAGAATCATCAAAATTTTTGTTTCACCTTGATTTTATTCAATTTCATTCAAACTTAGACCAACGACTATGAAGCACTTTAAACAATCAAATACAATAAACGTTTTATGAATCAGTCGAGTATAATAATTACACTCGCGAGTTATCTAAAATCGGAAAAACAAGCCAGCATCACGATAGTTATCGTCTATTCTGTATGTATTTTTAATGTTGCTTTATATCTTTAGATACCGGTTTTCCAAGAGTCGGCTAGTATAGATATGAACAAAATTTACAACTGTACCACATACATTAAAAAACTGTACAATTATCACAATTTGCTGCCAAAGTATTACTTAACATCAATGGTATTTTTTTTTAATAATTATTTATGTATTTGGTTAAATTTGGTAAAATAATAAACGTACGACCCAAACTACTGGGACTTGAGCCGTCAATCTTAGCATGCGAGTTCCTTTTACATTGTATGTGAGCACGAAGAAAGGATTTTTAGAAATCGTTAACTCTTAAGATGGTGAAAAAGTGTATCGAAGTTTGTATAAAAACTAGTCCGGTGGAACTGTACTAGTCCGGTGGAACTGTTTTAGTCCGGTGGAACTGTAGAGGCCTTGCCAGGCTAGCAGTGTAGGTCATTTCGAAAAAAAAAAAATTGTATAAAAAATCTCTCATTTTAGTGTCAGTCAGCCAGTTCGTTATTCTTTCATACACATATATATAAAACAAACAATCGAAAACAAATACTGCATAGAATACGCGTGCGAAACCGCGGGAGATTACTAGTAAAACATTAAATTCTTTGATGAATTAAAATATAAATCCTAGTGCACAGATTAAAATTTATTTGACGTAATTGATTTTTGTTTTGATTGGTTTTACTACGCCCTACAAAGCCCACAAACATCCACTGCAGGACCATAGGCCTCTTCCCGAAGGAAGGTATACACACCACGCCAGTCCACTTCCAAAAAATCGACAATTCTAAATTCATCCCAAATACGATAGTACTACTAGAACATTTCATTGGTACCGGTTTCCTAACGATGTTTTCCTTGACAGTCAGCCGAAAGTGTTACCAATTTAAATTAATAAATGTATGCGAATTCCGAAAAATTCCTTGATACAAGCCTCGATTCTGACCTACAGACATCGTATTGACATTCAACCGGTCAAACTACTCGACCACCCCGATTTACCTTACCTATACTTCAAGCTAAATATTACCACTCACTCTATAATTGCCTGTGGTTAGTAAGCACAATAATTGATTTACATGTGTAACAAAGATTATTTCGGTGCATATATTTTGTTAAATCATTCACCAGTTTACCCAGTACATAGTTTTTAGTAACTAACACTAACATAGCTTTCGCCTTAGCGAGTTCCAAAGCTGTCACCCAGCTCTGGCGTTCCACCTCGTCGTGAGCTCTGATGTGAAATGTCTGAGTGCCTCCATTGCTAATGACAAAGGTGCAGCTGTCTGCGGTGTGGATCAACGCTCCGAGGAGTGATATAGTACCTCGACATGTATGTGCCATTTCTGCTTGATTTCTGAAACAAAGACCCGTTATTAGATATTCCACATATTTAATGTTTCAGTTTAGAACAATTAAATCAACACATACTAGTCGTCGAAATCTGACCATAATAAGAGGTACAAACTTTTTCTTCACTTGTTAATATTATCTGTAAAAAAGCATCTCCAATTGTTTTTCTTAGTTACACAACAGCTCGTCAATAGACAGTAAACAAATTAAGAAAATAAGTTTAAGAAACAGAGAAGGAAGATGTACTTAATTCTTTTATCCTACTTTTTTATCTTTGTAATCGTTGTAATCTTTGTTTTTTTTAATAATAATACAATGAAGATTTCAAATCTTACACATTAATAATTATGTAAGAGGTTATTAAATTAGATACTATACAATCTCAGTCCTCTTGGACTTCCATTTGCTATATTTTATAGGAAATCAACTTCGAATCTCTTGTTGATTTCTTTAGTTGGATTTGATAAACATTTTACGTGACACTGGCAAAATTGTGAAATTTTCCACAGGTGCCATAGACTAAAATAAAAAATACATATATTTTACAGGCTTTACCTGTCCACAATAAACACCATTAATGCTACTACAAGTACAAGTATCTAACATGATAAAAATACTAAACTTAGATGGAACTGATTAAATTTGAGAATAGTTATTACCAAATGAATATTTGAATACAAGATTCAAACCTATGTCAGTCAACATGGTATCGGAATACATTACCATTACCCATAATCACTTCATAATTTTAATAAATCTAAATAAAAGGAAACTAAAATAAAAAAGATTCTATTTATATTATGCTTTTATCACACTGTTTCTCTATCAAAGGTTGAGAATCAGAAAAAACTATTTATAAATTTTGCTATTATTCTTTTGTACAAATCTACCTCCTATTTCATCTTGATAGAATGAATTGATTACTCGCCCATTGAACCATTTCCTATATTTTACAAATATCCTATATTTTTTTATGTCAAAGGGCAGTTGGATAGGCATATGGCCCATTTGAGGTTAAATGGTTACTGTCGCCTACAGACAACTGCAACACCAGTTGATTTGGGATAGAAGTTTTAATGATCTCATATGCTGAATCTCATGATTTTAATGGGTTATTAAAATCATATATTAATCTGTATTTCTAGAAAATACAATGGTTCTAATCTTTAAACCTAATAGTTTTGAGTGCCAATAGTATAATTCATTGAAATTGTCTCACAAGTAGTAGTTTTATAACAGCTATGCCTTTGCACAAGTGTACAAATGAAGTAACTGAGACCAAATCTTACAGTACCAAATTTACAGCACAACCATTTAAACACTAAGCACATAGTGAGTACCCTTCTATTGGTATTCATCCAAAGTATAAAACATGATTGGTCAATTAGTCATTAAATTTTATAGTTTATATTTATTTAGAATGTGCTGCAGTTGGAAATCTAATTTACCTAATTAGAGGTAATTATGTCTTATTTGTATAATTTACATAAGAGGATAAATATGTGTATTTAGCATAATCTTCACTGATAACAAAGGACATGAAATTAAACATTTTATAGATATGTGTCTATAAATTGATACATACTAACAATTGTCCAATGGTCAAATTCAATTATAATTCTTTCGTTGTTTCAGTTTCTATAGTATTGAGATTTTCTTGTCAGAGAGTACATAAATATTGTAGATTAATTCATGTAAAGGTCGTGAAGTATGACAAATAGTAATTTATAATTAAAGGAAAAATGAAAAAATTGTCTTGTCGATGATATGGAAAAAACTATTCCCAACATTATTTTAATCACAAATATATTAACACTAAAGCTCTTCAATAGCTAATAAACAAATAAAAATCTGTTGACAAACAGAGAAAAAAAAGGTACTGAACCTCTTCACCTAATTATATATAGTTACCCTATACTTTCCAGGGTCAACAGACTTTTGAGAACAATCCCATACCCAACTATATTTAACTCTATTGTTATTATTGATAGTTAAGGAAAGTTATGATGATAGACAAGAATAACTTAGATCTATTATGAACAATTAGCTCTCATTTACAGTTTCCTGAAGACACTCTTCCAAATTCCCGACAAAAGGTTGGTACTCGTCTTTATCCCCTTGGAATAATTATATGGGTTTTTCATTCTTTATTGCTCACTGGTCCACCTAGCTAAATTAAAAATTGGAGACCACCTTATATGTAAATGACGATTGGACAAAAGTCACATAGATCACATGTACTCCTGTTGCCCTAACCTATGATTTTCTCTGTACGATATCCTTCCTACTCAAAATTTCTCACTCCACCTAAAAATTCTTCTTACCCTAGCCGTCTGCCGTAATATTTAATCGTATAGGTAAATTAATCTCATTGAATAAAATTAACACGTTCTGTACCATGTGTACAACCAATGGTACATGTTAAACTTGATCTTCAAGCCACTGGCTAATATGTGTCATGGAATGTGTTAAACTTTAATAATAATACATACTGTCTACACAAAGGAAGCATTGTTTATATGTGTTACTATCTATGTTTGTAGATACCCTACTAACTGTGTTTGTTGTCATTAACTTACTTTTTGTTTTAAACGTGATTACTTCGGCTAATGTTACAATTTTTTTTTTTAATACATTTATTACTTAGATTATCACACTCGCCACCACATGACACTGGCTGAATTGTGGATACAGGTGCCAGTTAAAAAAAAAGAATTATATAGGTTCATTACATTGTTTTAATAAGATTAGATATTTATAAAACTAACAGCCACCTTGTTTAGCATGTTGTATGAGTGTGCTGCTGCTGAACCATCAAGCCTTCAAATTGTTGAAAGCATAGACAGCTTGCGTGGAAATTATTAAACAAATTCTTTTTATTTACAGCAGATAATCCATATCCATAAAATAATAATAAGGTATCAATAAACATATAAGACAATTTAAGTTAAGATACAGTCAAAGCAAAATGTATAAAGGCATTCAATTAACTTGATGAATTTTTTATACAAAGATTTAGACAAGCCATATTTAAAAACTTTTTTGTACAATGTATGTTTTGTACAATTTGCAAATTCGTAGAATGGTATTTTTAGTTTCAAGTCTAAGGAAAACAGGTATAGAGATTAGATTGAAAAAATAATTCTGAATAGAAAAATCTAACACATAAAAACTCATTACACACAGAAATAGAATTAAACAGGATAAAGCTGTTTAAACTTAGAAAAAAACAGTAATATAATAATTCATTACAAAGGTTAACAGCAATCAGATATTTAAAAAAAAAAAGTCGATCTTGTATCTAAGACATGAAAATTGTTAATGTTTATTCTTGCATTTTTTGTTGTATGCTTATTACAGTGAAATATTCGTTTATACAGGGTGCTTTATTCAAAATGACATAATAAAGAAGATGCAATAATATAATGACAATTATACTATCATTAACAGTCTTACGTAAAATGTAAACGGAAAAATGTGAACGTGCGAAATAATACAATTATATTGCAACCAATTATTAACTATCGTTAAAGATTTCTAATTACATATCTCTTGATTATTTCCAGTTTAGTATGCATGTAAATAATACAGAAAGTGAAGAAACAAAATTAGTTTGTGAAAAAATTCCCATCGTTATTGAAAAAAAATTAATGCGTCATATAACATTTTTATACAACTATTCGTAATATCAATATGCACAGGCACATAATACAAAATAAAATTATAATATGTAATTTGTAGAAGAAAACATTTGTTTCGCATACCTGTAATATGATAATAATCCGTTCGACAACACGAACCATCTTCGTTGATAACCTTTCAAGTAATTCGTCCATTTGAACAGCCACCCTTTTTTTTCTGGGTCTCCGGGAATCGGTTGACCTTTGGGCACTATTACATCAGACATTTTTAATATGAATCGATTTTATGATTAGAAAAACATAATACAAATTCCTCACAGCCACGTCCGTCACCTATCCACCATATCAAAATCAATCAACAGATAAGAAATTTTTCCAATTAGGTGACAGCTCGTAAACGTTCCTTCGTACGAAATTTATAAGTAGGTACCTATATAATTTACTACATAATATTTATATCCGGAAAAAAATTTTGTTCCATAAGCAGCTATTAACTTTACTTTTGTTTTATAAAATTATACTGTTAAACATAATAAAAGTGCGAAGTTGTAAGGTGTAAACATTATAATAGAAATATTTAGTATATTTTTTGTTGCTGGCTTGATAAGCGTTCAGTAAATCCATAAATTATAAACTGTTTTGCTTGACGTAAGACTTTATGTAATGTTTGAACTGTTTACTTAATAGTTCGTTCACTGTAATTTTTAGTATCTAGTGCAGTGATTCCCAAAGTGGTCCAGATGGACCCCAGGGATCCACGAGAGATTCGATGGGAGTGTTGGCGTGACAAAGAAATGGGGGTGCACGATTAGTAAGCGGGGGTCTATGAAAATTGGTCTATTTTCGATAGTGTGAAGAACTAACAATGTTGGCTTGGCTTCATATGGTGGTATTAAACCTGCAGGGGGTCCACCGGAACCAGTAAAATTTTGAAAAGGATCTATGAGAAAAAAAAAGTTTTGGGAACCTCTGATCTAGTTAATGTATAGAGAAGGAGATCACTCTGTCTATCACAGATATTCACAAAACACCAATGATATAATGCAGGTAGCTGTTAGTCAGTGAAATATCCTTACCAAAAGGATTGGCCTATATTTAACAGTAGTTAAGAGTAAAAATGAATAGATGAGTAGTTCAAGCCACTTGATCAAGCCGAAAAAGATTAGACTAGAATGTCAAATGGAATAGTTGCAATCAAATTAATATCTAAATTAAGGATAAGGAATAATTCTTTCTGTGAACGCGGCCAAGGGAACGGTCCTCTTGAGCATATATTCTTCGATTGTTCGAGAAACAGATTCTCCCTGTATGATATCCTCCCTGCTTATATTCCCCGTCCTACTAACTTTGTTTCTCTCAGCTTTAGTGAATAATAACTCTTTAATTTTACTTGCCTTTTTTTTATTAATTAATATTAACAAAATCAAACTATAACCTGATTATCTATGTCTTAATCGTTATATATCTAATTTTGGCTGTATTTGTTTTTTGCGAAAGGTACAATAACTCGGTCTGAATATAAATTAAACTAAATAATTATTTTCTTTTCATGAATTACATTTTTTAATTGCTCTCCTTCGTTTATGACACTATCTGCCACAAACAGCGCTCATTCTCTATGTGACATTGGCGAAATTGTGTATTACCTATACACGGTGCCATAAACTTATATTTTTTTATCTGTGGTACTTGTTTTAGTATCGAATCGATTGAAATTCAAACTTCTTATTATGGTAGTGTTCATTCGACATAAAAGTTGTGTTTTAGGTAACAAGGTCGTGAAGTATTTTGTACAAGGTAAAATTGTTCTCATGATTTATTTTCTAATTGTAACTACAGTAACCTCTTTTGAGTTTATCCGTAAATAAGCAGATTGATGGATGTCACAAGTAAATACCTAGTCTTGAAAACTAATTTACTTCACTCATTTATAGGAAATAAATTAGTTTTTTTTGTTCTTAGCGGGTGCGATAAACAATAAAATGGGCAGCTCATATTCAAGATCTTACTCTCCTAATAGTGGGCAATTGGGAACTACAGAAGAAAGACGTAAGTATTACCTATGTATTTTGATTCTACTAGTCTTTTTTTCCTTTTCTCTAAATTATCTCCGGTTATTTATTTTTTGTTTTAATTCATCTTTTCTTATACTATTTTTGGTACTGGCCTATATATTTCAGATGGTTTTATTTATATATTACGCTATAAACTCAAAATACATTCGATTTATTTACTTTTTTATATACAAAAAAACATTAAAATAACTATATTCTGTTCGTTGGCTTTAATATTTTAAGTACTTATTTATATACTAGAACATACTTTAGGTTTAGTTTGTCTTGCTACATGCTGTAAATTTGGAATTATGTTTGGGAAAGCCTTAAAAAATTCACTTATTAGTTAGGAAAAATATATTTGACTTTAAATAACATCACCTGTCAAGTAACTACAGCTAAAAATAATCCATGTTTTCTCATAAGTACCAGTAAATTATTAAAATCATTCAGGCCATATTTAGAAGATTTACAAGCGAATTCGGCGACAGTACAAGCAGAGGCGCACAGAGTGCCTTTGCACTGTTCGCCTAAACAAATTGGGTGAGTGCCTTAAACGCTCCCCTTAGTAGTCCGGTGAAACTGTAGTGGCCTTGCCAGGCTAACAGAGTAGGTCAGTTCAAAGAAAAAAAACAAGATTTACAAGCACACATGTAAAGTTTATTTATATAAATAAAAAGGAATTGCTAAATGCATCTAAGCTCGTTACTTTGGATCAGGTGCAACTATTTGGCTATTTCCTTTTTGTTGTGTTTGTAATTGTCAGGCCAAGGTTTGCAGGAAGGAAAATGTTTCGAATCGAGGTGGTAGAGCTACGCTGAAACTATTACTGGTTTCAGAATGAATGGGTCGGCTCGCCCGGGGTAGTACCACCCTCTCACAGAAAGCCGACGTGAAGTAACAGTGCTTGCACTGTTGCGTTTCGTTCAATCAGTGAGAGCGCCGGAGGCCCACATATTTAAAAGGCCGGCAACGCACTTGCGACTCCCCTGGTGTTGCTAGTGTCTATGCACGGCGGTGATCACTTACCATCAGGTGACCCAGCTGTTTGTTTGCCCCCTATAACATAAAAAAAATGTTTGATAATTTGTCCAAAAAAGTAAAAAATATCAATATAAAATAGTGAGTGAAACTGAAAATAGTAGCAAGATCTTCTAAAATATTAATAGTATTGTTGTGTATCAGATATGAAAATAATATATATTTTATTTATTAGAAATACATTACATTGTTGACACAATAGAGACTCTTGAGAATATAAAACAAAACAATATGAAATAGATGGAACATACATATTTTAAAAATAACTTTCTTTGTTGCCAGTTATGAGTAACTACAACAAGTATTAATAGATTGTCATGCAGTTGTTCAATTGCAATTTTATTTACTTTCGTGGTTATACTGTAAATTGGGTCTAACTTTCTTCATTAGCGTGAAACCTGGTCATGAAGATAGTTTATATATAAAATATATTAATAAGTACGAAAACAGCTGTATATATATGAATAAAATTATGCATTTTGATGATTTTGATGGATATTGTTCAGTTTAACCTATATAGCTATTTTTCTAAAATTCCAAGGAACGATCATTTCCCAATTATTATGGTAATATGATATAAAAAAAAAACAAAGTATCACAATGACTAAAAATTACTGCAGTAATGTAATAGTTTTTTGTGAAAATATATATTTTTTAAATGACTTCAAAAATGAGAATGATAATGTATAGTACCTCACAACTTTGTTGTTTATAAATGGGTTTGGAAAATTCTCTTTCTATTGTAAAAAGGGGATACTACATTTTAATTGTATTGGCATCAGACCCAGGATTTCTTCAAAATTTAAAAGGAAATATGTATCGATTTAGATATTGCTAAATTTATAACAATCCAAGTCTAGTAGGCGCCAAACTATGCTCAAAGATATTCTGGTGCATTTTTTTACAGTAGTATTTTTAAGGTTGTTTGTTAGGTCTATAGAGAACAAGCTCTCAAGTTACACTAAATGAAAACACTAATAGGTGCTTGGCAACAAATTTTCAATTTAAAAACCAGAGTTAGCCAGACTGACATTAGTGTATGTCCTATATCCCATTTAGTTTTTACACACAGTACATTGATGTTATCAGGCAATAACCTCGTTCAGTTTATAGATTTGGGCTAATCAGATTGGTTTGCATATTGGGTCCGTTAGCAATAATTTAAATTTATGCATTTCATGTTACTACAATTATCTATACTTATATACTAATAATATAAAATTTAAATTTGTACATTTGGACACATTGATCTCACGATGTGGTAAATATGACAATACAAAATTGTTTTACACAATTTACAAAAATTATGTCTAATTCAAAATAAAATCCATATTTAGCTTTATAAGGATATTCTTTTTTATAATAATGCCGAAAAATACTAGTGAACCTCTTGAATCAGATTTATAGGAAGAAATATTCATGGCTACGACAGACCCCCCTATGTTTACATAAACATTTATATATGTATTTTTTTATCTATTCAGGTTCCCTTATAAATTCATGGACAGTAGTTAAAAAGTCTACAATAAGGATTGTATAGTCTATATAGAGGAATTAACTTCAGTCCAGTGGATAAGACCGCGCGTCTCACGTATCATACTTACACATCCAGATCACTGCCTCTCTTATGTCATCAAAAATAAGCAAATCGAAGAACCCCCCCCCCCCCTTTAGTACTTACGAAATACTTATTTTTTTATTGAACGCTTAGTCGCCTGCGCGACTATATAGCACTGATTACTATTAATTTTATACAATTCTCTAGCACCTTTAGAAGAAGGGTCAGACAGTATGGAGTTACATAAACCAATATGGAATGAACCAGAAGTAGGTATTTAGCCCAAATTTTATACTCTCACTTCGAACACAACGTAATACTTAAAATGTGAATGGTCTCTAATATAATGTAGGTGGTAGAGCTACGCTGAAACTATTACTGGTTTCAGCATGAATGGGTCGGCTCGCCCGACGCGCGGGGTAGTACCACCCTCTCACAGAAAGCCGACGTGAAGTAACAGTGCCTGCACTGTTGCGTTTCGTTCGGTCAGTGAGAGCGCCGGAGGCCCACATATTTAAAAGTCCGGCAACGCACTTGCGACTCTCCTGGTGGTGTCTATGGACGGCGGTGATCACTTACCATCAGGTGACCCACCTGTTCGTTTGCCCCCTATAATATATAAAATATATATATATATATATATAAGTTTTAATGATAAAATGTACATGTCATGTATGTGTAAATTTTTAGATAAGAAAATAATCATAGGCTAGGTTCACAACACCTGATTTTACGGTTGTGTGACCTGATTTGGCTTAAGCACTTTAGGTATTGTTTAAATTCAGATTACTATCTGGTTTTTATTTAGAAAACCAATTTACCTGTAAAGATAAGGCAATTTATCTAAAACCGTCTTATTACAATCAGATTAATAAAAAAATATAATTTAGTGAATGACTTAATACTTTATTGCACTTTTCAGTTCTTACACTGGCGAGGTTAATGCCACAAGGTATTTTCTTCCAGCTATCATACAATAAAAAAATAAAAAACCTAAATATAAAATTAAAATATAAATCAAACATAAGAGTTATTATAGGTAGTGCAAATATAGAAACAGTAAGAGAAAAAAAAATAGACTAAAAAAATTGTAATAATTTAATACACACATATATATCACAAATATACTCATATACATACACATATAGACATACATACATACAAATATCTAACAGTGATAAATATAATAATAAAAATGTATACACTCGGTAAATGTTAATTTTAAATATATATTTTAGAATCACGACCAATCTGTCTCCTATTTCGTAAATAAATATGCGTGTGATTGGATTCTGAAGTTAATTATAGTTATATATAAATAATTCTAAGCTGTATCCAAAATATCCAATGGTTAATTTATATAACTTTATTCGATATTCGTCTTTTGTTCCCTGAAAATGTTAGGTTTGACAATTAATTACAGTTTTTGTACTAGCTCACTAAATAGCAGTAAAAGCCCTAGTATAATTTATCTGTAGACCGACAGTTACACAACGTGGTGAGATAAATTCTATTAACACTATAAAGGAGACAGTTTGTGAGGATCGATGAATGCTTATTACTCTTATATAAACTACTGAACGAAGTTTAATTAAAATTCACCGTGATGTAGCTTATACATCCTAATAACAAAAGGGGTGTAACTTATAAACACTTTATTTAAATTGGCTAATATTTAACAATGAGGGTCCTGAGAATTTTCTCAGCGTCCGGTGCAAAAATAGTTAGAGTTACAAAAAGATAACGCTACACTATTAACCAACATACAAAGGCAGGCGAAGTCGCGGGCAGTTTCTAATCCTAACTATTATTAAAAATGCGAATGTTACTTTATTTGTTACGCTTTCGCGCCATAACTACAAAAGCGACCGTCATGAAATGTCGCGTACACATGTTGTCAAAGGAACAGAAAAGGACATAGGATACCTCTCATCCAGGAAAAGCGTTCTGTTCCCCAAGAATACGTCAAATATACATTATTTCCACTGGCAAAAGCTATTTTTCGGAATACTATTTTGCATCAAACAACTTGCAAAAGATTACATGCGAATATTGAAAAGAAAAAACTAGAGGGATTTTTTTTGTTTTTAGGATTTTAAGTTTTAGGGTGTTGAGTTCCCTATTAGTTGCACGGGCAAAAGCTATTTTTCGTAAGATTAATTTTGCGTCAAAAACCTGCAGAAAATTACATGAGAATATTTAAAGGAAAAAGTAGCCAGAATTTTTAGTTTTAAGTTTTAGTAGAGTCCCCTATTAGTTGGATATTAATAATATTCTTTTCCGTTTGTCCAATAAAGGTGGCACAATCTCTCGTATGGAATCAAGCAACAATTATATCGAAACAGTTGTATGCAAAGAAAATGAGTTAAAAGAAAACGAAATGAAAGTCGTCGATATTGGCGAAGAGGGTAAGGTGTTGTTGGTGAAACAGAAAGGAGAGATCAGCGCCGTTGGTACTAAGTGTACACATTATGGCGCCCCACTAGTGACAGGAGCCTTAGGCGACGGCAGACTTAGATGTCCTTGGCACGGAGCTTGCTTTAATATTAAAACTGGGGACATTGAAGATTTCCCTGGATTCGATTCGTTGCCCTGTTACCAAGTCACTGTCACAGAGAAAGGAGAAGTTAAGGTAAATATATTCTAACACCGTTTGTAGGATAGATAGTCTAAATTCTTACATTTATCGTAGTAACTGCAATGGTGATTGTTGCAATTTTTCATACAAATTATAGAGATCTTCACCTCCCATTAAACATTTTTGCAATCTCCTTGTTAGTCACCAAGCCGTTATCTAACAGATGGTATAATTATGTTTTTATCTCCTACTTTGTTTGCAATACACTTTATTTTTGTTTTAAGTGAGATGAAGAAAAAAGGTTATAATTTTTTTTTCCTATTCTTCGTCTTATCGTACATCTGTTAATTTGTGTTGAAATTACGTCAGGCTAATAGCGTTAGTCAGTGGGAAAAAAAAATTGCATATATCATTATGTACACGCGGAGGAAGTGAAACTTCTTTGGCTTATATGTATTAAATTATACATATATGAGAATGCTAATAAACTAAATACTATACAATGTTCTGTAGCATAAATTCTTAGCTATACATTTATCCATTTTGGTATACTAATAGACAGAGACAGACACTAATACTTGCTTGCACATACACACAAATACAAACCTTCGTCACGTTTGACGCGTACCGCCTACCGCATAACGCGTAATGAAAATTTTCCCCTACCGTCCCATAACAAGTTTCTCATCAAAAAGTTGAAGATTTGTTCGTTTTTAATTAAAAATAGCTATATAACATCTATATGAGTACTTAAAACTTGAAACAATACTGTATTTACATGTCTATAGTGCCTAAAGTTTAATAAGTGCTACTTATAATGCATGAGATACACTTTATGCAAATTGCATGCGTTTTACGTGTTCAATACACCGACTGAAGCTTGCTTAGTTATGCTATGCCGCTTCCTACATTTTGCATTTGACCCGCAATTCTTGTGAGAGTGATTTATATCGGCAGATCTTGGAAAGATGTATGTCATTCAACATCTGAACTTTCCTTACGCATATTTATGTAACCTACTTCACAGTTGTCTCATATAACTTGTTAAAGCTTTTATTATATTGGTTCGTAACTTCTACTATATGTATTTATATTTTCCTTATAGTACATTAAAATGAAAGGTACCTCATAAATGCCTAACTTTATTTCAATTTGTGACGTAATTAACAACGTATATCCCTTTAAAAAATATATAAAAAAATAATATTATAGAGAGATATTTTTCCATGTTTATTTTATATGGAAAAAATAAACTTCGAAACCATTTCATAGATTTGATAAATTCTATCACTATTTGAAAATTACATAATTTTAGAGGGAAATAGGCTGTCTAAGTATTGATATATAGATATCATATATACAGTTATAATGATATTTGTCAGCTAAGTTGGAAAAAGTGATGCCTTTTCAAATCTTTTACGGCATATTCTACGATATTAAAAAAATCACTACAGCATATATTTATTTACTATGAATAAGTAACACTAGTGTTGGTGATCTTCAGGTTGAAAATGAGACTCACGTTGTAAAAATAATGAACTGTATTATAGCAGAATAAAAGCTTTACAAATCGTAATTACGAGACTTGACGACATAAGGTTTCACATAGGTTGATACCATTTTTATCCTCACAACTATTACGTGGCGCGCTTCTTCGGTGCAGCACACATTTGACCATTTATTTCGCTATGAAAATGAAATACGAAAGATTTGTTATACAATACAAAAAAAAAACATGTACATAGCGAGACTCATTTGTTCTCAACAAGTAGGTAACCATTTTTATCCAAGAATAATATAAAAAAGAAATTTATTATTCACGAAGCTGTTTTAACCGATATGGTATTAATATATATCTAAAAATATATTTATCATCTAAAATATCTAATGTACAACAAATTTGCCTATTACACTATAAAATTAAAATTAATATTTTAGAAGTTACCGCAAAATGAACACTCTCATGCGATAAAATTATTATAGTAGAAGTAGATGGGCAGCGGCAGGATGTGGGGGAGATACACATTCCCTGCATTCTCACTATACCTATAGTTATTATACCTTTCCAATTTAAGTGACTATAACTTCCAATAAATATTAATTTTCCTATCACTATCAAATATTCAAATTATTGGACTTGATTTAAACGAAGATTGCTTTGCTCGTGCTCAATTACACATTGGTCTTCCAGATCAGAAAATTGGGTGAAATCAATTTACATTAAAACTTCAGGTCACGATTACAAAAATTGTCAACGAAGTTTTCAAATTAATTATGATCTTCCTCAACCCAATATCACCTACGGTATAGTATAGGCCCCTCTCTTAAAATAAATTAATAAATGTATCTATAAAAAAGTAAATAAATAAAAAAAAATGAAAGACATATACCATCTTTTAATTTAAAATAATTGATAACCCGGATAGTCGATTGTACCAATCCACAATGTATAACAGGTCCCGTCAATTTTCTTGGCCGCTCTAGATATAGCCAAAGTACGGGCTTGTGATTAATATAGCCAAGAGTTTAATACAAAAGAAAGTTCAAATATTATTATAAGAATTTAAAATTGGCATTTGTTTATCCTTCTACCAATGTTACACATATAATTCGTGTTTATACCTATATTTCTATTCTGCGCAACTCTATTCACAGTGGTCAAAAAGTTTGGCGATGACTGTACTACAGTTGGGTAGAAAATTGAATAGTAGCTATTTATCGCAAAGAGTCAAAGTCTCAAGTAAACAAGAGACGATCAATTTAATATTTCTGCTCTCACATGCGTTTTCATATTAATTAAAAACGATTAGTTTTATAGTTCCGGCCTGTCTTCACATGGGTATAGTTTACCTATCTATTGCATCTAGTGGAAGCCAAGACGAGCTATTACTAGTTTTGTATAAAGTGAAAGATTATCTATAAACCTTTACATTTATTTAGGCACGGTTAAACGGCATCGGATTTTTATCTTTCTTAAATATTTTATAGGCTATAAACTAATGATTTGAACGATACTAAATTACCCAAGTCAAAAAGCCAAGCTGGTAAATAACGGACACAATAGTGTACATCAAATTTGTTACTTTTTAAAACGAAGATGGTTCAAGTACTAATCCTTATGAATGAGACAAAGGTTTCGGTGAAAGAAATCATCATGATGGAACCATAGAATGATGGTAGGGTTTTTTCTAAGCCCGCCTAACTAGATACCACTCTCAATTTGATAGTCTGTCACAAAACACCTATAGGTGTGTTCCGACAGCGTCTAAGTTAGTGGCATTCGAGGTTTAACAATTCGCCATTTAACACTAGATGCTATTGTGGTCAAGCGCTAAAAAAAAAGGTTACTACTGCTAAATAAATACAAAATAAGTGTGCGTGTGTATAACATTTATCATTGTTTACCCTGCCGGTATCGTATAAAGCTTACATTGTATGGAGTGGCTCAAATGTGTTGCAATTTATGTTTCATAGGAATTTAATATCATGTATAATAATTCTATGTCGTAACTCTCCGCATACTACGTAACTCCGTGTACTACTAACTGTCCATTTTTATAATTTTAATTTGTATAAATCTATATGATTCGACTTTGATGCGAGTTTATCATTTACACATTGTAAAACATAACGTCCGTCTTGCTGTCCGTTAGTAATAATAATATCTATAGCTACTAATAGCTTGGAAACTATTGAACCGATTAAAACATTATTTTTATTATTATTATATAACTTATAATGTTTGTTTAGGTCAAACTTTGTAAGCTGAATTAGAACCAGTTTTTTTTTAGCCCTTACGACATTGCAATTTTGCATGTCTGTTCAGTCTTAATGATACAATACATGAAAATTAAATAAAAACAAAATGGCGTATATCAAAATGACGGCTACAAAAAAGAATCATCTGATTAAGGTTTTTAGCACGTTTGTATAAAAGTTTGTTTTTATAAAAATATGTTTTAAATAATTAAATCCTTCAGTCGGGTTTTAGTAGATGTTTTGTAACATTACGTTTTATATGGAACAATTAATTATACTGAAAATAAATTGTATAAACTCGAAATGTATTTCCAGTACATTCTATTGCTATATTTTACTTAAATTATTAAGCAATATAAAGCAGTACGGGATTGTTTAAAATAAAAATTACTAAAAATATTAAACGGTGCCGCGTTAAATATTTATCCTTAATCGAATGAAATAATTTTGTCCTTATAATTGAATAGGTAAATCCTTTATAGCCCTTAATTTGATTACATTGTTTCTGTATATCGTGTACAAAAGACCTTGCAGTAAATATATCAATAAAAACAAAATCATTAAAAAACATCATAATATTAATTTTGTACTTCACCCTATCAGAGCCAAGGTCGTATATACTTGTATTATACGTACTAGTTCTTATTTGTATCTTCGTCCGCGTGAATTCAGCAAAAAAAAAACTTGCTCAATATAAAGGTACTCGAGTAGCGCGCTTGGTATGGGACACTGCTCCTTTGGTTTTTATATTCAATCATAATATTTAACCCTTTTTATACCCCTTATAATATCAGCTGTTTGTCAGTTAAACTCCCGTTATAATTAATCCAACAATTTCGTCGATTAACAGGAACAAACAAACAGACAAAAATAAAAAAATGTATATATTTTGTTAAAAATGTCGATTTTGTAAAAACAGTTATTTTGACATTACAAACATACAATCCGATTTCATTAATCTGTATACATTGTAAAGCGAACGGAACTGACGGTAATCGCATTTAAAATGTACGTGGTGGCATTGCTGTAGCGAGACAATGCCACACCATGTTCGCAATTTAAAGTATAAAAACTTATTCGGCTGTGATGGCCAGATCTTGCAAAAATGTAAAAGTGACTAATAAACTGCGTGAGTAAGGTGCTTACCTCATATTTAGTTGACGCGATATGTTTTTTATCAAACCATGCCTAATTGTTTCCTGCGACTGAAATACTTTGATGTCGTCGATAAATTAGAACCGAGGATAGTTAGAAATTTTAAAGATTTACAATGACATTACATATTTTATTATAGTCGTTAATTAATGTTTGCTATTATGTTATTCGAGATAACAGGTTTTAAATAGAAAAATAAAAAAAAGTATGTTTTATTTACTAAGTTGCCTTAGTTTCGCTCGCATTAAAGTAGATTTGACCTATCCCTCGACGACAGTCATTTTTCGGTTAAAAGATAACCAATATCCTTTTCTGTAACATTAACAACGTATATGAAAAAAATCATACTGGTCAGTTGACTACATAAAGCGTGAATGCGTACAAAAAAAAAAAACAAATATTCGCATTAATAACATTAGTATTAGTTAGGAATATTCGGGCTTAACGAGAAAATGCTTGTTTTTGAGCTCAGGATATTAACAAATATAACCTCTTTATCGTTATTTTGTACATTCCATACAACTAGTATGAGATTACATTTTTAAATTTCGAAGTTTTTTAACTTATTAAAACTGACCAGCATTTTGGAATGAGTACAATAATTCTTAGAGACAATTGAACAATTTATTGGTTCGAAAGCAGTTCAAGATCAAAGTATAATAGTCTCCATCAATTCCACTATGAAATAATTGTTTAAAAATAAAATTAAATGTATTATACTGCGTTGACATTGTTATTCCTTAAAGATATGTTTTCTTTTTTATTCTCAGCAAATTTAAATACAGTTTCTTTGATATCCAGTCACGTCAAAATTATAGAACTATCACTATGCTATGCGGAATTTTTCATAGATAATTCTAAGCTAATTATTTTTTTGGAATAAATTGACCCTTTGCCACTTTTGTAATGTTCAACTAAGCGGGCGGGAATCAGGTAGTTTAAAAATAAAAATCCATCAAGAAATAGAGTTACTATATTAGACTGTTTTCACCACAAACGTATTAAAAAAATATGCATATTTCCCAATACTTTCGTTGTTTGAATGAACGACCTCTAACCGCCAAAGGCTTTGATCTAGTTTGGTACGGGGCACTAAAGCGTGTTCTGAAACCGGCCGACCTTGGCTCGCCTTGTCTAACTTGTAGATTGTATACGAAATACTATAGTAAAATTGAATACCGAACACCGCGCTGAGTACTGCACAGACGTTACGTCTTACGAAGCTATGACTCAATGTTGACATTGGACCGGCTACTATCTCACCGCTAAACTTAAATAAATATAGGTGAAGTCATTTTATAATTTGTATCATAATTGCCAGTTATATTTTTCTTTTTTTTTTCGGTGTGCCATCTTCGTATGTTGGCAGTTTCGCCAGTGTCAAGTGTGAATTATATTTTTGATTATTATGTAGGCTTTCAACCACGATCCCATAATTCAGCATCTATCGAACCATTGCTAGGCAACTTATGGACATTAATAACTCTTACAAATATTCTTCCTTTTCGCTATTGGAATTATTTATTTTTGGACTATTTATATCTTGAAAGAATCGGATGTTTTTAATTCTTTATAGGTTTTAGTGTTTGACCAGAATCTTACCTGATATGGCCTAAGACAGTACATAACACATTAAGCTTAGAGTAGGACTGGCTCTCAAGTGCTGTTGGTCGAGAAATACCTGTAGGTTCTTATTGGCATATTTTAAATTTAAGTATCTAGGCATTAGGAAAAACCCTTTAGAATTTAGAATCGAATCAATGTCGATCAAAACCGTATCTGAACAGACGATCACTCTGTGAATAATGTTTATAAATGTTCTTTAAACTTATTGTAGGAGGCTCTAAAAGCAGTAATGTCTAATTGAATTCCAAAAATATTTGTGAAACCTCAAAATATTGACTAAACTTCTCAAAATTCAGACTAACACATGCGAATTTATTTTATAGGTAAGAGCCAAGATCAGCGACTTGAAGTCTAATAAACGAATCAAAGATATGGGTATGGTTTCTACATGTGATGGATCCGTAGTGGTGATTATTGGTGGTGGCCCTTCTGGAGCTACCTGCGCTGAAACCTTACGCAGCGAAGGTTTCAAGGGTCGTATCACTCTCGTCGCCAAGGAACCCTACTTACCCTACGACAGAATTAAAGTTTCCAAGATTGGCGTCGCAACAGATATCGAGAAATTGCAAGTGAGATCTCAAGAATACTATAATGATGCCAATATAGAGGTCTTGAAAGGCATTGAGGCTACTAAAATTGAGGCCGATGATAGACTCGTTCATCTGAGCAACGGTAAACAAATTCGCTACAGCGCACTCTATCTCGCAACAGGTTCAAAACCACGTGTACCTGATATACCAGGTATGATTAACTTAAAGAACATTTTCACTGTGAGAAACTTTGAGGACTCTGCTAACATTTTATCGACGTTGGGAGAAAAGAAAGACAAAGATGTCGTTGTCCTCGGATTAAGTTTCATTGGACTGGAAATTGCTTCGTCATGCACTGGAAAGTCCAAAACCATGACTGTTGTAGGTAAAGACGCGACACCGCTCGGCCATATATTCGGAAATGAAATTGGTCACAGCCTAAAAAAATTATTCGAAGATAAGGGTGTGAAGTTCCAATTTGAGACCACGATAACCAAATGTAATGGTGAGAACGGAGAGATAAAATCTGTCGAATTGGCGAACGGGGTTATTCTGCCCGCTGATATGTTAATTTTGGGTGTGGGAACCACGTTCTACACAGATTTCCTTAATGATAGCGGTATAGAGAGACAACGAAACGGTGCGGTCACAGTTAACGACAAACTAGAAACTAATTTAAAACATGTATACGCGGGTGGCGATATCGCCTACGCACCGGTAGCTGCATATGGAAATAAACAAATGAGCATAGGGCATGTAGGTTTAGCACAATATCATGGACGTGTCGCAGCACTTAATATATTAAAGAAAGAAACACCATTAAAAACGGTTCCATATTTCTGGACGATGCTGTTTGGTAAATCTATCCGTTATGCAGGCTGTGGAAAACCAACAAGTACGATGATAGATGGAAATATCGATGAACTAAAATTCGTTATATTCTTCTTCGATGAAAGTGAAAAGGTGATCGCAGTTGCTTCCTGCATGAGGGATCCTGTTGTCTCCCAATTCGCAGAGCTACTTCACCAAGGCAAAGTATTATATAAAAGGGATCTTAAAGATGACCCTTTTGCTTGGACTAAAAATATCCATTAGTCACTAAGTCCAACATATATAATAGGGACCAAATCTGAAGGCGAGTATTGAACAAAACCAAACAATATATACAATGCAAACAAATAGGTACAAATAGAACCTGTTCCTTTGAAATTAGTTTAAGCAACAGTATTATTGTCGAGTGTTATTATTATTATTGAATGAATGTTTCTATATAAAGTTGGGTTGCTATATGGTTAAACAAGGCTTAAACTTTCCAAATAAAACTTATGTTTCATTGCAAAGACAAATATTGCATATCTAATATATCAATCATTTCTGCAGTGACCATCTCTTATCAATTTTTACAAAGTATACTTTTAAAGAATGTATAAAGTTTTCACGAAATAATTTATTTTTTCTTACTTTTGTTGAAGAATATTTCATAAACGATAGTTAAGTATGAAAAAGCACAAATAAATATAAATATAATTGTTTATGTCATTATTCTAACTTTTTATTATTATTGTTTTGATGATTCAATTTTACAAATTTTAAGTAGAATCCGCACCGAATTTTTTGACCTCTCTGAACATAGATATATACAACACAAGTTTAGATATACATAAGTGAAGCCCTTATGGCTATATTCAGAGAGACCAGAAAAATTTATGATGAACTATAATTAATATCTTTTAGATTTGTCTACATTATATAGGAACATATATGTATGTACAAAAATGTTTTCAATCATATAATAAATCCTATACTGCAAAGAAGTAGCCCTAAGCCTATTGAATGTATACATATGTTGTTATAGTTAGCATATGCTTATGCTTTCATAATATATTTAAATATTATGCTTTGAATGTGTATGTATTATATGACAACTTTAAATATTAAGATTTAAGTACTCCTTGCACTGTTTAAAAATAATCTTAACAGCTGTTACAAGACATTTAAATTTAAATTGTTTAATTATTACAATTTAAGTACAATGTTAGTTTAAAAGTATGCTGCAGTTATTGTTTGATAAATATGATTTGTTGTTATCCACTTGTTTGTTGCTTTCATCTGAATGTATAATATACATTAAAAATGTTGAGTAAATGTTTATGTATTATAAGAGTTTTGTTATTTTAGAGTTAAGGCTTATACTTTTCAATTGCGATTAACTGCAATTATATTCTTAAATAACCACCCCACCCCCGACTTAATCTATGTTCTTTATTATCATAACAATGTATTTCATATGCAGAAAAAAAACATTAAAACAAATATGCTTACAAAAATCGTAGCTTAAAAAAAGTAATAACAATGCAGCCCACGTTGATCAACATAAGGGTTGAGAAGAGATTGTTTTTACTTCTTCATTTATATTGTTTAATAATCGTACCAGTTTATATTATAGATACTAGAATTAAAACTTTTCATATTTGTTATCTTTCACACAACATTTATGCCATCTCATTCATTCCATTCATAAGTGATTAATTCATTATATTCACCCATCTTGAAATAGAAGATTGACACTGGCAAATACTTCTGCGATGCCAATACAAGAAAATGAAGAAGTGTGCAAATTAAATTTTCAATTACGTTTTTCTAATATTATTGTTCTTTATAATCCAGCAGAAGATGTGCATTACCATTGATTTATTAATGTTGTCAGTAATTACTTGAAATAATAAGAAATGTATTGAAATAAAATAAAGATATAATTTTAAATAAAATGCAATTTAAACACAGATGTTATATTAATATTTGCTCTTCAGTTAATTATTCATATATGTACATTTCTTTTAAAATAAAAAGGAGTTATATGTTGAGAATACATAATATGCTGCCACCAGGTTTCTTATTTTATTATATTTTAAGTACAATTTAAATTTTAGTTTAAGGTTTTTTTCTATGATAATTATTTTTTTCTTTATTTCTTTGAGGTAAAGAGTATTCTTTTTAGCCAAGAGTATAGATATTCTTCATAAAATTATAAATTGTATAATTGGTTTCAAATAGGCTTCGAAATTATAAGACTTGTAACATACACTAAATATTTATTTCACAAAATAGCACTAGTATATAATACAAATTACTTATTTATTTATTCAATCCCACTTTTCACCGACTCTTAAGTGCTGTAATCTCTCATATAGTGTGACATCTTCTTTAAAAATTCTTCTACTTTTAGCAATTATTTCTTGTTTCCTCATTTCTGGTTTACCCAATGCTTTAGCATGGCCAAAGCTTTCCGCCTAAAAATAAAATATATATATTCTTATTTGAAACTTGTTTCAAATGTTTTTTTATGAAGTATATTCTCCTTACCAATCAATTTATATGTCTTACTAAAACTACGTAGAAATAAGTTTAACCCTTATGTTATCCATATAGGGGAATATATTTACGAAGAGGATTCTTATTACATAATAGAAGAAAAAACATACCTCTGTAAGATATGGGAAGCGTAAATAGAACATATTTTGCTCTTCAATAGCAAAGTCCTTTTGGATATTGCGTAAATGTTTAGGTTCAACCCTTTTAACTAAACGATCTTTACCTCTAAATATATGACCGTTTGGCATACGATTCCGTCTGAAAAGTATTTGTGATAATCTCATTTTGAAAATTAAATATGTGATTAAATACTACCGACAATATTATTGTCCTGTTTAGGTTAATTTAACTTTGTGCTAAGGATGTCGATTTAAAATCGATTTTAAGGCATTGAATTATCTTTTTTTTAATCGACTAAGAAAATATTTAAGTTGATTTTTTCTATTTACATAAATATAAATTCGTAAAATAACTTGCAATCAGTTCAACTTACTTAAACATGAGACTTATTTTAACTTAAATGTAGTTTTACAGATTTTTTCTAGGTTTTTACTTTAGGCCTCCGAATTCACATTTTTTTAATAAAAACAATATTATAAGATACAGAAAGTTCTATATATTCTTCCCTTTTCCCGTTCCCTTTCTGTAATATTTTATTATAATAATTAATATATAATAATATTTTATAACAAAATGGATGTTTTTAAAGTAAATCTTTTATTAAAGGGCTTTTAATTTGTGACCTGCAACCTTTTTGTGTGACGAAAAATGATGGGGGTAAACAATGTGTCGGGTAGAGTGTTAAGAACATTGGTTCTTATCCGATCTCTGAAGTTAAGCAACGTCGGGCGCGGTCAGTACTTGGATGGGTGTCCATTTGCTAATACCGCGTGACGTTGGCTTTTCGTTAAAAAACAATTGTACTCTTTAGACCACACTACTGAAGTAAAACTTAAACGTTACTCTCTCTCTCTCTTTTCTATTTTCACAAACTTTATCTCCCTCTCAATTTCATCACACTATTCGTAACGCTCTCATTGCACATTCCCCAGCTTACACCCCAAGTCAAGCGAGCG
This sequence comes from Antheraea assamensis, assembly GCA_035772565.1. NCBI lineage: Eukaryota > Metazoa > Arthropoda > Insecta > Lepidoptera > Saturniidae > Antheraea > Antheraea assamensis. The sequence goes on along the minus strand of JAQQSE010000050.1, from coordinate 616,776 downwards.
TAGAGAAATTTTACTTCAAAAATTGTCATATTTTAAATATCCTTTCCTTTTTGTGTAATTTTGTAAAATAACATGAAATTATAAATTTTATTTGACCTTATTAAAATTAACGTTTATAAAATATCGATTTCTATGTTGTATTATTTATACGAATAAATCTCTATATAAAAAAAAATTTTCAAAAGTTAATCATTTATTTCTTATTTTTTACATGAATCAAAACATAGCACATAATTGGAATCAATTTAAAAATGTTTTTAGTTTGAAGTCTACAGTGTTGCCAGAGTACACTAAATCACATTATAGATATTGTATATATATTGTAATTTGCGATTACACCAATTGCCAATTGAAGTTAAATGGACATTAAACGTTTAAATAATTTAGAAATATAAATGATTATTAGTTAGAAATAATTATATTTTTCAAAACTTTTATTACTTTGGGTATTTTTTTGCCATTATAATATTTATAACCAAATACGTATTTTATCAATTGCATTTGTAGGGCAAATAAGGTGCCATCATATATTAAAGTTCATAATAGCAAACCAACTAAAGTCATTGTTGCTATATAGGGTTTCTCGTGACTGTTCACCCACGCACCTATGCGTATGAGAAGGCAAAATGGCGCGTCGTATCCTTGCGCCAACGCAAAGGCAGTCTGCCTAAAAATCCCGCAACGGTTCCACGATGGTTAAGTATCGACACGTACTGACGACACAAACGCACACGCTCCTTTCTTTGTCTCCCGTGTTTCTATTCTTCATTGTGAACATTACTGTAACTTTGACTAGAATAAGCTATTAGCCCTAATTAATAATATAATTTCCATACTATAAGGTATACACCCCTCATAGGTGTCTATCAGACGAAAAAAATTTTTTTACTATACGCAAACTCACTATTACATAGAACGCATTAAAACATGTCAAAAAGAGTGATAACTCATAACTAAAATTGTATAATTTACAAAAATAAATTGTTGATTTTTAGTCAATATTATAATTTTTAAAAACTTTCTTTCAAAAAGAGTTAAGAATAATTAATTATTTGATTGCTTCATTGTTATAAGTCAATTATTTATTTGTATCCAACATTCCATGCACATTTTAAAATAAACTATAAGCAAAATATTCCATTGAACCAGGCAACATTGTTGACATTAGGCGGATCAAGGAATCACAAACAATTATCTATGACAAGCAACTTATTATGCGAACAATAACAAATAATACCGAATGGTCCGCTGAAATTATAAATGCCCTGCCAGAGTAATAGTGTAGGTCAGTTCGCAAATGAAAAAGTAACACCATAAACAACAATCTTGTAGGTGGTAGAGCTATGCTGAAGCTGTTACTGGTTTCAACATAAATGGGTTGGATCGCCCGGAATAGTACCACCCTAACAGTGAAGTATAGTAACAGTGGTTGCATTGTTGCGTTTTGTTCGGTCTGTGAGAGCGTCGAAGGCCCACATATTTAAAGGGCCGGCAACGCACTTGCGACTCATCTGGTGTTGCTAGTGTCTATGGACGGCGGTGATCACTTACTATCAGGGGACCCAACTGTTCGTTTGCCTTCTATAATATATAAAAAAAAAATAGTAAAATCTATATATGACTATGAACCGTAGGTAGTTTCTCTCTCTACGCTATCAACAAAACATTTTGACATAATGTTTTATTTTATTTGTGGGAATGATTTTTCGATGAACATAAGGAGTGAGTAGAATTTGATTAAGTGTAGTAGAATTTAAGAACGTTTAATAAAGAGGTAGATATACACAAATGTACGATTGTCAACATATAATGTATTGCGAAGATTTTCTTATTGGTAATCGTTTCGTATTCTGTGATATGTATTGGCTTTTTTCTAAAATGTACATGGGAGAGTTATAAGTGTAGTTTATACAACAAAGTGTAAATTAATGAAGCTACCGAGTTGATTACCTCTTACAGGGATATAATTTGTGATTGACATTGGCAGATAAAAAATCGCGTCGAAAAAGTAATATGGCTGACCCTAGTCAAAGAGAAAAAAAGCAACTCTACAATCTATGACAGAATGGCTGTCGGAAGAGCGTAGGGCAGTATCGTATTTATCGTAAATAAATCGTGTGAAAATCAATTATTTTTTAATGTAGTACAGTATTTAATTATCTTAGTTTTTAAACTAAGTATGGAAATGCGGGGCTGGTAGTTTTGCAATTTTTTGAGTAGCCCACAACATAGGTAAGTGATTTGATTGTTTTAAACATCTAATTATACTTTCGTTAGTATTTATGTTGTAAAAGAATTAGTTAATTATTCTGTAGCAATTTGATTAACCGTAACATATTGGGTATAGTCACGTCTTGGCGTTTAATGATTTCGGCGAGTTCTTTTCACCGCACAATAAATGTCGTTTAATTTCGGCACCCTTTCACTTTATTGTGTACATATTTTCGTGCTCTACTTACTGCAGGCTTGCTTTTTGTAAATGTTAGTATCCTTATAAAGTAATATTAAAGTATAAATATTACATAGAATCGTGCATTTCAGTTCCTTTTTGCTTATTAAATTTTATAGAAATTGCCATTAAAATGACCTAGATAGGAATCCTAGATCCAGGTGTGTATATTTTTCCAACAGTAGTCTGTCGAGTTCTGAATACAAATGTGTTTCAATTTATTAGTGCTTTGGTGTATTGTTTGTTATGGAAAAATCTATTTGCTTAAAATGATTTGTTTTGTTTATTGTAGTCATTTTTGTTTGTTTACTGAAACATTATCCTGGGAGTATATACTGATTTACTTTTCATAATTATATAAGAAGTCATGTACACCGATGTACTATTTATAATTTCATATTATATTTTACAATACAATTATCTAATAACAGTACAATTCAATACTACGAATATAATATTTTATTCTTATAGATACCATTTTATCCATAATATGGTATTGTTTAAATCGTATTGAATGAATAAAAAATAACTTAAATGTTTTTTTTTTAATTCGAATTAATTAATGAATACATTATTACACTTTTAAGTTTATTCACTGGTGAACTTAATGCCACAAGGCATTTTCTTCCAGCTAACCAGCAGCATTGTTATGAAACATAAATGTTCTGTAGGTAATGTAAATTAGAAGAAGAAAAAGAAAATGAATGTAGCATATATATTTATATACATACACATATATATATAAAACAACAATGCGACAAAAATTTGATACAAGAAGTCTTATAACTCAACTGTCAACATTCTATTTAAACATGCAAGGCAGTCCGCTAACCTCTGTACAGATGGAGACGGGTTTACATTAGTTTTATGTGATATAGAAAAAGTGATATATACATTTATCTCTTTTATTTTATTCTAATGTCAATAAATATTTGCATTCACTGCAATGGTAATTAAATTTTAGAATTGTTCTGGTAATCCTACAAAACATTATAGTATGTTTATTTAGTTGAAATACAACTCTTGTAATTAATTGACTTACATGAGTTATACTATATGAAGGAATTAATAATATTAAATAATATGATTATGAATAAAGCAAAGATCTGCGTAATTGAGATGAATGAATAGTAATTATCATATGTTAGCTGTTGATGTGTCTTTGTAGATTTTTTTACATATAAACCTTGTTTGTGTACAACATTTGAAGATTGGGGACTTGCACAAAGAGTTTGTTTGCTTCATTACAATGGAAGAGAGTAGTAACTGAATGTGTAAGGTTCAAGCATGCACGAAACGTCTGGAAATTAACTGATAATCTTTTGAATTTTGTATAAATTGTAAAGCTAAAAGAAGTTCAAATTAAGATTTTGTTTCTAAGTTGATTTTGATTAAATATAGCTTTTATGTTGCCTGAATTTGCACTCGGCGTATCTGTAAAAACCCCAAAGAAATTTGTCTAGTAGTTTTAGAGGTTAAACTGTTTAAGCAGTAAACAATATCAAAAAGACGCTTATTGTATTTTGTTATATTTCTTACATAACCTGCAATCAGTTTTTGGTAAATATTTTCAGTGTACAGACATGACGATTCTACAATTTTATTATAGTACAAATTATAATTTATCATAATATATGCTTTACTTCAATTTTTTCGACGAAGTGTTTATCATATTTATTTTGACCTTTAAAATATATAATTTAGCACTGTTTATTTGACTTAACGTGTGCATTAATTAGCTCTATAAATGTATTATCAAGACTTATGTCCGCAGGGGAACACTGATAGAGTAGAGCTCCGTTAATGTATTTTTCCCATATTTTAGTTAGAACTAAATACATGTATGGGCATGTAGAACTTTTGTTTTTCGGTCGTGTATTGAGTTTCTTCTTTATTTACTAAAATATTTTTTATTAACTTGTTATTACCATTGCCATTTTACTCATTTTAACGTAGTACTTATTAGAAAACACTTGTATATTTGTGTAATTTATTTTTGATACATTTTTTTTTGTATTTAATTATGCAAATGATGTGATCTCTTATGGAACTGGTTTCTATAAATTTACCTAAAAAATAACTTGCTTGCCTGTCTTGAATACTATTCATCATTCCTTATTTATATTTCTTTGAATAGGTTCATAAAAGTTTTTAAAATCCTGAAAATAGTTGAACTAAGTACAACAATTATATACATATTTTATTGAGCATATCTATGACTAATGGTATATTTAAATTATAGTGTTATCAAACATAGGAAAATTTTAATTATTGGAAAAGCCAGTTAAATTAATTTAAGGAAAAGAATAGAGATTTGTAAGATTCTGTGTATAAGGGTGCGAAAAAAATTATTTATGTTTAAATTATAGTGGCACACTTTAGCATTCTGTGTTCCGGGGTAAAATAGTGTATGTCCAATATGTATGCGGTGATAGGGACAAACCCATCACATTATCTTTCTATTCTCTTCTCACTCTGATCGTTGTTAATTTCATTGTACTTACCATCAGATAGAGTACTGTCGCTATGCTGTGCCAATATTAAAAAAAAACATTTTTTGCCTTGGAATAATTAAATGTAAGAAAAGACATACAATCGACACGCATCATAAAGAAATTGCATGTATAGTATTCTGAAAAGGGTCATCGAGTTTCAAAACCAATTACACAGGGTAAAAATTACAAGTGTTAAGCAAATTTTTTTTTTTTTTTTAAACTTAATATGTCTTAGAATTGGACAATTATTTCATGTTATATTAAATGACAATGTAGTCTAAGATGGTATACACGCTAAGCCTTGAAGGGGAACTGGCTTTCAATGCAAGTGATGGAGCACACCAACAGGTGCTTGGCGACAACTTTTCTACTTGAGGGTGGTAGTTAACCAGGCGGACTTAAAATAGTCTTTATTACCATGTTACGGTTTCATCACCATGTTTCCCTTCAACGAAAGCTCCGATTCAGTCGCAAGTATTCGAACCTACGTCAATCGACTCGGTATCCGAACACGCTATCAACTGAGGCATCATTGCTTTAAAGGTTTGCGGTGATAAAAGTAAAACTCCCAACTTCTCTTAACTTGCAAACTGATTTTTAGTAAAGAGGGAATATGTATAAGTCTTGAGTGACGAGCCGTGCTGTCCAATTTTTTTTTTTCTGTCTACGATATCGGCTTGAAAGGCCGTTACAACTTTACCGTGTTGTCCAATTTTTTTTTCTAACTGTCTACGATATTGGCTTGAAAGGCCGTTACAGCTTCCCCGTGTTGTCCAATTTTTTTTATTTCTACCTGACCTACGCTGTTAGCTCAAGGGGCAATGAAAGCTGCTTCATCGAACTACTAAGGGGAGCTCATAAGCATTGAGCAACTAGCACAAGGGCTAGTAGATCCTCGGCTTGAGCTGTTGCTGTATATTACAACAAACGCGTATCGAACTAAAGCTGTGTTGTCTAACATTTTGGCACGGTTTATCTTAGATACTCATTCTTATAACTAGTACCTTACGTATACATTAATATATTTTCATTTTAGCCTATACGTATCACACATAAAAATAGTACAAATTCAATAAGAGCGAAATGGAAACATTATAAGATAGTGATAGATATACGTGAATCATTTGGCCTCAAAATTGATTATAATAATTACTAGGAAGCAACTGATACACTTGTGCTTATACAAAAAGATGTAACATATTTATTTACTCTGTGTATATTTATTTAGTATATTCCAAGGTTTCACGTTAAAATTAAACTCGTATGCGGATATAAAATTAGGAACGCATAGTATTTTAGAAAATACTTTAGTGTTACTAATTTTTCATAATTAACTTCAAAATTTCTATCGTTCCGAGTTTGTAATACAATAATTTTGCAATATGTTCTTTGTAATACATTTACTTTTTTAAACTATATCAATCATACCCAAAAACGGAGTGTTAGATGAATAATTTGAAATATTGCAATCACATGTATTTTATGTAAATATAATGGTAATCTTAAAAATTACTTCATTACAGTTTTCCATTTTGCACGGTCGAGAAGACCTAGTCCCTAATAAAAATATGTTGATACGGTTAAAAAGAATATTAGGCGAGAATTGCCCCTATATTATTGTATTTGTAAAGTTCGGTGAAGTGTTGCAAGGTCATTCAGATTAAAACCTGTACAAAACTAATAGTCTCGATGCGCCGAATTGCTTGCTACTTCAATTGTTACCAATAACCGACATTCAATAAAATATAATTTTCATTAATTTAGAAAACACTATAACAATATCCTTAATAATTGTGGCGACGTTTGCGATAACAGCCTACTTATTAATGTTGATTTAATAAAAGAAATTTTCGAGATGTGTTACATTTTAATTTTGCTTAACAATTTAACGTGTGCGCGCGATTCGAATCTAGTTCTTGAGTGACGTTTGTGCGGATCCAACTTCAGGTCGCTTGTCATGTTCCGTGTCTTGTCGTGTTCCGAAACACTAATGTTATAAATGTGAACGGCTTTGCACGGGTATAAAATATATAGCCTATATCATTCTCTGAAAAAATGATTAAAATCGATCCAGTAGTTTTGATTTATTAATTACTGCCCGTGGCCCGCACGCGTTAAATTTGGAGTAATACCTCAAAAATAACAGTATTTCTCCACTATTTAATGGATGGTATTATACATATAAACCTTCCTCTTTAATCACTCTATCTATTAAAAATAAAATCCGTTGCGCAGTTTTAAAGATTTAAGCATACATAGGGATATAGGGACAGAGAAAGCGACTTTGTTTTACACTATGTAGTGATTTTTCAATTCTCTTACCAATTTTTCCTATGAATATTTAATAAAATTGATTAATATTATTCAAACAAGATCAAATTCCACTGCTTTATTACGTGGTAACTCGCAGATCGGAAACTATCATTATTACAACGTTCAGAAGTTTGAACATCGGTCACAGTTAATTCACCGATAAGTAGTTTACTGCAAACGTTACTATTGAACATTTCACAGTGTTATTTCAACTACTTGTATTGATGTAAGTGTAATTTGAACTGTAAAACAACTGTATTTGAAAGTGGTACAAAATAAAATATTGAAAAGCAACACGTTTTGATCAAATCTGCTATAAAAACCCGGCAATTCATAAAAATTGTAGTATAATTTATAAATCAATATATTTGATATGTACATGATTATGATTTTTGCAATGTAATAATTATTTTTTATGCTGTACGTCATATTAGAATAAGTTATCGCGCGTAGTTTTAATGTTCTGCATATAAAAAAATATATTTTCTTAAAAATATTTAATTTCTAGTAAATTACAAAATTTCGTCAGCTGTTGAATTTACACACTTAAAACACTACAGACCTAAAATTCTATTTTTTTTTAGTTACAACTGTGTTAATAAAGATATATACATATATAAATAATATTAAAAAAAAAACTTATTCATTATTTGTTATAGCGACCTGATAAGGTTTCAAGTAAAGGCGCATCTACATCTATTCGGCTGATCTGATCGATACGGTGAAGATGGCGCAAGTTGGAGCAAATATGGAATATCAAGAGTACAAATGGGCATACTCAATCATGGACTCATCCAAGTAAGTAATATTTTTTATAATTATTTTTATACAACTTTATGAACTACTCAAACCAGCAATTGTGTTAAAAAAAATTTTTTCTGTATTTACATTTTCACGAAATATAATTTTTTTTTTTTTAATCGTACTGACCTACACTGTTGGCTTCATCAGGCCTCTACGGTTCCACCGGACTACTAATATATTATTATATTTACTCCTTCATATTCTTACTTAACAACATTTTTTTATTTATTGGAGACTCTTACTGCCAATCACGTGGTTAATATAGCAAAGTGTGTTTTTAATGATTTCCGTATTCCAACAAGATGGCGGCAGAATTCATGCTCCAGGGTATTATTTTCAGTCCACATCAAGAAAAGCTTCATAATGTATAGTTTATGCCACTTTTGGCATTTATCGAATGATAACCTAATCGAAATCCATTAGATAGTTTTAGGCTTTACGCATACATACAACATACAAGCAGATGCTCACTAGTTTATGTGCTTGTAGCGTTTTATTAATAAACTCTTTTAAAATAATTTTAAGAAAAAAACAATATGTGTGAAATCAAACAATTCTCACGTATCTATCCTTTACATTTGAGGTTAGAATGAGTAACGGATTGTTTTTTCCCAATGAATGGCACAGGATGAAAATACAAGGTTTTTGCAAGAAGGGAATTATTTTTCATCGGGCTTATGTTAGGCTCGGTTGCACCAGTTAATGTTAAAGTTAAAAATTCGGTTAAAGTTATTGTTAGGCAAAAAATAGGTTGCACCAATTGACAATGGTTAAAATGACGTCACGATTTAACGTTAACTATTACCGCTCCATGTTGGCCGGTTACCGTTATTGTTAATGTCAATTTTTGAATCGGTTGTCATGTTCACTAGAAAAAACTTTATAATATCATGTCGTTGCTAAGAGAAATCCTGTGGGAAACTGAAAATAGTTCTTCCGATGACGAAATCAATATATTTGAAGATAATTTGCGTCTTAGAAAGAAAAAAGTTTCCTAGAATTGGAAAATGTCCACAGGACGACAAACGCTAACGTTTTGTCGTTGACATCTGAAATCTGTCATCAAAAATCTGTTGACAGTCACAGAATAACAATAGTGACACTTATAACAAAGTCCTGCCAAGTAAAATATATTACCCTTTTCGATTTTAGGGACTAATTGGCTTATTGAAGTAGCAACCCTAATAACTTTAACAATTACAAAATGTTTGATGGTGCAACTCGTTTTGGCAAATGTAACTGTTAGCAAGTCTTGTCATTGTTAAAGTTAACTTTAACAATTACAATAACCACGATTTTGGTGCAACTCAGCCTTAGTAATACTATAGTAATTGGTAAATACTTGTGTGTCACGCACGGTGTCCTTGATGTATTTTATTTCTTTCAATAAGAAATTGAACAAATTTATGTTCACGTTTTTTGGCGGGATCTTAATCCGTCATAATAATAATATTTTGTAAAATTGTTAGCATTTTGCTCGATATAAGCTTCGTTATGCATAAGTGAATTGTATTGGAAATAATAATTGGAATATGACTTTGAGATGCCATAAAAACTCTTTGGAACGTTCGAACAAGATGAGCCACCAATTTGTTAGAGACATTTTGTAAAACGGATTAACCCCGCATTGTGATCATGGCGTTCGTTATGCATTAGTGAATTGTATTGGAAATAATAATTGGAATATGACTTTGAGATGTAATAAAAACTCTTTGGAACGTTCGAACAAGATGAGCTACCAATTTGTTAGAGACACTTTGTAAAACGGATTAATCGCGATTAATGTGCTCATGGCGGTAATAATTTTCAGTCGTGATGAGTCGTTTCCAAGTAGAATAAAGAAGAAAGTAGTCTTTGTTAAAGTTGAAAAGATTGTTAAAGTTGTTCGTATTGAGTAATATTTATGTAACTCATATCTATATGTTTTCTTATGAAGTAATCTGCAACCAAGTGTGAATGATCCTTAATTCGTAGCAAATAAAGATTACGAGATGTGACAATCGTCTCGTGCGATAATTTCACAGCGTACAACCGGGTCATGAGGGTCAGTAGTACATTTAAGTAAGAATCGATTTGAAAGGCAAATATATTTTTAAATTCCTATATTATCATGCAGATAACTTGTATTTAAACGTAAACGTATTCGTTATACGGTACGGTTAATAAAAAAAAAACTATCGATTGTGTCGACATCGCGTTGTCCGTTACCACGAGTATTGTATAAACAATACATATAAGGAGATATAACTGATAGTTGGCGAGAGTTGAAGCTACTATGTTAGTACAGTCTTACCTTAAAACAATGTGAATGTATGGATATACAGGAAGGGAAATCAAGAGATATTTACTTCGGTGACATTTTATTAATAAAGTAAAATTGTTAGTCAATGGTTTAATTAAAGAGAAATAACGTTGAAAGAAATTGTTTAATACACATATATTTTTAAACGAGTTTATAAATTTATTGTATATTTTTGCAAAAGTGGGCGGTGTCCTTTTTGTATTTATTCATTTCAATTGAAATCTTTACAGAAAACAATTAATTATCGATGGCTGTAAGTAACGCCTCGTAAATGGATGTGCTAAGTCGAAGTGGGCGAGACATTCTCCGCTGGGGTGACATGGTGATAGCACTGTACGGTCCCATGTCACCCCAATCAAAGCGGCGGCCGGTACACCGTGGGGTTTTAGTGATTAAGAGTCTCACACTACCCACTCTCTCCCCCGAGAGGGTGGCGTGTCCATGATGGATTTCCCCACGTAAATAAAAGAAAAAAAAAGAGGAGACATTCTGCAAAATTTATTGTGGTACTCGTAACATTGACTATAAGATGACATATAGATTAGACTGTGGAAAATAAAATTGAAAAAAAATATTGGAACTATTTGAGTACTAGCTTTCGTTCGCAGCTTCGCTCCCGTTAATTCAATAAAATATGTATATCCCTATTCACATTTTTGGATCAAATGTAACCTATGTACTATTCTGTACCCCTGACAACATGTAGACAAAATTTCAAGATGATCGGTAAAATAGTTAATGCGTGAAAGATTAACAAGTAAACAAATTTACATTCGTTTTCATAATATTAATAATATACATGTGAACTATGAATAATCCGGCTCGAGACTTTGTGTATTACAACCTAAAAATAGCCATATACTTTTTTTTTTATGAAACTTCCTTAAAGGCTATAATCTAATCTTAACAACAAATCCAGAGTTACTAAGATAAAAAAAAATAACTGTAACTAATTAAGTATAAAAATAATATCTTGTCCTGCTCAGTTTAATTATGTATTCAAGCATCACTAGATTTAGAATGATTTAGGTTTAAAACGATTTCAGATAAAGGTGGAGGAACAAGTCGAGTCAGCAGAAAAAATAAATACTATAAAAAAGTGTGAATAATCTGTGTGCTAAGAATTAACAGGAATTATGTTAAAAGCAAAGCATACATTTAAACTTAAAGAGGAATAAGTGAAATTAACAATCTGCCTGTTTTGAATATACGAGAAATGAATTCGTAAAGTGACGGTGTTCGCTGGTAAATTGACCAACTTTCGCAGTGTTGATATTGTATTCGTATATCGTTGGCTCCAACGCTGCATCTCTCCGGGCGTCGACGTGAAAATTATTATAATCATGGCTTTTTCCATATTATTTCGTAGACTTGGTCAATTGTTTTACTTGTACTTGATCTATTACAGATGTTCCATATTAAAGTTACCGATGGGGGTGCTATTTTCGTGTTGACGGTTACATTATATGTCATATTAACTTATACCCGCAGCTTCGTCTGTGTCGTTTGTTGTCTTGACAGCATATTTTATAAACAAAGGAAAAAATAGAAGTACTTACCACACCGCTTACCCCTATTTGTGCGCACAACCGTAAACCTCACATCATTTTATATATAGATTTATCCTAGTAAGAAGTCACCTGGTCAACCGCATCCGATGATTCAATTGTCTCTTTATACATGCAAATGGTTGAACCTAAGAGACACTAGTGAACGCGGTATAATCTGGTAACACCATAGTCGCATAAGAGTTTTTGGTTGTCCGCATAATCCTATTTCCTTGGGTAATTCTGAGCACGGATTTGGTTCAAAGCCCTCCAAACAGGCCATGGTTATTCGTGGCCTTTTGAATAATCTTATGAGAATGGAACCTAATTAGTCACAGAAGGGAGCAAGTTTTTTTACAACAATTAACTTTGTTTGTCCTTTAGATGATCCTGCCCCGTCTCGGCACTGATTAGGGCAACGTTTCCCAAAGTATAGATCGCAGGCGTGGGCATTGACTATTGAGTAGGTTCTGAAAAATAGAACAACACGAACGCCCCGGTAAACCGACTTTTTATCTTTATTGAAAAGACCCTTATTCATATATTTTTATAACCTTTTTTTCTTCATAAAAACCAAGACACGACTTCAAAATTTGGTAGCTTTCTTTATCTGCAACAGCCCAGTCAACTTTGGGAACCATTGGCTTAGGATTTTCCTTAGAATTAGGGGTTAGCTTATAGACTGACATACAGACTTTATTATCTTATGGGGATTTCGATTTCAGACTGAGTTTCGGAAATAAAATTTGATGATACGCTATAACTCATAAAACTTGTCTACACGCTCCTATATATTGGACAATTAAATCAGTCATTTGCATTTTTGACGACTGTCGGCGCAAAGGCCTGTCAAAAAGTATTTGTACTGACATAAATGTTACGCGCTACCCTCTAATAAAAAGCAAGCGTATAAAAAGCGTAACGAAAAAAGAGCGAGGATCATTCTCGCGCGGATCGTCGGACCGTTCAAATCTCTACATAATTATATTCATAACTATATACAGTAGTGGATTACTGTATCGGTTACTAACGATGACGTCTATATAAGATAAAACTATAATTTTATAACTACCACCTTAACGTCGCCTCGATAAATCCAATTATTATTATACTTGTTTTTAATTTCAAAATATTTTTTTATTTGACAATATTTACATTACCACCGAACGTTGATGTATTTAGAATAATGTTGGAATAAAAAAATTGGGTTGAATTGCGGCTTAATGGACAGCTACTAGTTGTCTAATTATTACTTATTTAGGACTAAATCTTTGAACCCCATCGAAGTGAAATCTAGCATGTAGGTAGGTAGCCTGGAACTGAAAGAAGAACATAAGCTATTTCTCATTCTGAATAATCGAAATAAGGAGAACTAATCAGTCCAGATATGAAAAGTCTATATTGTAGACTCCACACCGTACAGGAAGAAAGCGTGTCTTTATAGCGTCATTATTGGAAATAAATAAAATACGTGTCGTCATTGTCAAAGTTAGAGAGGCACGTAGTTAATTGAACGATTCCCGGACAAGCTATTAAATCTCATTAGAGATATATGCGCGCCGCGAGACGGCTCTTCATTTAATTAGGCTGGGGTCAATAGGCTGTTCACTACACTCGTATGTAATGTTATTTATCATTGTTCTGCTTAGTCTTTTGTTTATACAGTTACTGCTATGCCGTATTTCCTGTGATACGCCTAAAAATACCGTTTATGGCCTATAAATGTTATAAAACAATGTCGCTTTTTGCGTCTGGCTGTGTGTTTACTTATTTCTACACTACGCAACGCATTTTGATGCGGTTTTCACAGTCGCTTAGAGAGCAACATCCAAAAGATTTATATGCATAATATATACACGATACATTTATAGAATCAATGTATTATAACCACGTCTTACGTGTATTCTTAAAGGTAGGTTAAATCTAATAGTCCAAGATCCCAGCATCCCAGGCCCTACTTATTTTCTCAGTAATAAAATGTAAGTGAGTACTTGGACTGTGTCCGGGGGGTGATTGGCCCCTGCGATTATTCTGGCTGCTTACAACAAGGTTGTAGTTGCACTGATCAGCAACCCTATACAGTAGACCCCGGTAATCCGGCAAACTTTTTGCAAGGTACTGTCGCACTATCGAATTTATCGGATTATACAGTACTGCTTAAGACTTCCTAAGGCCCCTATAATAGGGATTTTTGTTTTCAAAAGAGTACACTCTGAAGTACAAATCAATCATACTTCTCATGTATGTCGAATTTAGAATCAAAACAATACCTACGCGTCGGGTACAATAGTGGTGGCGCGTACAAGTTGTAACCTATTCAATCATGCATTATCTACATTAGCGAAGATCGTCAAAAGATATTCAATATGTAATAATAGACATGTCAGATTACAGGGGAATTACCAAGGGTCCACTGTATACATATATGTATGTATGGGATATAAATAGATAAGTTCGAATTTTGAAAAATGTAAATGCCAAATTCTGTTATAAATAAGTGTACTAAAATGTTTAATTCATTAGGAATTTTGTGAAAAGGTACTATTTTTTGGTTAGTCAAAACGTGAAAAGGTTTGTTCGCGGAATCAAATTATATAGTTACATATAGTAGTAGTATATAGTTATATATATAAAAATTTGTGTATTAAATTAATTCTGTGTCCTAAAATTCGATACATTTTAGCATTTTGCACATTCCTATTAACAACAGCAATTCAAACGAGGTTATTAATTTATACCAAACTTCACGAGCGGTCAACGTCAAAACGGCCATTATAGTGTGCCGCTATTATAATGTAAATTTAACCTGTCTCTTATTTTTATGAAAGTTACCAACCATCCTATGTCATTTTCTGTATAGGGTATTCTCTAGCCTATAAACAAACATAACTCACATACATACATATAATATTAGTTAATTTACAAGCTGTATGATCCGGGCCAATGACGTATTTAGTAAAACGATAAAATCAGCGCTGTCGCTGTTTTCTTGGAATTCGACGTCTATACCGTTAATGGCAGAACGGTCCGCTATGGAAATGTTCAGTAAAAAAAAAAAGTTACCTATAGTATATGCCTATTTTGAGTAGTAAGATTTTATTATACTATATCACTTCAGTAAACAGTTAATGGTAAACTAAATGGTAAGCTTCGTGTTTGTTTTTTACATAATTACTTGTCAGATTTTGGGTTTTTTTTTTTTATTTATTGTAGGTTTTTTTGTCATTTGACCACAATCTCATCTGATGTCGAAAATGGTAATCACTCTAAATCTAAACTGATTAGCTTGCAAGTGTAGATGCCGGAACACAATTACATGTCCTTGGTGACAGATGTTGAACTTGAGTGTGGTGGCAAGTCAGGCGGGCTTACAAAAATCCCTATCACCATGCTATGGTTTCATCACAATGTTTTTCTTCACCGAAAGCTCCGGCTCATTCGCAAGGATTCGTATGTAACACACGCCAACTACTAAATGATTGAATTTCCAGTAAAGATTATCAAAGTACATAAATATATTCAAGGTTATTTTAATTACTATTTGTATAAAAAAAGTGCTTTAGTGCTAATTTATGCAAAGAATATATTAAACGATGCATGTCTAAATCGTTCGTGATAATTGCCGTGCTTGGGAATGTAACCAAATACTGTTTGTTAGATAATGTTAGTAAAACGTGTGCGAGTCCTATTGTTGGAGGACACCTGTGCCCTGTTTATCAAATGTTACGAGTCTAGGAGCTCGCAAGTTACTTATTACAAGAACTTTTTTTTACAACTTTTTGTATATTACGCTGTTCAAAAATACGAGTCTAGAAGCTCACGACATACAAGGACATTTTATACAAGTTTATGTGGATTTGTGTTTTTAATTTATCAGACTTTATTTTTGCTATATTGCAAAAGAATTTTTCTACGAAATTATATGTCGGTAAGATAGAATTTAATTACAGTATAATAACTAGTCAATTTAATGATAAAAATAAAACTGTTCAAAAACAATACTACAGATCCATTTATGACAGTGTTTTCGTTAACTAGGTAATATCTTGAATTTTTCTCACGGGGTTTGAGGTTTTAACCAATTTATTAAATAGCGACAATACAAATCTCTGCTTCCCCCAATGCAGTCTGGGATTGCATCAAGTTCGCCGATGTTGAAGGGAATAAATAGGCGGCGAACCATAATGGAACAAAAGTGGTTTCAACAGCCGCTAGTTAACACAAAGAAAAAACTGTATTCAGTTTAGGCCCTGAGTAGGCGTTTATGAACGTCAAAGCTACCACCGGTTTGGAAAACAACCCAGTCATCGAGAAGAACCGGCAAGAAACTCGATCTGGTGTATCTTTTCATCAAACATAATATAACAAATATTTTTACGAATATATATATAGTTTTAGACATGATACTTACATTAGTTTTTGGTGGATGTACAGAGAGAGACGTCATTTCCAGATGTCAAGGCAAGTTAGTTGGGTTATCTGCCCTGTCGGCTGTTAGGTAGTTAACTTACTTAACCTATATGTGGATAATTCGTTATATTACACGAAATTTGTTTTAAATTTTATCATCTAGCTTTCATAGGAAGGCGTAAAGCGTAATGTGTTGCTTAGATTAATTCTAGGAACTCGGCCTGATAGCTAACGGCTGCGCGTTCTGACACGATATGTGGGGTCAAATAGAACAGTATTATTTTAAAATACTCATACATCACTACATATTATAAAATAAAGTCGTCCGTCGCGTCTGTCTGACTGTCTGGATGTTCGCGATAAACTCAAAAACTACTGAACGAGTTGTAATTCGGTCTTCACCGATACATAGAGTATGTCACGGGGAAGGTTTAGGTATAGTCAAGGTTTTTTTTTTTCTAAATTGGTTGAAATATAATGATAATTGTGGAAGGAAACGGGAAAAGTCAAGCCGCCTTAAGCGTGTCATGCACATAAGTATATTTTTTTTATTATCAGGGCAGGACAACGTCCACCGAGCCTGCTAGTATAATATACTTTTACTTATATACTTTTCAACCGATCTTAATTTACATTTTGCATAAACTTTGTCAGAGGTATAGAATAGGACAAAGGGAAAGAAGTACCGTTCCCGAGGTATATAAAAACATATTTCACTACAACGCGAGCGAAACCGCAGGCAAAATCAAGTCATGTAATAAAAATGGAGTTCTGTTTTTCAAGAAAGTCTAATCAGTTTGAGGATTGATAAGGTTTTATTCATACAGCGGTTTTTGCTGGCGTCATCGCTCGCGTGAATGTAGATTTGATATCCCTTGGGAATAATACTTTTTTTCTGGAAGAATATTACACTTGACTTGTCTAGAATGTTCTTTTCTATACTACTAACGGCGTGTATTCAAAATTTCATGATGATAGGATCAGTAGTCAGTATAGAGTCAACATAAGAACATTCGGTCTACGGTAATTAGAATTTCACAGAGACATTGGGTCTCTATGTACCTATGCTTTACCGCATGTACAACGGAAAGTGTTCTGAAGAAACTCGCACCACCCGCCGCTGGCTCGCTGCTCATCCACATACCCTATAGCCTTCTAAAGGTTCTATAGCTTTATAGCGTTATGGAATGTATTAGGAGATTGTTCTGAAGAACTTTTTGGTATTGTGCCCTCATCGCCGTTCCAAACTCGCACTACCCGCCGCTGGCTTGTTGCTCATCCACATACCCTATAGCCTTCTAAAGGTTCTAAAGGAGCTTTATAGCGTTGTGGAATGTATTACCCAGCACGATGTTCCCCCAGGTTTAGACATGGGACTCTTTGAAAAGGGTTTGAAACACGGTCTTCAAGGCCGGCAACAACAGTAATGCCCCTGGTGTTGTAGTTGTCCATAGGCGACGGTAACCATTTAACATCACATGAGCTGTCTGTCCGTTTGCTGCCCTTTAGCATAAAAAAAGTAAAACTCACATTCGCATCTATTTTATAATTACTGATAGATTACATAATATTTGTAGTCTGAAAATGACTAATGCCCGGTTTCTGAAGCATTTTTAACTGTAGTTTATCTGTTTAATAGCGCTATCGGTTCGATAACTTGTCAAATTGGGTTTCTGAATACAAAATGACACGAGAAATGTCAGTCTACGTCTCATTCTGTATTCAGAAACATTGACAGTTAAACGCCGCTTGTCTTACGGATAACGTTATTGAATCTATAGCTATTGATAGTTTAACTGGCGGCTTCAGAAACCGGGCATTAGATATACAAATCCATTGGCTATGTTTTCCACAGTTATCAGTTTCCAATTGTTACATAGTACCGGACAATTTATTCAAGAATACAAAATAAAGTACCAAACGTAATTTCAAATGGGAAGAACAATACAACTTTGCATAACAGTACACCGGTTTGTCTTGTATTTTTAAGTACCTATTGCTAAATCATTCCAGGCTGTTCATAATTAACATTTTTTCTAGAATCCTTTTTTGAAATAATATTCTAGAAACATCTATAGCGTATGATTTTAGAGACTTTTCCTCGATTTGTTTTGGAAAATATATCGAAGTTATTGTGAAGGGAAGTAATTTTTATATATATAAATGTTCAAAGAAGTGATTTAGCTTGATACTTACTAATATTATATTGTGAAACTGAGTTTGTTTGTTGCGCTTTTATGCCTTACCTATTCAAGCGATCATCATTAAATGGACATAGGAATAGAACTGTACCCGCGGAATAGGTTAATAGAGCGAGCGGAGCCGCGGGCGAATTGCTAGTACAAATATACATTTATTAGAAACAATCGATTCCAATATGTTATTCAAATAGTAACAAATACAGACGGTAATCGCTCAACGGTAGTTCTTTTTACGTTTTGAATTATCAAATGTATCAGATATGTAGAAATGGGAAATAGATAATCTCTACAAATCAGATATGTAGTGCACCTTTTTTTTATATTATAGGGGGCAAACGAACAGGTGGGTCACCTGATGGTAAGTGATCACCGCCGTCCATAGACACTAGCAACACCAGGGGAGTCGCAAGTGCGTTGCCGGCCTTTTAAATATGTGGGCCTCCGGCACTCTCACTGACCGAACGAAACGCAACAGTGCGAGCACTGTTAGTTCACGTCGGTTTTCTGTGAAGAGGGTGGTACTACCCCGGGCGAGCCGACCCATTCATGCTGAAACCAGTAATAGCTTCAGCGTAGCTCTACCACCTACCAAATGCAGCACCTGATGTTGAGTGGTCAACGAACACTGATTATTTCAATCTATGACAATGGGCAACCAGCTTCAAAAGGATCGCAGTTCTAACGCCATTTGTAATAGGTCGGTACACATGAGAACTGGGAAGAATTAAGAGAACATACAGGAGATGCAAAAGTCTACTTCGTTTTTTTTATTATTTATTGATTTTGGTAACAACAGATTATTACATTTTAGATATCATTTATACAAAACAAGTGCACTTTTTTCTTTAAACTTTCTCTTGGTATGATTTAAGTATTACGAGTAAGCACGCGGGTAACTTTGTCGTGGTTATGCTGTGGCATGGTTATGTATGAGTGGTACATAATTTGGGTCTGGTATTTTAAACCCATACTTTAAATTCAAGTCTGCTATCGGTTTGCCGTTGCGAAATATGCAATTAGAAAAGCACATTTTGAAGTCCTAAAAACTTACGGTTAGCATTAGGAACATAAGAGGAATCAAGCTTAGTACCATTTTTTACTTTTTGTTTGTCAAATGATTTCTTTTTTTTTTATTTAACAGTTATAATTAACGAGCAATGTTATCAAAATAAAAAATTTCATACAACGACAAGTCAAAGATTTTATCTATTTTATGTCTTTATTCTCCATACTTTACACTCCTTGTATCTACAATGTTATAATATTTGTACAATACAGACAATACGTGAACACAAAAGTTTTGCACCCCTAGTTATATTCGAATTTCTAACACTGGACGACCACTAATAATTGGCAAATTTATGTTTTATCAGATGTAAATTCTTGATTAAGCAGTAAGCACAACGATATATCTGAGATTCGCCTCCTAGTATTGTAAATTCAGTGTATTTATAATTCAAATATATGTTTTTTTTTGTAGAGTGTCTGCGTGCTTGATCTCAATGCTGCTCATCGTGTACGGAAGTTTTCGTTCTTTAAATATGGAGAGAGAAGCGCGGGAGCGTGCCGAGAGGGACCGAGAAGCTTCACTATTAGGTGGTAAGCCGACACCTCCTTGCACCGTTAGCGGTGAGTAAAGTAGTTACACATATTTTTACGCCCATAGGTGAATGTCAAATAGATTCACTATCACATAATTACACTACAGTCACACTTACACCTTACAATGTTGTCACAGTCTGTTTGAAAACCTTGTACTTTGGTTTCTTTTCGTCTTCCCTACAATGTTTATAATAGGATTCCTCTCGGACAAACTATGGCGCACTTGTACATCTTTCAAATAAGGAGTGTGGAAAATTCTGGAAGATTGACGTCATTATTCGAACAATTCGACAAAGTTGAGACGGGATACTTTTAGAACTCCATTGATTCTGATTCCCTTGATGATAATTCTTTCATTGTTTATTTGCAATAAAGCGGTCGTATATAGGCTGTGACAATATCTAAGTGCTTGCCGATCCTACGGCTGCTAAAAATATCGAAATTAGGAAATATCAATTTTATTTTTTATCTCGTAAACGGTAAACGTTATTGTAAAAATAGAGAGAGAAAAAAGTGTAGTCGTGCAACTTTTACAAAAGATGTTTTAATTTTTTTTTTTTTTTCTGCGAAACGTCATCCGTGAAATATTACAATGTTAGACATTGAACATAGACACACCGATGCACGGATTGTATATGCACTATACAAATGAAGCTCAGTTCAGACACTCCTAATTAACATTACTGTATTCAATTTGTTGCAGGCATTCAAACTTTAAACACGATGCAAGCGTTATGTTTCCCTCTCGGCTCATCAGTGGCTTTACTAATAATGTTTTTCTTCTTCGACTCGATGCAGACACTCGTCGCAATCGCGACGGCCGGTTAGTGAATTTTTTATTGTACTCCGAGTTTATCTTTAGTCTATTAATCAAATACTAATGCGGGGTTGACGTCGTATTTATCTATACCCTAATAATTTTTAATAAGAAATGTATTATTTACTCAAAATTCCCAGGGGCGTCTTTGGAGGTTTAGAAGTATTAAGGGCAATGAAGAAGTGAAAGCTTAGAATATTTTAAGTTTGCTTCATGAAACTTTGGTTTTTGTTTTTAAAAATAAAAGGTCGTATTGTAGAAGACTCTATTGCCCTCCTCTAAATGTGGTCTAGAGTACTCGACAATAAAACGATTTATTAGCGCAAGTTATACTGCAAGTTGACGTCAATCAGCAGTGACAAATGATGGAACATCCATTTATCCATGTAATTAACAACAGAATGCGGAAACAATATTTGCAACCAAATTTTGAACACATCAGAAGCAACGATTGGCATTCAGACCTTTAATTTGGAGTTAAAAACCTTGTGTTCGCTTTTTACAACTTTTAGTGTAATTTTGACGTCCATTTGTAATACCAAATTGTTATGAATTTGGAATGCTGTTTGTCGTCGAGTTCCAACCTTTACAGAGAAATTAGGCTCTCTGGATGGTTTCGAATATTTAGCTAATAAGTGTTGCAGAATAAATTATCGATATGACTTATATGATATAACTTATTCTTGGTCAGCTATGACTTCAAGTTGAGAATCTGTCGCTAAGCACTTATAGGTGTATACAAAGTTATATTCGAGAGCCGGTATTCCTGTAAGCTTAGCATGTTGAATTTTCGGCGATATCGGCATTTGATACCGGGTTATATTTTGACCAAACACTAAATCTAAGAAAAACATGTCTGTACTTATGGAGATACACACGCGAGAAGTTATATTTCATTGACGTGAATATAGAAAATAATGTTTTTAAACATTTTAACCGTTTTATCGTATACTCGTATGTCAGTGTCAGTGTGTGTTATGTCGGCCGGGCAAATTTAGTTTTAAGCTAAAGCCAACTTCTTTGTGTGTTACATCGTTACCAGCAACGTCCGTTTTAAACGAAAGCTAACTTCGTAGTGTACTAACTACATCGACGCGAGCAGACGAGGATAGGATATCTGTCATAAAAAATGTTTTTTTTTTTTCGATGAGTAAGCCATATCTATAGTAACGCGAGGGAAGTCGCCAGTAGAATTTTTAGACGTAGTTTTGAATCCTCGCAACTGAGTCGGAGCTTTCGGTTTAGGAAAACATCGTGATGAAGTTGGTGTAGCAATGGTGGCAGGGATTACTCTAAGTCCGCTTGGCTAGCTACCTCCATCAAATTGAAAATTGTCATCAAGCACTTGTTGGGGTGTTCCCATCAGTGTATTTGCCATCTTAGACCACATCATCATTTAATATCACATGGGATTGTGGTGAAACGCTAAAAGCCATAGAGTATGAAAAAAATAAGTATGACGTGCAAAAACAATGGTCGTGGTGTGTCCCGGCGGTAGTGATAGCGTGCGCGGCGCTGGCGTTCCTGCTGACGCCGCTGTGCCAGTACGTGGCGAGCAGTGCGGGGGTGACGGGCGGTAGGGCCCCGTTCTGCGGCCGCTACTCCGCCCCAGAGGTGGCGGCCGCGCTGCTCGCCGCCGCCATCGTCTCCGTCTGGGTGCTCACCGGACATTGGCTACTCATGGACGGTAAATTACTTTTTAATCATCATTTCTTATAAAGCGTGTTCTTAAAACTTACAAGTGGTGCCACTCCTAGTTGTACTCTATCCACAGATATTAATAAAATTCTAGTGTCTGCTTGTAAGGTTAAAATCAAAGCTTTTTGCTCAATTGATATGAAAGTATATATGATAATTATAAAGAAAAAAATGTTTGTCTGACTGTTCGTTCCGGCTAATCTTTGAAACGGTTGGCCTGATTTTGACAAGACTTTCAATGTTAGATAGCTGATTTTGTAAGCAGTAACTTAGGATTCTTTTATTTTATAAAAAATAGGTTTCCGCGCAAATATAACTATAAAAAAGAAGCAGCGTCTAGAACCGCGCGTTTACAATGAACCTACATACGTTTACATTGAAGAAATGTTTCTGCTAAATTTCACGCCGACGAAGTCTCCGTTAACATATAGTTTTAATGTTAATTTGAATGTAAGAATCGATAGATACATAATTTTTAATATAAATACATGTGCTCTAATACTAGATGTAAAGATAATGAAAAATACAACAATAATAGAAAATTATTGAAATATGAAGCTGCCGCCACTACGAGATAACAAAATAGACAAGTTAACATGGAAGTATTGGAGTTGCCATATTTATAAATGATTTTACCATAACGATATAGTGTCGTATCGTGACTCGTTTTTAAGTATATGATTTGCCTACTACACATAGTAAAGTGTGTAACTCTTCAAAGCCGATATAAAAAATCTGTTCTCATTGTAGTAAACCTTCTTTGATGTACAAGTTTTACTAATAAAATTGACAATCGCCCGCGATCTCATTCGCTTTAATCATGACATGGAATTCAGTAATATGACCTGTAATTCAGTAATATGACCTGTAATTCAGTAATATGACTTGTAATTCAGTAATATGACCTGTAATTCAGTAATATGACCTGTAATTCAGTAATATGACCTGTAATCATCAGTGCTAGTAGTGACTCGGTGGGAGCTTAATTGACGCACTCGTATACATCTACTTTATATGCCGAACGTATAACCAAATGATTACCGTCTATTATTGCGTATGGCTAACGATTTTGCTGGTGAAAAATTCGCATCAAGGTAGCAGAAGCAGAAGCAGACGGTCAAGGTTGCTTGTTCCGCTTTTGTGCTTTCAGGGCTTCTATGAGAGAGGCATTTGGAATATTTGATGATCTAAATCTGATTATTCTACCTATTATACATTTAAAAAAAACCTTCAATTTCATGCAAAAATAATCAGAATTTCTTTTTTCGGGTAAACAGTAGTGTAAAATTTGAGAAAATCAGGTTAATTTAAGGTAGTATGTAGGTGGTAGAGCTACGCTGAAACTATTACTGGTTTCAGCATGAATGTGTCGGCTCGCCCGGGGTAGTACCACCCTCTCACAGAAAGCCGACGTGAAGTAACAGTGCTTGCACTGTTGCGTTTCGTTCGGTCAGTGAGAGCGCCGGAGGCCCACATATATTAAAAGGCCGGCACCGCACTTGCGACTCCCCTGGTGTTGCTAGTGTCTATGGACGGCGGTGATCACTTACCATCAGGTGACCCACCTGTTCCTTTGCCCCATATGATATAAAAAAGAAAAAAAGTAAAACCTGGTTTTAGAATAAAATATGCCGAAATCTAATACAATTCTTCTATATATTATTATTATCATCCATGAATAGATATAAAGTTATTTAGTATTGATATATCAAAATGTAATATAACAATAAATGTGATTTAATGTACCTAATAATAGTAAAAAACTAAAAATAATAAAGCAAATTGTGTTTTTTTTTCTTCATAAATCTAAAATATGAATTTTAAAACTGCTCGCGTGGCATTGTGGCCGGTGGGGAGCGTTTCGAGACGCATCTCACGACAGCTCACCAGGGGGGAAGGGGAAGGGGGGGGGGTCAAATCCTCAAAAACGCCTCACGCAATTATGAACATTATGAATGTAGAATAATTTATTTGTTACAGCAATGGGTATGGGTCTATGCGTGACTTTTATAGCGCTCATCAGACTACCGTCTCTAAAGGTCTCCACATTACTGCTGACCGGCCTTTTGCTCTACGACGTCTTCTGGGTATTCTTCTCGTCGTATATATTCACCACTAACGTCATGGTCAAAGTTGCTACTAGGTAAGTTTACATTCTGCCCAAAAATTGATATATTTGTGTGATCCTTTTTGAAGCGATGATGGCTCATTTGGTAGTGTGTTTGGACACAGCGTCGAAGGACGTAGGTTCGAATCCAAACAAATCAGTCGGAGCTTTCGGTGAAGGAAAACATCGTCACGAAACCATAGCATGGTGGTGGGTAGGGCTTTTTCTAAGTCCGTCCGGCTAGCTACCACCCTCAAGTTGAAAATCTGTCGCCAAGCACCTGTTGGTGTGTTCTGGCAGCTGCAATTGAGAGGCAGTCTCCCTTTAGGTTAAGCGTGACTTACCATCTTAGACCACATCATCATTTAATATCAGATGAGTTTGTGATCAAAAGGTTTACCTATAAAGTATATAAAAAAATACTTAGGAAAGTTGAGTTACGGACCATATCCATAATACATATTGTTGTACCCGTGTGTTAATATAATGTAATTTGCGTCATTTAGTATTTTGTACGCCTCAAATAGACTCACCATAATACAGTAGCACTTTCGTCACACTTATTATACTTTTTCACGCTGTAATCCACCTGAAATCATCTTCCGATGTTTAGAATAGAAGAACTGTAATCGGATGCACCGTGGCGCGTTTTGTATATTAACAGGAAGCTATCGAGGATGTTCGCTTGTTTTTTGTCGCGAGCAACATCTAGTTATTTTATTTTAAAAAAGTATGTGTGTGCCTTATGGCCACAAGATATAAGTGGAAATTTCTTATTTACCTGAATAACTACACTGATTATATAAAAAAATATGTATAATATTATTTTATTATTTGTGACTCATAATAATCAAATTATAATTATTGGAACGATAAAATAAACGTGGTTAATGGCGACTGGAGCTGAGTATACGCCCGAGCATGACGGTCCACTCTCGTTCACTATTCGGAGAGAAAGCAAAATACACTTAAACAAGATTTCACTTCAAAACATGTGTTGTTCGTAATAAAATAGTGTGGTATGTTTGAAAGGCCGGCAGAGAACCCCATGAACGTGGTGGCTCGGCGGTTACAACTCGGCGGCGCCATGCGGGACGCACCAAAACTCTCACTCCCTGCCAAGCTCGTCTTCCCCTCCATGCACCACCAGGGACACTTCTCCATGCTCGGTCAGTCAACAGGAATACAGATTACTCTTTAAAAAACCTATATTTTTACAAATATACTATCCCCTATTGATCTGACGGGTCTGTACAGCTTCGCCAGACTTTGATTAAAAAAATCTAAAAATTGTAGTTTACATTAACACATGGACGCAAGATAACTATATTGCGATTCACGATGGAAGTGAAGCCATTTTATAATAACGCCATCTAGTTACTGTACAAAGGCATTACTCAAGTTTTTTTTAAATACGACATTATATAGACATTTTTGTGTAGAAAATTACCAGTTTTAGTTACCTTCTGAAAATGTTTGTAAACTTTCGGAATATTCCAATGAATGTTGTCTCACTATACTCATACTGTAATTATCTATATTAAATAAAGTAACAGACGTGACGTGTGACGCATGACGCATGACGCGAAAACTGTTGGATAGATTTTGATCAATTTTTCTTTAAGCTTTAAAAAATTACGATGCGATGATGTAATGTAAGTGGGGCATGCAGTGTGTTGCGCATGGGCAGGACGACGCAAATAAAGTCGCGGTTATAAGTTAGTATTGATATAAGAAAATATAAGATTTACAGATTTTTGGATAAGTTTTACATAGACTGATTTACGCTTGACTGAACTAACATATTCAGTTTCTAACAATCTCATGCTACTTCCATATCTGCATAACGAAGCTACGATTACTTGTCGCGTTAAAATTAACGTCAAAAATCATTCCGATAAAGGCACAGAGATCCCGTTCCAACACCTGTGTCTTTCCAATAACTTAATTAGCGTCCGATAATTTCCTTTGTTGTGCGCAAAAACCGCCGGCCGCGGTTTCTACACACATCAAAGGAACTTGAAAACGGTAATGTCGAGTTACTATTTAAATGACAACGGTGTGCAAACGTTATTCCACGCCTTTATCGGAATTAATTTTGAGGTTACTTTTTAGCGGCACAAGTGACCGAAGCTTCGTCGTGCAAGTGTGGGACTAGCATGACAGAAATCAACTGAATAAGAATGTGGCTTAATTTGAATACAACTTGTATATAAAATTCTATTGTAGGTTTGGGTGATATCGTAATGCCGGGCCTGCTACTGTGTTTCGTGTTACGTTACGATGCATACAAGAAGGCTAATCTAGTATGTCACATGGGACAAGTGCCCGGCCCTAGGTCTATGGTGAGTGAGATTTATACGAGTTTTTTTTTCGTATTTTTGAAGTGGAATGGGCACGATTTGGAAGAAAGTTGTAACGGAAATGATATGCTGTTTGTATGACGCGTTACGTTACGGATATGACGCTAATGGCCTCCTTCGATTGGTTCATAACTATACAACTATGCCGATACAAGTTTTAACGTACGACGAGACGATTTTTCAGAGATTTCTTGTGGAGATTGAAATTAGTAGTTTTGTTTTCCGAATTATTATTATGATCTGAACGCATAGATAAAATTGAAGTGTCTGTTTGTAATATCATAATATAATGTATTAATATGAAAAAAACAGTTTCTAACATTTTTGTCTGTCTATCTGTTTATCCAGGTTAATCTCCGAAACGGTTGGACAGATTTTAACGTAACTTAGGCTACGTTTGTTTTAGAGAAAAAAAAAAACTAAGGAAACCGTGTTCAGAACTGCGCGTTTTCATGCACACGAAACAATTTTTTTTTTTGTTAAATTCCACGTTGACGAAGGTAGCGGCTAGTGTAATGCATACATTTGAAAATTATTCTTAACGGTTTTGTTACGTAAATTTTCGACTTTAATTTGAAAGAAATAAGATAGTTATGTTCATATTCGATGTTCATGTAATTTAGTGCAAATTAATCAGTGGTTTGAATCAAAAATATTGTACTTATAAGGGTATTATACTTTTGCTCTTGTAAATTTCCTATACTTCGGGAACAGTATTTGTTTACTGGATGAGAATTATATAACCTATATTCTTTTTTTATAACCCTTGACAATGTGTATGCAAAGAAAGCTGTATTACTCTCTCTCTTATTTCCAATATTTATATTGTAAATAATCATTATGTTAAGTAAAAACTATACAATGTTAATAACTCATCGTTTGTGCTTACTCTATGTGGATACAGATGCGAAAGCGAACAGATAGATGTACAGACTCTATCGGTAAAATAATTGTTCGCTCTCATTCGGTTAGCCGCAAATGTACAGCCTTTATCGGTAAAAGACTTCACATATGGTTAAGCATAAATGCGAAAGCGAACAAGCGTGCGGTTTTCTATCGGTAAAAGACGTGTTCGCTATCATATCATAGCTTGCCAGGCAGCTAGCTACCACCCTCGAGTTGCAAATCTGTCGCCAAGCACCTGTGGGGATGGAGCGTTCCAGCAAACGCTAGGCTCGCTTTGCGCTCACGATTCGTAGCGGGAAGTGTAATATCTGTTGTCGTTTTTGATGTAATAACACATTGTAGAGTTCGCGGCTGACGTACTTCCACTGCTCGTTGCTGGGCTACTTCCTGGGGCTGCTGACGGCGACGGTGTCGGCGGAGGTGTTCAAGGCGGCGCAGCCCGCGCTGCTCTATCTCGTGCCCTTCACCTTGCTGCCGCTCCTCACAATGGCGTACGTCAAGGTACGCACGTACGGGCACACCTCTTCTTCTTCTTTATTTAAAATGAGACTAAATCTTCCCTTGACAGTGCGACATTGTAATGAAATAAAATGCCAACGGAACGTAAAAACCTCCGTTATTCCTTCTGTCTTATTCAATTTTCCATACAAATTTCAAACATTCTCTTCCATACAAATCTCGTCCTGACAATTGCAGTCATATACGTACATATTGAACTGGGGATGTAGTGATGGTCGTTCTAAAGACTTAAAATATATCATGGATATAAGAAAAAAGGAATTAAAAATATTCAGAAGTGTTGGTAGGCCGAAAATTTGAGGTCGTCTGTTTATTATGTGGGTAATTAAAAAAATAAATTTTTTTTGGCGAGATATAAAAATACATAACGTAGATATCCCTCATCAACA
This sequence comes from Antheraea assamensis, assembly GCA_035772565.1. Classification (NCBI taxonomy): domain Eukaryota; kingdom Metazoa; phylum Arthropoda; class Insecta; order Lepidoptera; family Saturniidae; genus Antheraea; species Antheraea assamensis. The sequence continues at coordinate 587,854 of JAQQSE010000050.1, read as the reverse complement.
GCGCTATCTACCGATTCCAACAATAACTAAAAACAAATTGTTGTAATTTCGGGTACGTAAAATAGAACCTCTATTACCTTTTGGGGCTTGAAGAAAAGGGAACAAAATGTTTTGTAGTCTTGGGGATTTCTTTGAGTTGCCACTAAAGAAATTTTTTGTGCAACTTGATATCACTATATATTTTTTTATACAGGTGATGTGAGATATAAACTGCCTTTCAATTAAGCGATTGAGATTTACAATCCCTAATATTTGATTTTCACGTGAAATAAATATTTTTTCGGTTACCACTAATGTTTTTTTTTTTTATGCAAGCTGATACCACTATATAAAGTATTTTTCTTATATTTTCATTTTATATAGGGCGATCTAAGAAGAATGTGGAGCGAACCGTTTATAGTACCGCCGAATGGGAAGAACATCGCGGACTTCGACGTCTGATTTCGTTCGCCTTCAATCGCTCTCTTCCCGGCTTGATGTGGGAACCCGCCCGCGCCTCCCGAAACCTCCCGCCCCTCCCGCCTTCACTCTATGTACAGTTAGTTCAATGATCTACTAAATATTACTTATAAAGAACTACTCTTTACTCTTCATTTTTTTTTTTTACACAATTTAAGTAGTCTCACACCGAGAATGATAAGCATGAAAATCGGAAAACTTGAAAAATGTTTATGACGACATACAAAGTGATGATTAAAATATGACGTAAGCGATCTTCAGTGTGTAAATTACTTTACTTAAATGACAAGAATATAGTTTTTTTTTTTTTATTATACGTAAAGGGAATTTGTAAATCAAATTATTTATTCCTTTAATAAGTGATATACGATAAAGTTTGTTATAATGTATAATAAATACAATCTAATTAGTATTAGATTAATTGATACTGTTGTTTTCCAGGTTTTTTGTGTTATTTTGAATTTCTTTTCGTAAGAGATTTTCCTCATTCCATAAGAAAAAAATTAAAACCTTAAACCTTTACATAATATCTGAACGATCCCTTTTCTGAAAAGTATTTAGTATAATCAAATCTTGAAACGAAATGTACTATATACATCAGTAGGAGGTATATACATAACAGATTTTATTTAATAGAAACGAATGACTCTTAATTATTATTGAAATAGAAAAGGTATATAATTTTCAACATAGTTTCGGCATAAAGCGTAACCATGTACGTTCTGTAAGTATATCTCTCTCTTCAGGTAGTATATCTACAAAACTTAATAATAAAATAATACATCGTCTGTACTATTGTTTAACTCTGCGTACAACTTTACTAACTGTACATATGTAATATGGCGAATGTGAATTGATTTACCTTAATATTATCAAGGTATTACAAATATGTATACACAGTTGTTTATTTTAAGTTAGTCCGTAGGTTTTCTATTTGGTTTAAAATGCGAACATCAGATTATTACATCACAATGTGAATTGAAAATTTTCGTCACGTTTTTATGACATTGAAGATTTCTCGGTAAAGTCGGTTCAAATTAAAGTTATATTGTATTTAAATAAGCGAGTTCGCTATCCCAGTTCAGGTCAGGATCTCCATTCACAAACACCTCGTATTAGGGCATGGTGTTTTGTTCGAAAATCTGTAGTATTTTGTTATCGTCACACGACAAGGTCACTTGGCAAAATATTTGCCAAAAATTTGTAGGAACAGTTAATAGTATTTCCAACTGTAATATTAAATATAATATAATGTTTCTTTAGAGTATTACATAATAATAATAAAAAGATCTAAATTTTATAATAGTTGCACTTTTGTTCGAGGATATATATCGCATCCTTAGTAAAGTAAAGGCTTGCTTAGAAAAAAGGAGTCAACTCCCTGATTTACAACATCATTGCCATGAAAATTTGCTCTTTCTGTGAGATACACCTTGTAGAACTATTTATAATAAGCCCTTCTATTGCAAAAACTAAAATACCTAAAAATTCGATACGTGCCCTTACTTTATCAAGGGTGGGATATGTTGTTCAAAGATTAAATATATTAATTACAATTCTATTAACACTACAAAAAATAATGACATAATTTCGGTGCTCTATAAATATTCCTTCTAAATTGTTTTTTTTTTTAATTTATCAAAGCGTGTCTTCAATTACTAATCATTATTCTTCGTCAATAATACTATATGTACCTTTATTATTACTGGTATTGTTCTATTCTGTTTAGTAGAATATACGTATACAAGCCTTTCAAATATTAAAAGGCAAATTGTTACTATGAATGAACTTTGAAATGCACCTTCAATTTTTTATATATATGTTTAAATATGGCGTCGCGACGTGGGCGTGTCACGCGGATGTGACGTCATACACCGCGTGTTCTTATTTACGTAGTTTTTATACTTTTGTCAGATGTATAGTTATTTTATTCATGTAATTATGAATTGATTTTTTATACATACTTCGCAAGAGAAGAAAGATAACTTGAACAAATAACTGATATGTGTTTTTTGTTTTTGATTAACGTATTTAATTAACAAAGTGATCGCGAATGGAGTGTGTCGTTTTGAAAATCTCGAATGTTTTCGTTGTGCATAGTTTATATTTACTAAAATCGATATAGAATATAAAATGTAAATAAAACCAGTGCATATAATTACAATTTTAAGCAAATCTAAGAAAATATTAAACATAATATTTAGATAATTTACGGTCAGAGGTTTTTTATTCTATTACGTTATCGTAATAAATACGACCGACTTTTGTTCACTGTATTAATTACTGTTGTTCAATGGAATTACTAACGGGTAGTAAACTAAGGGCGACAATACGATAAAACAAAAAAAAAAAAACGAAAAATATTTCGCTATAAGTATGTAATAACTATAGGAAATATAATAGTGATTCATAGTTAATATTTCAGAAAATACTCAATTAGAGAGCATTTGAAAACTTTTCTACTTCATTTTTTACTACTAAAACTTTTGAATATAAACAGATATTTTAAATGCTCCATATTGAAAAACTATGTAATGCACGAAACAAAATATTTTTCGCCGCAGTTAAAAAGTATTATCTTCATCATATTTCACAAAAACAACATTTTAACAAACGAAATAATCGCATCAGATAAATAGGTTAAGATCTTTCCAGAATCTCATTCATATTTAATTAACGATTTTCATGACCGTTTTTGTAGAATAGTTTTCGGTAACTTATTTTCAACATTAATAAAATAACTAAGTTATCACTGCCTTAGACTGATGTTTTCAATAAAGATTATTTCTATATGTTGAAAAAGGAGTATTATGAACAAACTGTTAGTGTAAAAAAAAATATAGATTATAAGCTACATACTATTGTTGTTATTATTATAACAACTGTATTGTTGTTGTAAATTATTTGATTGAATTTAATAATAAATGTTAAGATTCTACAGCGTAAGATTATACTTGGTATGATGATGTGTGATTTTCATTTGGGGTAAACTTTTCGTAACAAATTTAATTTTGGACTATTTTTTTTTTTAATATATATATAGATTATAACTATCAGTTAGGCTCACGTGTGAAGTAACACGGAGCAGTATTTCTGTGACGAAGTGATATATGTATTATTGTTGTTGAGGCTTTATATTATTGATATTAATAACTTTCACTTATGATTTGCTAATTCATTGTATTTGATTGTGACAACAAATAAAGTTTTCTCAGTGTAGGGTCTTTTATAATAAAATGTAACCAAGATATAGTTTCTATGTATATTTTATAGATATTTATGAATAAATATAGTCACTGAATTTTTTTTTTCCTTTTGTGTACATTAAATAAAAAAAAAAAAACTTTAAAATTGATGTTCCACTCTCATTAAGATTCACCACATCTCAGGAATATTATTGTAAATACCAAAACGTTCACGGAATTCATTATTGATAACTGGGAAAATGCATTTAATATTTTTATATGTATCACTGGGGGTGTCTTGCTGTGGAATACTTAATAAAAATATTAGATGGTATTATTTACGTATTTTCATTTTAACCTTTCACACCTAATCCAGTCCCAAACATTCCTATCACTTGTTATATTGTTCACAATTATTTCCTACACCATAATGGTGATGAAGACAAGATAATTACAACATATATATGCTTATGAATCCAGGCTGTATTACACTTGTTACGGGCTCTTTAGAATCTTTTTTAACCTCACCTTTAGAATTTCATATGATTCCATGAGAAAACCTCAGCAATCATTTTACAATTGAAAATCCTCTAAATCTGGGTTGGCTATGACCATTTTAGTTCTTAAGTGTGCTTCCTGCTGATCACCAACCGTGACGGTGATAACAATTAAAATAGTAGTTTTAATATTACTTTGTATACAATATTTACATACAAATATTTCCTACGATTTTATCTGAGTGCTGTATTCAGTATGTTGAATAATTCAAATGGAATTAGGAACTGTACAGCACACACGAAATTAATCATGAATTGTAAAAAAGACACTAAATTTTGATTTATAATATGCTGCAAATTAAAAATGAATAACTTGATAATACAGTACATGGGTATGCAAGGGATAATCTACTCTGTACCTCTTCATAGAGAACCCTTAGAATCAGCTTATTTTTATTTTATGCCAGAGTCAAAATTATTCACTAAATATGAGGCAAATTAACAAATTGAAGATGCAAGAGATAAATAAATATAACTTTCACAAGAAAGATCAGTCGTCTGACAATTCCATATGTATATTTTATTATTCTATATTTTTAATATTGGTGGTAAGAATAAAAGCAAAAAATTCCTAGGACCCTCCACATATTTCTCCACTAGCTGTCCATTTTGGCTTCATACAGGTGTAATAAAAAAAAAATGAGACTAAATCTTCAAATTAATGTACACACACCTATGTAATTAAATAAAATGGCAACTGAACATCAATGTATTTTTTTTTTGTATTCAAGAATAGCAAGTTGTAACAGTTAACAGTGTTCTCACTTGGTTACGAGCCTCAGGATTAGTCTGCCATGGAAAAAAAAAAATTAAATGTAGGTTTCCATTAAAGATATAAATAATATACATTATATCATTTATTAGCAATTACTTCTTTATTGGTATCTCTTTTTTCAATAAACCGAAGTTGTTTCTTCCTCATTCTTTTCAATTTAGCAGTATTTGTAATTACTTGAACAACTTCAGACTTCTTCCTATTTTCCTCTGTTTTCTTTATATTATCTCTTCTTCTCTCTTTGCGTTGTTGCTCTTTTTCCTGAATTTGTTCACGAAGCTGCTTTGAAAGTTCTTTTGTTCTGTTAAGTTCTAATCTTAATGCAGTTTTCTTTTCAAAATCTTGCTTCAAACCCTTTGTTTTATTTATCGACGAAAATCTAAAAGAAATCGTATATGATATCATACATATACATATCGATACTAAAATATGAATAATTTTTCAAATTTACTAACCTCTCTCTGTTAGATTTCCAAAATCTTCCCGATTTAGGTAATCCTTTTATAGAAGACTTATCTGACTTTTTTGAAATTTCTTTTTGCGTACGTGCATCTTGTTTATCTTTACAACTTTCTTGACTTTTTATAATATCTTTGACTATTGAAACAACTTTATCCTCAACAGTGTCCATCGTTCACAAATTTGAAGGTTTCAATCACGTTTCACTTTTCAATTACAAATGTGTAAAGGTATACTCTGTATTCAGTGTGGCCAGAATTAAATCAACACTTCTGTTCAACTACCTGTTCTATTTTGTAAACGTATTGTCAACTCAAAGAAAGGAAGATGTTTGATATTAAAGATGCAGTTCATATATAATTAACTTTTTTGACTAAAAACGTGTCACACATGTGAAATGGCAGTTGTCCTTCTGTATTGTACTACAATGGGGCTTAGATTGATGATAACTCATTGGTGTTGGAAAAAAAGTCGATTATTATAGATGTATTATATAACACAATATAATATAAATAATATTACACATACATGTTATCAAAAAGTTGATGTTTATTTCAACTCTGGACTCATTTTTACTTGTCTCTGCTATACGCTAATTTTCAGTGTCAAAAGTGTCAAATTGTTCAATAGCTAACGTATCAACGTTGTTATCAATTCACAATGAAATAAGTGATTCATATATTTTGTTATAGAAAATACAATTGATTTTTTATGTTACAAGTAGTAATAAATTATAAAAAAAATAGTATACTAACAAACAAACTCAACGATACTGTAAAAGAGATTGATAAGCTTTTTAGGAAATAAAAAATAAATACGGAAACTTAATAATGCCTGTAAGTACTGAAAATTATACCGATATTACAAAATTTTTAATTACTTATTCCAAATGATTTCGTTGAATTTTGTTGTCAGGCTTATCATTCTACTTTGACTGACTACACACAGTCAGTGGGCAATTTAGCATTACTGCCGATACGGACCACATTCAGAGGCCCCGCCCCGCTCAGCCCCAAGATCGAATTGGACATTGTAGATGAAGCTCTCAATTATTTTAAAGCAAATGTATTCTTCAGATTTTATGAGATAAAGGTACTTTATCTTGTTACTAGTTAGAACAGAATTAATTATACCAAAAATATAAAAATACATGGTAAAGAATGCTTATAATTAACGAACTGTAATATTGCTATTACAATAGATCATGTAATGTCTACGTAAGTTGGATTTATGTTTTTTTTTTCACTTTTCTCTAAGTCTTTAATGTGGTTGATAAATATGATGTGAATAACATGCTTATGAACAGAGATTCAGTACTTAAGTGTACACAAATTACAAGTGCAAAATGCCTTTTTTAATAATCTCGCATTTTTTATCAATTCATATTTCTGCGTCATCTGGACAAAGAGAATATTGTTTGTAAACATTGCATTTTTTCAACTTTTACAGTCTGATGCTGATAGGGTTTTGATTTACCTAACGTTGTACATCTCTGAATGTCTTAAACGATTACAAAAATGTTCCAATAAAAACCAAGGCCAACAAGAAATGTACATGCTGGCGATTTCAAAGTTTGACATTCCTGGTGAACCAGGATTTCCTCTCAACTCTGTGTATGCTAAACCTTCTAGTTCTCAAGAAGGAGGTAAGTAAACACTTTTGTAACTCTGCATTATTATGACAAAGATTGAAAGCTTGTGATTCTGTATATTTGTAGAAAGTAATCAATGGAACACCTGATCTGATTCTAAAAGTTCTTATAATGCAATTAAGCTACTTTAAATGTAATAGTTCCAGCTATATAGTATCAGTTTTATACTATAATTTTTAAAGAAAAAGTTGCAGGTGGTTGCAAGTAATATATCAACTGTAAAATGCAGTTCTTTACTGAATAAAAAAAGGCTGTTACAAATTGTTATTTGTAACACTTACTGTAAATGTTACAAATTGTTATTTGATAGTGTAATAATAGTTGGACATCACATTTTAAAGTCTCACTAAATGCCATTTCACTCTAGTTACACATCTAATTTAATATCTTGGGAGTGATTTTTTTTTATAACTAAAGTTGTCACTGTATGATTTCTATATTTACCATGGGAAGATAACAAAAACTTAAAATATGTTTATATACAATGTATTAGCAGCCACCCAAAACTTTATCTTTCTTTTGTATCTTTATAAATGATTATATTTCTGCAGAACCCTAATTTTGTTTTAAAACAAAAGTAGCCCAACATCAGCTATCTACCAGTGAAATCTGTCCAATTTTTGACATTAGAGACACTTCCATTTTATATATTTTATAGAGGTGTTGTGTACCAGGAATATAATAAATAAATAAATTGTTTTTAATATTTACACTAGTATCCTATCAAATACAATAGCTATGACTGTTATATTACAAATATGTGGATACTAACATTTTACAGATTTAATGAGACAATATCTGCAGCAGATGAGACATGAAACAGGAACACGTGTTTGTGAGAAGGTTTGTATATTTTCCCAATTTATTTTTGCATTCTCGATCATATTTAACATGTAAATATTGGAGACACAATTTTCCTTTGATATATGCATCGGCAAAATACAATTACATAAACACTTATTTATGCTATGCATTGAAGTGATTGAATTTTTAATTTGATATTGAAATCCTTTAACTTAAAGGTTACATGGAAATTTATTTTGATGGGACATATGTCACTTTATTCAGAAAATAAAAAATGATTGTCATAGAAAAGCCCAATTGATCTTGTCGATAAAATATTCTATCTCTACATAGTATAAAACAAAGTCGCTTTCTCTGTCCCAATATCCCTATGTATGTTTAAATCTTTAAAACTACGCAACGGATTTTGATTCGGTTTTTTTTAATAGATAGAGTGATTGAAGAGGAAGGTTTATATGTATAATAACGTAAATTAAATAGTGGAGAACTACTGTTATTTTTGAGGATACTCCAAATGTAACGCGTGCATGTCACGGGCAGTTATGAATAAATCAAAACTACTGGATCGATTTTAATCATTTTTTGAATGACTGACAGGCTATATATTTTATACCCGTGCGAAGCCGGAGCGGGCCACTAGTTTCAGTATAAATGTTGAACTTCAACCTATTTCATATTTTTATGTGTTGTTCTAGCAAAATGTTTTGACCTCTCTGAATATAAATGCGCGGAACATAAATTTAGGTGTACAACATTAAGATAACTTAAGGATAAACAAATGCCAATTTTATATTCCTATAATAATGTTTTAACTTTGTTTTGTATTAATCTCTCGACTATATTACGCGTAAGTTCGGACTTACGTGTATAATCCGAGCGGCTAAAAAAAATGACGGAGACTTTATGAGTTTTTATAACAATTAAGAAAATCGCCTTTGACAGCACTTGAATATTTTTTTTCATGCAGGTATTTGCGACAGAGGATGGGAAACCTAGTAAATGGTGGCTGTGTTTTGCTAAAAGGAAGTTTATGGATAAATCCCTCTCAGGACCTGGACAATAAACACACATTTATATCAAAGTTCATATACATATATTTAACATTTTTTTAAAACCACAATTTTACTTAGTTAGTTAAGTTACTACTTTGTTTTTGAATCTTTTTGACAAATGAAAAAAAATGGCATTACTTGCGTGGCATTACATTGGATATAAAAGTCACAATTTAAACTTAAAGCTTAGTTTTTTCGCCCATATTTATTATTTCACAGATATAAAACTTTGCATTTAATTTTATAAGAGTGAAATTTTGTTATAAAAACTATAATTCATAAAAGTATTAATGTATATTTTAATTTGTAAATAAATATACAATTTTAAAAGTATCTAAAATTGTTTTTGTCTGCTACCGTAATATTGATATATATATTTTTATAAGTGACCACATATAACATTCTATACATATGCAAAATAAAACCTAAAATTATTTTTTTATATGCAACTATTATAATATTTTTTTTGTCTTCTAATGTTGTAACCTGCCTGATATACTATGTCTAACAGTGGACTAGAAATGTGAATGATGATTGCCAGATTATCTTACACAATTATTAAATAAACAAGCACATGTTTTGGAAATTCCCAATAAAGTTTCTGAAGAATATTAACCATGTTCGTGCTATCAGTGTTTCTATACATATACTTATTGGACAAATATATTTTTACTATAATACCAATAAATTCATGCAGTCTTAGTATAAATAAACCATTAAAACTAAAAAAGTAGGCTCATTGGCTAAATATTTAGAATATTCTTAGTAGATTGTGTGTGTGAAATTATAGGCCATATTCTTTTATTATTTGACCAGCAATAACCAATCTCTGTATCTCAGATGTTCCTTCATATATCTCAGTGATACGGGCGTCCCGATAATGTCGTTCTGCTGGCATATCTGATACGTATCCCATTCCTCCCAGGATCTGAAACATTATTTAATAAAAAAAATACAATTAGGTCATGTCTATGACATCCTGAAGAGGACTACTATACATGTATAATTTATTTTAACTCGTTACTAAGCCAAGGGATTGTTGGTTTGTTTATAACACAACACTGATTTCTTCTTTGATAACCATAAATGTTAAGTATATAGCTGGGTTTTATAATATGTATATATGTATGTGAGTTATTAAATTAATTACCATAGTATATATGGTGTGTACTAGCCTTTAGTACAACATTTAAAATTATATAATATATATGAATGCAGCAAACTTTATTAAAATAATTCAAACAAACGAATACATGTGACAAGACTGTTGATAGACGACTTTTAGAAGATCTCCAATCATAGACTAATATTTAAAAATAATAAAATAGTAATATACTTTTTACACCAGTATACTACAATAGGCTACCTACACTTACATAACAATTTTTTTTTTTTTTATATCTTATACGTTTTGGGCTTTTGATCACAATCTGATCTGATGATAAATGATGATGTGATATGAGATAGTAAACACGTTAAAACTAGGGAGACTGGCTCACAAGCGCAAATTGAGGGTGGTGGCTAGACAAGTGTATTTAGAAGAAATCCTGCCACCATTGCTATGATTTCATTCCAATGTTTTCCTAAACCGAAAACTCCGACTCAGTTGCAAGGATTCGAAACTAAACGTCTAAAAATTCTACTAGCGACTTCCCTCGCGTTACTATAGTCGTTGTAGTTTTGACGTTCATAAGCGCCTTCTTAGGGCCTAAATTGAATAAAGTATTTTTGATTGATTGATTGACTATAAATTAGGAGGAGGATTAAAGGTTGAGGAAGTTTATTATATTATGAGCAAGCATTCTATTCCATATTCCATACATCCATGGCTCGTTTTCAAGTTAACCTTTCCACCACTGACATTATATCTAAAGAAATATATAAATAAATACTAATAATATTATAAATAAATACTAGCAGGCTCGGCGGACGTTGTCCTGTCCTGATAATAAAAAATATACACTTATATGCATGTAACGCTTAAGGTAACTAAAGTATTTTATTTGATAAGGATTAGTACTGTATCCGTCTAAATAGCCTTCCAATTACCTCATTATATGTGACCATTTTTAGAAGATAGATGGGTATATGCTATCCTAGACTTTTTGTAGATCTATAAAAGAGGAATATGTCAGTATGCATTATTTTGATATATCTCAAAAGGATTAGGCAGCGTTCTCGACGGAAGCTCCCAGGCGGCTCGACTTTTTCCCATACTCTCAACATTTATCATTATATTTCAACTAATTTACAAAAAAAAAACCTTAACAAATAAATTATATACCTAAACCTTCCCCGTGAATTACTTTATCTATTGGTGAAGACCGCATTACAATCCGTTCAGTAGTTTTTGAGTTTAACGCGAACATCCAGACAGACAGACAGACGCGGCGGACGACTTTGTTTTATAATATGTAGTGATATAGATAACCTTAATGAAAAAAACCTTATGGCACATAACAACACGTTTTTATTGTAGGCGAATTCTATGTTTTAAAATGATTTGTTTATGGTTTCTTTGGCTTACTTTAACAGTTTCTTTAGGTTTTAGTTTTAAAACTTTCTTTTCCAACCATGGTAAGATGCCAAATACATACTTGAATACACTGATGAGATAAAAATGTAGCCGCTTCTGAAGCAGCCAATTTTGCCATTGCCGCTTCTTTCGTATACGGCATCTTATTGTCCTTCAACCAGGCCGCTCGCCACGTTAGAAGCCGCGCAGACTCCAATTGCAGCGACATGTCAGCGAGCTTGTTCTGTATCGACTGGAGTTTCGCGATCGGCTTGGCGAATGCTATACGTTTGGATGCGTAGTCTACTGCTAAATCTAAAGATGCCTAAAATATAGTACAATCGTATTTAACTACTAGCAATGGAACATCCTACTTGGAACATGAGGAACCAACATTTTATTCAATTTGGCAACATTTTCTGTTCATTATGGTTATTACTTATTACACAAGACAAAAAATTAAAAGTCTTAGATTAACCCGATTAAGTTATGCATATTAAGTGTTCGTATGGGAACACATTATCGTCATGCGTTACGAACTATCGGGTTGCGTGACAATAGTCGCAGCACGGTAGCTAGACCTGCGGTTTTTACACACATCGTAGGAGTTTAGCGGATGCTAATTTCGAGTTATTGGAATGAAATAGGTGTGAGGACGCGCTTTTATAGAGATAATTTTTAACGCGACAAGTAGTCGAAGACTCGTCACGTACGTATGGGAGTGGCATTACAGGTTGATATTATTATTATTATTATCAAGAATCTTTTAAACACGGAAAGAATTTAAGCTTAGGCCCCTGAGACCAGTGTCTTATTTATAAAACGTTAGGTACAAGTCTATAAGCTCACAAGTTACAAGATCTTTTTTACAAGTTCATGTAAATTATATTTATCAAATAATCTCACAAGACCTGTTGATTCTATAAACTTGTATTTTTAGTCTACAAGACTCTATTTTAGCTTAATTGGTAAAAGATTTTTCTAACGTAATATATGTCAGTAAGTTAAAAATGGCATGATTAATATTAAAAATAAGACTACTAATAATATGACTTTGTACGTAAGTAACCTATTTAAGAATCAACAGAAGCTCCCAAACTTATTCGTTTTATAAGTTAAAAAGGCATTTACAAAACCAAAAATACTGCTCTAACGATTTGGATAAAACTTTATATATAGATAAGGTTTCTGTTTTTAAATTTGACGTATAAAGATTTATTCCTTAAAATTAACGCAATTTTACACAAAACAAAACATTTTTTATTATTGATTATTAATCTATGTCATATAGCGACATCTTTTACATTTTTGTGGTTCTTGCATGGTGGCTAATGGATCACCTACTCGTACTGGTACTCGTACGTTAAAATTTTGTGAGACGGCGTTATATGACATAATCAAAACAAGAATACCCTCGGCTTACATTCGATAGTAACAATGCAATTAATGTGCTAACCAGTTGAGCAAAGTTCAGTCGCGCACATAGTAAAGCTAAAGGGTGCTATACTGAAGAAGTCTAGGCAACTATATCAGAGGGATTAGATTATTAGTGTCAGTGGATCAATATTGATAACTTAATTGCTTTCGGTAAATTGTTTTTTTTTATATATTATAGGGGGCAAACGAACAGGTGGGTCACCTGATGGTAAGTGATCACCACCGTTCATAGACACTAGCAACACCAGGGGAGTCGCAAGTGCGTTGCCGGCCTTTTAATAATGTAATTCAGAACATTTTGATATATAATATAATGTATTATATTATAATATATGTATATATAATATATATTATATATATATATATATATATATATATATATATATATATATATATATATATAATATATGTATGTATGTACACCTCACAAAAAAAACTAATGATGATCCTAATCAGACTAAAAGAAAGATGAACTATATATAACTTGAAGCATTAGCCTCAATGAACAAAATATCACTATGTACATAGATTCAACTTTATAGAATTCATAAATCGGGTGAGTGCGTTAAGCGCTCCCCTTAGTAGTACGGTGAAACTGTAGAGGCCTTGCCAAGTCAACAGAGTAGGCAGTCCGTAAAAAAAAATCTCAGAGTTCATTTTCTGAATTTAGTGATTTATTAAGGTATCCCCATTAAATTTAAAAGTATTTGATTACTACGTTACAAGTAAAGAAAACAGGATCTCATTTTTATACTCTCTTCAAATTCATTTTTTATACTGGAGTACCACCCTCTCACAGAAAACCGACGCGAAGTAACAGTGCAAGCACTGTTGCGTTTCGTTCGGCCAGTGAGAGCGCCGGAGGCCCACATATATAAAAGGCCGGCAACGCACTTGCGACTCCCCAGGTGTTGCTAGTGTCTATGGTCGGCGGTGATCACTTACCATCAGGTGACCCACCTGTTCATTTGCTCCCAATAAATTAAAAAAAAATTCTATATAGATACATGAAAGTGTGAATATAGTGAAGAACTGTTATAAAATTTGGTCCTTTGTATAGTATAGTTTCCTTTGCTTTTAATTGTTAATTAAAAGAAACGCATGTTAGTCATTAATGAAAATTTCATATATAATTTAAATTACCTGTGCTATTCCTAAGGCTTGTGACGCTATACCAATTCTGCCAGCATCTAATGTCATCATAGCTATTTTGAATCCAAATCCGGGTTCTCCTAATATATTCTCTTTAGGGATTTCACAGTCTTCGAATATTAGAGAACATGTTGAACTACCCCTTATTCCAAGCTTGTCTTCTTTTTTACCTAATTCTAAACCTTTGATTGGTTTTGGAACAATGAAGGCAGAGATCCCTTTATGTTTTAAATTCTTATCTGTAGTTGCAAATACTACTGATGCTTTACTCTCATAACCATTTGTTATCCAACATTTGGTACCATTTAAAATCCATTTGTCTCCAGAACTTTTAGCTACAGTTGATGCAGCACCAGCATCCGAACCATTTCCTGGTTCGGATAGAGCAAAGCAACCAACTATGTTACCTATAAAATAAATCTTCTTCAAGATTGTGATTTACATACCTAAAAAATCCATTAAAAACAAAACAATGACAACTTAATTAACTTCTGTCTTAAGTTAAAATATATATAATATACTAGATGACCTGGTGATCTTCATATTACTTATAAGTATATATTTCTGTAATATATGGTCAAAACTTAATACAACATTTTTATTTACATTTAAACGTAACACAGTTATGCACTTAATCAATTTAAATCTTTCTAATGTACTATATTTTTTGTCTTATTTGGTATTTTCCTTTACTTATTATTTATGTTTCTCACCATTTAAACCTTCCCCGAATTTCTACAAATATTTAAGATCAAAATTAGCCAAATCAGTCTAGCCATTCTCGAGTTTTACCGAGAGAAATGAACAGCAATTAATTTATATATATTTAGAACATAACAATAATTTATGCAATAATAATAAAATATTATTAAATGATTAGTTAGCACTAGTTCATCCTATATTTGCTTTTAGGATGTATGTATATTGTGTATATATTTATCTCTCTGTATTTCTTTTTTCATTTCTGTTTGTTTAATGTAGATTCTCTATTTAAATTTATACTGTTATAATGTATATTATAATATTAAATAATAGTATACAGTTTATTAATTGTGTTTTTTTTTATATTATGAAACCTTATGTGTATACCTTTCTTTGCCCATTGTATAATATATCTCATTTATTGAGAACCAAGAGGTTCTGTACACATATTAATACATAAATGATAAAGTTCTGTACAAATGTATGTTCCTTGTCATATGTTATTTATCCGTTCATATTTTATTTAATTATCATATGCATTTTACCCGATTAAGGGAACTAACCAGTTCTGTCAAAAATAATCAGTGTATAATGTGTGAATAAATGTTTACTAGAGTTAAGGTGTCAACCATCCACTAGTTGTAAGTACAACGGTTTTACATTTGTAAAACCAATTTATTTGATTAAATTGTTATTGAATTCGTCGAAAAAAATTAAATGAAAATTAGCAAACCATTGCAAAATGGGGTCACAAACTCCTTCTTCTGTTTATCATTACCCCAATGTACTAATGGGCCAAGATATAGGGAATTGTTTACTGACATAATAACGCCTGCTGATGCACATCCGCGGGAGATCTCCTCTAGGGCTATAGCATAAGCGAGATAGTCTAAGCCTGCACCACCAAGTTCCTCGGGGGTCGCTATTGCCATGAGCCCTAATTCACCCATTTTCTTTATGGCTTCTTCAGGGTATAAATGATCTCGGTCATACTTCGCTGCATTGGGTTTAAGTTCCCCTTCTGCGAAGTCGCGGCAAGTTTTATACAGCATTTGGTAGGTGTCGGGTAGCGCTGACAAAGACGCTATGCATCTTCTTTGCCTTACAGTTGCTGGAGCTGTAAATGTAACAAAAATATCTAAAATTACTACAAACAAAATCTACTTTTAGTATTAATCCCATATGCTATATTATTTACCGAGAGCTTGAATAAGTTTTGAGAATGTTATTAGCATATTGTATACTTAAAATTATAAAAAAGATAAATATAATTAAAATTTTATGTTAACTGTAAAAATACTATATCAAAATATTTTGAGCACTTTGAACCTTGAACCTTCGTTCTGCTTTGAATTTCATTACCTACCTGTAGGATATAGGTATACTCTGTGCCAGAGACAAATATTTTTTTTACAAATTATCTCTTTTGTAATCTGTGCTTTAAATCACCATTTATTCGCCTAAATAGACAAAAAGAAAGTTACTAACTAGAAAGGATAACTTTTTTTTTAACTGACTAACGAAAGGCCTTGATAGGTTCAACGGACTAATAGAGTGACAGCTTTTGACGCTCAAGAGTGCCAAAGTGATTGAATCTCGTCTTGAGCAGATAGCTCGAATGCAACAACGCGAATCTTAAACATATATTGTGAAAATGTAATAATGATGGTTAATGCATATTAATTCGTGCTTTGTATGATATTTTTAAAATAATGTTACGCGTCGCTATCTTAGTCGGCGGCAATCGGGAATATTCGGAAGCGCTCGGGTGGGTTGGCGACGAGCCGGCGGCCGAGGGACATCACGCCACTGCGGACTCGACCACAGGACTCGACCACGGCGGTGAAAGGACGTCTGAGACTATTATACGTTTAAATAATTTTGCTATATAAAAGTGATTGAAAATCAAAAGTGTTTTTAATATTTTACATTCAGAAGCGGGATTTTATATTAATTTCTATATATCGAACCAAAAAAAAATGAAGAGAGCGGCGCCAAAGAAAAATCAAACAATGACAAAAAAATCAAAACCTTCGGAATCAGCTACGAGCACGGGAAACTTTAGTGTTGACCAAATTCATGTTAATCCGGAAGACGAAGAAGATATATCACCGAACATATTACTGGAAAGGCTACTTTCTACGAAATTGGAACGAATGGTTGAGAAGTACTTTGATCAATCACGATCGATGAGGAATATTTCAGGTGTGAAAATCATACCTACCTTTGATCCCGATAATCATGAAACAAATGTAAAGAACTGGTTGGCGAAAATCGATCAATTGGGATTGGTACACAAATGGGACGACTATGCAAAAATCGTCATTATGCAAACTCGCCTCGTCGGTCAAGCGCAGTTATGGTTTAGTCGTTTAGATGAGTACAATTATTCTTGGGAACAGTGGAAATCGTTACTTATTAGTGCTGTTCCAAGAAGTTTCGAGTACGCAGATATGTTAGAAGAATTAGTAGCCCGAAAGAAGTTAAACAATGAAACTATAACCCATTATTATCATGATAACTTGGCTATGTGTCGCCGCTGCCGTTTGGACGATGCTGCTGCCCTCTCATGTTTGATTAAAGGTCTTCCACTGGATTTACAAAATAATGCGAAAGCGTTTAAATGCGATACTCCCGAAGAGTTTTACAGTGGGTATCTATTTACATTTGAAAATTACCGCAATAAAACCGAAATAAAAAGTATCACCCCGGGTTATCCGAGAACATCCAGGATTGAACCAGAAAAGAAGCGTATTCCCGATACTTTGCCTATGAGTATACCTTCAACTTCTCGTATTGCTTCACCTCCAACATTTCGTCGGATGAATTGTTTTAGATGCAATTCCACTGAACACATGGTAAAAGCCTGCCCCGTTCCTGATAGAAGACCTTGTAAACTTTGTTCTGAAGTTGGACACAATATAAACCGTTGTCCTAAAATAAAAAACTTGTTGCAAAAGTCAAAGAGCCATGCTGTACCTATTAATATCTTTCAGAATTTGAATGACATTTATAAAAAAGATGTTTATGTCGGCGAAAAATCATTTTCCGGATATTTAGATACTGGAGCACAATTGAATGTTGTGTCACTAAAAATGGTGAAGGAACTAGGTTATAATGTAAGAGAAACAGAAGCCTTCCTGAAAGGATTTACGGGATATGCAGTACCGGCCATGGGACAAGTAAATCTAGTATGTCAGTTGATGGATTGACTTTTGATACAATTGCAGTGGTTACACACTTGGAGTTGCCTGCTGATGTTGATATACTTATTGGACAACCTATTATAAACGCTAAAGGAATTTCATTAGTTACTACCCAGGATTCAGCTGTATTAAAGGACGAAACTCTATTGAACAATGATTTAATGGATGGTAAATTCGCGGTTACGTGCTCTTCGGATTTTCAGTTACCACCACAAACGTCTGCTTTTGTCGAAGTGAATATTATAGGGAATACCCTCGGAAATGATGTTTGCACATCACCACGATTCCATAATTTAAACGATAAAAACTTCGCCATACCGGCTGCATTATTAAGTGGAAAAAGAGGATATATCCGTATCTACAATATGAGTGAAGAGCAGTTATGTTGGAAGAAAGATGAGCTCGTTACCCGAGCTGTACTATGTGAAAACATAAGGACTAAATCAACTGATGTGGATCTGAAGAACGATGATGGCGAGTTGTTTCAGGCCGATAAAACAAAGGTGCGTTATTTTTCCTGTTTAATTAATCTGTCTGCGGCCTTGAGCCTTCTGTTTTATTTATTTACTGTTCCCTCTGTTCTGTCTGTTTCTGTTACCTATACACTTACTAACGCCTACAGATTCTGATGTTCTGATTCTTCCGAAAACAAAGATTGCTGGATTCTGTCTGTATCTGCTAGTTGTATATTATACTGATTCTGTACACATACGCTGAATATGAACAGTTTTCTGGGACTATTAATATATACATATATATATATATTTACTGATTCACTGAATTTCTCGAGAACATTTTTACTATTATCATTTGGAATTTATAATTTTATTATTATTTACATATCTATATGTATGTTTTTTTTAACACTAGGCTTCCGCCGCGCGTATGTCGGTTAGAGCACACGAACATCCCTCTCTCCTTTTACGCTATCGGATAAAACTGTCGTAACTATGTTCGGTGGAGTGATTAAGTCGCTCTTTATATGAATGCAAAATTTCATATCAATTGAGCTAACGATTCACGAGTTTTAATTGAACGAACACACACACACATTATTTATATATAGATTTTATTTTAAACTTAAATAGGACATCTTAAAACTGGATTGTTGCTAAAGGTAGCTCTCAGTATTTAGCTAGCTCCGCAATGTTTTCCTGTTTTGCGTTTCACAGAGGCCTGAACTTATGCAACTTCAAGATCAACCGTATGAACTACTAAAAGTGAACAGTATCTTAGAACTTGCCCCAGAACAAACACTAAATTATTTATGTACCTGCAAAATTGGAGATATACCACTATCAAATATAGATGTAGGAGAATTATTACGTTATGATAAATGCAAGCTTTTTGAATTATTACTTAAATATAAAGATCGTTTCGCTGTTGACACCAATGACCTTGGATCTACAACACTGTCTGAAATGACAATTCAGTTGACTTCAAATATTCCTGTCTTTCATAAACCTTACAGATTAGCCCCGAAAGAACTAGAAATTGTTCGTTCAAAGGTAAAAGACTTGCTAGATGCGGGGATAATTAAGGAATCGGAATCCAACTATGCTTCACCTGTGATTTTGGTTCAGAAGAAGAATGGTGATACTAGGCTCTGTATAGACTACAGGGCGTTAAATGCCATAACAATCAAAGACAGGTCTCCTTTGCCACACATTGATGACCAGCTCAACAAATTAGCGGGCAAATGCCTTTATACTAGGCTAGATTTGGCACAAGGGTACCATCAAATACCACTTTCCGCTGATGCTAGTAAATATACAGCATTTACAACACCTGATGGACAATGGGAATATAAACGAGTCCCATTTGGACTCGCCAATGCACCAGCGGTTTTTCAACGCACTATATATAAACTTCTCGGATCTTTACGTTACGAGGAAGTACTGACATTCATGGATGATCTGTTACTACCGTCTACGGATGTAGAAAATGGACTTATCATTTTGGAGAAGGTGTTGCTGCTTCTAAGACAAGCCAATCTAAAGTTAAACCTAAGGAAATGTGCATTCCTGAAATCAGAAGTTAATTATTTGGGACATGTTGTGACACCTGATGGGATTCGTCCAGGCGATAGGAAATTGGATGCTGTAAGTAATTTTCCCACACCGGCAAATGTTCACCAAGTTCGACAGTTTATAGGATTATGTTCATACTTTCGAAAATTCATCAACAATTTTGCTGTAATTGCAAGACCGCTTACTGAATTAACTAAAAAGTGCGTAACTTGGGCATGGAAGGAAAATCAAAATGAAGCATTTTTGAAATTAAAGTCATTACTTGTTAATAAACCAGTTTTAGCACTTCACAATCGCGAATATGAGACAGAAATCCATACAGATGCCTCGAAAATGGGTATAGCGGGTATTCTTCTACAGAAGCAACCGGACAATAATCTTAAACCTGTTATATATTTTAGTAGGGTAACAACCAAAGAAGAAATGAATTACCATAGTTTTGAATTAGAGACGTTGGCCGTAGTTGAATCTTTAAAGCGCTTTAAGATTTATATTACTGGTATTCATTTTAAAGTTTTTACTGATTGCTCAGCGGTAAGAAGCACTTTCACAGAGAAAGATCTAGTTCCTAGAATTGCCCGTTGGTGGCTTCAAATTCAAGATTTCGACATGGAAGTCGTATATCGACCCGGAGCTAGTATGCGTCACGTGGATGCGTTGAGCAGAAATCCAGTTTCTGCGATTATGAATGTTGGAGAAGTAAATGATTGGTTTCTTACGGCACAATTTCAAGATGAACAGCTCCAATCGATTTACAACCAACTCAAAAGTGGAAATCCTAACAATGACGTCAGAAACAATTTTTGTATTTTAAACAATCGCATTTATCGGAAAACTATTAATGGTGAGCGCCTTGTAGTTCCTAAAGCGGCTCGATGGCGTATTATTAAAATGTTTCATGATGATATCGGTCATGTGGGGTTAAAGAAATGCGATGAGGCAATAAAAGCTGATTACTGGTTTCCACGTATGACTCGATTTATAAGAAAATATGTGGACGCCTGTTTGGATTGCCTATTTAAAAAGGGGAACTACGGTAAAGTAGCTGGCAAAATTTATCCTATAAACAAACCAGACGAACCAATGCATACAGTACATATAGACCATATGGGACCGTTTCCAAAATCTACGAAAGGAAATCAATATGTATTGGTGTTTATAGACTCCTTTACCAAGTTCGTTACAGTTAGACCTACCAAGAGTCTCCGTTCTACCGAGACAGTTCTTAGATTGCGAGAGATATTTTCTATACTTGGCTACCCAAACCGAATCGTTTCTGACAGGGGATTATCTTTTACCAGTCGTTACTTCAAAGAGTTCTGTACGAATCATAAGATTCACCATACTTTGAACGCTATAGCTGTGCCACGAGCTAATGGGCAAGTGGAAAGAGTAAACCGGACATTATTAAATGCTCTAAGGACAGCTAACAAGGAACAATCCACGTGGGATGACGTGATTCCAGAAATTGTTATGGGAATTAATCACACAGTGCAAGATACAACCAAATTTAGCCCTTACGAACTTATGTTTGCCCATAAAAAAAGTGTAGTACCTGATTTGACGGGGAAAAGTTCAGTAATTGACTGCAAGGAAAGGCGTAAAAAGGCTAATGAAAATATCAAAAGGAAACAAAGGTATATGGCCATAAAGTGCAATGAAAATAGGAAAGAAGCAAGAAAATATCAGAAAGGCGATTTGGTACTGTGGAATAATGCCTATACAAGCTGTGAGACTGGGGTAAATCGCAAGATTGATACAGTATATGCAGGTCCCTACAAAATAGTCCAAGTCTGTCCTCATGACCGCTATAAAATTCGCAGTATAAAGGGAATGAAAGGGTATAAAAACTTCGTTGCAATGTCTACCTGCTGATGCTTTGCGGCCTTACAAAAGTTCTGTTAATTACGATACAGATTCTGCTGACAGTGATAAGGATATTGTGGACACGCAAGATTTGATTGATTTATTAGAAAGTTAATCCGTCTGTAACTGCAAGTAAGTTATGAGAAAAAAACAATCCGGTTTAGGTAGATGTCCCAGTTCCTTGTATCGTCTTTCATGATTTCTTGTGAATACCTTATTGGTATTCACTTTGCAGGATGGCCGATGTTACGCGTCGCTATCTTAGTCGGCGGCAATCGGGAATATTCGGAAGCGCTCGGGTGGGTTGGCGACGAGCCGGCGGCCGAGGGACATCACGCCACTGCGGACTCGACCGCGGCGGTGAAAGGACGTCTGAGACTGTTATACGTTTAAATGATTTTGCTATATAAAAGTGATTGAAAATCAAAAGTGTTTTTAATATTTTACAATAACTCTGCGTTTCATAACCAATAGATCTGGTAGTTAGTTTAAAAATGTCATACAAAGCACCCCACGCTTTTATAATAGTGACATTAATTTTGTCATTAATAATTTTATTCTTATGCTAAGAATTATTTTTTTACTATTTAGTTTGATTATCTCTAAAAGCGTGTTTTTCGTTTTTTTAAACTATATTTTTTGTATTCAACTTCATTATCGCATACGCTTCTCGTACTTTAAACAAAGCCGAAATCAATTATAGTGTTACAGAAAAGGAATGTTTAGTAATCCTATTTGGTATTTTTTTTAAGTGAAACTTCTTTAGAATCGTGATTTCAAACCGGATGCAACGGAAAAAACGACAGGTAAGAGACATAAATACAAAAATGTGTAGGATGAAGCCGGCAAAGAATAAGACAGAAATATACATAATATTTTATATTATCTGTCTCTCCTCTTTGTGCCACGCTTCGTAGCATCCCCACTCCCGTCTTCTAAGCATAGTCGCCTATAATTAGTGAGCCAGAGCAAGAGATCAAATGTCGGTGTTTATGTATATTGCACACTGTTTAATACTTGCTTGTATTTGAGTATTTAACGTGTGTTAGTATATGTTAAAAGCACGTGTACTACTGTACACTGTATGCGGCTACGTATTACAGCTTTTTAGTAAAAAGTCAGCGTGGTGTGTTATTATTTAACAGTGTTCGTGAGTATTTTTATCGTGAATATCTTGTTTGTTGAAACTGAAAATATCGAACTTGAGCAATAAATTATGTAACATATGTTAAATAAATTATAAAATATCTTTTAAAATTAATCAAAATACTTTCATTTTTAAACAAATAAACTTTGTAATTATCCTAGTCTTGTTATATATATTCATCTCATTTTTTTATTGATTTATTGCAGTTTCTGTTCTATCGTGTGTGATTTGCACACAAACCTTTTTTTTCGAACTGATTACATTGTTGGCTTGTTAAGGCCGCTACAGTTTCCGTATTTCAGTATAGTTACTGATCATAAGCCTCTAAAATGGCTCTTCAACTGCAAAGAAACCGGAGAGGATGGTTGAAATAGCAAAGTTGGATGCGTCACATGTGAGCACAAAAGGTTTAAAAAAATCCGGATATAAAAACAAAGGTGCAGAAATTAAATTTTCTTTCAGAGTCTCGAAAGCTAACTTTTCTGAGTTTTGCCATTCAAACGGAGTATCCTTTTTTATGAGTTGTGTTAAGGGTTTGGCAATTTCCTATAAATTCGGAATGAAACTGCGATAATAGAACACAAGTCCTAAAAAGGATTTGATATATTTAGTACACTTTGTAATTGGGAAATCGCTTTGACTTTATCTGGGTTAGGTTACTACTATCGACGTCGTCCGCGCGCTGCCGGAATGGTGCAACAGGGAGTGGAGCTCCCTGACGTTCAGACTGGTGCAGGTGCTGACTGGGCACGGGTGCTTCGGTTGGTACCTGCACCGGATAGCACGCAGGGAGCCGACCGCCGCATGCCATGAGTGTGGCGCTGATACGGACACTGCGCAGCATACTCTTTCTGAGTGTGCTGCGTGGGAGTCTTAGCGTCGTACTCTGGCTGCGGCGGTGGGGAATGATTTGTCGCTGCCGAGCGTGGTCACGGCCATGGAGGAGGTCATCTCGGAGAAGGAGGCGGCGGAGAGGGTTCGCGAGGAGAACCCTCTGAGTGACCCTCTCCGCTAACGCAGAGTCGGTGGGAGGGGGTGGCGTTTTATCTGTCTCCTTCCACCTCCGTAGCCGAATCTGGTGGGATGGGCCGGGGGGTCCATCTCCCCATTGCACAGGTTTGGCTGACGAGTAGGGGTGGCTGGTGTGTACCCAGCTTGCCCCCATTATGAGGACGACGTCCGGCGGACACTTTCCGCTGGGGTGACATGGTGATAGCACTGTACGGTCCCATGTCGCCCCATCCAAAGCGGCGGTAGGTACACCGTGGGGTTTTAGTGAGTAAGAGTCTCACACTACCTACTCTCTCCTCCGAGAGGGTGGCGTGTCCACGATGGATTTCCCCACGTAAATAAAAAAAAGGTTTTACGCCTTGATCAGTAATTAAATGTCCGAGGTTAGCGACGTCTCTTTTAAGAAATTCACATTTATCGGATTGGAGTGTCAGATTAGAGACACGTAAAGAGAGGCAGTGTTCATAACACGTTGGAAAGTAAAGGACGCATTTTTCAATCCGAAAGTCATTCGTTTAAATTCATAATACCCTTGCACAAAGAATTCGGTTTTTGTAGAATCTTTGGGAGTTACCTTAATTTGGTGGAAACCTGATGCTAGATCTAACATACTGAAATATTTACTAGCTCCGAGTTGATCATGTATCTCAGAAATATTGGGAATGGGGTAAGAGTCTCCTATCATTGAGCTTCCGATAACCAATGACAATGTGCTATTTCATTTGCCCAGAGGCATAAATCATCTTAGAGATTATCCAAATCGAAGAGAACCAAGGAGAGGTAGATGGTTTGATGATATCTTATTCGAGCATTTTGTTCATTTGAGTTTCCACTTTATGGTTGTGGCATTCGGGAAAGCGGTAAGTTTTCGTAAGAATTAGAGTTTAGGATGTCGTTTTGATTTCATGGTTAATGGCGATAGTAAAAGATAACTTATATCCAGGTAAGTAGACAGTATTTATTTCATGTGGTATCAATTTATTTGTGTTTAGAGGGATGAAATCAAGTTTCAACGTGGTAATATAGTAATAGAGTATTCGGAAATGTTTATGACTGAGATGTGAATACGATAATTTGATTTAATGGTGAACATACAATTGGCTATCAATAATGATTCGATAGGTATCTGATCAAACATAAAGCCCTTCTCTCAGTAGAGGATTACTAACGGAACATTCAAATTTCAAGTTGTCTTTTATTGTCAGTTATCAGTACATTTTTAGATAATCAATTTTACAGTTGGATGTGGAAAGAAACTCGTTCTCAATTATGCCGTCGTAAGGAAAATCAAAATTGGGAATGATATCGAAATTATTAAAAAGTTTACACAAAAAGTAAAAAGTTTACACATCTATGACCAAGTGAATGCATCGAATTATCGACGTTTCCTAGACCACTGAAACTTATGATGAGATTTGTAATTTCAGTCATTTTCTCAATAGCATCTATTTTCTGAAGACTGATGGATACACCGCTTTCAACGAGTAACTTCAAAGGTTTCGAGAAGATAGAGGTTTGGACTTCCACGAAGGGTAAGTCCTTGTTCTTTGGATTGGTAGTAATATTATATGTTTTTATTTCCCTTAGATATTGAATACCAGCGACAAGATTTCGCATCGAAGGCGTGAAGGATTTGCGATTGGACAGAGGTGGGCTTATTAATTTTAAGATTATCGAAACTAACTGATTGTTTATTTGATTTAGAAACAGTGAGATTCGCTGACGGTTGCGAAGTATTAGATTGATTCAGTAGGTTAAACGAGTACAGTGGATTCTTAGAAATAGCATCGGTTTTTCCCATTTATATTCCCGCACGACACAGGACGGGAAGGCCTATCCGTTTAAATTCTGGGTATCTACTTCATCAAAGCTCTGTATTTAGGGCATACTGATTACGTGAATAGGTTGATTCCTGTCTTGAAATTGACGATTTGTAACTGAAGACTGTTGGAGAGTCTCCGAATCCCCGGTTATTATATTCTTGCTTACGACAATGTTCGATGGCAAGAGTGATATTTTTGCAATATCGGCAAATTGATGGAGACTTAGATGTAGCAGGCTGGTTATTTGCAAAAGATCTAGGATTCCCGTTGAAGTTGGTAGGTTTGGGTGCTTGGTAGGGTTTTAAAGATTGACGTTGAGGCGTGGAAGGGTGAAAGCTACGTTTGTTAAATAAGTTTAATATTTTCTCTTCGGAAATTGCTAAATTGATAGCTTTATTAAGGTTTGAGGGGTTCTTACTCCGGACTAAATTAGATAGTTCAGGCTTAAGGCCAAGTAAAAACGTATGGAGGGTTAAGTCTTCCATGGTTACTATGCGACAGCCAAGCTCAGATTTCTTTTTATTTGATAAGGTTACTTCAGTTAATAAGTTTGAAAGGCAAGTTTCTAGGTGTAAAGCCAATTGACTAACGGAGTCATTAATACTCTGTCGGTATTCCTGCAAATCGGTTAATAAATGCGCGTAATGCTTTTTAAACTCCAAATTCAGTTTTTAGATAGTCGCATAATTGGTTACAGCGATCGAATTCTTTTATTGAACAGGCTACCTCGGCTTTCCTTTCTGGTTATGATAATATATATTTAAACAGAGTCGATTGTTGTGGTTCTGACGCTAATTCAATAGCATTGTAGTAGTTAGAAAGGAAGAAATTTAATTTTTCACGTGTTCCGTCAAAAGGCTTAATAAATTTAAATAATATGGCAATGGATATAGTATCTGCCTTTTCGAATTTAGCTTGAGACTCCTTAAGAGACATAGCTAAAAGGAATTAATACACACACAAAAATATAAAACGAAAAATAAAATAGAATGAACAGTGATATTATACGGTGTAATAGACAGCCACCCAAAGTAACTTGATACTGGGACAGCGTCCAGTAGTTAGTGCAGGTGTGATGAGCAACGCTTATAATTGTAGGAATTGATGCGTGGGAATATAATGTCGAAAACAATAATGGTTATTTATGAATAATGCTATAATTAAAACAATTCTTTCTAATTCTAAAATTCGTCGAATACATATTTTCAGTCCACGAATGATTCACTTTAATTACGCAGTTGAATATTTCGGCCTATATGAATTGCACTTTGACTATGGAGTTAATTAGAAGTAAATTCACTTACAGGACTACGTAGCAATAGAGGTACAGGAACATAACCAGTTCACCTTGTTTTCTTTCAGGAAGCACTGCATGCCTCAGGGACTCGTAGATCTACAGTTATCTTTTTCGGGAACAACAGATAAGTTTTGATAATTTATTTTCTTATCAGGAACGTGACGACGACTTTCTTATTAGTTTTTCGTAATTATTTTTGTTTTTTCCTCAGGATACAGATATTTTATTTCAGGATCGAGACAAAATATTCTCCAAGTTAATATAGTGATTTTTAGTATGAAATTGTTCTTTAAAATTGATATTTATTGAAATATCCAATTTCAGTGACATTTGTACCATGTTTATCGGGTCAGTGTCTAATAGCCTTGTTCTGTACTCGTACCCCTCTCTGTCATAGTGAAGGCTTATGAACTTATTTTGAATAAATCAAATACGTTATTTTATATTGTACTTGGTGATATGCAAAAAATATAGATATATCTAATAAAGCAAATAACTTAAATTTGCTCATACTTTAATCTATAAAGTTATGGCTGAATGTTATCTACGTTTCCTAAGCCACACACTAGCAATAAAAATATACAAATGTCAAACAAAAATACGAAAAAATAAATAAAAAATGAGAAAATGAAGATATTGTTGAGATTAGTCCCTGTAAATTCATTACGATTAAATGCATCTAAATTGTTGATAACTCAAGTAGCTCATTATACCAGGTAAGTGAAATTATTTTAAAAATTATGTTTGTATTACGTGCATAACCTCTGTTGAAAAATTTTGTTTAGACTAGCCGAAGTTGGAAAACTTGAAGCACCAAAGACATCAGGAAAATATGATACGGGACAGTTAATATTGCATAAAGTGTTTGGATATAGAGGTGTGATTTTGTTCCCGTGGCTGGCTAGAGTTTACGATAGAGATGCAATCAACAAGAAAGAGAGCCCTGACGCTACGTCTTCATCAGATACTTCTGGAGACTCGTTGTCGAACGTCAGTAAAGAGGTTAAGGGAAGAACACATACTTTCTACCAAGTCCTCATTGATACAAGAGATGCACCCTATATAGTAAGTATTTTAGGAGTTAATATAAAGTTGCACAGATTTTCACTTAATAATACTGTAACCTATTTTTACCCTATGGTTTTTATTTTTTTTCATGTAGAACTTTATAAACAATTATGATATTATATAAATTCTGTGGTGGCTATTTTGTTAATAATATTTATTTACTAACAACAGTAAATTTGATGATTCCACTTAGAGAAGATAGGCAGTTCTCTGGGGAGTGCATACAATTGCATTTTAAGTCAAAGGTATTCTGATTATCATACTATGTCCTTGACGAAATGCACTGATAAACGCTAAGCCTGTAGGATGAATTGTGGCAATAATAACACCATTGATTTTATAATTTTTTCAAAAATAACTATAATCTGAGCACAATATTAGAATTTTGCTTATTTATCATATTTTCTTTTTTTTTATTTTATGAGATGTATACTTTATTTCTTTCTTGTAAATCAACACTAACGTCTTCTTATATCTTAATAATCTTCTTATGTTTATCCCACTTAAGTTGGGACGGCACAACATGTTTCGCTCTTCCAATCTCCCTTGTCAGATGTAAATCAACATTGACATTGTATATTATTTGCAATAATATTCACATGAAACTGACCTGTGTAATAAAACCAAAAAAATATGTTTTTAATATATTTTACATTTACATACACACAAGCATACCTTTAGTGTGTTATAGAGTTTGTATATACTAATCTTTATATTTGAACTTTTTAAATTGTGTTCTACATTAAAACACATGTTTATGAGAAAACATGTGTGTTAATATTCATTTAATTCATTTCAATTAAATGCATTTATTTCAAAAGTATGTTTAGAATCATTCATAATATAATATTATTTATGTGCACTTATTTATTACATTTATTTCTATATGTATTGTAAATTGCTTTAAATTTCTGCTCTACTCCTTAGTGTCATAGCATAAAATTATATTACCTAGTCTTATTCACTGGTTGCATGATATAATGCATAAGGTTTTATCGAAATCTTTTGATAACCATTGTAGTTAACATGTTCAAACTCGTATAATATTAGTGTACATTTAGTTAACAGTAGCTGATGTCCACCCGCATCGTTAGGAATTAAACAAACATTTAATTAAAAAACAAATAGCGAAGGGTCAATTGAATCCAACAATAAGTAGCTTAGAACCATCTACAAAAAATCCACATCAAATGGCCAAAGTCCTATGCCGATACGTTTTGTATTTTGATGTAATTCAGCCCCAAAGGAACTATGTTTTCATTATATACCTTTGTGCAGATCAGTGGTGACCAATCTTTTCCAAAGCAAGTGTGCTATGAAAAATTGAAACAGTGTAGTGGACACATGTTTGTTATTTTTTTTAGGTGGATAGAAGACAGAATAATATAAACTCCATCTCAAATATTCAAACCACTAAAATAGATAAAAATAAAATTAATATTACTTACTTTAAAATTATTTTCATAGGTTAAGAAAAGTTTATAGATATGGTAGCTTAACCTAAATAATTGTCGAACTCCATTCAATGCTCTTATGTTATGTTCCCTTATGGTTAAGGTTACTAAATCTATTATACACACATACTCTGAGTTAGAGACTACTCATATATATTTTGTGCTGTAAGCTGTATTGAGTTATTTTCTCTCTATTTTCTGGCTATGCAAATATTGTATGAGTCTAAACATAACTATCATTTTTGTTCACTTTTATACTTGTTTAATTCTATGGGTTATATTAAAGAAATATAGGTTATATAGGTAATCTTAAAACGTAAGGTTCATAAGGTTTTATTCTTTTTGTTTTAAATTTTTACTTATTTAATTAAATTATCATTTTACATTATTTATAATTATATGTACAATTATTTTATTTATAAGTTTATATATGAAATTCCTCCAAAAAAAAAAATGGCTTCTGAGTAATACTCCTATATAATGTAAAACTTATATATAGTGACTTATGCATTTATAATTGTACATTATTTTTATGCCCCATTCTACAAAACTTAATGGTTATGTTGATTCTTAATTTTTCTTATCATTCTTATTATGAACCCGATACAATGGGTTATGGATATGTATGTTACATTCAGATAAAATGTATTGAATATAATGTAAAATCTTCCCAAATTTACACTTGTATATATATATGAGTAATATGAATCTGTAATATTGTTATGAAATATTTAATAATGAGATTAAATCATTTATTTCTGACTATGCAAACAAACACCGACATGAGACCCGAGTGGAAGAAAAAGGTACATTTATATAAAATATATTTTACTGATCTGTTAACTAATGTATTAACATTCATCATTATTCTAATAGTTTTAGCACTATTAATAATTCATTATACATAACCCAACATCTAAAAATAGTAAGTTTCTGTAAAACATTAATAAATTATTTATTAGCGACATCTGTTCCTTTATGTTTACAATTAATTTACATAATTGAAAAGTCATGATTTTCAGTGTTTTATTCAGATTTATATGTATGAATGGTCAGCTCTGGATTTATGTAATCTCCGAATTAAGGTAATAAAATTATATTTCCGATTTTAGATTGGAAATTTCTAGATGTGATGGGAATCCCCCTAGTACCAATATCACATGCAATAAGCAAGCCCTCAAAAATCATTATAGTTCGTATTCCGTAGGTGCTTTAGTGAAACAAGTTTTCATATATATAAATTTGGTGGCTCTTTGAATTTGGTGGATTGCCTGCCACCTCTTGATATGGGGTTTTTTATGATAACTTTTTTTTTTTTACGTGGGGAATCCTATTTGAACATCCACTCTTCCAGGGAAGACAGTGGGTAGTTGAGACTCTTACTCACTAAAGCCCCACGGTGTGCCGGCCGCCGCTTTCGTTAGGGCAACATGAGACCATGCATAGCTATCACTACACCGCCCTATGTTAAGAATGAATATGTAAACTTTAATAATACAAATTTACAATACAGCTGATACTATTCCCAGGTTTTTGTTTCGGATAAAATGGTCCCGTCTGAAATTATCCTCTCTATTATAATATTTAAAAATAATAATAGCATAATCAATAATCATATTAATTTTTTTTTTTGCACAGCATATCATTTTTGTTTTGTATATCATTTTTATTTGCACTGTCATTGAGTTTCTTGTGAGTGTTTAATGAACTGTTGTTAGTTGACTGTTATTATAATTTTATTTTATTTTTGTTAATTTTATTTATTTTATTTTTGTTAACTATCTTTGTTATTTTATGTATGTCAGTAACGTAGTTCAGTGAAACTGTAGGGGCCTTGCCAAGTCAATAGTGTAGACAGCTCGAAAAAAAAATTATAATTTCAGTACCTTGTAATTCGCATGGTGGTATGGTTTTTACTAAATCCACTTGGCTAGCTACCACCACCCTTAAGTTGAAAATCTGTTACCAAACACATAATGGTGTGTACTAGTAGATGCACTTGAGATTTAGTCCCTCAGATTTAGTGTGTTTTCCAACTTGGACCACATCATCGTTTAACATCAGATGTTATTTTGGTCAAACATTAATAAGAAAATCTCTACAACTCATGAATATATATAACTTCTGTGTTATTATTATTCTCCTTATATTCATTCAATGGTCTTATATATAATGTGTGAAAATAGTATATATTATAAATATTTTTTTCTTATTTCAGCGAGCACAAACAGAAGCAGTAACGTTCCTGGGTAATCAGGAATCCAGCCGTAGCCTCTATGCAATACCTGGGTTAGATTACGTTGCACATGATGACATAATACCTTACACATCAATGGAACGGATGCCATTACAGCATGAGCTCTTTGACAAGTTCCTCATGCATAACCCTGATAAAGGTAATTAGTTAAATATATACAGACAGTTGAAAAGCCAATTTTGTAACGAGTCATTGACTGTCTGGGCATGTTAATTAATTAGCCGTTGATATAAATTCAACCAATTCAATCACATGTAAGTTTTTTTAATCCGTAGTGTATTTAAGGTGCCTCCTCACTGTAAAGAGATATTATTTAAACATTTATTAGCATACTAATTTTGTAACTCATTCTGTATATCCCTTTTTTTATGTACTAGGTACATTTCGATTATTTAAAACACTCATTTACCATATGATTTTTCCCAATTCAGCAGAACGTGGTAGTGTAAACATGTTGCTATTTTTAGTTGGTTGCTAAGAAGATAATAAAAAGCTGACTACATTTATAGAAATAACATTTGAAAATTTTACAATATCGGGGCGCCCAAATTTCCCGGTTTGACACATTACAATAGTGATGTGAAATGTCGATTTATTTCGATGAAAATGTAATCAAATGATGCTTTGTTTTGCATTAAGCATTGACGCGAGTTTGCTCGACGTGTACTTGTGCTCGTTAACGATCCTATATATATATATATATATATATATAATCATATACAAGTGTAAATATATAATTTAGAATTTTGAGAAGTATAAATGCCGAGTTGTGTTGTAAATATGTACTTATATATACATATAGTATACAGTTATACGAGTACATATACATATATATATAATTTAGAAATCAGGATACTGAATTAATGTTATCTTAAAATTGTACATTCCATAAATTTTAAGAATAACTGCACGTCACTATGGGCAATAAAGAACAGCAATTTACTCCTTCGAACATAGTTATTAATTTATACGAAAGTTCATGAGCAGACATAAGTCAAAACGGCTATCATAGCGTGTCTCTACTATAATAATTGAAAGGAATTGTTGTTTGTAATTTCTTTTATTGTTTGACAACTAAATCACCTCATCTTTAAATCACGCTGCCGCCCATACCTTCTTAGGTGACACATTAAATCTACAAGAGAATTAGCCATAACAGAGTTACACTATGTGGTGTCTGTAGAAGATTCTAAGACAACATAACTTCATGATTTTAATGTTGATAATAGAAAGTGGAAGGGCATAAGGACTTGTATCATATATGGCTTCAGTGGAAATATACTTCCAGATCCCCCGTTCATAGCGCAAGAGACGCTTCGTGCGTGGCAGAAGAAGAATCACCCGTGGTTGGAGCTGAGCGACGTGCATCGGGAGACAACAGAGGGCGTTCGAGTTACAGTCATACCGTTCTATATGGGCAGTCGAGAATCACAAAATTCAGCAGTATATTGGGTATGTGTATATTCTTTCATATAAAAATTATTTTTTATATTTTTTGTTTGTGTTTTGTATTCATGTTGGTTGAGTTGAAAAAATGTACGGTTTTAGTTGCTGCATTAGTTATTATCTTCTAATATAATACCGATAACGTACAACAGATGGCGTGTGAGTCGTTTACCATAAATAGGTGTATACAATTTGAAATACGGTTTTCGGTATTGAATGGAATTTTCTAAATGATATATTATGTAAGATGTACACCAGAGATTATAATAATTATTATGGTTTTTTGTAGTTATAGTTAATAAGAAATATACAGTTATTGAAAAAAAAAGACCGCCTATGTTCAATATGTAATTTCCGAGGAAGTAATGAAATTTGACATACTGTAGAAGAGTTTAGTGAAGAATAGAGAAGGAGAAGGCTATTTTTATAGTAAATACTTTACATATACTGTTTGTTTTACAATTACCGACAAATATTGGTTATGTAACTAATACGAAAAACATGCCGACGAAGTCGTGAAAAATACGTTAGGTATTTTATAAAAATTGAAAATAAGTAAATGTGTATGGTCTGGGCAATGGTCCTGACAGGCATGAAGTTCCTTATTTCTTCAACTTTGAAGGCAATTCGATATGGAGATTTATGTATTTATATTTGTATATATTCGTCACGTACGTAAAAAAACGTGAAAAAAGCGCAATGTACGCCTTTACTATTTTTACTGAGTCTGAAATATGGGATGACCAGTTTCTCACAGTTTCTAGTATTTAAATCGTGCCGTTTTTTTTTTACGAAATCCAGCTTTTAAAAGTTTTTAAAAAGCGGACGTACATTAAATTATCAAGAATTCCTGAAATTTAGTCTTTAATGATTCGCGAGGTCCCCTATTTTATATTGCTCGAACTGTCGTTTTTGTAATAAAAAAATATGATGTTTACCTCAGTTGTCCCCTACAGCATAATACCATAAGACATTAAGTTATGGATATAAGCGAAGTAAACTAACATAGCAGTGGTAATATCTGTTAGCTGACGAATCTTATGTGTTGCGAATGCAGCATAACTTAGCACGTTTCGTGTCAACCCAATTTTTCCTGACATATCGTTCAGACCATTTGATATTTTGAGTATTATAAGTTGTGTAATTATCATATCACAAGTGTGTGGCACACGTGGCCGAAAGATCTAGCTTAACGTGTACCACCGGTGGCACACGTGGTCGAAAGATCAAGTTTAACGTGTACCACCGGTGGCACACGTGGCCGAAAAGATCAAGTTTAACGTGTACCACCGGTGGCACACGTGGCCGAAAAGATCAAGTTTAACGTGTACCACCGGTGGCACACGTGGCCGAAAGATCTAGCTTAACGTGTATCACCGGTGGCGCACGTGGCCGAAAGATCAAGTTTAACGTGTACCACCGGTGGCAAAACCCCGTTGTAATTTATCTGCTATAGAAGCCGTGTTAAGGATCTTTGTGTTAGAAATGTGACCTATCTGAAATTGTTTTAGTGGCGTTATTGTATAAGATTAGAGAACTTGGGTCCGCAAGCGGTACAATTACGTGAACGGCACTGGAGGATATTCTCTCTGAGCGGTACGTTGGAGACGGTGCGCGGGCGCGGCGTCGTGGGACAGGAGCCCGTGCTCGCGCGCCACGCGCCCGCCTTCCAGTACAGCAGCCACGTCAGCCTGCAGGCGCCCAGCGGACACATGTGGTAATTTTTTCCAACTGACTACGCTATTTACCTTACAGGCCTCTACAGCTTTACCGATTTACTACGGAGATCGCTTAAGACACTTCTCGATTTTATTCGGAACCAACTGAAGGGCGCACAGCATGTCTCGTCTTGAACTGTTGCCTCGGATTGCGAATCTGACTAAGCTCTGTTCATACGTATAAGAGTTCGCAAGACACACATGTGTATCAAGCACCTCAAGTGTTCAAACATGTGTTTTGGATATGACAACAATACTAAACTAAATCAATTCACTTCGAATAAGGGAAAAAAATAAAAACCCTTCCACAGTGTGATAAAAATTACCACATAAATTTATACTAACCACATTATATACTCTTTATAGAGATAACACTCGTTTTTTTTTTAAATCGACATCTAGCGATACACGATGGAATTAATATCTGAGATCTCTACTGCCATCCAAAGACATGGGGGAACTGCCGTTTTTGACGATATTGAGTTGTATGTACATTCAAAATCAGGAAAAATAGTGTATCTGATAGTGTTTTATTCACGTATGAACTTCTGTTGATGATCTTTATGTATGATTTTTTATTTATCTTGAAACCACGATGTGATCCAACAAAAGAAAAACTTTTCTTTTCTTTTTCTTCTACTTGACTACTTTTTATTGATTTCTAGGGGTACATTTAGAATGGAACGCGAGGACGGTTACACATTCGACTGCCGCATACCGCCGTTCTCATTGGAGAGTAAACCGGACGAGGGCGCCCCTGTCGCTCCCTCGTCTGCCGCGTGACCGTCCCTTACTACCTAACATAAGGTCTACCTACACCCCTCTTCATTACGATGGTCACCAAAACAAGCTCATATTACGCAGTCGTTTATGACTCAAACGATTTTTACATCATTTTATTTACCAAGCTATTATTATGCAGTAATTTATGTTGTGAAAATTTATGTGTCATTTTAGGTTATTAAAACGGCAAACAAACATGGCCGACGACTTTCATGAAATTGTCATAGATTAAATTATAATTGTTTTAATTTTTCATAATCTATAATAAACATAGCAGAGACTTTTGGAATTATTGAGTTAATTTGAAATTTTGTGATTTAAAAGTAAATTAACGAAAATGATCTTGTCTATGACGACACTTTTTTCTGTTAACGTTCGTAGAAGATTGTCATTGATTACCGTTACCGGTAAACTGTACAACATTTGTAACCTACAAATAAACCGTGTGGCTTAAATTGTGGCTTTAAAATGATCGATGAATTATTTTTCCATAGAAGTAGAAATTGTTAGTATTATACAAAAAGCAATATTGATACCGTTACGTCCGCACAGTATAGGATATAACGAATATAAATTGTATGTAATAGTATTGACTATTAGGTAAAAGGATGATGAATATGTACATATTATTATTGTGATGTTCATTAGACCGAGTCATTATTTTTATTTTAGATGTTTTCTTTTTTTTTAATCTAGAAATTAAAAGTGATGATAGATACATTAAGGTTTATTTATTGTTGTTTTTATTCATAGAGAACCATGAGATATTCATTACATCCCTTCGTTATGTTTGTAGCGAAAACTCTTTAATTCTTTTGTAATAAAATAAATGTATAAGATCTGTAATAAATTACAGTATTCTATCGTTTTGGTGTTTTATTGCTGACTAAATGTTACCCGTGATTTCTAATATAGAATTAAGTACTCGGGCTCTATACTCTATGCAGTTTTCACCGTGTCCAATTCTCTTCATGCAATTAAAGGCATAGAAACAGAAACTCGAGGGGATGAAGTATAAAACTATAAAAAGACTAGTCGTTTTATATCAATCCGAGTGCCGAGCTACGAAAGAGGCGGATGAGAAAAAATTTCATGTGGCAGCGACGCGAATGTTAAGATGGATGTGTTGTGTAACCAGAATGGATAAGATTAAGAATGACTATATCAGAGAAAGTTTGAACATAGCACCGGGAACAGAAAAGTTGAGGAGTAATAGATTAGCATGATACGGGCATATTATGAAAAGAGGTGAAAATCATGTAACTAGAAAAGTTTTGGGTATGAAGGTGGATGGATTGTATGAAAAACAATAAGTGTATAAAAGGTGTAAATACCGAGATGACACCTGACAGAGGAAAGTGGAAAAGGAAAACATATTGTGCCGACCCTATTTTAAAATCGTTTTTTTTTTTTAATTCATAGGGGGCAAACGAACAGGTGGGTCACCTGATGGTAAGTGATCACCGGCGTCCATAGACACTAGCAACACCAGGGGAGTCGCAAGTGCGTTGCCGGCCTTTTAATATATGTGGGCCTTCGGCGCTCTCACTGACCGGAGGAAACGCAACAGTGCGGGCGCACTGTTACTTCACGTCGACTCACGTCTGTGTGTCGGGTGGTACTACCCCGCGCGTCGGGCGAGCCGACACATTCATGCTGAAACCAGTAGTAGCTTCAGCGTAGCTCTACCACCTACAAATCGTTCGAAAACGCAGGTGGGGAAGGCTCCTATTGAAAGGTCGTCGAAATAAAAACTCACATTCAGCTATCAATAAGAGATTTTAATAACGTAATAAATATCATTATTGTAATATACACATACTCGAAGCTGTACAATAAATTATTATGTTTATATATACTAAAGTTAATAACCGTCATATATTTTAACAATCCGTTACGACATGATTCCATTAACCCTTTGTACAGAAACCGTCACAGATAATCACCACGTTCCTTTCTATACAACTTCAAATATTTTACCACTAAAACAGCGTTTAAATGTACAATACAAAAGGCACTTCATACTATTTATTTCTTTATCTTTGGTACATATTTTAAGCAAAACGCATTCGTAAGTCAAAACATCCAATTATCTCATCGAATTAATACTGCTTGAAACGATTTTACATAGATTTTTATAAAATTATTATACATCTGTCAACGATAAATCTTTTAATTGTCACTAAGATAAACTATGTAAGCTTTTACGCTACACATATAGTGCTAAAATTGCACAAAATATTAAGGCAACATATATTTTATTGCGCGTAGATATTTATATATTATGTTTTTAAATATTAAATAACTTTTCCCCTAAAGCAATGACCGACTTATATTTACCCGGGTAAGTCCTTATTACAAACATATAATTTCTGTTATCAAATGCTAATCAAAGAATTCACAAGCTTTTGCATTTACGTCAATGTGTTATTTGATATTTACAGATCTCCTCCAACCTCTTTCTCCTCTCTGAATATCCTCTCCGAAGTTCGGGCCTACGCGTACAAAAAAATTTTCAATATTGTTATGCTACTCCCATACCTGCGTCTATCAACACGAAGTTTTGTCTAAGGTTACACTAAATGCGATGTGGGAAGACATTATCGTGATACTTTACGAACTATCGGATTGCGGCATGATAACTGGCGGTTTTTTAGCACATTAAAGGAATTTATCGGGTACGGTAATTTCAAGTTATTGAAAATACACATGTGTGGGAACGTATAATCTGCGCCTTTATCACAATGAATTTTGACGTTAATTTTAACTCGACAAGTCGTCGAAGTTTCGTCACGCAATTATGGGAGTAGCATTATATAGCAATCTGAAATTGACATTTATTTATCCTCAAGTTTATAAGCATTATGTATATTTATTTTTAATTCTCGCATATACAGTATTCTTTATAATCAAAATTAGTGATTCGACACAATATAAATAAGGAATATGATGGCTGTTATTTCTAGAAAAACAATACAGCAATTTTAAATGGAAACGGGAAACATAATTTAACATAGACATAAGATTTAAACGCCACCATTTATGTCTATGGTGTTAGAGAAACAAAAGAAATGAAACTCCTTTGGTGAAATAAAAATATTATGGGCTTTAATATTACTTGTTTAGTATATCAAAAATAAGAAGTAATCCAATAAAAATTGTCTTTAATTATTTCTATAGCTTAATTTCGTGTGTTTTACTTACTGTATATCGCACTCAAAAGCGCAAGGCTTTTTGTCTTTTTCAAGTCGTAGAAAACTTATTAGGTTATCAATTTGCCGCTTATAACAATATAATTAAAAACACTATTGAATAATCAATTAATTAAAATTAATTTTTGCTTGATTTCAATTCCTTTATGTTATACATGTTTTTAAATTTACGTTTTAAAAAATTCTGAATATCATGGTCTGATTTTTCTATCAAAAAAACTAACAATTCATATATAATGTATATATATACAGTTTTATTTGAAACTATATATATATAATGTTAAGAGCGTGACAAATAGTCTTTATGTCCGGGGAGGCTTTACTGCTAGAGGGATCTGCATATATCTCTTTCACTTTATCGTATAACTCTTGCTCTCTCTCAGTGTTCTTATATTTCGTAATTTTGCGTCAGAAACGTTACACTAAAATCCCCCAAAGAAGTTTCACTTGATAAATAATTTAGTCCGCATCTATTCTTGTATGTAAATTGTACGACGGATTACCGAGCAAGTTGTATGATAAGTGCGGCGCACATTTCGAAAAACTCCATCGTGTGGTGTCCTTGCGGGTGTGCGAGGGGTGAGCCGGGCGCGGGAGGGGGAGGGGGCGGCGGAGGGGGAGCGAGGGGGGAGACAGCCTCCTCCTCCAAGTCTTCGCGTTCGCCGGACAGCGATTTGAAGTCGAGGAGAAACGACTTGTAGTCAACTTGGTACAACTGAAGGGACATTTTCACATACTTCTCTGTCATTTTATTCAGCGTTCGTACCCTGAAAATATTTTAACCAATATTTTTATTAAAAAATTATATATATATATATATATATATATATGCGCAGAATTCATGTCGTTTTCTATGTTGTAATGATTTTCGACTCTTTATTTTACATTATTTTATATATATAATATAAAATAATAACTAACGGCAGTCCGTTAGGTTTGTTGGGTCAGTACCCATGTATTTTCATATAAACTGTCATCGCCTCTTTACCACTTTAGGGGTTGAATTTCCAAAAATCGTTAATTACACTCATAGTTAAAAAACCCCGCATGCAGATTTTCACAGCCCTAACCCCAGTAGTTTGGGCTGTATGTTGATATATCAGTCAGTTATTTTATTATATATTCTTAGACAAATAACCTTACCTAACATGGTACGGATTGATAACCTTCCATTCGTAATCGAGGGCCTTCATAGCGCGAAACACTTCTAGCATGATGTCGTTAGGTTTGCTCTGAGACCTGATACCAAGATGCCATTTTGCTCTGAAACAATTATAAAAGATATTTGTGATCCTTAAAAAAAGGTGAATGTGCTTTTAACAGAATTTATGACAGCCACAAAAACAATTATACAAATGAATTTTTTTATTCATTTTGTTGTAAACAAATTTTTATTTATTTAAAAAAAATTTAACTATGTTTTAATAAGAAGCAAGGTTCAATTTTTATATGAAAAAAACGAAAAGAAGAGCCAGAGCTTTCATGGCGGTTGGGCTTTTGCTAAACTCGCCCTGGCCTATCTACCACTCTAAAAACGAAAATGTGTCACCAAGCATCTGTTGATGTTTTAAAAGAAAATCTGTCACCATGCACCCGTTGATGTGTTAAAATGAAAATCTGTCACCAAGCTCCGGTTGGTGTGTTAAATTAAGAATCTTTCACCAAACACCTGTTGGTGCGTTAAAATGAAAATCTGTCACCAAGTAACCGTTGGTGTGTTAAAATGAAAATCTGTCACCAAGCACCTGTTGGTGTGTTCCGGCAGCTGCACTTGAGAGCCAGCTCGTCGTAAAATGCTAGCTTATGAGGTATAAAAAAGGAGTTATTGGTAGCGATACCGTTTGACTGGTGTCCCCCGGGGTCGTTCGCTAGTGGGCCGGTCGGGCGCGGTGGAGTCCCGGAGGGGGGCGATGCGTTCCGGGTGCGGGCGGGAACTCTCACTCACACTACTCGGTGTACCCCCACATGGAGATGTACCTTAAATACGACAGATATATTGTATAATACGCCTTCACACCTTAGCTATTCAACCGAAAGTCATGAAATTTTGCATACTCATTAAGGGGACATCCATTCATTAAGTGAGGGAAACAGGGGAATGGGGGCAAGCCAATTCTTACTAAATCTCACGTGGGGGAGAGGGGGGGGGTCTTTCGGCAAATACCACGTTTTTATTTCGAGTGAAAGATTGTTTAAAAATGTGAGAAAATCAGATTAATTTAAAGTAAAATATGTTGCTAGATTAAAATATGCCGTAATCTGGCATCAAATCTTCTATATATTAAAATTCTATATATTAAAATATATTAAAATTCATATATTTGAATAGATGTAAAGTTATTTAGTATTGATATATTGAAATGTATTGTTATAATAATTGTAATTACATGTAATAGTAACAAAAATAATAAAGCCAATTGTGTTGTTTTTAACAAATCCAACACATTTATACTCAAAATACAAATTTTAAAAGATCTAACGTAATATTAGGGGAGGGAGGAGGGAGTCGAGATAAATCTCACGACATCTCACCAGGGGTGGAGTGAAGGTTAAAAAATTATCAAAAACGTCTCACATAATTAATGAACGCCCCCTTATAACGAATATGGAAAAGGACAAAAGGTACCTTTCACCCAGAAAAAAATCCTGTTTCATAGGGATAGGTTAAATGTACATTAATGCAATCGGAGCTATATATATATCGACATTGGTAAGACCAAGTGACTTATATAAAGGTTGCATAAGTAACTTACTCGCAACGTAAAAGTCCTTGATTTCAGCTTTAGCAGCTTCGTCAGCTATTCTCTTGTTGTCAATGATGAGGTGGTAAGCGATTGCGAGTTGGTCATGGGGGTCACCGCTCAGCAGAGAGTTGTGTACCTCATGTTCCTTCACTCCGAATTTATCGCACACTTCCGCTATCGCTTCGGTATCTATAACACTGCTGTCCTGTGAAATTAAATTACTTTCTAAAAGGAAATCCTTTCACCGAAAAAAATTATGATATGGAGCCTCATGGATCATTAAAGGCTAAGGCCAGGAATTCGGTTTTTTAAATCTGCCCTCCCAATACATTCTTGGAAATCTAATGTATGTCCGTAAAAACTTAAATAAGCTGGATTTAGTAAAAGACCAACTAATTTAAATACTAGATACAATGACATATTAGTTATCCCATGTTTTAGGCTCATTAAGACGGGAAACAGTTTATTAGGTAATAGTGTTAGATCTTATAAGAAAATTCCAATATTTGCCGGATACTAAGTTCAAACACCATGTCAAGCGAGTTTTAATGTCTAAAGGATATTATAGGGTGGAACAAAATGTAAACGATGGTGATGTCTGGAAATGAAGCCTCTCTCTGTGCAGAACGAAACGAATATAACTATCTATGTTCGTAAAA
Source organism: Antheraea assamensis (assembly GCA_035772565.1). Classification (NCBI taxonomy): domain Eukaryota; kingdom Metazoa; phylum Arthropoda; class Insecta; order Lepidoptera; family Saturniidae; genus Antheraea; species Antheraea assamensis. The sequence continues at coordinate 545,385 of JAQQSE010000050.1, read as the reverse complement.
ATACGTCCTGTCTTATATTATGTCTGTATGAAAAGATAAACCAGATCGAGTTTGTTGTCTGTTCTTCTCGATGACTGGGTTGTTTTCCGAACCGGTGGCAGTTTTGACGTTCATTAATCACCTTCTCAGGGCCTAAACTTAATATTTTTCTAAAAACGTGGGATTATTAAAATTGTCAAATTATATAAAGTAGTGACCAAATGGTCGAAAAGCCGAAGAACCAAGTGGTCGAAATTTGATGATGATGCTCGATAATTAGCGCTGATGACTCAGTGGTTAGCGTACTTGCACACCACGTCCATCGACGTGGGTCCGAATTCTTGTGAATCAGCCGGAGCTTTCGGTGGAGGAAAACATTGTGATGAAACCAATGCATGGTGGTAGCGCTTTCTCTAAGTTCACCTGACTAGCAACCATCCTTAGGTTTGAAAATCTGTTGCCAAGCACATAGGGGTGTGTTCTGGCAGCTGAACTTAAGAGCCAGTCCCTCCAGCTTAAGCGTATTTACCATTTTAGACCACATCGTCATTTAACGTCACATGAGATTGTGGTAAAGCACCTATAAAGAATTAAAAAGACATGCAAATGTTAAAATAGATGTGTAGTGTATCTAAAATTAGGAATGAGTAAATCAAAAAAAAGTTTGAAAAATAGCACCAGTGGCAGAAGTTGATGAGTAATATGATAGGATGGATATGGTTAGGTCTGATCAGTGACTCAGTCAGATAGTCAGAAAACCTACTTGAAAAGTTACTGTGAGAGAAACCCACGTAAAAAAGTTACGGATGGGTGTTCCTTCGGGTGGCAGGAGGGAGAAAACCTCGGTAAAAAGTCTCTGTGGGAGAAAACCACGTTAAAAAGTTACAAACGGGTGTGCCTTCCGGCTGCGAGAGGGAGGAAATCCTCATTAAAAAGTTACCGTGGGAGGAAACCACGTTAAAAAGTAACAGGTGGTGAGGAGAAAACGTCGTTTAAAAATCAATGGCGGGTGGCGGTTGGAGGAAACGACCCCTTGACTGTCAAGCCGGACCAAGGAGGGAAGGGGCTGGAGACCTGACCTTCCATTACACATTGGTTCGGTAGACGGGTAGGCAGCTTGACCGGGCTGTCGTCGCTGCCTTGATGTTCGCGCAGGGCCATGTCACCGGGGTGGCATGGTGCTTGCTTGTTCGATCACGTGTCACTTCATAGCGCGGTAGACGGTATCTCGTGTTTTTTTTTTGGCAGTAGGGGTCTGACACCCCACAGCTCTTCAGGGCTGTGGGTGACCAATGTAGGATTTCTTTCCACATAAACAAAAGCGGCGGTCAATGCACCGTGCGGTTTTAGTGTGTAGGAGCCTAACACTACCGACTTTCTCCCCCGGGAGGGTTACTATGGAATTCCCCATGTAAAAAAAAGGTCAGTGGCTCGCAAGCAACATACGGCTCTTTCACTCTTCGGCTGCGACTCTTCCACGAAATGCTTAGTGCAGACACGTAATATGATTTATTAACTTGCCTTGTAAGAGACGAGTAAACATTTTTGAAATGCAAGACTACAAAAAAGAGGCACATTTACAGAAAGCAATAATATCACGACTAGTCGCTCGCAAAAAAAGACATATTCATTCCATAAAAAATATCTGCATTAAAGCAAAGCTTAAGTTTAAAAAAGGCTATTTCAATAAACTTCTATTTTGTATTATTTATATTTGGCTCTTTTGGATGACAAGTTTGCTGAACACTGCGTTAGGTGGATGCATATAGGAATAGAGGAAGCCTGAAGAAGGTATGGATGGATTGTGTAAAGAATGATATACGTATAAATCGTATGAATACTAAGATGACATGTAATAGAGGAGAGGGAAAGAGGAAAACATGTTGTGCCGACACTACTTAGGTGAGATAACGGTAAGAATATGATGACCATACTATACCCTACATTTACCTGTTCAACCGGTGACGGGAATAAGTACTCCGGCAGATCCTTATGGAACCAATCATGCTTCTTCACATCCTCGATTGTCGCTCTTTTCATAGGGTCTACTTGAAGCATCGTGCATAACAGACTGACGACACTCTTGTTCAAGTACTCTGGTATTGGAAATATTCCGGATTTGATCTTTCTAAATAATGTCGGTACATGTTCATCATCAAATGGTAAGGTTCCGCAGAGCAAAGCGTAGAGGATTACACCGCACGACCATACATCGACTTCTGGGCCTGCATACAGTTTTCCTGATATCACCTGAAAAAGTGTCCAGAGTTGTTCGATATTAGAGTGGACGTTACTTTGTACTTTCTTTTGGAATTGATTGGATGCTATCACGTCTTACTGCAACAAAATAACTAAAAGTAATTAAAAGGCATCATTGATCGGAGGTTGAAGCCAACGTTGACGGATGGTTAAACCCCTGTCGTCAATTGACATTGTTGGTATGTATCTGCAAAAAATACAATGACAAAGAAAAATATGTAAAAGACAACTGTAGTTTTATGAAACTACGATACAAGTGAACATTTTTTTCGAGTCGTAGGCATTTAACTGAAAATTTTCGGAAAACGATTCGATTTAGGGTATTAAAATAGCTTTTGTAATCTTTTAAAAAACTGAACACAATATTGATTTAAATCATTGAACCATGGACGCCGTCATATTGGCCTTGGCTGCTCTGCCAAGCGCCTTCCACTTTACCCCTACTCCGCGGTCGGCTGTAATTCGGCTTACGATAGATGGACGAAAAAATATGATGCGACGTAAAAACATTCACTTGAATTTTCTCTACAGCTTTTGTCTTAAACATTTGTTTATAAAATAATTGTTACATTTATTAATATATAATTCTTATTAATATGTTACCGATTGACGTGTAACACCTACAATTGTTTCGCTCCGCCACAGAGCATATTCAGATCGATCTTGACTCTTCCGACACGAGGTGGCATTTTTTATTTTACAGATTCATACCAACAAAATCAATCGACAACAGGTTCAACTATGCTACTATATCAGATACAACCGTCAACCAATGAGGCCTTTTAAAGAAAACGTCATGCCTTGATAGCACCCGTAGTAATTTAATTACATTTTGTTGTTTCACACACGTTTCCTGATGCAGTACGACGTGACAGCGTCCAATTAATTCCAAACGGAAGTGCGAAGTAATGTCCGTCGAATATTTTGAAGAATTTCGGCAAACCAACGCCTTCAATAATCAAATATAACACAGTTGTTCAATCTCATAATATCTATTATACGGAGAAAACTTGTTATCTATCTTTAAAGGGAATAGAAAATGACTAAACTAAGATTTACCTCGGCATGGCTATACAAAAGTGACGTTATAAGTGTGTCAAACCAATTTAGATACATGTACTGTCGAACATCGTTTTGGCGCTTAGACATTGACTGTTTATAATGACTCTCCCATGACTGACTTGACACTGGCAGTATTCGTATTTACGAAACAATTATAAAAGAGTTGACATTATGAAGTATATATATATCATATAACTTTTCATTCTGTTATATATCTGCAGATTTTTTTTTTATATACTTCATAGGTAAATGTTTTGACCACAATCTCACCTGTTATTAAATGATGATGTGGTCTAAGATGGTAAGTCACGCTTAACCCAGAGGGAGACTGGCTCTCAAGTGCAGTTGCCCGAAAACACTAACAGATGCTGGTGACAGAATTTCAACTTGAGGGTGGTAGCTAGCCAGACGGACTTAGAAAAAGTCCTACCACCATGTTATGGTTTTCCTTCACCGAAAGCTCCAACTCAGTTGCTTGGATTCGAACCTACGTCCTTGGACGCTGTGTCCGAACATACTACCAACTGAGCCATCATCACTTCAAAATGTGTGTTCCTCTTATGCTTACCATAGGCACTATAACGCAACGCCGTAAAGTGAGTGTCAGATCACTGTAGGACACAGACGCAATTAATGTGTCCTTAACTTACATAACTGCAAGCGTTCAGATTCGGTACTCTCTGGAGCTAGCCTGTGCGCAATCTATTAAAGGCGCATCGAGTTGTTTGTATAGGAAATTAAAGAAGGATTTTCGACTGCAGCAGTAAAATATAATAAGCTGACGCAACATTCATGCCAAGTAAATGTGTATGTTTTTCTTTTCCGTGTAGCTCAACTGACTGTAGGTTTTTTCTTCCCACAGTTGAGAGTATCTACAAACCCTTATCCTCATGGTGCCCAATTATACAGTGCATATCTCCCCTTTCTAACCACTATAAACAATAGGGGTGAAGAAGCCAAATAATCCAGCGTCCTCAGACAGATTCACCTTCAAGATTTGTTGCATAGTTTAGAAGAACTAAGTGCAAACATAGATGATGAGAGTGACTTATATATTATAAATGAATATTAAATTATAAGAATAAATTCAAGTAAATTACCTCTGGAGCAGCATAATTAGGTGATCCACATGATGTTCTTAAAAACTCCCCATCCATCATCATGTTTGACAAACCAAAGTCAGCAATCTTCACATGCATATTGTGGTCTAATAGTAAGTTTTCAGGTTTCAGGTCTCTGTGCACAATCATATGCCGATGACAGTAATCTACCCCTGAAATAATCTGCTGGAAGAATCTCCTAGCTTCATGCTCCTGAAGCTTGCCTCTTTTTACTATATAGTCAAACAGTTCACCACCAGACACATATTCCATTATCATAAATATGTCTGTAGGGGTTGAGATTACCTGAAAATAAGATTATAGAAAATCATAGTATTATTAGTGTGTACAAAGATATCAATTGTTTTATTAAGTTATTAATAATTATTGTCGATTATCGCTTTTGACTATAATCTTACTTGTGAAAATGAGGATGTGGGCCAAAATAAACATGCTAAAACTAGAGGTACTAGCTCTTTAAGTGCAGCTGGCAACAGATTTTCTACTTTAGGGAAGTATCTAATCAGGAGCGATTTGCAAAAAGCCCTACCACCATGCTATGGTTTCATAACAATGTTTTCCTCCAGCCAAAAGCTCCCGGCTTATTTGCACTAATTCAAATCTACATTCATTGACAAGGTACCAACATGCTAACCACTAATTTACCATTGCTTCAATATCAATACTTCTGACCCTTACCCCATGTTAAGTATGGCATATCACATATTTTTTCCACTATCCTCTATCAACACCATTTCTGTATTCTTTTATACACAAACTCTTCTAATAATCTATCCAAAATATCTTCCACTTACGTCTACTCCTATATTATCCACCTTCATACTTATTGTTACAATCATCATCATGATTATGTACTGGTACTGGCAAATATAAAGTTTCTACACAATCTTCAATTTCTCACTAAGTAAATCACTTATGATCACTCAAAAAAGGACAGTAAGCACTTTAACAAATCCAGGTAATTACACCATTATGAACTATATTATTGAATTAGTCGACTTTAGTAATAACTTATATATATATATTATAGGAGGCAAACGAACAGGTGGGTCACCTGATGGTACGTGAACACCGCCGTTCATAGACACTAGCAATACCACGGGAGTCGCAAGTGCGTTGCCGGCCTTTTAATATATGTGGGCCTCCGGCGCTCTCACTGACTGAACGAAATATTACAGTGCAAGCACTGTTACATCATGTCAGCTTTCTGTGAGAGGGTGGTACTACCCCGGGCGAGCCGACCCATTCATTCTGAAACCAGTAATAGTTTCATCATAGCTGTACCACCTACAAAGACTAACATTATTGAAGGCAAAAACAAAAGTAACAAATTACAAAGTAAATTTTGCCAAAAGACCAACTAAGATTAAAGGATATCTTAATAATAGCTTTAAAATTCCAACCAATAACAGTAATTTATTTCAATTAGTTGTACTACAGCCCTCTTTGAACTACACTTTAGACACCTGTTGGTGTCCTATATGTATACAATGATCACACAACATCAGGTGAACTGTACGAGTTGTCGTATGTCTGCCTGTTTTTAATTGAATTAAAAAAAAAATACAATTTGTTTATTTTGTTTTATGAAAATAACAATTATTTAAAATAGCCTGAATCATTTCATTTCTAATTTGTTACTTGGCTCTTGGTGTGTTTAGTAACATTAGACTTTAGTTGTTACTGCAGTAAAGTAATTCACGGCTAATTCAGATGGAATAATTATATGTCTTTGTAATGTATCTACTATCACTTTTCATGTATGAGACAATTATTGTTTAAAAATAATAATAATATATTGTAAAGTTACAGTTTTGTTTTAAGTTAAATCATATTTTTACTGTAATCATATTCGAAACTCCCACAGAAAAAAGAACTAGGAAGACAGATGAAGGTGTCATCTACCCTCTGTTATAGTTATAGCGATTCAAAGTTTCTAGGTCAAAGGGGAAATTTAGAGTTTTTTATACTCTATAAGTTTTAAGGTTCAACTACAGTTTCACTTGATGTTAAATAATGATATGGTATCATATGGCAAACATGCTATGTATAGAGGGTGGACCGGCTTTCAAGTCGGGTATCAGAACACCTATAGGGTCCTTGGTGACAAATCATGAACTTTAAGTTGGTAGCTAGCCAGAGAGCTATAGAAAAAGCCCTACCTAACTTAACATGCTCATAACTCTTTGGTCATTCCTCTTTGGATATAACCTTAGTATACTTTATGCTTATTAAAGTTCCAGTGTTAGTAATATTTTTCCATTATTGGAACTGTCAACATATGTACACGATATTAGCTACATTAGTAGAACAGCAGCATAACAATAAATCATCAATATTATGTATTGGTGTAGGTATTTGTTTTCACAGTTTTTGTTTTGGTAACTTATACTTATTAAATTTTGAGGTTAGGATGGTTTATATTAAATATCTCTAAAATGGTGTATCATTATAAAACAAAAGTGCTAGAATTCTAATTAGCTACCAAATCACTATTAAATTCAAGCTTTTTCAACTTGCGTTTCGCACCAAACATTCTACATCCATCCCTCACTGAAGTATTTTAACATTACAAGGTCAACGTGAAAATAAATTACTTACCTGATACAACTTAATAATATGAGGATGTCTGAACAGTTTGAGGTTTTGTATTTCGCGTCTGATCTTTCCGACGACATCTAGAGATTTTATTTTCTGTCTGTTTAAAATTTTCACTGCGACCTTGTGTTTCGTAAGTTGATGTTCTCCAATTTTAACTTTACCAAAAGTACCGACTCCTAGCGTCGCTCCCAGTGTATAATGTCCTATTTTCACGATAGGCTGGTTGGCACCAGTGGCTGGGACGGGTTTTTCAGGCTTTTCAGTCATTTTTTTGAAACATATATTTTCACGATACAAAAGTGTTTACATTGGGAAGTCACAAATTATTTTTAAAAGTATATTGTAAATAAAATTGATTAGAATCGTTGAAATTACATAGCAAGGTACTTTATTTAGAAAATGCGCAATACAGTACAACGATCTATGAAAAGAAAACACGACGAATCAAGTGCACACAGAGAAAAAGTCTCTAATGTCAAAGCCATCTCTGTTATTTGACCGCTCTGTCAGATAAGGCACAGAGTAAATCCCAATAACGAAAATTTTCACTCTATATGATATGTGTATTACTGTAATATATTTTTATATATTGGTTTTTCCACGAATGAAATATGTTATTACGTTCTTGTATTTTCTCAAAAATATTGGCTTATAACTTTAATTAAAAAGATACAGGAACCAATATTTATATTGTTTTCCCGTAATAGTATTGATGCATTAGTATCATGTATATCATTGAAGACCTCTATCTACATGAAATTAATTTATGTAAAGGTGTAAAATATTTGAAAAAATTTAAACGTTTTATGGATATGTAATACATGTTATATTAAAGACAAATTTAATTCATTCAAAATATAATTGTAGAAAACCAACCAAAAATCCGTATAAAAAGGTATACATTTTAAAGTACAATATTTTAATCATTTTCTTTACATAGAGGGACTTTTAATTATCTACTGTAAAATTTAAGGAAAATTAATTTTCAGCTAATAAGAAAATATATTTTGTGTTATTAAAAATTTATCCGAAAGTGATTATAGCTGCCAAATAGGATAAAATAGAATTGTGTAGGTATGTGAATATATTAAAATTAAAAAATAAAGTCTATCTTGGTTTTTAGTTTTAATAGGTAGATATTATACGAAAATGCTTAAATCTATTAAGGTGAAAAATTATTAACTTTCGGGTGACACCTCGTGTATAGGACGACACTAGTCACCTTCCTTGCCCCGCACTCCTCACGTCCGCCCCGCCCAGCTATTTTTCCTCGGAGGAGTTAATGTGGATTAATTTTAATATTTACGGATTTTAGTGTATTATTTTATTTAAATTGCTAAACAAGTTTTATTTAACGATGGATAAATGTGGGATATGTTTAAAACCGGCTGTTGTAAGTATCAATTACCGTAATCTAATCGACAGTTCATGTTATTCTTTCATTATTTTTTGTTTTCTTTATGAGATTGTTATAAAAATAACGCCCCTGGATCAATTTTTTGCTGCTATCTCGGAGAAATATGTGTTGTAATCTGAGCGTTATCTAGAAATTGCTGTGAAATGTTCTAGCTACAATCTCGATAAAAAAAAGCCTTCGCATTCGAAACCTGCCCGCGTATTTTTTTTATTCGTTCTGCTATCGGTCGGTCCGACAGTCTGTTTTTTTTTACGTCTGGCTCAGCGTCGTAAAAAAAAACCTTGTCCTTTTTTTTGAACATGAATAGTGAACCTTAGGTTACTTGGCGCGTATTGAACCTGCTATGAAAGTTTTTAGATACAGATGCAGACTTTATCTGCTATAATTTTTTATTGACATCTTGTTTATATATAACAAATATTACTCCCAATAATATATCGTCTAAACCTGTACATTTGTACTTTTAATACAAAGTTTTATGAACTTGAGATAAAATTAGAAAATAATATTTTTTAATAATTTAATCTATAGTCATAAAAACAAATAGATATATAACTTCTTTAATTTTATAAAATATATACTGTATGATATATGGCCATGGCAACTTCACATTAAAGAATATGTTATTTATAGGTTCCATTTTTTATCAAATAAAATAAGACTATTGGTCTGAAGAGCTTCCTTTAATAGGCCTTGTGAAGAGTGTAGATGATATTCAGCTAAAATCGTGACTGGTACAATGGTACTACCGTTGCCGTACCTTGGCTTGTTCTACTACCCTTGTTACCAGTCTATGAAATAAATCTGTTAAATCTATATAAATGTGATATAGAATATCATATGACAATTAGTTTGCTAAGTTCCACTACTTAAGTATTTCTGCCTTTAATAACTTCAATTAATATTCTTATTCAGCTAACTTATTCCTCTAATAATATATACAGATATATATTATTAGTGCACTGCTTAGTTCAATAAAATGAAAAACTCTTTTCTGTCAATATATACACAGGTAAAAAAAAATAACAGAACAAACTTTTTAAAATTAAAAAAACATATTTTTCAGCAACTCTTTGAAACTGGCAAGGATGGTATTTATGCATGTTTCAAATGTCAACCACTTGTGCCTGAGGTTTCAATGAATGAAAACAGTACTGATGCAGAGCCCCAATCATCGAACAATGAAGAGGTGAATATGTAATTAATTATTTAAATAAATAATGCATTTTTTTTTATTCAAGTGTAAACAAAAAAGATTTATATTATTGTCCTTATTCAGATTAAATGTATTTATGATATTACATTTAGTTAAATAACTATTATGTAGGTTAATAAAAAGTAATAATTTTATTACTTAAAAATTTGTGTTTTAAATGAAAACTAATTTAATATGATTTTATTAGTTTCAATTTTTGCTTTTAAGCTTTTTAGGATCAAATAAATTATTTTGTAAATATGTTAATTGTTATTTTAAAATTATTTCAATTTTTTAATTTATTATAAACCAGTTAACATGTTCCGTACTGTGTGTACCACCAGACGTACACATTACACTTGATATTTTGACCATGTGTACCACACACTTATGATGTAATACTTACATATTGAAAATGTATTAATTACTTATGTGTTAATATTGTAGTCTAACATTGTATGATAATATATCAATTTTTAGTCAAAATATCAAATGGCCTGAACAACGTGTCGTTCAAAATTAGTTTGACACACAATGTGTTAACTATATATCTCTATAGTATGAACATTCCATATTTAAAAATTATTTTGTACTTTTTAGTTTAGGTACATGTGTATTTATTAGTTTTATAAAAGTATTATTTATTTACTTTCAATTTGCATCATTTTTATGTGTGAAATTATAAACTTTTTATATTTTTATTTTTATATTTGTCAGTTATAATATAAAAATTGGTAATCAAACTGCCTCTGAAACAAGAACACAATGTAGTTATCAGTAAAAAAAAGTTAAACCCAATCCATAGTTCCAATGACACTACACACACTACAAGCATTCACAAACTTTACCAGTTTAATAATGATATGGATTAGGGGGATTTCCTTTTAACATTCTACTTATTATTTATCACTATATTATGGTGAAGATAAAAACTGAAAAATGTGACTTTAACTAAAGGATAGGGTATCGTTTATTATCTTGTTTTGGAATAACATTTATCTATTCTATTAGATTCATACATTTTTGTAGGAAAACACTGACACTTCTCTGTACTGTGGGATCTGCCATAAATCATTCCAGAAAAACGTGCAGCTGCAGAATCACTTGCGTAACCACCGTGCGGAGAGGCGCTTCGTATGCACCTACTGCAATAAAGGTTAATATACCATTTTGTATTATCATATTAAATAGTATTTTTTTTTACCTTATTAGAAAAAAATGAAACATGCGTTAAACTCATATAAAAAAAAAATTTGATCACAAGAGTATCTTACCCTTATTTAGATATAGATAGGGTTTAAACAGATTATACTGCTGTTCTATTTCACTTACATGGACGTATTTTGCACTTCAGAATTGTGGAATTTTCAGTGTGCTGCTTTCCTTTTATTGTAAAGGAATCATACAATTTCTTTTTAAATAAATTGAATGTATATATCAATATAATCAAATTTATTGTCTACAGCCTTTTCGCAGTCAAATAATTTGCGGGCGCACCTGCGTATACACACCAACGAACGACCATTTAAGTGCACCGAATGCGGGAAAGCATTCACGCAGGTATTTTTATTTATTGCACTTTATGTTCTTTTTTCTACTATAATTCTGATATATGTCGGGAAGTATTGTTTCTAAGTATGCATATCTAAGGATCTAGTAGGAGGATCTAACAGAACGAGTCGTAGAAATAAAAACGTTAACATTTATTAATGAATTCCAATTTTTTTATATACTTTATAGGTTAGCATTTGACCACAATCTCATCTGATGTTAAATGATGATGTGGTCTAAGATGGTAGTCACGCTAAATGTAGAGAGAGACTGGCTGTCAAGTGCTGCTGCTGGAACAGACCGACAGATGCCTGGTTACAGATTTTCAAATTGAGGGTTGTAGCTAGCTAGGCGGACATTTATAAAGCCCTACCACCATGCTATGGTTTCATCACGATGTTTTCCTTCACCGAAAGCTCTGATTCAGTTGCTAGGCTTCGAAACTTCGTCTTTCGACGAGGTGTTTGACCACGCTATCAACTAAGCCATCATTGGTTCAATTATATATTGATATTATATAGTCGATTATTTATTGATAGAACCTATTATTATTGTGTAATGTGAATTTAATTTATATTTGTAACATATCTTCGATGATACTTCAAATTATCTCATTTGTATACTCCGAATATGACAAAAATTTAAAATAATTCCAGGTTACCAATCTGAACAATCACGTTCGTCTTCACACCGGAGAGCGGCCGTTCGTGTGCTCGGAGCCCGGCTGTGACAAGGCTTATGCACAGGTTATATTTTTATATTAACACTAGCTCTTTCACGCGGCTTCGTTTTAATACATATCAGAGGTATTCCTCGGGAAGAGTACATATGTCATGAAGGAAAGTTAGCTTGGGGAATGTTCGCTATGCTGTATGATGGGTATGTACTACGTGACCCGTTTAGTTGTAGAGAGGGGAGGTCTTCAAAGTACTACGCGTAGTCACAGGGAGGAGAGGGAAAACTGTATTTATGAATTAATACATGAAAACTAGAGAGGAGTGGGTCTTCTCACATACTACAGATGATCCCCAAGGGGAAAGAGGGCGCTAAAAAGGTGTCAAATATTGGTCACGTAGTATGGGTACGTTCCCTTATCTCGTTCATGACGATCGGTGGATTAGTTCAGACGTGAAAGCATAGCAAACAAATAAACAAACAGACAAACTTACGATCGCATTTATAATATTAGTTTGTACTGTACTTTACTGTAATACTTACCACTTACTTACCACTTCGCGCAACAGAACGAATAATCTCGTCCCCGGTGTTTTACTATAAAAAATGGGTATGACGAGGTTACTCGTTTCCCGAAAAAATGTGTAAATATTTTTAACATACAAAAAAAAAAAAGATTTAAAAAAACTTTGGAAGCAAATATATACTTTGTTTACATAATTTAATTATAAACAAAGTTGTCTGATTATTTCCCTCATCCTGCGCATGCGTACCACGCCGTTTTCCCCACATCTCCATGACAAGAAATCATCGCTGAACGTGTATAAGAATCTTAGTTTGTTAAAACTTTTTTATCTTTATATTAAATGAAGATGTTAGGATATATTTTTTTAGATAAGGACCAAGTGTCTAAGAAGTGAAGCTAAAGAAATTAGACCGAAATCTATCCAGTAGCTTATGCGTGAAGCGCCAACAACGACAGTCCTCAATCCTTTTGTTGATGTACATATTTCTTAAATATGTATATATCGGCATAAAAGCTTCATTACTGTTTATCCCTTATTGAAAAGCGTAGTGATATATAACCTAGATAATACTCTAAAAAGTCCGCTAACTATAAGTAAATGCAGTATGAAAATTAATTTAGCCATTGCAGAAGTTAGTCCGGACGAAAAACGGATATTTTACTTTTATTAACATGTGTAAAAAATGAAAAGTCGTGATGGTCAAGTGGCTTGACCGGTGGAATGTCATTTCGATGGCTGCAGGATCGAAGCTGTGTGCGAAGCGAAGATGTGTCAACGAAAACTTTCGAAATTCGCGTACATTTACTAATTTCATATGGTAATATTATCGGGTGACGGTGAAGGAAAACATTTTGAGAAAACCTGAACCGGAGAAATATTCTTGTAGTACTACCGTATGTAATAAAATATAGAACTGTGGATTTATCTAAGTACGTCGTATGCTGGTGATTATGCGTATATCTTTATTGGAAAAGAAACCTACCGCCTTGCAGTGGGTTTCTTAAAAGCTGGTGATGATGATGATGATGATAATAATGTATAAATTATTGATTTAATTCAGGTGACGAATTTAAATCAACATCGTAAACGTCACTTAACCGGACGACCGATGGAGACTACATACGGCTGTACAGTTTGCGGTGAGCTGTTCCAGCAACGCAACCATATGTATAATCACAGGTAATTAGTACATTAATTACCATCTTATGTTAAGTATTATTATTACACCTGGAGGAATACTCACGATAATGATACGTTTAAGGGTTCGTTCATAAAACACGTTACGCAAAATTTTACATTTTTAAACCACATAGCCCCCTACGTTACGCTGTCACATTTTCTGAGACCTACCCTCCTCCATTAATGTTGAATTACCTATTATAGATCCCCCTTTCGTTTATATGTATACGTAAAAATATTTATTTATATACAAATTTCAAACGAATGACTTTGTACCGAAATAAAAATTTACAAAATAGTTTCGTTTGAGGATGAACTGCGAACGTCACATTTTCTTAGACACCCGACACCACTTGTGACCATACGTATATGGTATGCATGAGACTACCCTCCTCTCTCTCCACAAGTGCGAACGTATTTTATGAACGCCCCGGGGTCACACGTGTTTTGTATACCGGCATGAAAACGATGACAGCCGATAGATTCTAAATGTGCAAGGTTCCTTAAGGTACAGTGCTGTCATTTTGTCGTGCTATAATAAAAAAAAAATGGTTTTATAATATTGTCTCTTCCCGATTTCAAGAATTTTAGCGGTCTCTGTCCACCGGCGTTTAAAATGTTTATAACATTTTTTTTTAATTATCTCTAAATATAATAAATTCCTAGATCCTGTGTATGTACATTTGGTACATGTTCAACGATTACGGTTACTCTTATTTGGATATAGTATATCTATCGTATTGGTTTATCTCTCACTGTTTTATAGTATAAGTTTTCCTCCTTTGTTCCCCTCTCTTTCCTCTGACCAAGCATGTACTTTATGTCAGAAATGTTACATTGCAATAAATTCTAATTTAGAATTTTGCAACCATTGCGCATATAAAAGTTTAATAGAAAAATGTAAGCATGTGGAAAGTGATATTCGTGAAGAGTCGTCCATAAATGACGTACATTTTTTTCCCTACGTCTCATTGGTAACGTGATTTATGGATGGGCCTTAAGAATAGTCGGTGGTTACAGACGAGAGGCGCACGCAGATGTGAAGAGTCCGGCGCGCAGCCCCAACCAGCGCCGCCTCTGCGCGCTCTGCCATCTCAGCTTCCCCACCGAGCGCCTGCTGCAGCAGCACGCGCAGCACCACCACCACCAGCTCCACCACCACACGGAAGATAGTCAGTTCCACATCTTTACTTCGTTATTTCTTACATAAATACCACATGACAAACTGGTTTTAATGCTACTCCCATACCTTGTAATGATATGGGTTCGTGTTCGAACAGACCTTCATGACCCCAGTGGCCAATGGGATCGTGGGTCCAGTCCAAATACGACGAATGGGATATGCAATTGCATCGCTTAACAAAGCCTCGTTATACTGTTAAGCAGCTCGGGATGACTTATACTACTGAGAATGGGTGTTACTGTAAACTATAATGAAACTTATGAACCTGAATTATATTGAAGACCTAAATTGATGCAACATATTCAATAATTATTAACACACTGTGTCAAATGCAGTCCACTATTATACCACGTAATCATCGATTCCCAGAACTATGATTATATACCAAGTTTATTTTGTTTTCATAATTGTATTAAACATCTTAAATCTTCTTTCTAAATCTTGTTCATCTATCGAAAACTTGATGCCACTTTTATAATTACCTTCATTCCGATACTATAATATAATGCCTCTCGCAAATGTCTCAATTAGTGACCTCTATTTAAAAGTTAACCTCATAATTAATTCTAATATAGCTGCAGGAAAACATCTGCATTCATTTATTAATCCAACAATAACTCAAAATTAACGAACCCATGTTTGTTTGGTGTGTGGAAAAACACTTATTGTGTTGCGTCGTTCGTCATGTAGACCGTTAGTTTGTAGCACATGACGATAATGTCTTCCCACATCCGCATTTATTACGACTATAGATGAAACTCGTGTGTGAGTAGCATAATAGATTAATCAAATTTAATACATGATCACAACCATATTGTACTGCCTGACAATTATTTAGACTATTCTGGTTATTTTTATTCGTTGGGAACTCTTCTTAGATCCCAACCTCGGTGGGCTGCATAGGTGGGAATGCCAGATTTGTACTGACCCCTTAGCCGGATGGGTAGGAACTGCTTTTGCAATACTTCTACCCAACCCGACAGGTGTTGGTCCTATACCAGGGCAATATTAAGGCTATCCTGATCCAAGTTTCAACATAGAATAAGTGACTTTTGTTCAGAGTTTCGTTGCAGGCTTTTATGTAAGAAGTGTTGTTCTCGATGTATGTGCGCAGAGTGCTTGTTCATGTGAATCACCATGCAGAATTAATCGCACCATGCGGATTGTTCAATCATGTCACGACACAGAGTACATTATATAATAGAGATCTCATTCATTTTTTTAATCATATATGGACAATGCTCGGACCATAGCAAATATACAATGAGGAGACTGTGAATATAAGAATCACTGTATATTGTATTCTATCTCATTCTGTCCTATGTTAAATACTATAGGTGTATACATTTGTCTCTTTTTAATGTATTGTTTTTTTTTTCATCGAGTTTTAAATCACAACGGGCCTAAAGTCGTTTTTTTTTTTTTTATGTAACAAACAGGCAGAGTTTGTTTCTCAGTTTAAGTACAAGAATAGAAAGTATTAATGTTATACTATGATATGATCGAGATATTTCCTTCTTCGAAATCTCTTATTGCGAAATCAGAATCGTAATTACAAACATAATCCATAAAATTACAGCTTTACTAACTGGTACCCGTGAGTTCACCTGCGTTGTTTATTATCTTAATAATATATTTTATGTGTAAAAGGAAAAAAAAAAACTTGGTACCTAAAATTTTTTTAGAGTTTTGTAGGGCTTATAAAAATCGTGGTCCTTCGTAATACTTTAATAATTTTATATTAAATGTACATGTCGTGGTTTTGTTTTTAGATAAGGACCATTGTCTGAAAAGTAAAATAAAAAAAAGCCAAATCTTTGTAATTGGTTTTGCGTGACGCACGCACATCAGCAGACCTCTTTCATTTTAATTATGCTAACACTCGTCTAATAGTGTCGATATTGGAACATAATTCTATGGAGTGTAGAGGTAATTAGAACCATTTCATATGGGCAATATGTTGTTAATGTTGTAATTACAGTTCCAAACCTCTAAAATGTCACTAGCATAGGTAAAGGGTAGATTACTCCGATATAGTTTTGTAAATATAACCTAAAATAACTGCTGTAAGTAAATCTGGAGAGTGATAAAGTTGTTGTGAACGTTATTATATAATACACTAGCTATCCGGTCCGGCTTTGCACGGACGTCAATCCAATCAACGAATTACCTTATACCGCCATCTGTTGCAATCTTATGGAACTAACATATATAATTATGAACCTTTGTTAATAAACAAATAATTTGCAATAAAATAAAATTGCGACTATAATTAAAGATCTAAGCTATCCTATCACTTAAGTTGGACCAGAGTACTCACGGTGTGCCAATTTAATTTAAAATCGGTTAAGTAGTTTAGGAATCCATCGCGGACAAACATCGTGACAGAAGATTTATCTTTATATATTAAGATAAGTTGACGTTTCCGGTGGCTTACTGTGAATATGTCTACTATTGCTCTCTACTTTTAAATTTCATTAAGCAGGAATAGTGCATTGGTTTTAATCCAAATACAGTTACAAAGGTTTCTAACCTGTCAGTGCTGGTAATGTACGCAGTTTGCTGTAAACTCTGTAGTTCATCGACGGAATCCATCAAGTTACACAATAAGGAATTGGTGACATACAGAGATACGTCATTGCAAATTGAAGGTATTTCATTACAAACAATAATATACATGTTTTTATAAACGATATCTGACATACCTAACGGTTGATGTTGTTATTTGATTTGACATCCAAACAGCGGTACCAACATAATAAATTCAAATAAACAAAATTTGTCTATGAAATGGTTGTACTGCCAGATTAGATATTACAAATTGAATGTGGTGCTTGGATACACGCTCAGAATATTATAACAAGTTCGGATACATCCTATTGATATCGCCATCCATAATTATAAATAATATTTTAATATCAAAAATATATAGTAAAAATAACTGGTTACTTATAAATAAATTAATAATAATAACAAAACTAAAACATGAATAAACGTACCCCAATAAAGAAAAAAAACAAGCTGGTATCGCCTTCTTCTGAATCCGATCTAACTAATTCCATTAAAGATATTGAGGATGAGGATATGACAAGCAAAACTGGGAGTACTACTCTAAGGGGTAAAAGACGCTGTATTGAGAAGACCCCCGACAATTTTCAAGCTTTTAAGGAGGAGCTGAAGGGAATGTTTGATAAACTAACCACGGAACAAAATCACCGTCTGGATTCGCTAGAGGGTCACTTTAAAGATCTCAAAAATGAAATATTGAACATCGGAGAAACGAACAATTCTATTGAAAAGGCAATGAACTCTTTGTCAGAACAACTTTCGGCTTTAGAATCTAAAATAAATGGCCTCGAAAATGAGCGTAAAAATATTGTTCAGCAAATAAATTCAATGCAGGAGAAATTGAATTACCTGGAAAGGAATTCGATCAAAACTTGCATAGAAATAAGAAATGTTCCTAAAAACGTAATGGTGACTAAAGAAAACTTGTACAATATACTGGAAGGACTCTTCAGTTTCTTAAAACTAGACATTAGAAGGGGAGATATTAGAGACGTCTTTTCAGTTCATGGCAAGCCAGACAGCAAGGTGTTGTCGATTACAGCAGAATTCTCAAACACTTTGCTCAAAACAAAACTTCTAAAAGCGGTAAAAGAATATAATAAAGCAAATCGAGCAGACCGACTTACGTCTGCTCATTTGGGTATCGAGGAGCCTAGAACACCTATTTTTATCGCAGAAAAACTTACTGTACAAATGAAACGACTGTATTTTCTATCTCGATCTTTTGCGAAGACTCACATGTACTCCCACTGCTGGATATCTAACGGGCGTATCTTTCTTAGAAAAGAAAATGGTTCTCCGCACATATTAGTTAAAACGGAGGCACAATTGCAAGAGCTAGGGAACATGCTTAAATGACTAGTTACCGTGTATACTCACATAATTATTAGGAGTATAATGTATGTTAGCTTTGTGTCGTCAATGTTTTTACTAATCCAAACTTACACGGCCTCATATCACTCTCATTTGATTATACACACACACCATATACCCTTGCATATCATAATCATTAAATTTCGTACTTTGGTTTACATAAAATTTCTGACTGTTTATAGTTACTGTATACTAATTCTATATGTCATATTTGCGAAGTTTCTAAAAAGCCTGTCAAATTTGTACAAGCCGCCAACAAATTTATACCTTAATGCTAAGTCAATATTTATGCCTAAAGTTATCATTTTCAATACAATTATCAAACAAGTAAGATTACTACATACTTATAGATATGTTTTAGTATATAATAAAACATCAATGAACAACGAATCTGTTTGTAAGACAAATTTAAATCTTGACAATGTTACATGAAATGGACGAATTCACTACCGATCTTGATGATCTAAGTAATCTTACATCATACTTGTGCCTACCTCAAGATTGTAGTAAATATATCAGTAACACTGATAAAAATTTAACTATTTTCTGCCAAAACATAAGAAGCATAGAGCACAATTTTAATGATTTTTGCGTTACATTAAATTCTACTTGTCTAACTCCGGATGTTATAGTTCTTACAGAATGTTGGCTATCAGTAAATGTTTCTCCCCCATTTCTTAGTAAATACACATCAATAACAACAAAGAAAAATTTTAACCAAAACGATGGTGTGGTAGTTTATATTTCACATTCACTATCTCATAATACATTTGAACCGGAATTTGAAGAAGCAAACTGTCTAGTAACAGTATTTGATAACAGTACTGTTCTTATTTCAATGTACAGGCCACCGTCCTTTCATGACTTAGATATATTTTTTAAATCTCTAGAAAGCTTATTGGAATCCTTAAAAGGCAAAAAAACTATAATCCTTACGGGTGATTTTAACATTGATATAAAAAATGATACAAAAAATCCGCGCGCTAGTGATTATTTGGATTTGATTACGTCCTTTGGTTTATACCCAAGTCATACTCTTCCTACAAGAGCAGATAATTGCCTAGACCACAGCTTTATTACAAGTAATCTGACTAGTATCACACTTGTGGTCAATAGCAGCATTACAGATCACAAGTCAATTGTGATATCGGTAAAAGATTTAAATCACAAACGAAATAGTCCCTTATTTACAACAAAGGTTGACAATAAGGGAATATACAAGGATGTGCAGAACCTTGATTTGAGCACATTTTACACTCTAAGTTGCCCTAATAAAGCGGCTGACTTTTTGGTAACGTCGTTATCCGAAATCGTAAGTCGCAATTCAATAGTACATCGCATTTCGTGACGAAATCGTATCTTAAAACCATGGATGACTCTAGGGCTTTTAAGATGTATTAAAAATAGGGATAAAATGCATTTAAAACTAAAAAAACACCCGAATAATGATATTATCAAAGTAACATATTTGAGATACAGAAACTTTTGTGGGAACTTGTTTAAAAAATTAAAAATTGAATATGAAAAAAACCAACTACAAAAAGCAAGTAAGGCTTCTATAAAGAAAACTTGGCAATGTATAAACAATATCACTAATTTTAAAATTAAAAATAAAATTTCAACCGAGCTCTTAAAATCTTACTCAGATAACACTTATGCTGTTAACCAAGCAAACCTATATTTTGCAAACATTGGTAGAAATCTAGCCGAGAAGATAAATCTTAATGCCACAGAAAGCCCTGATTTAGGCCCTATACAAAGAGATTCTTTTGTTTTACTAGAAACAGATAATTTTGAAGTCCTTTCAATAATTAATTCACTTCGAACTGAATGTGCGGTTGGTTGGGATGGAATATCAGCGAATGTGCTTAAATTAAACAAACATAAACTGATACCTGCGATAACACACATTTGCAACCTTTCGATGGGTAGCGGTAAATTCCCAATGGCATTCAAGCGGTCCATAATTATCCCAGTGCACAAGGATGGCGACAAATCAATTATAAATAATTATCGTCCGATTTCCCTTTTGCCTATCTTTTCCAAAATATTAGAGAGAATTATTAATAACCAGTTGGTAAAATTTTTGGAAAGCTCTGGATTACTATCATATAACCAGTATGGTTTTCGTAGAGGCAGATCCACGGTTGACGCTGTAACAGAACTTTGCGCCTTTATTTCAAATCACCTTGATAAGGGTTTTAAATGTCTTGGTATCTTTCTCGATCTTGCAAAGGCGTTTGATACCGTTTCGATTCCTCTCCTCTTACAAAAACTTGAGCATTTGGGGATCCGTGGTTTACAGTTCAAACTTTTTGAAGATTATCTTACAGAGAGAACACAGTCTGTTAAAATTGGTGATATTGTTAGTGATCCAGTCCCAGTTACACATGGCGTCCCGCAGGGTAGTATTATCGGACCTACACTATTTATGATCTATATAAACGAGTTATGTCAGTCTAAAATAGAAAACGGTAAAATTATTACCTTTGCTGATGACACTGTTCTTTTATTTCAAGGTCAGAACTGGAAAGATACATTTAAGAGTGCTCAATTAGGTTTCAATTTTATAAGTTTTTGGCTACGTACAAATCAACTTACACTTAATCCAGGTAAAACAAAATTCATGACCTTCAATATTCAAAATAAAGCTGATTTAACCTACGAATCTTATGTGAAATTGACTATGCACTCTTCATTGTGTTCAAATACACTAAATGAAATTAATTACTGTAACTGCCCAAATTTAGAGCAAGTTAAAAGCATCAAATATTTGGGTATTATTATAGACCAGAAACTAACCTTTCAATATCATATTTCGACACTACTTCATCGCATCCGTAGACTGATTCCAATTTTTAGATCTATTAGACAATCAGCGGACAAAAGCATTATAATAATGATATACTTCGCCTTGTGTCAGTCACTTCTACTCTACTGCATTTCCTCCTGGGGAGGAGCTAGTAAATCTATTTTACTACCCCTAGAAAGGGCTCAAAGAGCCATACTGAAGGTGATGTCTTTCCGGCCATATAGGTACCCGACAGAGAATCTTTACCAAGAATGTCAGGTCTTAACCGTTAGGCAGCTTTTTATCTTGCAAGTTATTCTTCGTCAACATGTAGGTACGACAAGCTTGCAATTCTCTGACAAGAGAAGGGTTGAGGACATAATAAAAGTTCCTAGATATAACACTTCGTTTGCTTGTCGTTTTGAAGGCTACCTGGGAGGATTACTCTATAATAAAGCAAATAAGATATTGGGGATCAATCAATACAACAGTCATACGATTAAAACTCTCATTTTCAAATGGTTACATTCACAAAGTTACTTAAATACAGAAATATTATTAAAACCACAATTTAAAATATGATTCATTTTTAGGCAGTTCAAAACATATACATTTTACTTAAAACAGAATCCAATCATTATTATCACAAAACACACACTTGTCTTACATATTCACACACTTGCAATTTAACCACTTATTAATTTTTATTATTAAATATGTTTAAGTCACTGTTGTTATAGAACTAATTAAATGAAATTGTGATATCTGCGATACGGTTTTTAACTAGTGCAGATACCAATATTACTGTAAATTATGTACACCTTGACTTGGAACAATAAATATTATTATATTATATTATATTATATATTATATAATTTTAGAGTGTGTACTGTTTATAAAACTTTTTAAAATAATTAAGCAGTAATTAACTCACCTCTACACTTCATTGATAATTCATTATACTTTCAATATTAAAGAAAAGAGAAAAAAACGCAAATTTTCATAAAAAAATATTGATAACACTAAAGCTTGTTAATATCTATCGAACAAAAAAGGTACAGAAAATCTGTTGAGACACAGAGGAAGAAGGTGTAATTATTTTGTCTCTATCTATTTATATATGATATTGTCGGTATTTAACCCCTCTACTGATTTTTTAAGACCCAGATCCAAAAATGGCGGATTATGTTTTAATTTTTTTTTTTAATTTCACAATATCGTACATTGTAAATTTCATGGCTTAGTAAAAAAAAATTCGTTTCACAATGCATAATCTGTTATTTTTAAAAGTTTTATAATCGGGTATTTTTTAAGCTTATGCAGCCAACAGTCTGTTGACCTGTGCCTCATGAGGTCTACATTCGTTCGTATGGAACTTAAAACTTTATGGTTTTGGACAGTGGAGGGGTTAATGATTGATGAGAATATTGACTGCACTCGCAGAGAAAGAGTACTCGTGCGTGTTCTCGTCGTGCTCGGCGCGACTCGGGTCCCCGCGCGAGCACACCGAGCACTTGCTGCGCGCGCACCAGCTGCGTGTGCTCGCGCCCGCCTCCCGCCCCGAGCCCCCCAAGCGCGGACGACCCCCCAAGGTAATAAGACCCCCTCCCCCCCATAAACATACACCCATTACACATGCTAGTGGTACTACCGTGACGTCATTACTTTAAATAATAGTTTGCGATAGTGATATCTGGAAGTAACTGACACTCTCTATGCATCCGCCATTGTTATATATGTATGGCGAAAAGATAAACCTGATCGAGTTTCTTGTCGGTTCTTCTCGATGACTGGGTTTTTTTTGGCCTAACCAGTGGTTTTTGACGTTCATAAGCACCTTCTTAGGGCCTAAATTAAATTAAGTGTCTTAAAGTGAAACGTTATTTTACATCGCCCCAAACTTTTTACTTGGCCGACTTTTATTTAGTTTTGTTAATTTGATTCCATGTTTCAGATTCTGAAAGTGGATCCGTTAAATCCGAAAGAGAATATGCAGTACCATGAGGTGAGTAAAATAATAACATATCGATTGAACATTCTTAAGGTGTAGTCCTTCGTTAACAGAGTGATCACAAAAGTAGGTTTCTAGTGGATATTTTCACACAATCGTTGATAGTCCTGGACTTTGGACATTAGTTAATTAGGTTGTTCAAATGTAATTAATGACGCTGTCGAGTAATTACCTGTTTTTTTTATCGTATTGTAATTTGTAACAACGATAATAAATATACAATAGTGATACGATATACGATTGTATCAACAATGCAGTATAAAAATACAATGAAATGAATATTCATTGTTCGTATCGTGACTTCCGTGTGATAACATGAAGTGCTCTCTCTTTCTCACCTCTTGCTTGTTGTATAATGCTTGTTTGTTCGTACGTCACGATACAACTGGTTTTAAGTCTTCGATATTTTATTATCCATTGTCTAGGAATAATGCTTTAATTTTTATTTGGTGGTACTGCAAATTTTGTCTAATGCAGTTACGATAATAGTTTGTTAAAGTTGTGTCACCTATATACCACTATACTTTTAAGAAAACTGAAAATAGGCAATAAAATACATTCTATGGGATAGTAAAGGTGTCACTGGAAAAATACAAAATTACAAATTTAGAGAATGAAGTTGTCTAGCTTTTTTTTTAACGCGGGGAAACTTATTATAGGTACATTGACGAAGTAAAAGGGTTATGTGAAACTCCTAATCACTAAAAATCCACTGCGTATCACCCTACTGTCATCAGCCCGGCTGTTCCCCAGATAATTTGACTAATGCTATGGGAAATGTGTCTTCTGGACACCTCCCCCTCTACCCCCCTTCTACCCCTCTACCCCTCCCCTTCTACCCGCCCCTTCTATCCCTCCCCTTCTACCCCTCCCTTTCTACCCCTCTACCCTTCCCCTTCTACTACTCATCTATTTACACAGACAGTTAACAGTCGCGAAACCTCTCAGCGGCCACTCTATGGCTAAATAAAAGTCCTCGCTTGGATTTCTGTCACGAATGTTAATATCAGAAATATTTGGTGCGATTGCTTAGAGAAAAAAATGCCATCCGCTTGTATATTTATAGGGGAGAACAGCCATAGTACTTCCTTGTAGAAAAATGCCGTCCAATTGAATATTTACGCTAGGAACGAACGTTCGTAGTACTTGCTTGGAGAAAATAATTTCATCTACTTGAATATTTACGCTTGGAGCTAACTGCCATAGTATTTGCTTGGGAAAAAAGTGCAGTCCACTTGAATATTTACGCTCGGGGTGATCGCCTATAGTTAGTACTTGGAGAAAAAAAAGGACATTCAGTTGGGAGGCGCATGTACATTTTTTTGTTTTTTCGTTAGGCATGTCCATAGTGTATGCTATTTCTGTTATATAGCTCTTCCGGCCCTCTTATGCAGCCGTTTAATAGCCATATTTGTTGTTCCAGGTAACGATTATAAAGCAGTCTCAGCCTCAGTACTTGCCCAAACTGAAACTTCAAAGTTTATTTCAGTGAGTGGTCCCCTGAGTGATTCTAATGGATATTAAAAAGATTATATATAAAGCAAAAAAAAAAACTATATAATATATAAAATGATTATCAAATTGACAGATATCTGTTGTATTTTAAGTCTAACTTAGGTCCAACTATGTAAGTTAGAGTCGTACACTTTGTACTTAGGGTTTACTTTAATGCTTTGTATGTATTGCGAAGTGCTTTGCGATGGAGAGCACTGAAAGTAACCGTTATGGTTTCTATTTTGGATATCGCATGAACAGTTTGGAAAGACATTTATTTTATAGGTAACAGTAGTTTTTCTTGTACTCCTGGATATAGACTATAACACTAGTTATTATTTGTATAAACTAAATATTCGTATATTTAAGTTCAGATCGGTGTGACTTTGAAGGGAAAACTGTTTGATCTGAATGACAGTGGCAGATGTTATTGCAAGACCGATTTTTGTTATCTTTGATTAAAAAAAAACTATTCTATCTAAAGAGATTTTTATATCGGTTTTGGTTTTTGAATGAAAAACAACATTTTTGATGACAAAAAAGAGATTTCCAGTTTGAGAATTTCGTACTTTAAGAAATTGCCTTAAAAATTATAATAAAAAGTTGAATGAAGGCATTTTTTCCATCGAGAAATAATTAAATATTTTTCACGTCAAGGACGGATATAATCATAATTTTTTGGGATGATATTGCTAGAACGTACGTAAAAATCTGTTACGGGGTGCCACTTCTAATTATGCGTTATAGGAAATCACTAATTAGTGACGTCATAAAAGTCTACATACTTGCACAATTGTAAAAATATTATCGAGCATGTCTATTGTATTTAGTAGACTAATTTAAGTATCTTTGATTCGCTATTCTACCGTAAATACGAATGTTTTTTTTTGTCATTCTGTACAGATTTTTTTTCCTAATAGCAAGTTCTATACTAGATGCCATGCAGATAAAAAACATGGCTGACACAAGTATTTAAATCCACATAGACAAAAATGTTTATCAGTTTCAATACCCTTTTTATTTTGTCTATGAAATTTACGACATACAAAAATCTAATGTAGGTGTGTAGTTATGCTTTCTTATCTGTTTTGTATAAACTAGCTGTGAAAATAACAACTATGTTCATAAAGTATTTTTTATTAATCGCACTGGAATAAGTTATAAAAGATATCTGTCTCAGGCGGTGATACAAATTCATAATGATACCATGAAAAAATATTTTTTCATTTCATACACACATTATTCCATGCTTGATATAACTCAATCCTTTTATTAATGGATCTGGAATAAAGTATAAATATATTTATCTCTCGGTTTCTTATATGATATGAATTTAGAAATATCTATATGATCATATTATGAACTCCATACGTCATCGTCGGATTATAAAGTCGGGATCTGATGTAACTTGAGATTGACAGTACGAGCTGATACGATTTACTTTATGAAATGACGTCACCAGTCAACGCAATTTAAATTCACGTAACAGAATTTCATGTTTTTATTGTCTCCCATTTTTTGTTATTTTTATTTTAAGTTTTTCTATAAAGATGTTTTCTTATTTTTTTTTTGTATAAGTATTAAAAAAAAAACATTTCTTAAGGTATATAATTTTTTGTCTGTGGAACATGAACATTTGCAATGTCATTATAAATATATGATATATTAAAAAATAAAAAAAATCTAAATATATAAATATTTGATTGAGCTGTCTAGTTCCATAATAGTTTTTTCTTCTATATACTGTTTGAATTTTTATTTTGTTCACTAAAAACTTTAAAAGAAGTGTAAAAATTTTAAAACTATATTTCTTTTGTGTATATATTTAGAAAAAAGAGTATTGAAAAATGAAATGAAGTGATCTCTAAAAGTGGATTCTCTGACTCGAATATTTTTCAGTGTATAATTTAAACAATATGGTGATTCGGGAAGTTATTGAATCAAGAGAATCTGCGTAATGTGAAATTAAGAATTAGGTAATTAATTTTTAAGTGATACTAGTTGGTAAGTGCAATCTATGTATAATTATTATATTGAAATTGTTATATCTTAGTCGTAGAGAATTAATTTTATTATTCATATACCTATAACGTATTTTTTTAATATTTCTCGAAGTATATGTTGGCAGATATGACGTGTTTTATCGCAGCCTTTTAACACTTAATGCTTTATTCTTAATTAATTAACGACTTGATTGACGGCTTGGATCTTGACACGGCCAAATGTCAAATGGGACAACGTCAAATGTTTTCAATGTCCGTGTTGAAGTATTTTCTGTATTTTTAAATTAGGGATGATTTGAATAAATTAAAGGAATGAAAAAAGTAAATAATTGTGATAGTCTCTTAAACATAAGGAAAAATTATATTCACACTGTCATTTTTAAGTGCGCTTATAAGTCGTTTTAATGTATTTCACGCATGCGTGTATTCAAGGGGAATAGTCAAAAGTGACCCCCCCTTTTTTTGTGCAATTAAAACATTGTATGGTTAATCTTAATCAGTTTTGACAATTAAGAGACGGTTGAAAATATCAGGTAAATTTTAAAATATATGTCATAACCTAAAAAAAAAAAAATTTTTTTCTTCTCACAAAATGTGTTCACTTTTTTTTTTTTAAATTACAGTGAGTTATTTCATAAATAGTTTCGATATAAAAAGGCATGTGGTATTTATGTATTATATTATAAAGTCGTCAAATGTATAACAATAAATATATATAAAAGGTGCATTTTAAAATTGTAACTTTATTTTTATACAAGAAAAAACGTAAATATGTTTTTTTTTTTAAATTACAATGTGATTTTTCATATGGTTTCGATATAAAAAGGCTGGTCGTATTTGTGTGTTTAATTATTAATTCGTATTTGCGCTTGTTAGATTAGGAGAGTGTAAGCTTGTAGTTTGTTTGCAATAAGTAGACTGAGGGAATGATGAGTTAAAAGCAGTATTAAATTTAAACGAGTTGTCATATTGATTATATTTTCAGTTATAAATGTATTCTAAATTGTAATAACAAAGTTTCGGATATAGGCTCGTTTTATATGCAACTTTACTTCTCACGAGATACATTGTTATTCGAATATTCCGTTGTTCCGAATGATTTATTATTAAATTCACGTTGCACTCTTGATGAGATGAGTTATTAAAATTACAATAAAAGACTTTTATATCCGAAATTTTGTTTTATGTATATTTATTTATTTATACCCAAATTATTATTTAAATATTAGAAAGAGATACGACTACAAAAAATATATTTTATAATATCTCTAACTTTAAATGGAAATTGATTGTGTATCAGTAATATTTATGACATCTTATGTATGTACTGTTGGATTGAAGAATCTTTAGTACCTATTTATTTGGGTGCAGTTTTTTTTAATACAATTTGGTTGGCCTTTGATAATAATTCCGCTTGATGGTAATAACGAGATGGTCGACTATGTGATTTGTCTATTTATTACTCGATCGCACATTTTTTATTGTATTTCTATTATAGTAATAGTTTTTGAGTGAATTTGTTATTAATTCCAAACTATTGAGTAAACAGGTTATTTCTGAAGAACTTTTGAGTAAATTGGTTATTTCTGTAAAACTTTTGAGTAAATCTGTTATTTCTTGAAAAAGTTTGAGTAAATCCGTTTTTCATTTACTAAATGCAGGGAATTTATAATTAACCTTGAGAAATTGAGAATTGCCTAACGGCTTAGTTGGAGTCTTATGTTATCTTTTTATACAACGTGTTCTTTCTTTTCATTCGAGTTAGTTATTTTAACATTAATCGGTGTTTCTAAATGCCTCATTAAAAAAAAATACTAAACACCTGGTTTCCGTTATGTGAAGTATAAAAATTCTTGGTAAGTTCCAGCAAGCATTTCGAGTTTATTATATCATGTAGCCAGATGCTGAACTTTCTTTTTAAATTAGTTTCGCCTTGATTGTAAAAATTGTTATGTGATAACATTTATGAATTAGCACTTTTTATGTAATGTTTATTTTGCATCCCCTTTAGGGTTAGTTAGGTAGGGTAAGGTGCAAATGTTCCTATGAATGTATTAGAGTATCGGGTGGAATAATGTAAAGAGTGTGCCGCGTTTTAAAGACGACCATTTCATAATCTAATAAATAGCCTTGTTAAAACGAGTCAGCGTGTCGAGATTTTTCTATTAACATACAATTAATAAAATATACAATTTTAAAACATGTTTTATTTTTTTTCTTTGTAATATTTAACATTTTATTTTTTATACTTTATTGGTTAGCGTTTGACCACAATCTCGTCTGATAAATGATGAGGTGGTTTAAGGTGTTAGTCACGCCAAAACTAGAAGGAGCCTGACTTACAAGTGCCGCAGCTGTACCAACACGTGCTTGGTGATAGATTTTCAACTTGAGGGTGGTAGCTAGGCAGGAGGACTTAGAAAAAACCCTACCACCATGTTATGTGTATTGTGCTTATCACGATGTTTTCCTTCACCGAAAGCTCCAATTCAGTTGCAAGAATTCAAAACTAAGGCGATCAACTCCGTTTCCGAACATTATTAACTAAGCCATCATTGCTTTATACTTTTAACAAGAAATATTTAAGTAATACATAGTTATTGGCCCATACATTTTGAATTATATCTTATTTCTCGAAACGAATAATTGATAAATTGATTTTACAAACATAAGACGATTCAATTATACTGGAATATATGTAAATTAAATGTATCATGAGTCAGTCTCAAAACGGTGTGTTTCATTCAATATAATACAATATATAATTATTACAATATATAATTATATTTGTAACCTAACCTATAGTTATTAATATTAAAGGTATACTATAATATGGTATACATATTAAATGTAACATATAATATTAAATGTATCTCATCTTCCATCGCCAAATGGAATATACTTAATGGGAATAGCCGGAGGCGTCGCACAATGAAACACGCTGAGAGGGACCGCCGTAACACTGACACTTGTTGCGATCCACAGGAGTTAATGCCATCTGGCTTTGATACAAGTAAAGTAGGTAACTATACTAAAATATTAGAACGTTTTATAAATTTTTTAAAGTGTGGTATTTTTTTGTTTTTCTTTTTTTGGCCACCAGTATTCTAGATCGTCACTGCCAAGTGTCAAGTAGGTAATAATATTACAAGTGTCTTCTTGTGATAATTTCAATGTTGCAAAAAGACAGTGCCACCCTTTATTAGAACTTACCATGGAGTTTCTGTAGCATCTCAGAATTCATGCTCCGTGATATTATTTCCTATCCACTTTTCTTGTAGACAATAAACGGTTTATGTTATATACAATACCACCAAAATTTCAAAATATAAAGTTAAATGACACAATATAATGAATAAAATATAAAAGTTACTACATGAGAAACAAAACACCAACAAAAACTCCCCGATATGTGTTATTTATTATACAAGATAAATACAGTTGGTATGTAGTAAGTACAGGATCGTATTTAGGAGAGGGCAACAGGGTCTTCAGTTTTGAAGTTCTTAATTCGAGAGAGGCTTTCCTAAGATGAATTCTGATTTCTTTAAGTTAAAAAAATAACTATGTTGATAAAACGAAGTTTATTATGAAAAACTTTATTTGATACATATAAAAGAATATATATTATTCATATTTATAATTATTCGCGGCTGCTATAATGTAGTTAGGGCAAAAAACTCCAATAATTAAATTCTGTCTAGGGTTACAAATTATCCCGGATACGAATATTTACTAAACATAGCTGTAGTGCAACTAGAAGTATACAGTTTGTGTGTTCGAATTCCGTCAATGTTAACTAGCACGTCCGATAGGTCTAACTCTTCTCTTTCTTCCGTGGGTCTAATTGCCTTACAAAAGGGTTGTTTAACCATATAACAATTGTTGTAAGACATGCAAAAGATATGTAAAAAACGCCCTAATCCGGATTACGATTAAGTTATGTAAATTTATTTGGTACTAGCTCATATCCGCGACATCCTATGCGTCGTTTATCTTAACAATATATGTTATGTACATGGGAAAATAAACATGATTGTAAGCCGCTTGTCCCACGTTTCTACACCAATAAAATATTATATTTATAAAATTGAACTCGTAGTAAGTACTTATAAAAGTCGTATTTTTTATATTTTAATTACTTTATATTAAATGAAGCAATCGTGATAATTTCTTTTTAAATAAGGACAATGCGGCTAATAAGTAAAACTAAAAAAAAAAAACTTAAATATGTCCAGAAGTTTAAGAGTGATCCACGCAAAACAGCAGACCTCTAACATTTTATTTATATAGGAAGATTTATAAAATTATTAGTAACTGCAATTATTGCTTATAAAATAACTATTGAAGGGAGGCTTAAGAAAGTTAAACGGCTTCTCAGTGCGACCCTGACCTTATTAAGTTTGCACATTCTGTTTCCTTAAAACGATATTACAAAGAGCCAGTTAGAGGCGTGATACCGTTGGCACTGATCGACTGTTATGTTATCGAATAGTGAATTTTATATACTAGCATTATAAACAACGGAGGTTTGCAATATTTTTTTTGTATTTTTTAATCTCATTCAGTTGTAATGCAATATGACGCGGATTTTACCTATTGTTTATAAAACAGCGATCTTTTGATATGCATGTTTATGCTACATCTATAGTGTTAAATATATATGAAATTCATGAAACCTAAGTACATTATTCAATTTTAAATATCAATTTTGTTCAATAAAATGGGATAGAAAATAATGTACTGATAATACGTAAATAATCCTTCTCTTTTGTTGTGGAAAGCTAAAATAACTCGGACACTCAGATAAAAACAAACTTTTATTTTTGTTATATATATTGTTGTCCTTCGAGTTTGTTTTTCGACTGGGCTATAGTAAAAGGTTTTTTTCAAAAATTGTTGCTTTGAGGATTGATTATAAACTACATACACAGATTAGAATTTCTACCTATTATATTAACGAATTATTTATAGGATAATCTAACATAACGATCACGTTTAATCGTGTAATAATGGAAAGGTGGCGAGGTAAAATAGCAGTTGTAACTGGTGCCAGCGCGGGAATAGGCGCAGCGATCAGTGTGTCTTTAGCCGACGCAGGCTTGCAGGTCATCGGACTCGCCAGGAGACCGAACCTCATCGATGTAAGTATCTAGTACAAGCAGAAAACATTGCAATAAAATTGTGTACAGTAACGGTATCGAAGTTTTGAACACATTCATCTCCCTTGCGTTTTTCTTAGATGTCATATTGCACTCACTCTGCACAATACAATTCATTTGTGAATCCGTGACGTGGGATTTTGGCATAAAACAAATTACACCTGAAAACCAACTCAATTAAGAAGTCTTGTTAACTAAATGGGCTATATTTATAGAAAAACAATCTTATCATGTATCACAATCGCTTTATTCGATTACAACCGACTCTAATCGTAGATGGGTGGGTGCACTAAGCACAGTCGACAAGTACCCTCATATTAATGTCTCTAACTTATTGTATATATAGATATATATCTATAAGGTCTGTTTGTAATTGAAGTAACGTTATTATATTACACTAGACTATGCACTTTTTGTTAAATTAATGTAGCATATTTAATAAAACTTGTGTTAAAAAGGGGTCATGGAAAAGTGGGCTCAATTTATGTGGCCCTCCTTCTTAGAAACAGCTTATATTTTCCAAAACCACCGCCTTTACGATTAAAAATTTACTAATAGGTAAATATACAAATTAAGTTAAATTGGCCAGCTGAACTAGACAATCAACACACATTTGTAAGGCTTTGTTTTAAAATCTTATTTCATTTTAACATGCAAAACAAAGCCGTGCAAACTTAAAATGTCCGGTACATTTCGCCATCCTGCATCAAGGTTAATAACTAAATGCAATTAACTTACACAATAAAATTGCCTTTCGATTATAGTACACAGTTCAACAATTGGTTATATTTATGTCGTATAGAAACTACAGTCAGCAGTGCGAGGTGAAGGCAAAATAAGTTCGAGGCAATGTGACATATCTAAGCCAGACGAGGTAGCTGCGACTTTTAAATGGATTGATGATAACTTTGGCGGAGTTCACGTAATGATTAATAACGCGGGCGTCACTTTTCATGGACAAATTACTGGTGATTTTCAGATAATGTTAACATTATAGTAATAATCAATTTATGAATAGCTAGTTGTTGCCCGCAGCTCTGTATGCGTTTTTTTATAATTGTAAATTACTTCTTATAAGATCAGCTATCTGTTAGTGGAAGTTCCGTGAAAAATGGTTCAAACGTTTTGGAGATATGTGGCAAACGAAGCCGCGGGTAAAAGCTAGTCCCAAATTAAAAACCTTTAATTACTTTTTTAACGTTAGCTATCTGTCAGTGAAAGTCCTATGAAAATAGGTCAAATCGTTTTGGAGATAGAAAATAAAGTAGCCTATGTCACCCACTGTAATTTTAACTATGCCTTCCCAATACATTTTTGATAATTTAATGTATGTATGCAAAAACTTTCAAAAGCTGGAGTTCGTAAAACACCGGCATGATGTAAAGACTAGAAACTGTGACAAACTGGTTGTTCCATGATTTAGATTCAGTAAAACTAGTAACAGTTTTTAAGTCCCAAAGCATATTACCGATTTGCCGGACTGTAGTTTAAGTTCCATGTGAAGTGGGTTTTGGTGTCAAAGGGCTATTATAGAGTGGATCAATATGTGAACGATGGTGATGTCTGGAATTGACTGCTCTCTGTGCATCCACTAAAAACGATTGTAACGTATAACGTGTTTTAAATATATAAGTGTATGTTAAAAAGATAAACCCGATCGAGTTTCTTGCCGGTTCTTCTCGGTGACTGTGGTAGTTTTGACGTTCATGAACGCCTTCTCAGGGCTTAAATTGAATAAAGTAATTTTGATTTTGAACGATGTACTGAAGTGTCTTAAAAATGAAAGAATAAAAAAACATATGAGAACATTTTTAATGCTTGAAGATTTTTAATTATATTATGAGCTGTACCGGACTGATTGTTGATGACTTAATTCACGTTACAGATGTGGGTGACCAGCCTTTAAATGAGGATACGCTTTCGTCCATAATTGACATAAATTTAAAAGGGACGATCATTTGTACGAAACACGCTGTTGCTTCCATGAAACGTTATAACTTCGATGGACATATTATCAACATAAACAGGTTTTAGTAAAATAATATTTTTGTAATTTAAGATTGAGATACGCGATAGTTTTAGGTTTAACTATATATTTCGTGATCACTTCCAGATTTTTTTATAAGTTACGAAATAAATTATTCCTAAACCGGAGTCGCCATGGAAAATGACCTTTCTTCTTACATTTCACAGATTTACAGTACTTTTAGATTTAAAGACTACAGTTTTCTTAATTACGAAGTCGGCTATACACTTATAGTAGTCGTGTGGTTGAGTTGAGTCGAGACGAGTAGTCAGATTGGAGGATTTTCGTTTTGATTTAAGGATATCCGAATCCCGATCTGTATCGACCAACAAAACATTTTTAACTCGTGTATATTTACTAATTTAATTTTGTAAAATAATCAGCTGACGACGGTGAAGGAAAACATTGCGTGGAGACCTGAACTTGAGAAATGTCCTTGTACCACACTGTATGTCGGAAAAATATAGAATTGTACATTTATCAATGTTTAGTGTACGCTAGCGTGGTGATGATTCTCATACTTTCCATGGAAAAGGCCTTTTGCCCGGCAATGAGTCTGTACAGGCAGGCATAATGACTATTATTATAGCCTCCCTAGTAATAAAGGAAGTGTCTAATAAATTTAAATTTAAGAAGCGTGTGTGTGCTCTTATAACTTCCAAAAAATACCGTTTATAGATTGACTATCCGTGTGTATTATTGTAGTGTTGCGGGCCATTACATTCCATCCTTTAACGCATTCAATGTTTATCCGAGCACCAAGTATGGAGTTACAGCATTCACCGCCTCACTTAACAACGAGCTCGCAAGTTTTAACAGCAGGATCAAGACTACTGTAAGCGTGATATATTATTATAGAAATATATTTTTTTTAATTTTCGTAAATAATCCGATTAAGTCAGAATATTGTGTGTATTTCAATTAACAGTTTTTGTATCTGTTATGCGCAACGCATATTTTTGGAATATGAGTAATTACTATTTTTATATAGGTACTTTATTGGGCTTTAGTTATTTTTTTTGTTTAGAATTAATGTTACTATTGATCAACTAGCGGTTGAAATTCGACCATAATTAATACTACTACTATTAATACTTTTACTAATTTCAACATTCACATCTTGTCAATACCCACTGAACAAACAAAAAATAAAGATAATGACTAGGAAAACAGAGGAAGAATATGTTCTTAAGGGTTCTCTTTCTGTCCATTTATGTATCGATTTTCTTAGATTGAGTTATTGTAGCAGCATAGTAAAAATAATTCGTTTGACGTAAAATATCACACCAGCGAGTGTAGGAATACATTTCTTATTGTCGATAACGATACTGGCACCAGTCAGTTCGTTTGAGATTTTACTCGAGTAATCCGTAAAGTGCGTGTATCTCGTAACCCTCTTTAGATCACCGCCATGTTCTCATTCCCTGTCCGTCTTTTTCTTCGTCCGTCTTATTATATCGTCTTTTAAATTTGTGTATTTGATAGTCGAATAGAAACACTGTCAAAGTCGGATCAGCAGCATCGTAGTCTCACTGGTTTTTCATTTTCGCTATATTCTCCTCACAGGTTGGTTCCTGTCAGGTGGTAATCGATGACATCATAGGCGAACTTATATTTCTGTGTTTTGAATAAGTATTTTTAAACTACACAAATTGTATTGTGTTGAGACGAATAAGTGTGTTTTTTTTTCCGAACTGACTACACTGTTGGCTTGTTAAGGCCGCTACAGTTTCACAGGACTACTAAGGGGAGCGCATAAGGCACTCACCCGATTTGTTTAGGCGATCAGCGCAAGGGCACTCGGTGCGCCTCGGCCTGAACTGTCGCCGAGTTTCCCGATCTAACTAAGCTAATCTAAGCTATATCTATCCATTTCATACACATATGAATGCGTGAAAAATGCATGTATAACCATCCATGTTTTACGAATGCATACGTGTATTTTGCATCTGACTATTATGTTGTGTGACCTATTTCAGTCCGAAAAGGCCAATAAAACAGCCCACCAATATGTGTACCTATGTATGCACATGTGTGGGGTGAACTGTGTATGATAAGTGTGGTATTTTTCTAATGATTATACTTTTAGCTTCATATTTGCACCCATTGGTCATATTTGTTTTCGTCTAAGATTGATTACGTAGATCATGTCAAGTATGTTGAAGTTTAATATTCAGAAACCTACGAGTAATGACGTCAGCTTAATTTTGACGAACCATTAACCATCTGCTGAATGCTTTGTGAGACCTATTTTGTGTTATTAGGCTGTAAAATAGAGGAGACTAGAAGCTTCTAAACTAAATAAATATACAATTTTAACGATTATGACGAAATATTATTTACAATATGTTTACCGTGTTTTACAATAAATGTAATCAAGTAGGATAAAAGCAATAGAATATGAAGATGTCGTCACCTCGAACCCGTGGTGTCTGAATAATGATTACAGAGCGTATCCCCCGGGTTAGTGATGACGGACTTCGTTAAGCAACCGCCGGATTCGTCGACGCCGAGCTTGCAACCGAAAGATGTCGCTGACGCAGTGACGTACGTGCTGTCGACACCGCCTAACGTGAATGTTAGTGTTTGAAATTATTTGAAAAAATAATTATTATAATTATTTTATCTGATATTATTATGTCTAAAAAAATCCCAAAAATTATTCACTTTTAGTTAACGCTACTTTTTTGTAAATTGTGTTTCTCTTCCCCTATATATTTTATTTCATAGTAAAAAAGAAGTAAAAACACTTTTGTAATTTGGTTTGAGGGTTTTATAGTCGTTAAATTAATCATTTAGATTGGACAGAGAGTATTTATTGTACGAGAATGACATTTTCATTTATAGCCTATCTGTGGGTCTAGTTCTTACCGAGTTTTGTTATGTGTTACGCTATATCTTATGCTATGTACTATAGTGGTCATTTAAAACCTGTTAGACAATTTGTATTTATTTTACAGATTAACGAACTAACCATCTCGTCGGTGACTGAGAAATGGCTTTAAAACAACAACTTGTACGATTATCAACATCTATTGTTCACCATATTTTACAATTTATACTTTATTTATGCACCTCAAGAAATATTAAATAGATATTTTGATTGAAAACATGTCCATACTATATGGTAGTTTTATTATCGTTATTATACACTATAATGTTTATTACCCCTTGCACCTTTTATTTGCACTACACATTTTGCACTTACAATGAAGTGTCTCAAACATTACCAGTGTCAAAGTCTGTGATTTTTCGCAATGTTAAACTTTACCGGCAGACTGGAGAGTATAATATTTTAACAATAGATTTATGAAGTAAAAAAAATAAAGCAAAAGTGTAATATGTTTTCGAAATGTCTTTGTATCAGTGGTGTCTGTTTACTTTCCTTTTAATGTGCATGAGCACCACACCGCGCTTGCACCACTTCACGGCAAGAAAATGGACATTGCAAAACGCGTAGTGCATCCGTGCGTACGTGCTCACCGGCACGCCTCTATCATATTGTTTGTGTAGATCCTCAGTTCCGAAAGTGATTCAGGTGGACACTTTGTGGTCCACGGGAGACTCGATGGGGGTCTACGTTGAAGTGACAAAAAAAATGGGGGTTCACGATTCGTAAGCGGGGGTCCACGAAAATTTATCTGCATTCTTGTAAAAGTTACAGTACGTTATTAATGTTTAGTTTTAATTATATCACGACCATTATTATATTACAATAAAATATGATAACAATAATAATT
The DNA here is from genome assembly GCA_035772565.1 of Antheraea assamensis. NCBI lineage: Eukaryota > Metazoa > Arthropoda > Insecta > Lepidoptera > Saturniidae > Antheraea > Antheraea assamensis. The sequence continues at coordinate 507,467 of JAQQSE010000050.1, read as the reverse complement.
AATAGTCTAATAATAACACATATTTGAATAAATACAACACAAGAATATTTTTACCATTTTGAATGGGGAGTTTTTTAAATGAAATAAATGACAATTGATTAGTTCCTTGTGCCAATAATGTATAAATAATCCAGATGTCAATAAGGTAAAGTTGGATGGAATCACTTTTTTGACATTCACTCACGGCTGACGGCAATTCAATTCATTAATAAATCAATTCTCACTCTTTTGTTCGAAAACTATTAAATTCGTGGTTGGAACTCTGCTGCAACGCAAATTTCCATGGTCTTCACATTTACATCTACTCTTCACATTTTTTCTCAGGTTTTGGGAATATAGTAGAAATGTTTCTGCACGGGGTTCCATCGGAACCGGCTGTATTTTGAATATATGGTCTATGAGAGAAAAAGTCTCAAAACTTTTGGTGTAGATTAATAATCAATTACAACTACTAGGTGTATGTTCTACAACGAACCGTTAGAACTGTCTTGCCATGGTAATAAACTACCATCGCAGGTGCATTACGACAAGACATAATTGACCTGGTTGTCTAGAGATAATAAGCTGGAGTTCGTAAAACACAGGCATGATTTAAAGACTAGAAACTGTGACAAACTGGTCGTTCCATGTTTTAGACTCAGTAAAACCAGTAACAGTTTTTTAGGTAATAGTGTTAGGTTTTATAACAAAGTCCCAAAGCATATTACTGATTTGCCAGACTATAAGTTTAAGTGCCATGTTAAGCGGGTTTTGGTGTCAAAGGGTTATTATAGAGTGGATCAATATGTGAACGATGGTGACGTCTGGAATTGACTCCTCTCTGTGCATCCACTAAAATCGATTGTAATGTATAATGAATTTTAATTATATAAGTATATGTTAAAAAGATAAACCCGATCGAGTTTTTTGCCGGTTTTTCTCGATGACTGGGATGTATTCCGAACCGGTGGTAGTTTTGACGTTCATAAGCACCTTCTTAGGGCCTAAATTGAATAAAGTATTTTTGATTGATTTGATTAATTGATAAATTAAAAACAAGACATACACTAAATATAGTATATTTATTTACTTTTGACTCGATGTAATCGTGACTTTAATTTATGGCACTATCGTTTCACTTCATCCACGTCTGGTTGTTACTTGTTGAGAGCGGCTGATGCCTTACCGAGCAAACCGGAGCCAAATTTGAGAGCCGCCTTTAACACATCCACCTTGAAGTTCCATAACGGTGAAGATTGTCGAGCAGAACCGTTGTCGTTCTGTAAATTTAAAATTTATAAAAACATCCATTTTAGATAAACCATTTCCATAAATAAAAATCGTATCACATCGAAGCGCATCACTACAGAATGACTGCACCGATTTGGATAATCCTTCTTTTGTTGTGTTCACAATTGTCAGGACAAGGTTCGTTTGAAAGAAAATGATTGAAAAGTAGTATGGAAAAGTGAAAATTTTCGGCCAGAAAAGCTCCATATACAAAGTGAGCCAGCGTGTGAGAGAGAAGGCAGTAGAGGGATCTTCAAAAGTGTTGATAGAATTGACGTTCAGTTGCAATTCCATTTTATTATATGGTCTTACTGTATATGGAAGTTATGGTCTTATTTTCTTCGTAAGTCCAGCCGTGCGAAGTCGGGACGGATAGCTAGTTTAAAATAAAAATACATTTTATTATTATTTTTCCATTTTAATAATAATTTAAACATATTCCAAATAATAATTTACAAAATCGTATAAAGTGTAATTTTGTCTTTGGTTTTCACTAAGGAAATCATTCATAAAAGTAAATGTTATTTTATTACGAGGTATATAATTTCCAGATACTTCTACATTTTTACTACCTGCTTAACTTTCACGTTTCATAAACCGTTGGTTAGTAATAAGAAAATCCGCATGGTAATAAGCTCGCCAGTGTACAAACTCAAAAGTACAATAAAGAATTCATTCATTAATTTCTCTTCAGTAACATTTAACATAACGAAGGTGATGAATAAACGAATGAAAATTCTATTATTCCTTATAGACCTATGTGTAAAAAGAATGATGTAATTAAAAGTACACGCTCATTATAGGGCGAATATATTCTCCGATTTATTTAAGATTTAACTGGAGATAAAACTTGACATTTGCATCTTCTCCCATACGGCGTTTGAGATTTCTATAAGTGACAAGATTGCTTTCGATAGGGATATCACAAAAACTACTTACACGTTCAAAAAACGAAAATCCAAAATCAAAATAATTATCGATAATTCGCTTTATCCTTGATAATAGATATTTTAGTAAAACCGTGTTTATATCAAGCTATGAAATAAATGTCCACCCGACACGGTTACGGTATCCAAATACGCCATCAATGTTTATTCATGTCTTCAAAAATTCAGGTAAAAAACATATTTAAGAACGGATAAACCATTACCTTGTTGTTGCTTAACTAATCTAGGGTTTTTCAGTATTACCAATGTTCTAAATATTCCGATCTTCATTTCAAAGAATTTCTTCAATAACTGAATGGATCCATATAAATTAAAGAATAGCAGACTGAGTGACTGACCTATTAACGCATAGAACAAATTACTGGGGCTAGGGCAGTGAACATTTGGATACCGGTTCCTTATACACTGTAGATGAGCACAAAGGAAGGTTTTTAGGAAATTCAACCCCTAGAGTGGTAAAAAAATGATTATAATTTATATGAAAATCCAGCATTTTCATTTTGTCAGTTATTCTATTCTATATATACATAAAGTGATATGAAATAAAGTCTAAAATAATTTCTGCATGGAAAACGCGTACGAAGCCGTGGATGATGGCTAGCACTTAATAAATAGCTTACATGTGCACGCACATGTATAAATTAAGAATCAGTTGACATACATTTTAATGAAAAATATTTAACAATTGGCAATTGTTTTACTTAGAACTACTACCACTCGAACTGCCTTTGGACATATCACCGAGCAAACCCATAAAGAAACAGGCGAAAAATCCAAATGAATCGGTCATAGTCATTTTGTTTTCGTCACTGTTCTCCTCAGAACTTTCTTCCGAATCACCGGCTTGCTGGAAAAATAAATGAATTTCTCAAGTTATCACCTTTAAATATGAAAGTTGTTAAACAAGTACTATATTAATGCATGTAAATAGTGTATCAAACAAACGTGTACTTCTTAGCAAGATTTCGGCTTATTATCCAATTTTCTTTAATTTCGAGTAAGCTTTTGGCATTCCCGCTTTAAATCCTATACTTTGCTGGACAATATTTTCCTTTAGTTGTTCTTTGCAAGTCATTAATATTAATTAAATGTTGATTAGAACACTTCTTTAGCAACTTAATTATAAATAGATTAAAATATTTGGTTAAATACAAAGTAATTAACCATTATAAAAATTGTATTCGAAGACGTACCGCGCTTATTCCTTTAAGTAATCGTGATATAAATTTTCCGAAAAATGCTCCATTGTTGTCCTGTAAAGATATGATATCATGAAAATGTATATACAGGATGAGTTATAAATGTGAAATAAGTTACATGGAATATACATACTGCTCCACCACCGGTAATAGTTTCCAAAGCAGTTATCAAGTAGCTTGCTACTATAGCTCCAGGATTTTCTTCACCTTCCGACTACAAAAAAAGTAAATCGGAAAACGTTCATTATTAAAAAATATATATGATAACTTTTATAGTAATTACTTTTAATTAAATATATTACATTTGTAAACGTACCAATAAACCTACGAAAAGGCCAACTGCTGATGTAATTAGATCGTTTAATTCAAATCCATCACCCTGCAATACAACATTTAATTATAAATACTCATTATGATATTTACAATTTTTTATAACAAATAAGAGTGTCTACTAACACTTAGACTTATAACAATCCCGCTGACGGCTGCTAAAAGCGTTCCCAAATCAGATTCACCGTCTCCCTAAAAGAGATATGACATGCTCGAAGGTTATTATATCTTTAAAGCAGAAGTGTCATTAAATTATAAAGTATTCATATATTTACCCCTCCGCTCAGTCCAGATAAGATACCTAAAATACCACCTCCCTGGCCATCTCCACCAGGAGGTTCGTCATAATCATAATCGCTTTCGTTTGATTCTCCGTCAGAACTAGAATCTTGTTCAGAAGAACTGCCTTCGTTATTATTCTCAACGCTCTCCTCGGCAGCATTATTTTCGTTTGACTCATTCTTATTTTCTACACTTTGTGCTACCTCATTCTCGTCTTCGGAATCAGAACTAGAGCTAGACTCTGATTCTGAACTTTCAACGCTATTTAGTTCAATATCTTGTCTTTGCCGGCTTAACTTAGGTGTCCCTCTTTTCGATCTATTCTGCGATACAGTTTGGTTCGTGTCTCTGTAATGAATTGTCATGTTTAATCTTGCAGTGTAGTCTATGATATCGTGGGCAATTTTTCGGATTAACACCTGAAATTGATTAACTTAATTAATTAACTAAATTGAGCAACATGAAATAGTACTTTTATAACTTCGAAAGTGAAAACTAAAATGTTTTTAATAAAAAAAAAACATTATTATAAATTAGACAAAAAATCGTACTTACCACGGAAAAGAAAGTGCTTCGTGTGCTTCCAAATTGTGCGTAGTGTAATTAATTTCAAAAATACATATTAATAAATCACACAAAATTATAACAGTTGGAAGTAATATAACTCGATTGTTAATAAGTACCAAATTACGGTGTATCGAGTGCAGCACAAGTGCAGTAGATATTAGAGTTAATAAAAGGGGTTTGGACAGAATATTGTAAGATTATGCAAGGGTCCTGACACAAAAGTGTTTATATACGCGTATTAATATATACTGCAGCTTTAAACAATAAGCAGTATTCCATACCAAAGATCCGTAATGAATAGTTGTAAATTTATATTTTTCCCAAATCCGGGAAAATCTTTCATGAATTTACAATTATAAATAATTTTGCTGAGTCGGACGTTCTAAATATGTAACTCGGGTTGCTTTTCTTCCCTCTGTATCTGGGTCTAGGCGAATGAATTTCTAAACCAATGTAAAGTAAAATATCAGTCGAGTCATATTAATCTGATAAATGAGAAACTTTGCGAAGATACATGAATGCTCATTACTCATTCATACAAAAGCTACCAAACGGACATTTATGAGATTTTACAATACTATAGCTTATATATCAGAATAAAACAGAGATTATAATTTAGACATTGTTTACACTGGCAAAGATGCAACTATAAGTGTCAAAAGTAATTTGGGAAAACACCTGTCATCTGAGAGCTATCTCGGCGTGGCTGCATAAACCGTAAGAGACAATAATATAACATATGGTAGTACCACTTAAAAAAGATACAAATGCAAATAAATTAACTACTCTACAAATCATCACGAAATTTTGCATGCTCATCATCAAAGATGCAGAAAACGACATACATAGAGTAGCTTTAATTCAGAAGAACAGTATGGTTCCGGAGAGATACGTCAAAAACCTACATTAACGCGAGCGTAGCCACGGGCAAAGGCCAATAGTAGATAAGAACTTAAAAAGATAATATCGTTTAAGAGAGACATTTTGAAATATTTGGGACAAGAACCAGTAAGTAGACGTCTCGCATTTTTACAATCAAGATTGAGATACCTTTATATTATTGTTATAGGAATAACGGTCAATAAAGAAATTTAGTATAGTGAAAATGACCACTGGACGGATTTTATTTGCAATGTAAATACCAAAGGCAGACTGAAATCTCTCCAACAAGTTTTGTGACAGTAAAAAATTTCACGACAATTCTCTATTAATGCGAACAAAAACTACGGCCTTGAGGTGCTACAAGTGTAGTAAGAAAAACAATTTTTAATTTAGTCCAAGCTTGCAATCAAACATACTATGTGTAAAACAATGTATTTATTATTGTGAGCAAAAAAAATATAAAAATCACGATACTCACGTTTGAATTCGTCGAGCTGGACAGCAGAGCTGATGCTATGTTCAATAAGCTCATGACATTGCTACCACCTCCATTAGATGTGTGTGTTGGTTCCGGGAAGTCATCATCATCATCGTCATCAAACGGATCTGGTGTATACATTGACCGATTGTCTGGTGATCTTTTGACCTGTGAAGTGAGAATGTATGTATCTTCTATCGAGTTCTTCGATCCAAAATCTTTTTTACCCTTATCCCACGTAGGGTATCCCAAATAAGGTTCTTATTTAAGGTAAAAAATAAGTATAATTAACAAAATAAAAATAAGTAATAAAATAGAATGACAAAATAATAATAATAATAATGGGGACTTTTTAAATTTCAATTGTTAATATTAAATAGTAGAAAAATGAAATGTAAATGAGCTGTACCTTTTAGATGAAACTAAAGGAAGGAATTGTATAAAGAATTAATACTGTAAATAAAGTCTCGGATTACGTCTGAGGAAGAAGTGGGACAAATAAAAAATAAATAAATAAATAAGGTTCTCTACCGGCTGACAACTCAGTGATTTAGTTTTTCTTTTACAGTTTATAGATTTTAGCTTTTGTTCACAGCCTCACCTGGCGTTCAATGATGTGGCCTTAGATAGAAAACACAATAAACCTAAAGGTGGACTGGCTCTCAAGTATAGCTGCCGGAACACACTATAGATGGTTGACGACAGATTTTCAACTTGAGGATTGTAGCTACTTAGGCAGGTTTAAGAAAAGTCCTACCACCATGCTATGATTTTTATTTTCGTACTCCGGTGAATCTGTAGAGGCCCCAGGGTCAACGGGGTATGTCAGTTCGAAAAATATATTTTTTTCGAACTGACTTCATTGTTGACCTGGCAAGACCTCTGCAGTTTCACCGGTCTACTAAGGGGAGCGCAATCGCTTGATTCAAAAACTACTCTGTACGTTTTAAAAGTAAGAAAGACAGCAAACACAGCAGTAAAACTTCTTCTTTGGCTTCTTTAACAACAACAATTAACAATAGAAAAAGAAATATATGATTGTACTCACACGTATAGAATTAGAAAGTTCATTATCGGAGATGCCTCTAGTAAGCCTGTTTATATTAGATGGTAAGCAGAACGCGTTCACCAACAGGTTAACGGCAATCACCACAGCAAGAGAACTGCGCGCCATTATTTTTCACACTAGACTGATTGGGAAATAAATCTACGAATTAATTTAAATTAAATTCATAGCTTTGATCTAGCTTAAATACTTAAAAGGAATGTAGGAAAACCAGATGTTATTAAGTTAATTGTTACTTTAATCAAATGTTTAATTATTATTTCATAATATTCTATGATTGTGTTTCTTAGAAGGTTGAGACATAATGTAGATAGGTATGTATTTTTATGAAATGTTCTTATATCTAATCACTTTGGTAATCAAACTTAAATAATTTTTCTAGCCTAAATTATTAGTGTACTAGATGTTGCACGTTACTTCGTTCTCGTGGGTATAGTTTTATTGTTTAACAAGCTTTTGTCCGTGGCTTTGCTTGTGTTGATGTAGATTTCATCTATCCTTTGGGTATAGTAAGAAGACAGTAATAGGAAAGTATGTACGTCTTTAAAGCAGTACCCCATCCTCAGCCAACAAGGTGTGCGAAGAACACCATGAGGCTTTAGTTCGTGGGAGTCGGACATAACCCGTCCTTAACTGCCCGGTGGGTTCGGTATCCATAATGGTATATCCGTATGTCAAAATAAAACCTTATGGCCTTTTCAGTACCCTGACAACGTGTTTGCAAAATTTTGTATTGATCATTTGAACAGTTACGGTGTGAAAAAGTAACAAATGAAAAAACTTACTTTCGCATTTATAAAATTAGTGATAGTAATTTAGTAAAGTAATTATATTCGTCTGCGTTGTTTGTTATCTTAATAATATATTTTATGTATAGAGGGAAAAACATAAAAATATAATATGCCTACAAAAACTCTTTAACCTTTTGTAGTACTTATAAAAATCACAACCTCTTAATTTAATTTAATAACTTTAGATAAATTCTCTTTTAGATGAGGGTCAAGTGTCTAAGATGTAAAACTAAAAAAAGATTGAATTCTATACTAGTTTTTGCGTGATGCTCACACAACGGCAGACCACTATAATTTTATTTATATAGAAGAAGATATAACAATCCTAAAATCTGTCTAATTGTAGAAATAATCTACATTGTCAATTAGTAAAATTGTTTTCTTGGTAGCAGATATTCGGTGACAACGATTAGTAGTGTGGTGAGGTAGGTGTAATTAAGACCAATAACTATATAATTATTTACAAGAATTGAACGATGTTACCGTATTTATCAAAGTCTACGGTTCTCAAATTTGTACGATTCATGGTGTACTTACAGGCTTAGTGACTAGAATGTCATCCTAACGCTGATTGGCTGCAACCTTTTAAATTATTATATATCGAACATGTCATTGGGAGTTTTTGGCGGGATCTTGGTCTGTCATGTAGTGGCTTTTATATTTTATTCATAATCTTGTGTTATTAGACTATATTTTTTAATATTGGTGGTGTTTTACATAATATAGTTCGGTTATTATGCACAAGTGAAGTGGATGGGAAATAATAACACGGAGCATGCATTCTGAGATGCCACCAAAACTCCATGGAAAGTTCTAACAAGGAAACCACCATCTTGTTAGAACATTATAATTATCACAAGACACTTACTTGGAACTACCTACGTTTTAATACACTTATATTATTTGTAAACATTCTGCTATATTCCCTCTTGAAACAAAACATTGACACTGGCAAATGCTTCTGCGGTGCCAAAACAAGAAGAAGAACATGTCATTGCCAACAAATGAAATATGTTTTGTCACTAAATATACCAATAGGGAGTCAGAATAAATACGGTCTATTGTACTCTGAGTTTCACTGTTACACTCTTCGACATAAACTAGACTCCTACATGTGCTTTGTCATGGCGGATTAGACGGTCTAGCGTGATACTAAGCAAGCATGAAAATATGAACAGATTGTTTAATACATATTGGATCTTTTTGCGGTGAGTAACCACAGCGTTTTAGGATACCATAGTGTACACTTTGGAAATCAGTGATCTAATGAATGAGAGTCAAACTTAGTTTATACTGTGACCTAGACTCTCTCAAATACGGACCCTTTTCGCTCCATTATAATAATTAATTATCTTCGTTTAAAACTTTAACACTTATTTTCAATAACCTATTATAATTTTTTTTGTAAATCAAAATTTTAAATTTGCGTTCGCAAAGATCTTACCGGCCTGAACCTAAACCCATCACTAGTAAGAGACACGGGAACCATAATGTATTTTTTCTTATAAGTGGGTAGACAAAATTTCTCTTTTGATGTTCTAAATCAGCCGCTAGTACCAAGTAGATCGCTTCCATCTTTATTATATCTTATATCCATTAGAACAAAATTAATAGGAATCTGGCTTTTTGTTATAGTCACTTGTATTCTCACCCTATGTGTCGGTGTCCTATCAAAATCGAAAATACTTTATTCAATTTAGGCCCCAAGAAGGCGGTTATGAACGTCAACACTACCACCGGTTCGGAAAACAAAACCCACTCATCGAGAAGAACCAGCAAGAAACCGTTTATAATAATCAAATCTGTAATGTTCTTTGGAATTTTGTTATAAAACATAACACTGTTGCCTACAAAACTGTTACTGTTGTAGCGTGGTGGTCATTAAGGCATTATATGCACACTGGGACTCGAAAAAAGCAACGTCACATTCGAGATCACAATTTTTCCTCTATCACAGTTTGCTCGATATAATAAAATCTCTGTTGCGAAATTAATATTTTATTTTACCATTTACTATGTTAAATACTCAAAACTGGGGACCCCGACTCGATAAACTAACTTCAAACCTGGTGACCCCCATGTGATCCACAAACATGAACAGTTTGTCACAGTTTTTATTAGTATTGAATGATTTCGGTCTTTTACAAAATTAGACTTTTCAAAGTTTTTGCGGACATACATTAAATTATCAAGAATGGATTGGGAGGGAAGAGTTAAGATACTGAATTACTGTAACATAACTTTTAATGATTCGTGAGGTTCCATATTCTAGATTGTTCGAACAGCCCATGTTTGTAATAAAAATATGGTCTTTGCCACGCAATACTAACTACATTAAGATATGGAACCGAGCTAATTAGACCAACCTAGCAGCGGCAATATCTGTTAGCAAGCAAATCTTAAGAACTGTGAATGCAACAGAGCTTAATCTTCTTGCCAATGTATTAATGAGGTCCCCGACGTAATTTACAATCAAGTGTAATATCCAAGAATACAGTTTAAATAAGTCTGATTGCTGCTTAGTATAATTCAGTATCGTATATAGTCTCTGCTTGTGTACATAATTACTGTGTACATATAATATTAAGAAGACTATTTGTGTTTTTTCTTTTTTTTTTGGTTGCATTTAGTTCATGCCTTTAAAATGATTTTTTTTTTATTCGTTGATATATGTACATTAAGTTTTTTTATGCTTATTAATTTTAAGCGTGAAATTAGTGATGCAATAATTTTGAGGCTTAGCTGAAAATCAGCGTCATTTTTACAGGCGGCGGCAGTACGCTGACGTCAGGTCTCTTGTCATAGACTTACTTTTTTAAGTTTAAGGGTCTGTTTTGTACACTTTTTTTGTGACAATAAATATTTATCTTTCTTTTTTCTTTTAAGTAGATCGTTATTAAAAAGAATTGTTGTACATAGTATTTATATTATGTATGTATTATCTGTGACTGGACATTTTTGCTATCGAAGAATAAATAGACTGTTTTGTGTGATTATCGTGCTCCATTTTGTTGGCGTCTATCTCCTAATTGCCTATGGCCTATTTGTTTCAAGAACTTTATTTTGATTTCATGAGTACTTAATATTTTGATTATAATCTCTTTTGAGTGGCGTCGATATACGGCCTGCGTAGATTGTGGTTGTTTTGCGTTCGCTATAAGCATGAAGTTAGTTACGAACAATAGACATGTTTCACATACCTGCGCTAGCTTGTTGTCTTGTCAATCCTCACACAGTGATTGGTCCCGCGGGCCACCGCAAGGAATATCTTATAACAACGTTGTTACTTCTAAAAATACAGGTTGATTCTTTTTTTATAAGTTTTTTATTTATTATGTTAACTAACAAGCCCGGTGGACGTTGTCCTGCCCTAATAATAAAAATATATATCTTTATGTGCATCAAATGCTTGAGGTACCTAATGTATTTAATTTTAAAGGGATTAACACTGTATTTCCTCTCATCAAATTTCCAATCATCTCATTTCATGTGACCATTTTTTAGAGTATAGATGGGTATAGTAAGCTATCTTTAAAATATAGGTATATGCCATCGCAGACTTTTTTGTAGATCTATAAAAGAAGAACGTTAATATAATTACTACTGAAACTTTATTATTTACTATATGACTTAACTCTCGCGAAAGGATAAAAAGTATGGGTATTATAAAAATAGTGACGTACTTAATTAATAAATTTTAACTATATCAAAATATTTTCGTTTTCAATTTCAATGACGTGACGGCTTTTACTAAATTTGAAGTTATACTTCTTTTGGCGCGTTAGGAAAAAATAAGGGTAAATTTTTACGATGCACGCGCACACCGTCACGAGAAACCGACACTCTGAAGTTAGCTATAGTCAATATTTTATTCAAAAAAAGTATGTATGTATTAATTACCTTTTTTCTGTTGTTAGTGTCGTTTTTTCTACAAACGTAGAATAAGGCGAAAGATAAAATTTTTTGAAAAGCTTTTTTAGCGGAAGTGGTAGTGTGATTACCACTATGCTAATATCAGAAGGTTTGCGGAGGAAAATGAAATATCGGACTCCGTTTGTGCAGACTAATAATCGCTTTGGCAGCTGGATTACGAATCTCCCGTTTATTGAGTTGAGTGTATATTTATAGGAAGCAAAACACGTGCAAAGACTTAGAAATAAAATGAACCGGCAATACAAATAAGCTTACAAAATAAAAGGAGTTATAAAACAAAGTAAATCTAAAAACTAACATCTGGGCAGTAAAATAATTAAACAATAAATTGCTATAATAACTATTCATCGCATTGTTTGCGGTTTGTCGGTGAGATTATAATTACACCCAGGTAGCATGTGGTCGCCACCTGGGCGGTGAGTCTTGAATATCGCTTTCTTAAACCGAATAGCTTGGGAAATTATAGTGCCGCTGGTTTTTCGCCTAAGTTGTTGTAGTACACACATACCACGTTTGATGTAGGTATGTGTGTCGCTACAGTGCTCCCCCTTAAGCGAAGCGTACTGGTGGACGAATGGCGTGTCTCGATCGGCTGATCGGTGCGGGCGTCGTTTGGCGATATGTAAGTATTGCTGGTTGATGTTCGGCGGTAATGTCTTGTCACGTGTGGATAAATGAGGTTCCGTGGCGTCGTCACTGGTTGTGTGAGCGGCTTGAGTCGTGTGATGAGAGATGTGTATGTTGACGATCGAGTAACTGGATGGCGGCGGATTTATCGTATTGGTTGCTGATGTTGAAATGTTCTTCTGGTGGTCGCCGAGATTTTATCGCATAGCCTCTGTAGTCAAGGTTGCGAGGTTCTTCAAGAATGAACACGGATCGAATTCTTGGACGTAATAAAGTACTTGTAGGCGGTTTGACCTTGCTTTTCCTTGGTGGTAATTTTGAGTCTTGGTTATCGCGTGTTGTTGACATGTGATGTTGCATTTTGCACCGTTGATAATGTGTGCATGGCCTCGCCCTAGTGGGAACGTCGGTTTTTATAGATGGCCGGGAGACTATGTGCGATGTTGTTGCGCATGTTGCTTGGCTGCTAAGGTGGCTCAAGTTCCGTGCGGCGTCGAGAGTGTTACGACGGATTTTTTCGGGCGGGTTTTGTCTTGAGACCATGAAAGATGTGACTGACGGATTAGCGGAAGAAATAGTAATCTTCTTTGTCTGAAGATTGTTTTCTTCAACCAACTGATGAGTGTTGATTTGTTGCTCCTGTAGTTTGATTGCGGCTTCGTTGATGAGTGGTGTTGCGTCTTGAAGCAATAGAGGCGGTGGATCGGCGTAAGGCAAGGTAATCTTCTTTAACGGAAGATTCTCGTGTTGATCCAACTGATGAATGCTGTTTTCTTGTTCTTGAGTTTGAGGTACAGCTTTGTAGTCAGTCGTAGGCGGACTTGTGATTTCTTGATAAGAGGTGATCAGGCGTTCTTTTACAGCAGTGTATAGGTATGTTTTTGCTGGGTTACTCATTAGGTCGGCGATCTGATCGATGTCTTCTTTATCGAGATATTTAATCACCAATTGTGCTAGTTGCTCTTGATTTTTGTGAAGTATGCTAGTTACAGCTTCAAAATAAATAAACCAAAGTCGTGGTTTATCGCGCCAGAGTGGCGGAATGCGCTTGGTGAGAACTCTGGTGGCTTCTTCATACAAGGATTTGTATACATGTTCTGTGATGTGGGCTGTTTCGGTCGTCATGTTGACGACATGTGGCTTTGGTGTGCAGCGTTTCTTTGCAAGTAGAGCTTCGTTGCTTGTGTAGCTAAGGAACTCTTCTTGACTTACTTGATGTCTGCAGGTAAAACTTCAATGCTTGCTTGAGCGTGTTCTTGTGGGTATGCTTCAGCGTCTCATTGCGAGTTCTTCCGGGGTGTAGTTCAGCACCTCTTTGCGTGTTCTCGCGGGTGTGCTTCAGCACCTCCTTGCGTGATCACGTCGGGGTCACCACTTTAGCGGAAGTGGTAGTGTGATTACCACTATGCTAATATCAGAAGGTTTGCGGAGGAAAATGAAATATCGGACTCCGTTTGTGCAGACTAGTAATCGCTTTGGCAGCTGGATTACGAATCTCCCGTTTATTGAGTTGAGTGTATATTTATAGGAAGCAAAACACGTGCAAAGACTTAGAAATAAAATGAACCGGCAATACAAATAAGCTTACAAAATAAAAGGAGTTATAAAACAAAGTAAATCTAAAAACTAACATCTGGGCAGTAAAATAATTAAACAATAAATTGCTATAATAACTATTCATCGCATTGTTTGCGGTTTGTCGGTGAGATTATAATTACACCCAGGTAGCATGTGGTCGCCACCTGGGCGGTGAGTCTTGAATATCGCTTTCTTAAACCGAATAGCTTGGGAAATTATAGTGCCGCTGGTTTTTCGCCTAAGTTGTTGTAGTACACACATACCACGTTTGATGTAGGTATGTGTGTCGCTACACTTTTACAAAAATTTTGAAAAGATTTTTATTTTGTTACGCCAAAGAAGTATAACTTCTAAAGCGTGTATATAAGTACACACACACACTTTTTTTTGTACTTTTATGTCGTTAAGTCAATATAGAATTAATTGCGTCGTGTTGCTTAATAAAGTTAAATAAAGTTCTATTTTTCATTTTTTTTTTAAATATATTTATGTGTATTTAAAATACTTTTATTTAAAGATGTATTAATAGGTAAGTATTTATATAAATATAACTAGAGTGACCAAAACCATTTCCGTGGGGACACAAAAGTTTACGTACGAACACTCATTCCCGTTGGTATTTTATACAAACTTACCTTTCAATAGCATCTTAAACATGCGGATTTTATTTTCGAATGATAATTTATATTCAGTGGTGTTAAGTCACATGTAAAAAGTAATTATATTATTATGTAATGTAATATGTGAAAGTGTAATTATTTGAACCAGTGGTGGTCCAGTGGTCGAAATTTGACTACAATTCATTATTCTTTTAAGTTTGTTTAGGTTTCTTCACAATTAATGCACAAATATTGTCGATAAGTAAACATAAGTATCATGACGTATGAAGAATAAACATCTTATACATATATATGTTAAATATGCTTACGAAATAAAAATATATATATTCCCGTGTTTTTTCTATTGGTAATGAAGCTCGTCAATAACTACTACTAAAAAAAAAGAGACAATTCATTGACAAGCAGAGGAGATAAAGGTACTACTGATCTGTTTTATATTCACCTATTTATATATAGAAGATTTTACACATTAATGACGTTTGAACTTAAATGCATTTTAATGGAATCGCGCATAGAAGTTCATTGTGTTGTGGACATGTGCGCTTATTTTTGCTCAAGTGTAATTTACATCAATCTAAGCAGACATTTATATGATTAGGTTGTTTTTATAAAACAATGAAGCTTTTCATTAAGATGTTACGACGATATAAAAAGAATGTACATTTATTAAATAATGTATTTTATACTGTATTTATTTGATTAAATATAAAAAATCAGCATTATAACATCAGTCTTTAAGGGACCTACTGCAGGGCCATAGACCATTTCATGAAGAAAAGTGTAGTCACCAGCACTTCAGCCCACGACGTATTGACCCTTTCAAACTCTGAGAAATCAACAGTTCTATATTTTCTCAGATACAATGGTACTACAAAAACATTTCTCTGGTTCAGTTTCTCTCGTGATGTTTTCCCACAACGCTAGCCAAGAGAGTTACTGATTTAAATTAGTAAATGTACACGAATTCTAAATAATTTGTTGACACATGACGGGGTTCGAAACTGCGGACGTCGAATTGAAATTATACCTAGACATTGCATAGAAATTGCAGCAAAAGGTTAGACCACAATGATGTCTAAAATATAATAATGTTCTGTATATGCAAGTAAAATTATGTACATTATTACACACAACTTGAAATTCTGTAAATAAGTAATTCACAGTAAATTAACAATGAAAATAATAATCGTTTTGTAAAATCGTTATGACTTCTAAGCCGCAAGGTGTGGAAAATACGATATAATTCAACAGTAAGAAGCATTATGTTGTGGACATGGAATACATTTTATCACTATGAATTTACTACTCAACTTTATGCCCAATATAAACAGCCTGTAGACGTGGGCGTAGTGTCCACGTTGAAGAGTTTACCGAACATGGACATTACCGCGTCGGAGGTCGATTCGCACGTGCACGAATTGCGCCATTAGTTTCCACACCGTCTTGAGGTCGTACGTTTCCGTTCGACAGTTTAATGACCACAATACACTTCCTCGGTGTAGCTTCCGCTGATGTTGTCGTTTTGTGTATTAATTAAGTACAAGCAAGTTTCCTTTATCCAGTGAACGTTCGAGTGTTCGATTAGAACGCTGCATCAAACTTGTATATAATCTGAAAACTGCCAGTGCTGGATTTATTTTCGCCCATCGAACTATTAAATTATATGCTTTATTATCGACGTGAGCTTAATATTTCTTTATTGTTGCAGTGATAAATAAAATAAATCCATTATTAACAATTAGAGAGAACGATAAATGATATTGATCAATTGCAGTCATTACACGTCAATCTGCAACATATTTGTGATTAATTATATATTTTTAATAATTTACCAAGAGTTAATCGACATCAGATTCAACCACTTTCCAACGTCGGCTTCAACCGCCAATCAACGACGCGTATTCGTTGTTTCATTAGCATTTTCTGTCACAGTAAGACGTGACAACGGCTAAACAATTCCCAGCGGAAGTGCGAAGTAACACAAAGTACACACCCTAATTTTATTTATGATTATCTTCCATAGAAACTTAAATCCACGATGGTACTACTATCATATACTGGTAAAATAACGCTTAACCAATTATTTTCTCATAAAACTTGAAAGGTATAATTGACTACTCAGAGTTATCCTTAGGACACAGATAGAATACCGTTGTTTCCATTGCAAGTGCCCTAAAACGTACATACCTAATTCCAAGTTTATCAACTAAACGATATTTCCAGCAAACACTTTGTATTCATTATTATTTTAAATCATAATTATCTTTGAAATATGACTTCGTTCCCGTTAGCTTAAAAATGAAACGACTGGTACACCATCTATTGTATGATGGTTGTATTAATTTAGAAAAATATGCGGCCGGGCGCACATCCTTTCAAATTTTCCTCGCAATCGTTCCAATGATAAGGGAAACTACTACGCTGACCGCCATTTTTTAAATTGAATACATTATCATAAGGCGGATATTAGTATAAATTTAAATTGATTTAAACATTAGTCTATGTTTACAGCCGTGAAATAAATGAACCAGTAATATATGTAACAATTACATTTATTATTAACGAGAATGAATATCTCGCTTAAAGGTAGAGGTAAGAATGAAAAACAAAACAAGCGTTTGTGTTTACATATTTATTGTTTGTCATATTCATTATAATAAATAAAAATACATTGAAGTCAATAATAAAAAACATATCAATCGTAAAAACTCGGAAGACTCACGAAATGCGGTTATATTATATGCCGATCCAATCTTCATATTAATTAACTTTGAAATATAAAGCAACAACTATTATAGTATATACTATATTATACAACTAGCTGTTGCCCGCAGCTGCGCATGCGTTTTTTTTAAATTGTGAGTGTTAGTGTGTTAGTGAAAATTCCGTGAAAAATGGTTAAAACGTTTCGGAAATAGTACTGCAAACAAAGCCATGGATAAAAGCTAGTCTAAAATAAAAAAGCTTCAATTACTTTTTATAACGTTAGCTGTCAGTGAAAACCCTATGAAAATAGGTCCAATCGTTTTGGAGATAGTACTACAGACGAAGCCATGGATGACAGCTAGTCTAAAATAAAGTAGCCCATATTACCCGCTGTAATTTTAACTATCCGACAGTGAAATTTCTGTCAAAATCGGCCCAGCCGTTTCGGAGATTACCCGGAACATACAGACAGACAGACAGACAGACAAACTGACAAAAATTTTAAAAATTGTATTTTCGTTATCAGTATCGTGTATACGTTCATATCCAATCAGTAAAAAGTCGTTATTTTGATATTACAAACAGACACTCCAATTTTATTTATATCTATAGATAAAACAATTTAACGATTATTTATTTTAAAATATTATGCTACTATATAAAGTAAAAAACATAACAGATTATGCAAATAAGTTCTTTATTACATTTTTCAAAGTTGCCAAGTACCTACTTATTAAATAAATATAACATAGAGTTTAATAAAAGTTTAATAAACAACGTTGTGTATTAGGTATGCCACGAAATAATATTTAACAATATTCAAACTTGCGATTTCAAAGCTAGCGAGTAGTGAACTGTCGAATTCGTATTTGCTTCGAACTGACAAATGTTGTTAAACGACTTAAAAAAGGAAACAAATCATAGAAAAACTAGATCTCATTATATCTCAACAGCAGAGATTGAGAATATAAGTACTTTTTGAATAAAAACCATTACAGTATTATCGAATACACATTAAAGCAAATCGTATTTAAAACTTCAGAATAATTCTCTTGGAATTCTATATAAAACTCTCCTATCTCTCTATTCTCTTCTTAAAGTCTCGATGGCTCTTCTAGAAGAATCTAAATATCACTACTGGTTTTATCTTTAAACGATTTGTACAAATTATTTTGTTATTTTCCAAAAATTTTATGAGAAAATCAAGACTTAAAAATTATATTCGGAATTAACTTTTGTCCGCGGTTTCGCTTGTATTAATTTAGAATTGATTTATCCCTTTTTCAAGATGAAGTGTACACTGCGTTCTTTTCTGTATTTCTGTATCGGTTCAGTAGTTACAAATAAATAACAATAACAAACTTACCTTCGCATTTTAAATATTAGGATTCCGCAGGAGTTATTCTAAAATTTTCAACAGCAATAACGAACAAAACCTATGTATTTTAAACTCATTGTTTGTTACAATATGTATTTATGTTTATAATTCTTAATTTGAATCGAATACAAAAAGTAATGTATTTTTTTTTCGTTATACCAATAATCGAATTACATTCAAACTGTACATAGATAGCGATGAAAAATGAGCAAAACTCTGTTTAAAATACAACACTTATTGTTAGGTTATATTGCTCAATCGGTACCAACAGAAGCGTCTGTCTTTTGGGGCTTTAATTTCTCCAACAGTGGTATAGCTACTCCGATCAGTTCCTCCCACGCGACCAGTCTCCTACAAGGTTCGCATTCACAATCGTCTTTATCTACGTCTCCCTCTTCGAAGCCGAGATCCTCTCCTGAATGCTCGTCAGCATCCTCGTCGAGATGTAGATCTCGGTCGACGCTCAGAGCCCGAGAAATTGTTTTAGAGTTGTCATAACCTTCAGAATCTTCCGCGTAATTGTTATTATCGACTTTGAATTTAACCTGACCGATAGGAAACGGGACGAATATCAATGAAAATGATAATTTTATTTATAATATTCACAAAAATGCATCTCAAAGATTATATCTGTGATTATATTATATACGTATTTTGGAGAGACCGCTGTTTGATCGCTCAGAATATAGATGCGCTAAACTTTTTGACCGCTCAGAATATAGATGCGCTAAACTTTTTGTTCGCTCAGAATATAGATGTGCTAAAATTTTTGACCGCTCAGAATATAGATGCGCTCAACTTTTTGACCGCTCGGAATATAGATGCACAGAACCCAAATTTAAATATAAAAACGTATTATATTATATGTATAACATCGAAATATTTTAAAGATAATTTTAGATTTCTATAATAACCTTTTAAACTTGTTTTGTGTTAAATTTATGAGTATATATAACGCGCAAGTCTGAATTTACGGCTATAGAGCGGTCATAAAGATTGACGTGGGCTGTATTTGCGTTAACCCGGAAGAACAGAATACGTATGTAGTCATAACACTTTAATTTAGGTAATAAATTCTACCTATCATCACGCATGTCTTCAAATCATAGTCCCAGAGATTCATTGTATTCGGACAAACGGATCTCTTAAGGTTTTTTGCAGTGAAAACGCTCGGCTAAGTGACATACTGAATCGTGCATACTCGGCTCCAGTATAAGCCACGTGTTTTCACTTCTATCGTGTGGTCGTAGACAGATATTTACTTTTTGTTGCAGTATGAAAAAGTGACAGCACTGCCTCTTATGGTAAGAATACAACAGTAACCATCAAGCAATTTATAAGCACACGATACTGTCATCAAAGTTTTCAAAACTGGACAAACCGAAAGAGAGTTAGTTTATCGGTGCACCATCAATCCGATACAGACACTTACCATTCCGCTTAACTCCTGCATATAGGAGGTGTGTTGAAAAAGTAAGGTGACTTTTCAAATTCTATGGGCTACGCAACATTCAAATTTCGATTTTTTTGTTGTGTTGGTACTCTCGTTACGATCGTATGATCACATTTTCAACAATATAGCAATCTTTTTAACTTTAAATGAGAGACAATATTAATATTGATGAATAAATTAAAAGTTTTTGATAAAAATTAAAAATCCCCTTACTTTTTTAACACACTTCGTTACATCGGCTGTGTCCGACTATTACACCTAGTGTGTGTTGGTCGTGATCCACTCATAATTTCCATGGCCTACCATCTTATAAAATAGTAGTCTTTGCTCGCGGTTGCACTCGCGTTGATGTAGATTTCACCTATCCCTCGGGAAGAACACAATATTTATGATGATGTCCTTTTCTATACACCTGACAACGTGTATGCAAAATGTCATGATGACCTGTTCTGTAGTTAAAGCGTAATAAAAAAAACAAACAAAGAGACATATTTACATTTGTAATGTTAGTTAGGGTTATAATATAGAGATTGAGAAAGCAAATTACTTTATACGACACTCACATGTTGTTTAAAGAGAGCTGGATCACTCGCTCGTCTCTCTCCCATTCGCACGGACTGGCAGGCCGCGAATACGGACTCATCATCTACGACCAAAATATTAACCCTTTGCAATCACTCTCAATTATTATGAACTTTGCGTTCCATCACGTAAACTTCACAATGAAGATTACGCCGAAGATGGTAAGACTCTAAGCTTAGACGTATTAGGTATAGGAGATCACAATTTTTTTTTTATATAGTACCTACTCGAAGCACCCCTTATCGGGTGTACGCGACTTCGTTGGCGTTAAAATGGTTTTATGGTGCCATAGAAGCCACGTCTTTTAGTTGAATGAGTGCTAAGTATTGCTTTCTTTTATTGCGTTTCGTTATTACTATTTACCTTTTACAATTATTTTATTTACCACTGTTACATTTTATCACTACTGTTCTTGTCGAATAGCGTGAAGACATATCTTCATATCCTACAGGACATATCCTATGGTGTAATAATCTAAAAAGTCTGTCTGTCAACAAAGAATTTCGTGAAATCAGTTCAACCGTTTCCGAGAATAAAAAGTACGGAAAAATAACAGACACACTTCAACTGTATTTATATGTATATGTAACTAATGAAATGAGAAAATCGCTTAAAAAAAATGTACTTTTCGAAATCGCAATTCATTTTTATTCTCAACGACTATTGATGACATTTTGCACATTTGAAATATATAATACAAGCAGGCCCGGCGGACATTGTCCTGCCCTGATAATAAAAAAAATATATATACTTATGTGCATGAAACGCTTAAGGCCGCTTGAGTTTTTTCGATTCTTTTATATTTTAACCAACATACAAAAAAACCTTGACAAATTATAGACCTGAACCTTCCCCGTGAATTTGGTACTCTATCTATTGGTGAAGACCGCATTACAATCCGTTCAGTAGTTTTTCAGTTTATCGCGAACATCCAGATAGACAGACAAACGCGGCGGACGATTTTGTTTTATATATCTCGTATATACTATTTAAGAAATGTTACGGTTGTCAACATTACTTTTAGGTGTTATAAAAAACGTTTTTTTTATCCGGAAAATGTATTTATTTATCAAATAATTTGAATATAACCGAAATTGTAGAAACTTTGTACAGAGGAATTGTAAAATGGATACACAATAAAAATGAATAATAATACATTTTCATTTCGTAAATACTAAAAAATTTACGGAATTTCATGGTGGTAGGGCTTTTTCTAAGTCCTTTTAGCTAGCTAACCACCCTCAAGTTGAAAATCTAAAATCTGTCTCCAAGCACCTGTTGGTGTGTTCCGGTAGCTGCACTTGAGAGCTAGTCTCCCTCTAGGTTAAGCGTGACTTACCATCTTAGACCACATCATCATTTAACATCAGATGAGATTGTGGTCAAATGCTAACCTATAATGTATACATATATAATAATAAAATAAAAAAACAAAGAAATTTTGTACACGGGAAGAATACGTCATTCGGAAATTGATAGATTGTAAAAAATATTAATAACAGTATCGTAAAAAAAACTCAACGATTTTTAAAAAAAATCTTCTATATGGGAATTGTATTATTCCAAAATTAATGATGTATAGAAATATTAATCAATCGTAAAATATAGTTGTCTTAATAGCTATATGTCATTAAGTTTTATATCATTTGAAAATAATACTTAAAATTGCATACGAAGCCACAGACAGATGCTAGTATATAGGATATATAATTAAAGAATATTTTAATTTTGTAATTGCATGTAGTTTTACATTAAATTGTATTAATTTATTCAAATCATATATTCGTATTATTTATTTTGAAAGATTATTTTAGGCATTCCCTTTTTTTATTGTTTATTATATCAAAATAAAAATGATATTTACATTAATAAATTGTGAAAAAATAGATGTTAACTTTTTGACCCCGACGTGATTTGAACACGCAACCTTCTGATCTGGAGTCAGACGCGCTACCGTTGCGCCACGGAGTCGATACAATTGCTATTGAAAATATCGATATGGTATACTAAAGGTGTGGTCGATTTCAAATCGTATAATATATCGCGTATCGAGATTACTGCAGATAAGTGTTCAGTTGTCTACCATTTATGAAAGATTTGTAATATCAGTTGTGATAACACAATTTTTAATAGACAATAAGTTTAATTATATATATCTCAATATTATGATTTCCTAATTGTTTTCATGTCGATAGTTTACTACTGGAATTGACTCCTCTCTGTGCATCCACTAAAACGTATAACGTAACGTAACGTAACGTATTTTAAATATATAATTGTATGTTAAAAAAGGTAAACTCGGTCGAGTTTCTTGCCGGTTCTTCTCGATGACTGGGACGTTTTCCGAACCGGTGGTAGTTTTGACATTCATAAGTGCCTTCTTTGGGCCTAAATTGAATAAAGTAATTTTGATTTTGATTTTTGATTTTACTGTTTATTATTGTTCTTACGTTATCTAAGATTATAATTTTTTAAACTATTTTGTTTTTTGCTCTCTGATATTCTCTGTCTACTTATAGTTATTATAAGCTTTTGTAAATATCGTAAGATTCATAATGAAGAAGGAATTTGCAAATATTAATTATCGTTTGGGCATAAATGCGTAACTAAAAAGCCATATTGTGATATTCCCATTACGGGAAAAAAAGTATAATACTAATCACTATATAATTACAAGCTATAGAAAGGTTCTCACTATTGTTAGAAATAAAATCAGAAATTAAAAAAATATATATATCAGAGAATAACAGATAGGGAGAAATACGGTAAGGCGTGTGAAGCAACTGGAGAAGCTAAAGTCTCAGGGAGTGTACCTCATTGGTAAATTAAAATAAAGATATATATACTTTTTTTTGTTTTCAACATATTGATTGCGAATGTGCAGTTAGTACAGCGGTTCTCAAATATTTTTACCCGTCGACGCACTAACATACTGTTTATAAATTCGCAACACCCTTACTTACTTACATGCAAATTTTTTAATAGTGCTTATATATAGATAATAAATAAGAATACAGGGCAGCAGTTGCATATTTTCGATTAGTTTTTACGTAGTTGGTAATCTCAAATAAACGCAATTATCCTAGAGATGCGAAGTACCACTGGTTAGATAAAAATATCGTATTTGGAAATCTCACGACACACTTCACAGGTTGAGAACCGCCGGGTAAGAGTGTGAGTGACCTTATGTATTACACACACGAGATTTGTTCTCGAGAATTCTATACTTGCAAACACAACTACTTTACGTCACGGGTGGTGTGGTTTGGCAGACTGGGAGGCAGGCTTTTTTAGTACTGTGTTTTGTCCTAGACAAGCGATCTGGCCCGGTTTTTTATGGGTGCAATGCACTAATGTTGTATTATGAGTGTCAAAACGATTTCGATCTTTTGTTGCCGCTTTAAGATTAACGATTTACAAAAGTCAAAAAAGTTTCATAATTGTAATACAAACTATTTTATTTTTGATGCATGTATAAATATACCAATATTATACTGTATTATTATTATTTGAAGGCCCTTCTTTAATCATAATGAAGATTCATACCTTAATCTCATTTACTTTAAATGTGATTTATGTCAAATAAATAAATACATGATACCCCCCGATTGTATATAAACAATTCCACTTAACTGATTTTCATATCCATTGTCATTTAAAATACCATAAGCATACCAATTGAGTACAAGTGTGGGGAACTACCCATGATTATCGCGACACGACTATTTTGCAATTTAAAATAATAGTTTTTACTATATTGATATATAGTATATACTTTTAACAAACTTAAAACAATTATTAAAATGTTATCCGGCTGTTTGTTTGTTGCGGATGATTTCTGAAACGGTTGGACTGGTTTGAACAGTAATTTTTCTGGTAGATAGCTGATGTTATAGTGGATAACTTATGCGATTATAGAAAAATATAGGGTTGCGAGCAAATATAACAAACTAAAGAAGTAGTATACAGTACTCCACGCTCTCTACTCATACGTGTACTTTGAACAAAAAATGTCTGCTATATTTCAGGCGTACGAAGTCGCGAGTAACAGTTAGTTTGTTAACCCTTAATAACCTAGAGTTTCAATTTTGATACCAATCTTTTAAACCGAATGTTCACATTACTATTAGTTTTTTTTATAGGTTAGCTGTACGTATTTTACTGTTGTATAATATTCTTTCCAACGAAATTAATTTTTTTTTCTAAATAAATATGTAAAATATATATTGTGATTTTTTTAGCTATTTAAAAATAAATCACTTTCGTAAATCAGGCTACTAATGGTTAATAAAAATAGATTTAATATACTATATACTTAGTGTATATAAAACTTTTTTTTTGGTACTCACCTATGAAGGACGTGAGCGCTGCGGCTGCCTGGTGCGAGCAGTGCGCTGAGAGCGGTCCGTGCGCATGCGCGTTCCAGAGCGCGCGAGCTAACAGCGCCGCGGTCGGGGAGTCCCCCGCCGCCGCCGCGACCCGCAGCGAGCTCGCGCACAGAGCCGCCGCGCGCGCGCTCTCCGCCCCCGCGCCGCACACGTTCACGAGCACGCCCGCGGCCGCGCACCGCACGCTTTCATCCTCTACGCGCAACAACAATACCTTTTGTTTTTGTATATGGGGAAATCCCTACGGATACCCACCCTTTTTTTTTTTTTTTTTTTTTTTTACGTGGGGAAAATCCGTAACGGATACCCACCCCGTCGGGCAGCGGGGGGTGGGTTATGTCCGATTCCCACGGACTAAAAACCCCACGGTGCCTCTCACACCTATTGGGCCGGGGAGCAGGAACTGCCAATGGCATTACTTCTGCTCCCCGACAGGTGTCGGCCCCTCATCAGGGGCCCCTTCTGCGGTCTGAGAGGTCAAGGTGGTAGACCCCTCAGGAGGGGGCGGGTGTTAGACCCCCCCCGACGAACTGTGGGAGTCGCTCGGCACAAGCGCCTCCACCACGCGGGCCTGTACAGTTAAACTCTGCTCAGGGCGACGGACGTGCCCGCCCGTCCCGTCGCCCACAGGCCCTTTTTACGGCGGCATGAGGTCGTCGCCAACCCGTCGCCGCCGTGTTCGTCGACCGCGGGAGGGGAGCCTGGTGGTCTGCTCCCTCTCCCTCTCCGCCGCCTCCTTCGCGAGCATGACTCGCTCGCAGTACGAGGCGACGGAGATCCACCCGGCCTCGCTCTCGACCATCTTGACGATGACGGTCGAGATGGCCGGGTCGCTGAGGGTGGGTTATGGCCATACATCCTCCTCACACCTTTTCGGTCGGGAAGAAACTCCTGCCTACGGTATTACGTCTGCTCCGCCACAACAATACCTACTCCAACAACTACCCCGGCTCGTGTTTATCATATCAGTATAAACTTATTTTCTACCATATTACAATCAATCAATTTTTTCGAACGAATTAAAAGAAACAGGTGTAATCAAAGTCAACGTTGTAAAGTTTCAACGAAAACGTCAAAAAAAAAAATACTAGAAAAATTGACAGGCTATCAATATAGTTAGTTATCAAGTAAATACCGATAAGCACATTGCCTGTTTCCCAAATAGTGGGTTCAAGCACCATGTCAAACAGGTTTTCATATCAAAATGCTGTTATAGGGTGGATCAATATATATAACTGATGGTGATGTCTGGAATCACACGTGCGTCCATTGAAAACGATTTTAACTGTAATCTATTTTTATGAAAATATGTACGTAAAAAGATAAACCCGATCAAGTTTCTTGCCGGTTCTTCTCAAAGACTGTGTTGTTTTCCGAACCGGTGGTAGTTTTGACGTTCGTAAGCGCCTTGTCACGGCGTAAAATAAATGAAGTATTTTGATTAGACGTTTTCACATCAAAAAGTATTGGGTGTATTGAGAATGGTTAAAAATAGTTTACATTGTGTATATAGGGTATGTAGTGGGTTACCGTGTTGTAAGTAGGGTGGGAGGGAGTCGAGTATGCCCTCGAGTACGATGAGCTGAGCGGCGCGCGGCGCTCGCGACACATTCCCGAGCGCGCGCACCGCCTCGCACGCGGCGCCGCCCCCCGCCCCGCCCCGCACCCAACGACATGTCGCTGATATGTTCAAATAATCCAAAATAAAGCGGTCAACTTTCTGAACATTCAATGTGGAAAATATCCTAGATGAACAGATATCATTAGTAGACCAATTTTTGACGTCATAGTGACTTATAAATCGATGAACACCGGCTACACTCAAAAATCATGATACATTGTCACGTTCCGCCTGAGCCGAGCGTGTAAGCGAGCGGGCAGAGAACACGATATAGAGGAGCGATCTGCTTAAGTGTTCGGCTTGTGATGTATCTATCTTTCTTCCACTCCATCGGTAATTCAGTGATAATAATTAAATTCATAAAAGTATGCAATTTTTCATCAATGTTCTCTTATGACGTTGTCACGTAAAATTATCGTCCCTAAACCGACTTTACAGACAACCATTTTTTTTTTAAATAACGTTCTTGCGTGTGACATGACGTTACAAACAAGTTTATTTAAAATTTCAGAAATGGTTAAATTTTGATTAGGTAAAAATATACCCAATAAAAAAATGTAGTGGCTATTTTTTATACCTAAGTGTCCTACCAATTATCTCAAGTTTCGTGGTAAATTACTATTTACCATGCCCCAAAAGCTTAAATATTGATAAAGCGGATGAAAATTTTTACAAACGGTATTTGACTACTCGTAAGTCCATTTTATGACGTTCTGATTGTGATTACGATGTATGTTCAACAGATAAGTATAATTTCAAGAGTTTCCTTTAATAAAACCTTTTCCATTTCATAAATACTATTAAATATTTACGTACTTACGTATGTAATTGTCAAGAACACGATGACGTGTGAAATTACGTTCCAATTTACGTAAATAACAATAGATTTTTTTTACAAATGAATAACAATTTTAGAATACATCTTTCAGTACGCAATTTTTGCAACTATATTGAATTATTAACAACATTATTAATAACAATTTAAGTACAAGTGCACGTTGTTTTTTACCTTTACAGATGTTGTCGAGCGTGTTGTCGAGTTTGTTGGAGGGCGCGTCCGACGCCGCGTCGCGGTAGTACGTGATGTTGTTGAGTGCAGCGAGCGCCGCGGTCGCTAACTCGCCGCGTCTCGATCTCAAACTCATCTGTTCATCTTCTCTCAATTCCTGCAGTACAACAGTACAGTAACGAGAACAAAAATATATTACATCACGTAATTTTTCTATTGAGACACTACTTTTGCAGTGAAAACACTTATTTAGCTCCAATGTGATATCGAACTCAACGAAAACAAAAGAGACAAACAATACATTTATAGGCTTTAAAGTACGAGAGAATGATATAGTATGAGAACTTGTATTAAAAAATATACTTGACAACGAATTGATAAATGAAGATAATACCGCATCAGGTTGCTTTTCAGACAAGTGTAAACAGGCGAGCAAGGCGTCGACTATGCGTCCAGCGTGTTCTTCCACCAGTTCTCTGCCGATGTGCTCGGTCAGGCAAAGGTTTGCCACAACACGCACCGTCTGGTATACAAATTAATTTCAATTTACAAAAAAAATATTGGTGTCAGTGTAAAGTTAACCAATCCCTCGAGAATAATATCTATTTTCTGCATGACACGTACTGTATGCTCTTTTCTGTACTACTGACAACGTTTACATTTATGATGATCGGTTGAGTATTTAAGGCGTGAAAATCTATTAAGCAAGCAAACACACATTAGCATTTAAAAAAAATACTAGCTAGTTTTACCTTTATTAAAACATCTTCATTGGATCCGTCCGATCCGCACAAGTCACTACCTGTAATGGACAACGTTATCGAGCATTAATTATACTAATATTAATTACTTTTGTATTGTACTTGTCAAAATCGTGTAAATGTTTTTATTGAAATAAAAAAAAAACCAATGTCTTACCGTCATGTATTTCAAAACTTATATCATATTACGATGAACAAACAAAATATCGATTAACTCTTTCAGACATTATTTATTTAAATTTAACTTTAATTCACTACAACATATTCGAACTCAGATTGGCGATTAAAATTAGTTTAAAGTAAATATCGATAACGGATTAATTCTTTTAAGGATTCTCAACCTATTCGAATTTAAATTGATGGTTAAAGTCATTAGCAACAAAATATCGATAACCGATAAATTCTTTCAGACCTTATTTATTTCAATTTATATTGAATTCACTACCACCTCTTACAATTTAGATATATGACTATAATTATTCCAAACATAATATCGATAATTGATTAATGCTTTCAGGCATTGTTTATTTTAATTTATAGTCAATTCATTACAACCTATTAACAACTTAGATCTATAACTAAAATGATTCTAAACAAAATATCGATAATCAATTAATTCTTTCATTAATTATTTATTTCAATTTAAATTCAATTCACTACAACCTTTTTTTTTTTTTTTTTTTTTTTTTTTTTTTTTTTTTTTTTTTTTTTTTTTTTTTTTTTTTTACGTGGGGAAATCCATTATGGATACCCACCCTCCCGGGGGAGAGGATGGGTTATGTCCGACTCGCACGGACTAAAACCCCACGGTGTACCGACAGACCGTGTTGTTGGGGCGGCAAGGGATCGTGCTCGCTAATCACCTTGAATAGCCGCCCCAACGGTCTGCCCGGCGGAAGGTGGCCGCCGGGCTCCTACCTATAGAGAGGCAGACTGGGTACATACCAGCTGCCTCCCCTCGTCCGCCGGACCTGTGCAATGAGAGGATGAGTCCCCCGACTGCATCCCCTCAGGTCCGGCTACGGTGGCGGGAGGAGTTGGGCAAAGCGCCGCCTCCTCCCGCCTGTCCTCCTTTGGCGGAGACGGCCACTTAGAGGATCTACCTCTCGGGCCCTCTCCGCCGCCTCCTTTTGCGAGATGACCTCCTCGCAAAAGGAGGCCACAGCTCGCCACGCCTGTTCGCTGCCGAGCATGGACAGAACCACGCTCGGCAGCGACAAATCTGCTCCCACCACCGCCGTCAGAGTGCGGCGCTCTCCCTCCCACGCAGCACACTCAGACAGAGTGTGCTGCGCGGTGTCTAGGTCAGCGCCGCACTCATGACAGGCGGCGGTCGGCTCCCTGCGAGCGATCTGGTGCAGGTACCACCCAAAACAGCCATGGCCGGTGAGTACCTGCACCAGTCGGAATGTCAGGGAGCCCCAACTCCTCCCCAACCACTCCCGCAGGACCGGGCGGACGGCGTGGACGGTGAACGTCCCGAAACGCGCGTCCGCCAGGTCCTGCATCCACCTTCCCGTCGCCTCCTCCCTCATCGCCCTCCGTTTTGCCTCGATCTCCTTGGGAGCCGGAGGCTCTCAACTACGCTTCCTCGCCGCCGTGAATTCATACACGGCGGCGAGAACTCCCGCCTCCAGCTCCCAAGGCAGGGAGCCGGCGAGCGTGAAGGCCGCCGCTGAGGACACCGTTCGGTACGCCAGGATTGCCCTCAGTGCCACCGTGCGCTGCGCACTACGCAGCACGCGCACGTTGGTGGCACCGAGGGCATCAGCCCAGACCGGTGCCCCGTAGGCGGCCATCGCCCGCACGACTCCCATAAAGAGTCGACGGCACCCGGCACCCGGCCCCCCTATGTTGGGGAGCAATCGGCTGAGTGCCGCCGCCGTCCCAACAATACGCGGCCCGAGCCCCGCAAAGTGGGGCTCGAACCGCCAGCGCCCGTCCAGGGTGAGGCCCAGATATTTCATCTGGGCCGATACCCTGATCCGGGCGCCCTCCACCATTATGTGGGCCCCAGGTGGTGGCCCTCGCCGAGGCCCATGGAAAAGTATGGCCTCGGTCTTCTCGAGGGCCACCCTGAGGCCCAACCTCCTAATGCGCCTGACCACGAGGGTTGTGGCCATCGTGGCCAGGCGCTCCACCTCCCGCCATTCCCCCCCCCGGGCCACGACTAGGGTGTCGTCCGCGTAACAGATGAGACGCGCTCCATATGGGAGCGCGCCGCGGAGCACCCAGTCGTAGCCCATGTTCCACAGGAGCGGCCCCAACGCCGACCCCTGTGGAACCCCCCTATTTGTGGGCCGGCGGACCATCCGCCCGTCGCCGTCTATGTAGGCGACCTCCCTGTCCTCGAGGTACGCCTCCAACAGCTGCCGCAGGTACGGGGGCACTCCGAAATATCGGAGTGCCTTCCGAATAACCCCGTGCGGCAGGCTGTTGAAGGCGTTGGCGATGTCCAAGGACACCGCCAAGACCCTATCCCCCTGGGAGGTCGCCTCCGCAGACAGCGATTTGAGGAGGCACAGGGCGTCCACCGTGGAACGCCCTGCCCGGAAGCCATACTGCGTGTCCGATAGATTTGGCCCCGTCCCCTCCAAGTGCTGGACGACCCGGCAGGAAACAATTCTCTCCAACGCCTTTCCGGCGTCGTCCAGCAGGACGAGGGGCCGATAACCGGACGCGCAGTCCAGAGGGCGGCCCTCCTTTGCCATAAGGCAGAGCCGCCCTTGCTTCCAGGGCTTCGGGAACTGTCCAACCGCCAAACACCGGTCAAACAGCTCCCGAAGCCACCCCCCCAATTGGCCCAGTGCTAAGCCGAGCACCCGACCCGGGACCCCGTCAGGGCCGGGCGCTCTCCGCCTGTTGAGGACGCGCTCAACAGCCCTCCCCATCTCCTCCTCCGTTATTGGGGGAGGACCGTCGTCAAGCGCCTCCTCAACCTCCACCCGAGGCGGAGGCATGAGAGGAGCTGGCAGCAGTGGAGGGTCGGGGAACAATTCTCCCACGATCCTCGCCACCACCTCCGGCCGGAGGGTTTCCGTCACGGGGGGCGCCCAGGATCGCAACTTCTTGCGCACCATCCGATACGGGCGCCCCCAAGGATCACTCTCCAGCGTTTGAAGCAGCTCCTCCCATGCCGCTTCCTTCGCCCGGCTGATGGCAGCCTGCAGGGTCTTCCTGCACTCCCTGTAGCTGCCATACAGCCGGGCCTCCACTTCGGGGTCCCGATGCCGCCGTCGACGGCTGCGCCCGAACAGTCGCCGTGCCGCGGAGCAGGCCACACGGAGACCGGCGATCTCCGGCGACCACCAATACACCGCCCGTTTGTCTGGGCGGCGTACGCTCCGCGGCATCGACGCGTCGCAAACCTCCGTGAGGGCACCACGGAGGCGGGCTGCGGACGCGTCGACATCGTCTTGAGGGGGTGGCATGGCCCACGCCTGGGCGATGGCCGCCTCTTCCGCTAAGTCACGGTTGAGGTGGCTCATCGCCCAACAGGGGAACTTCGCGCCTCCCCGGGGGCGGGTGCCAATTCCGGCTTGGGAGGTAGAGACCTCGAACCTGATATATCGGTGGTCCGATAAGGTCTCCACCTCCTCCAGCACCCTCCACCCCCGGACACGGCGCGCGACAGACGGGGTGGCGAAGGAAATATCAACCACAGACCCCCCGTTCCATCGCACGCACGTGTGGATGCTCCCCTGATTGAGGAGGGACAGCCCCAACTCAGCTGCCCACTCCTCAACGGCCATGCCCCGGAGATCCGAAGTTGCCGCTCCCCAGGTCCTCGATTTAGCATTCAAATCTCCCATGAGGACCACAGGGAGCGGCGACAGCCGCCTGACTGCTCCCTGCAGGGAGTCCAAAAACCGTTCGAACTCCCACAGGGGCCTGTTGGGGGAGAAGTACGCCCCCACAATGGCGTACTCTCCCCAGACGGCTGCCACGAACCCGAACCCCCTCTCTCGGGCCACCAGAGGCGGACCCGCGCCGGTCATGATCGCCACGGAGCCACTTTGATCCCCAGCCCAGCACGGCTGGGTTGGAACGTAATAGGGCTCCGCGGCGACCGCGAGCCCGATACCCCACTCCGCCACTGACTGCACAAACAAATCTTGTGCAGCGGCGGAGTGGTTCAGGTTCGCCTGGAGGAAGCTGGAATGGGCGCGGGCCATCACTGTTCCATTTCAGCTTCCCCCGGCCTGTTGGCCTCCCTTCTGTGGCCTGCACCCGGTACTGGGGAGGCCCTGCCCTTGATTGTGGGGGGCCTGCAATTACGGCCCCCCATCTGATGCCCTGAGGGCCTTCCCGCGTCGGCGCATATGGCGCAGCGCGCAGCCTCAGCTTTGCAATCCACCGCTATGTGCCCCGACGCACCACAGCGGTAGCAGTCCTCGCCCCTGTTGGACGAGGAAGGGCACGTGGGGCGGGTGTGCCCCAAGCCCATGCACTTATAACAACGCATGGGCTTTTCGTCCAACAGAAGCACACGAACCACACTCCAACCTATGAGGACCTTGCCCAACTGGGCAAGCTCCTTAGCCGGTGTCACTGGGAGGGTCACATGAATTGCCCCCTGACCCCCCCAGTTGCGTCTGATCTCCCCCGCTTTTATGAGGGCTGCGCTGCACTTGGCCTTTGCTGCCACGACCGACAGGACCTCCTCACGGGACACCGAATCGTCCAATCCGACAATTCGTATATCCGCCCTTTTGACAGGCCTGGTGACCGTGGCAACATCGGCCAAAACCGTCTGCAGCTTGCGGGTGAGTTCCTCAACCTGTTGATCACCCTGGGAGCCAGGAAGCTCCAGTATCCTGGCTCCCGTCGCCGTCCTCCTAATCTTAGGGCTCTCCACCCCCAGGTCGACTAACGGGATTGCTTCCCGCGCCTTAAGAAGAGCCGCCTTATAGTCGACTCCCTTTTGGATTGCCTCCGGTTGCAGCGTGATCACGACTGCAGCCGTGCGGGGAGTCGACGGAACCTTGGGGATCTGTGGCTTGGGTGCCGGCTTCATTTTCTCCGACGCAGCTTTTGGTGTTGGCGCAGCCCCAGCCTTATTTTTACGCCTGCCCACTGTTGCCCATTCTCTCCCAGGCGTCTTTACCGCCGGAGCCGGGAGAGCCTCCCATGATATTCCTAGTGGGGCCGTCGTAGGACCCGCCCCCGCAGGGGGAACTCTCTGGTGCCTGGCGACTCCAGAAGTACTCGACGCAGGCTGAGAGGCCGAGGAAGGCCCCTTTCGTCTGTCCGCAGCAAGAGGCGGACGGATCGGCACTTCGGGGAGCAAGCGTCCCTCAAGGTTCTCCAGGCGCGCGTTCAGCATATTGCCGAACGACGCCTGGAGAGAACGCTCTAGTCGAGAAACAGCCACTACGAGGGCCTCCTCCCACAGTTGTGCCTGGGGTCCAACCTGCTTCGGCGCAGGGGAAAGAGGAGGAGGTGGTGGTGGTGGTGGCATCTCCCTCCTCTCGTTAGCCGCCCGCTTCCATGCCAGGACGTCTGCCTTTAAGTCATCGACTTGACGACGGAGGTTCTTAACCTCTCTCTGGAGTTTGAGAGTCTCTTCAGCCTCCGTGCGGTCAGCCAGAGACTCCACAATCTCTTGAAGTATCGTCGCAGCGCCCTTTAGCTCCTTTACACAGGGGCCTTTTAAATTTTTCGACTTGCGGCATACCTCCAGTATAGTCGTAACCTTCCCTCCGGCTAAAGCCTTCAGCCTTTCAGCATCAAGGACGTCGATATTCAGTAGAGGTGGAAGAGTAACCATATCTCCTTCCGCCTCCGAGCTGGCAGCAGAGGCGGTAGCGGACGCGGCTGCAGAGGTGGCAGCAGAGGCAGCAACAGAGCTGACTGCACTCACATTACCCGCCAACGCCCTGTCGAAAGAACCGTCAGCCTCCCCCATGATGCCTCGGCCACTCCCACGCAATCGCGATCCACCCCTGTTTTTCCCTCTAGATGAGGTCCTCACTTTTGGAGCCTCACGCTCCTCCACCTCCGTATCCGAGTCAAAAACCTGGGCAGACCCGCTGTTGCGCTTCTGCCCAGGTTTTGGTGCCCTTTTTGTGCTCATGGCCTGCCGGAGACACAGTGGTTATCCAGGGGAAACCAGGAGACACAAAAAGTCTGAAAAATTCGCCAAATCGACAAAATCACAGTCAACGGTCCATAAAGCAAGCCAAGTCAATATCAGATAAGAAATCTACCGCCAAAAAAAAAAAAAAAAAAATAAATAAAATGCCAAATCGCGCGCAAAGTCAAGTCCAGAGTCCGAAAGCAGTAAAATAACCTATATTATGCTACGTCCACAACACTAACACAAAACTACCACAACACGAAAACAAAAACCGAATAGCATCTATGCAGCGATGTATTTTACAAAGCAGCGCGGTGCAGAGCGACGTAGACACCCGCTCGCAACGGCGCACCGGCGCGGACTCCAATTCACTACAACCTATTACAACTTAGATGAATGACATGAAATTATTTCAAACAAATTATCGATAATCGATTAACTATTTAAGCATGCATTTATTTCAATGTAAATTATTTAAGTATCCATTCTGAAGTATTTACCAACAAGATGTATATCCGAATCTGAGTTATGATCTCTAGTGTCATTATCGTTACGTTTCGTGTATGATTCTAAGATGGTTAAGAGGACGTCGATGCCACCATCTTCGTTGTAAATCTATAAAATCAATAAAAAAATGTATTAACTGTTACAACTCTTATTCTTAAAATAATACAAGTACATTTGTACACATTGTTAACTACAAACGAAAATGTTACACATTAATTTAATACAATAAAATATGTTTTCATTCGTCATCAACTTACGTGATTATTGTAACTTTAAATTCATTAATTCTACAAGTTACAAGATTAAGGAAAAAACAATTATTTTTAATATCCACTAAACTGTAAATAAATAAAAAAAATCGGTTGATAAACAGCGGAGGAAGATTTATTTAATTCTTTTGTATCTATTTATTTATATATATATAAGATTGTAAAACGTGATTATGTAAGTATTAAAAACCATATTTACAACAATCTTTAAAATCGTTTTAAAAGGTTAGTGAAATTAACAAAGAGCGATAAAGTTAGATACGTGTATTCTGGCGCGTTCGTCCGCGGCGGCCATGTTGCCGAGTGTGTAGGCGAGTCGCACGGCGAGAGGCGCGCGCGGCGCACACGCGGCCAGAGCGCGCAGTACCGCACGACCGCTGCTCGCCGACGCGCACAACCACGCGCAACAAGTCTCCTCCGCGGACAACACGCTGCTCGACAACATTGCATCTTAACAGGTTTCGTGCCAAGCCATTTTTGCCTGACAACCCGCTCACGACATTTAATATTTTGATTAAAAATATTATGTATTATCGTATAGTATTAATTATTATACTCAGTATAGAAATGTAAATTACAGAATTACATTTCTTTAAAAAATATATATTTTTATCGTATTAAATAACTTTAACTGCGTGTACCACCGGTGAAACACGTGGCTTGAAGATCAAGATTAACGTGTATCAACGGATACCCGTGGCACGGAACGAGATAACATTTTCGCGTTTTGTACACATTATGATGCAGTGTGTCAGAACATCTCTATTGTCAATTATCACAAGAGGGTAAATTTCAGAATTTGTCCTCGTTAACGAAGATACCGCAATCCATCAGCCAGCTCGAACCTCATCCTGTGTAACCAGGCCAAAACGTCGAGTACTCAAAGTGCTTAACACGTTCTAGATCCGTCAAATCACGTTTAATCACTTTTTTGTAATAGAATGATTTCTAGAATGACTTATAACACTGTATACGTTTTATGCGTCACTGTATTGTACTTTTCTGTCCATCCATTTTAATGTGATTGGTAAACAAACATACTCCCGCATTGCAAATCGCTACATTATACCCACCCGCTACGTTGGTCATATTTCTTTAGCAACGAATATATCATTACACTTCTTGAACCATGAAGCGTATTAAAATAAATTCTAACAAAAATCGTTAACTTAAACCCATACCACCAAAGTTTACATTCTATAATAGTTGTGGAATTAGTATAAAAATGCATACCTGAGACACCTGGCGACATTGGTCAGCACGTCTTGATCAGTGTGCAGAGTAAGCGCCGCGAGCAGCTCGCCGAGCGCGCCGCTTGTCACGAACACGTGTGCTTCGCGCTCTCCGCTCGCGCCCCCCGCCAGGTTCCGTAGCGCACCGGTCAGCTGGTATAACGCGTGTGTCGATTCCTCCGAGACAGATCGAGGGTTTTCCGCTTTCTGTATTCAATAGAATTGATTAAATATTCTTTATGACGTGATAACGTCTTATAGATCAATGAACGCTGGCTGTATGCACCAAAAAACATGGCTCATTGTCACGTTCCGCCTAAGCCGAGTATGCAAACAAGAGCGGGGAATAAGCGATAGAGAAGCGCGATTGGCCTAAACGTTCGGCTTGTGGCGCATTTATCTTTCTTCCACTCCATCGGTAATCCAGTGATAATAATTTAATTTTATTCATAAAAGTATGCAATTTTTCATCAATGTTTTCTAATGACGTTATCACGTAAAATTATATTACCGTTCGTAAACCGACTTTACAGGCAACCAATTTTTAATATTGTAGCACGATATAGTGACGTCAGCGTCGAGAGATCTACAACCCATTGGAAGTTGTCATTACCATTACGATCGATGAGTCTTTAGATAGACGGATGGATATACACTAGCTGATTTGGAAAAGTGGCAAACTACAATTCAGCTACTTTGATGATTTTATCAACAAATGCGTCATGCAGTGCAATAGTTGGGGTATAGATACCCTATTATTTTCTACTTGATCATTGGACATATATCAGCTGATGCCAAAACGTAACACACGTAATCGTGCAATAATGGTTCGTGGTATAGTTTGTATATGGTGGTTGTGATACCATCGGATACAATTTCCATGTCCAAACAACTACCAAAAACGAGAAAATTACGATAATTGCTTATAAAGTAATTGGGTATGGGACTTTCTTGATCTAAGAAATTACATTAATTTGAATTTCAAATCGTTTAGATGAATTAAGCTTACCGCAACATTTAGTATCTTGAGATGCAACACGGCGAGGTGTAGAGCACCAGCGCGGTGTGCGAGCGCACACAACCGCGGCTCCAGTGCGAGGAACCGGAGTGCACCCGCACCGTACACACAGCACTCTCCCTCAGTAACCGGGTCCGCTCGACCACAACCCTCCACGAGCAGCTCTAAAGATCGTAACGTACCAAAACCTGATGAGAGACTACTCAGGGACCAGTGATCAACTTTTTACATTATCTATATCTACATTATCGTTTGGCTACAAGCGTTCTTGATCGAAGATTTAATGTTTCACCCATACTTGCAAGTATCATTACGAAGTTGTCTATGGTCGCAATAGATTTAGGTATGGGAAGACATTATCGTCATACGTTACGTACTATCCGGGTTGCGTGACGATAGACACAGCACAATAACTGAGCCTGTGGCTTTTATCCACGACAAAATGACTCGGAAACGCTAATTTCGAGTAGTTATGGAAATGACAAATATGTGCGAAAGTTATTCAGAGTCTTTATCGGAATTAATTTTGAGGTTAGCTTTTCGCATGACAAGTAGCCGAAGCTTCGTCACGCAGCATAGCATAGACCAGCATAAGAATATGAACTATTATAAGACGATAAGCCTAGAAGATTACTCCGGACCTCTTTATCACTGCTTCCATATTTATATACAGTTCCTATATATATATTTTTTTACGTTATTATTTATTACATTATCTACGTGTGGTAGGTGAGAAATTTAAACTTATAGTTCATTTTGTTGGTTACGCAATAACCTGGAATTACTCTTCCACGAGTTAATATTTCTTCTATAGGTCTGATCGTGGAAGAATTTATTTTAATTTACCACGTTTATTAAATTAACTAAACGGTATAAAATAATTCCCCCTTACCACGTAAACATTTACAAATAATTTATAAATAATTCAAAATTCATACAGATTGTCCTGAAAATTCGTTATCGTGAACTCTTAATATCTGTGAAATTGAAAATGATGAATGTTGTGCAATATATAATTGATGCATTGATAGTTATACATCATCTATAAACATCCACTCGGATAGACATTTCAGAAAGCGAGTTATTAAAAACGTGGAAAATGATAGTCATTTAAAACAATGCAATATCACTTACCTAAGAGGTTAGTGTTTCGGAAAAAACTGTCATTCTTGTCATCTCTTGCGATTTTGAAGACCAATTTGCAAGCTGAAGCCAAATGTGTTCCAGTTACTCGCATCTGTAAATGGAAATTTTATCCCTGTAAATATTAAAAACGTTTATGGTCATTTATATAAGTTCCACTGCATGCGTAGTGTAACAGCAATTGGATATATATTCATATTTGAAGTCGGACAGAAAAAAAAGTATGAGGAAGGTTAAAATGCTTGACGCTATATTTGTTCATCCATACGAAGTGGATCAAAATGTTAGAGGACTATAATTTTATAGTTACTTATATAGGATCGTTTGTATCTATAGTCTAGTGGTTGTAACTTTTTCAAATCAAATCAAAAATACTTTATTCAATTTAGGCCCTAAGAAGGCGCTTATGAACGTCAAAACTACCACCGGTTCGGAATACATCCCAGTCATCGAGAAGAACCGGCAAGAAACTCGATCGGGTTTGTCTTTTTAACATATACTTATATAATTAAAATTCATTATACATTCACATATTGATCCACTCTATAATAACCCTCTGACACCAAAACCCGCTTAACATGGCACTTAAACGTATAGTCTGGCAAATCAGTAATATGCTTTGGGACTTTGTTATAAAACCTAACACTATTACCTAAAAAACTGTTACTGGTTTTACTGAGTCTAAAACATGGAACGACCAGTTTGTCACAGTTTCTAGTTTTTAAATCATGCCTGTGTTTTGTATACATATATTCGTATATGGAGCCAGATAAAAAAGAAGGAGTATACGGAAGGTTCAAATGCTCAAAATACCCTATATTTTTAGTTCATCTATATATTATTATTCATCTATGTATGGAAAGTAACAATGTGCTGAGAATATAACAATAAAAAAACAAGAACAGTTACCGTCAGCATGGCTCTCGCAATGGCGACCAGCACACGTTCGTCATCACTATCAATATGCATGTAGAGAGATCGCAAAACAAGTTCTCGCAAACTATTCGCTGGAATATTCTTTTCCAGTATTGTTTGGAGCAGTTCCATGAGAAAGAGTGTACGATGGACGTCGAGGCTACGGTGTGATAGCGCCTCGGCGAGTTCGAGAGCGGTCATACTATACAGATAATTGATTTAGTGACCAAAATTATAGTGATTTGAATTACAATTATCCTAGCACTTAAAAATACTAAAGATTTGTTAATTGCTAAAATTAAAGCAATTAAATTAATTGGATCTCGAATTTTCCTTTGTGAATAAAACAGATTATAACAATTCCTGGGGTTAGTATTCTATGTAATAAAACACTATTAGATGATAAAAACAGAAGGATTATTTGTTTTCTTATTACCCTCACTGAAATATCTCGAGGTATAGTAAAACAAGACGTCTGTGAAAACCAGAGCTCTTAATATTCGTATTTAGAGGCCGTGCACTAGACCTTTCTATTTTCAATATGACTAATACAAAAAAAAAAGATTTTTTTTAGAATGTTCTAGCTTACACAGCTATAAATGGAGGAATTTCAACGTTCTATAAAAATTCTATTCGTTCTATTCTTTTGTATAAACCGACTACTTCACAAGCTTCTTCTTTTTTTTTTGGCTCCGTCACGGTTTGTGCACTAGCCAGCGTCAAGTAACAAGATTTTGCCAAGTAAGTAAGTGTCTTGCGATAATTATAATGTTCTAACAAGATGGTGGTTTCCTTGTTAGAACTTTCCATGGAGTTTTGGTGGCATCTCAGAATGCATGCTCCGTGGTATTATTTCCCATCCACTTCACTTGTGCATAATAACCGAACTATATTACGTAAAACACCACCAATATTACAAAATATAGAGTCTAATAACACAAGATTATGAATAAAATATAAAAGCGCCACTACTTGACAGACTAAGATCCCGCCAAAAACTCCAAACTACTTCAAAAGCTATTCATTCTGCAAGTTAGATGTATGTCATAATTAAAAAAATTGTATAACCTTACTTGGATGTTTTACGACTTGCGATTTGCTGTCAACAAAATGTTAAATTTCTTTGGGTTACTTGTTTGGATAATATATAGAAGTCCCGAGTGCGCGACTTCTAATCATTAATATTAAAAGCTACAATTTTTACAGGAGCCTTTTGTTAGTATCCCGAAGATGTACGACTTTCTTTTAAACAACCTATTAGACTATATTTGAATTAGTTTTAATAAAACACTGTAATATATTGTGTGTATTTATATCTTCTTAGTTTTCATTACCTCTCATATTGCTCATATGACGCTGTAGGCATTTGGACTGCTAAATGTTTTACAGCAATATTTCCTAGAACATTATCAGTTCCAGTATCACAAGATGAAGATTTCACGTGGGCAAATTGTTTCCTTCTCGCACCTGTATCGGGGCTGAGAGCTGCAATAATAATTATCGCATTAATACCTAAGGAGAGAGGTCACTTGCATAAAGGATAATAAGAATATAAAAATGACCTAGCCATTTTTAATACTTCATAGGTTTTAGCGTTTGGTCACAATCCTATCTAATGTTGAATGACGATATGAGTTAAAATTGTAAACACGCTAAACCTAAAGGGGTACTAGCTTTCAAGAGCAGTTACCCGAACACACATATAGGTGCTTGGTGACATATTTTCAACTTAAGAGTGGTAGCTAGTCAGGCAGGCTTAGAAAAATCCCTTGTCACCATGCTTTCCCTTCATCGAAAACTGGGACCCAGTCGCAAGAAGCTATCGTCGTTCTCTCCAATGAGCCTTTATGCTTGAGTAAATAAAAATGACATTGATTTTTAAGTCTTCTATTATAAACATTTATGAAATATTATTTTCTGAACGTAAGTGTAAAGTAAAGTTTTGTTAAATCTATAAAACCTTTTAAATTTCTTACATTTTGTAAAATGATTTTCTGTAACAGATGACTTGCTATCACCCTCTGCTCCACCGGCCAATGGTCGAGTTACAGAAATCGATTGAGACAAATCCACTTCCATTTTATTTTCTAAAAACAATTAATCTATTTGGACATTTTATTACCAAGCGTAATTAAAAAAAAAAAAACTGCATTTGGTGATTAGATTTTACTCTGGTACAGCTTATCTAAATACATATTCCTCTTAACCATTCATAATTTTTATAACACATCTCTGTCCTCATTGAACAATATTATATAACTTCTACCGTTGGTAAATATGTAGCACAACTTAAAGATTTGCTGATAATATTAATTCTTCTCTTTCTTGGTCGTATTCTACGCAGAAAAGAGTGGACATAACATATTTTCCTCTTTCAATATCCTCTATACTATCACTTTCTTTCTTACACCTTTAACATACATATCAAACCTCATACAAGTCATTCATAAATTCTTCGCTTTTCTTCTTTTTTTATATTATAGGGGGCAAACGAACAGGTGGGTCACCTGATGGTAAGTGATCACCACCGACCATAGACACTAGCAACACCAGGGGAGTCGCAAGTGCGGTGCCGGCCTTTTAAATAAGTGGGCCTCCGGCGCTCTCTCTGGCCGAACGAAACGCAACAGTGCGGGCGCACTGTTACTTCACGTCGGCCTTCTGTGTGTCGGGTGGTAGTACCCCGCGCGCCGGGCGAGCCAACACATTCATGCTGAAACCGGTAATAGCTTCAGCGTAGCTCTACCACCTACAAAACTTCTACTCCTATATCTATCCATTTTCATATATAACACCCCATAAGCTATATCACTCTAACTTATCTTCAACTTTTCTTCCACTGGTGTTATTTTCTGATTTTTTTAATGTAACAATTCTTAATCCCTTCCATTAATTCTTTCATAATATTACATATTATTGAAATTGCTATCAACGCACCTTCAGTAGAACTTTGACTTGTGGCTCTTCTATGTAAAGGCTTACTGTGACCACTGAGGTGTGGAAGTTTCGTGAAAGCACTCCACCCATCACCTGATCGTTCTTGTACTGATCTTGCTTGATTCCGTAACTGCATGTAAAACTCTTTATCAGTAGCAGTATGTTTATAACATTATTTACATGATTAAGTAGTTATTGTACTGGTCATTATTTACGTCACTCTT
Source organism: Antheraea assamensis (assembly GCA_035772565.1). NCBI lineage: Eukaryota > Metazoa > Arthropoda > Insecta > Lepidoptera > Saturniidae > Antheraea > Antheraea assamensis. Next base: position 464,676 of record JAQQSE010000050.1, on the reverse strand, counting down.
ATTGCCCATCTTCGACACTGGCAAATGCTTATGCGATATCAAAGAGAGGGAAAAAAATCCGTCTAGTAACCGAGTTAATATTAAGATTTTCGGTTAATGCAGTTTTGTAAATGTTGAAGATCACAACTTCCGTGTTATACTCCTTTGCCAGAGCAAATATTTATTATGTAAGTGTAAATACCTTATACCCGCGACTTCGTTTGTCCTACGCATGCACTTGTCCAGCGCATACGCATCACACCGCTTGCCCCACTAATTCACGGCAAGAAAATACACATCGCTGATAAAATACAGCCCATGTTACCAAACCGATAATTTTTAAAAATTGTTTTCTTTTTTGATGTTATCCATTACAAACAAAAGATCAAATGTTTTCTCTTTATTAGATTTAAATCCTCACCGTGGGTTTTTTTCGTGAATTATTGCGTGTTTCGGCTAAAAGCAACACATTCAACGCTTCCTCGTCCAATGCGTCTATCCGTCCGCCCATCGTCGCCGCAAGCGCATCTTCACTGCTCTCCAGCAACGTTAATTTTTTTAAACTGTACAGTTTAAGAATATAAAATATATATGATTACAGGTACAAGTTACGTTGAAATAAAATAAATTAAAGAATATACACAAATATACTATTACAATAATATAGAATATATATACAAAATTATCTTTTAAGGGGACGACTATAGAAAAATAAGTACCTTAGATATAGTTATCAGTTCTCACGAAAACTTGACAGACAATTACCAAACAACTTCGTGGTGTCGCTTTTAAGTGTCGGTGTGCGCGCGCATCGTAAAAACTCACTTTCATCATTTTTCACAAACTCGCTAAAAGAAGTATAACTTCAACAAGAAACACTTGGGACTGTGATAGATGCATGAAAAATTTAATTAAGTTAATAGTAGAACTGCTAATAAAGAGAAACAAAAGAAACTCGACGTATTATTCAATCAACTAATCCTCAACTATTTTTAATTCACACACGTCAATATAAGGTATATAGTTTATGTAGGTTTGTAGGTGGTAGAGCTACGCTGAAGCTATTACTGGTTGCAGCATGAATGGGTTGGCTCGCCCGAAGCGCGGGGTAGTACCACCCGACACACAGAAACCCGACGTGAAGTAACAGTGCGCCCGCACTGTTGCGTTTCGTTCGGTCAGTGAGAGCGCCGGAGGCCCACATATTTAAAAGGCCGGCAACGCACTTGCGACTCCACTGGTGTTGCTAGTGTCTATGAACGGCGGTGATCACTTACCATCAGGTGACCCACTTGTTCGTTTGCCCCCTATAATATAAAAAAAAATGTGACTCATATAATTAATTACGAGGAATCGAACTACACATCTTAAAAATTAAGGATCAATTTATATATTATTAATTTTATCTATACAATTAGTACACCATTTTTATAATTGTATTTTGGCAATACTTCAGTGTCAAGCTAATTTTTTTTTATTATTCATTTTTTTTATATTTGCACTACCAATAATAACTTGTTTCCTCCGTAATACCTGGCTGAAAATGCCTGATGACATTAAGCTTGCCATCGTATAAACGAAATAGTGTATAATATAATATTCATTCATTTATTCATACACTAATCCATTCATACGTACATTCGAAAAAATGACCACATTTCTGCGCAACAAGGCTGAAAGTACAAAAGCTTTACATCACTCCTGTAATTGATTGGTATAAAACTTACTCGAAGGCGCTCGGAGGCCTTGGATCTTTTTTCCGACGCTCGGTAAAGAGGGTGCGTTGCGGCTCGCGAGGTGTGAATGGGCGGCGCGTGCGCAGCGGTCGGAGAACACTACCGACGCTGCTGCCACTGTTCGTTGCACCCATCATTTCTGTAAAAAATACTTTTTTGTACGTTTTAAAAATAAACACAGCGGACATCGTAAATATACCCAGAATGTCTTTTTGAACTGGTAATTTTAGTACCTGATGGTAAATCGAGGAAAATTCGAGAAAATTCGTGAACTTTCGACAGTCTTCACTAGCTGATATCGAAGTGCGACACTAAAAGAAAGTCACTGTGTATGGGTTATCACCATATGTATGATAATTCTGACCCAGTTGGATATAGATTCATACAAGTACTACATTGGTTAAAGGATATAAAACAAATGATCCCGAAACGCGAAGACGGATAGCACGCATGACGGTGGCACCTGTCATGTCTGGTAAGTTTTGGGTGGTACCCCAAAAATATTTACACAAAATGAATTAAATAAAAATATTTTAAAATGTATGTTTGAATGTATATTAATTACTAAAATACTAGTCGACCGCCCCGCATTTACCCGTGTGTAGTGACGAATGAAATGACACCACCATGTTATGAAATAAAACGGCAACTGAGTATATCAACGTCAGTTTGTCAATTCTGTCAATATTTTCGAAGATTACTAGTTTATAACTCACTTATACACTTTTTATATGTAGAATTTTTAATTGAAAATTTTCACTATTTTTCCGTACTATTCGTCAAATATTTTATTTCATACACAACTTCATACAAACTGAATTACAAACACAATAAAAACATATCCAAAAATAATACGGGGACTAATTTTTGTTTAAATATAGATTCACCCAACGAAAAATGTTGCCAAACATCCATTGGTCTGTTCCGGTAATGGCATGCAAAAGTCGAATCTCCTTCTAAGACCTTACCTGTTTCCAATTAAATCATTATTTTTCAGGTATATATGTTATCACGCGAACTAATTTTAAAAGTCTGCCATATATAATTAACATGGAGAAGCTTAATTAATCAAATTCCCGATAGGCATGTACTTGTACAATCAAATGCGGTATCACATACCTCACCTAGCGATCGCATGTTAATTGGATGTTACCATGGCAACCGTGTCAACAACAGTATTGTGACCGCGCAACCCTTTCGGTTGAATTATTTCTAAGAAGAGCCATGTTAATTAAGGTGCAATAGCATAATGATCATATTTGATGATCATAGTTTTTCTATGAAAAGTCTAGGTCTAGGTCTACTAGGGACTCTTAATTACATAGATATCGAAATACCGTCATCTTTCTGTTAATAAGGTAGAATTTGTCCAAGATTCGACAGCGGTAACATCACCGCCATTTTTATTTCTAATACAAAGCAGCATTGTTGTACACCTGAACCGAGGAGAGAGAGGAGATATATTACTAGTCTATTATTAACTGTCCTTCATATAACTGAAGGTTTTATTTGACTTTGTTATTTCATTGCAGGGGATTTTATTCCGGTTCCGAGAGAAGCCTGTCGCTGTTACCGCAGATATAGAGGAAATGTTCCTGCGAATATAAGTACGTGAGGCCAACTAACCAGTACAATAATTTCTGTGGCGGGGTAACGACCGATTTAAACGACCATTTATATTATTTTCTCCGTTACTTCACCTGTGCTAGTCCGGGGCGGGTAGCTAGTGACTACATAAAGTAGAAATAGAAAATAGAGTACAACTATAAAATATCGATGATATGTGATCTGAAATGTACGTACATATTATAAAGTATACTACAGAAATGCAGAACTTTTTTATTAACGCAATCCTTATCCTTTCCCTAGAGTCCCTCGCTGGCAACAATCCAATAAAGATTTAATTTTCGCGTGACTCGGACACATTTACTCACCTAACACAATTGAAAAATAAAATAGCGAATGTGATGCCGAGTTATGGACACGAAAATTACTTTTTACGACTGCGACGACGACAATCTACTATGAAAAAGAGCAAATAAATTAAACCATTTATTTTAACAACCTAATTATGTGTGGCCGGTAATGGCGTATTTTTAAATTCGGTACTCTGGGTATAAGGTTTGCCGTCCTATGGTTGACAAAACCAAGAACAAAAGTGTTATAAACGTTTTTACATGGTGATAAGGCTTTTTCTAAGTCCGCCTGGCTAGCTACCCTCCCAAATGGTCCGACGAGAGGGCCAATACCCCGCCCGGGACCCCGTAGCAGCCGGGCGCTCTACGTCTGCTGCGGAGGCTCTCGATCGCCCTCTCTATCTCCCCCGATTACGGAGGAGCGCCGAGCACCTCCACAGTAACCACCAAGCCCCTGTTATGTGTTCAGGCAGATGCACTTGACAGCCACTCCTCCTCTAGCTTTAGCGTGTCTTAGACCACATCGTCATTTTACATCAAATGAGATTATGGTCAGAACGTTATAATCTATAAAGTATTAAAAAAATAAAACAATAAGACAAATCATCCTACAGTTTCTTCAAGTAAACTTTGGTAACAATTCATCCATGTCCCCCATTGTTCTAGGTCTTTTAGGACAAAGACTCCACTCTATGCCCACCTAATAGGCCTGTAAGTATCTCACAACAGTCTTACTTGATGTTAAATGGCGATGTTGCTTAAAATTGTAAACACGCTAAACCTGAAGTAGGACCGACTTTGAAATGCAGCTGCCGGAACACACCTATACGTGGTTCACGATAGATTTTCAACTCGAGGGTGGTGGTAACTCAAGTTAGCTAGCCAAGGTTAGAAAACTCCTACTATGCGATAGTTTCATCACGATCTTTGCCTATAGCGATAGCTTCGGTTTATTCCTAAGAATTCCAATTATTTGAAATTTTATAAAGTTAAATAAAATTATGTACTGTTTTTTATAATTTGTACTCTAGGTACGTTTATACATATTAGGCTATTTTGTAGAAATGAATCTAAATATTGTATATAATTAGATCCTAAAATAACGAATCTCATCTGAAAAAATATTTATTGCGATTTGAGTGTAAACATATAATATTTTAGAACAAGTATTATAACATTCAGTAATGTAGGTTTCAGTGAGATAGATAACGTAGTTACAAGAATTAATTCTAATATGTATCAGGTCAATCAACACTTTTCTCAGCCTAATGGCCAACAATTGTATGACATTTTCTCAAAATCTTAGGTCTTTTTTCGAGAAATACATGTAAATTGAATAATGAATATAGTAATAATGTAGTCTGTAAATTAACATAAAACAAAAAAAAAATCTGTCTAATTTCCTTGAAATCTTGAACTTATCGCGTTAGTACAATATTATTTCACGAAACATTGTATTTTCAGGAAAAATGACCTCACTTTTGAGGTAACTTCAAGCATATATTTAGGATTAGACTGAATAAAAAAATTTGATCGACTTTCCCATAGAAATGGTCAAGGCAGAATTTTTCTAAAGTTTGACATTTCAACATCAATCATTTTACTTCATTAAGCAAAAATATTTGATATTTAACTGACCTCCATAAATAGCAGCCCGTGCTTCGCTGATGATTTCCGCTGATGTCTTTCTACGGGAAGGCGCATAGAACGGTGTCCCGAGACTTGGTTTCCCGCCTCTCTCACTCATTGTCTATGCTGGGATAACCTATAAAAACTTTAAAATGTTTCTTTATGGTGTAGGCCGATATTATTTGAAAATGGTTACGTACTCATTATTTACTCAGTATTTCGTAAATCAATGTGATGGTTAAACATCGGTTTTAAAACATAACTTAAAATGTGCAGTAATCGTACAGATTTATGGTTCAAATATAACTTTTTTATTTTTATTTTACACTTTATAGGTTAGCGTTTGACCACAATTTCATCTGATGTTAAATGATAATGCGGTCTACCTTAACATATACAGGCGGAGCATTGTAGTTGCTTTATTTGCTATTTCGTAGAGGGCATTTCTGCCATCGCTTTGCTTTTGCGACATAGAGCTTTAAAAAAGTATTCGACAGGATAAATGATTACGATAAATACGACGCTCACTCTTGATCATATAAATGTAGTTTTACATACGTTTTTTTTATGAAGATCAAGTAATGTGAGCTCGACGAGTGATTAAATATAATCTTTATAACCTTAAAGATGATATTTACACTTTACTAAATAAAATCAAAATCAATAATACTTTATTCAATTTAGGCTCGAAGTCAAACTACCAAGCAAGAAAGTTAGCAAAATATCATAAGAGATTAATTAAGCTATGGAAGTAAGCGAAGTAGACTAATATTATGACATTGATACTCATGATAATAGAAAAATATTATCATCATATTGATGAATACATTACTATAATTCATGAAATTTTTTATCCTGTAATTAACAAATGAAAATGAAATTATTTGTTTCAGTGGGTTTCTATCATCTCAGTCTTCATTATTTTTATTATCTATATGGTGTCTTATTATTCTTTTCATAATCTATATATCTATCTATACTAGATTCTATTATAAAGAAGTAAACTTTGTAAAAACTTTTTCATTTTCATTTTCATTTTCATTTTCATTTTCATGTTTGGAAATACTGATTCGATATATGCTAATAGTTTAAGATATAGATTGTAATATAATTAGCGTTTACAAAGTCGTAGTCGATTACTAGTGTTAAATATAAAGATATTAAGCATAACAATGGAATAATTTCACCTACTGTATTTTACTAATAACCTTAAAAAAAACACAATCTAATAATGTTAAAAACGAATTATTAGATTAACGTTATTAAATACCCGTCCGTTATGTTTACTTTCGCTATATAGTTGTTGAGTACTTCAATATTATTGTCGGGAAAAACGCGTAGTGGACTACGCGGTTGGCTTACTTACTACACAGGCGTCGTACTACGCGCGCTACACGGTACTAATCTTTTCCGGTTTTTATATTTAGTAGCCAGCTGTGGTCGTCACTGCAGTTAAATTATAGCCACTGCGCGGCAGAAATTAAAACAACATTGTCTAAAACACATTTTGCGGCATGGTTAAAACACCTCTGGATAAAGTTTATTGCAATAAGTTAGTTAGTTAATTTTGTAATACTGTGATATTCTTAAAAATTATTGAATTTTATTTAATCATTTTTTCTTGATATAAACTTAAACAATATTAACCATTCACAAAATAAACATTTACACAGATAAAGAAATTGTTAAATTAATTGATGGTGTATTTATTGCTTGCATAATAAAGTAAAGTATAAAAATATGAGTGAAAGAATAATAATAAAAACACTTACATTAAATTATTAAAAACGGTGATAAACCGAAAGATGCCTATTCAGTAGTTTTATGCTATAGTATTTAGTGTTGTCCAACACAATATAACTGTTCTTATGGTATAAGTAACATAGGTACTCACATAGGACATAATAAATCTGACACGTAATCACAAACACTATTTGAATTTCGTCGGCAATCGATTCGCGCCTTTGTTGTGTTTTTTACAAGTCGCCTAGGATACCAAACCAAAATACAACGTGTGCGATATCTATACATTGGATTCAACATTGGAGTAATTATGGCGGACCTATTATTACTTAACTTATCATATTATTGTCAGTGCGTAACTTGATAATATTGCTTATAATTTTTGGCAAACTTTTAACACCTGACAATAAGTATGGTAATGTTTATGGTAAAGTTTTAATTAAGGTCGTTGAACCCATCCTGACTTGAAAATACCACTATAAAATTAATTACATAACTGGAGATTATACATGCCATATAATCCCCATATGTAACATACCGTAGTTCCTGTGGTAATTTTTTTACCATAGCTGAACAAATGTAATCACGTGATCCATTGTGTGGTAATGAACCGGTGACCTCTGAGTTCAATAGATTGCTACCACTAATAAATCACGAAGCCTGACAAATAATAATAAAGGGAGAATATATTTAGGTACTTCGTACCATTATTGTGGTAATGTAGAATATATTTCTACATTATCAATGCATAACATAAAAACGTCAATATGTTTTGAGATATCATGATTAAAGTTAGTACACCTAAATGTTTTTTTTCTGAAGGGTTTAAGCTGTCCATTTTACTAAATTGGCCACTAGGTGGCGGTAACCTATATACTACTGATACTAAGCTTTACATTATAATTATAGTGTTTAGAAGAAAGGAGAATCATCTCATGTGGGAAAAATGTTGAAAAAATGTCAAGCTAGCTAACAATAGTCTATTATTGAATTAGATCCAATCAGTGACGACACGTCGAATTGAAAGGAGATTAAACGCCTTTGCTTATTTTTGGAATTGCACTGTATTGGATCGGATTATCCGTGTATTTCTACTTCTTACCCTTATCCCACCTAAGTAGGGTCGGCACAACATGTTTGTCATGTTGTGATGTATGATTTGGCTTAATTTTTACGATCGGCCGCGCGCGGTTCACATCAAGCCTCCTTGGGATTATTTTGTAGTACTACTATAAGTGGGCAAATTATATAACTGTTGATTTCTCTTCATTAACTACAACGATGCAGGCTGAAGAGATGGTTATGTTTGTTGATTCCACCAGGCATAAAGTTTTGCCCAGGAGTGATACACAATACACACACAGACTGATATTATGTAACATTTCTATATAGAGTTATCTAGGTATTTATAGTGTATGTGATTTAAATGGGTTAAACCACCAAAGATATCATTTTTGCCTGGAGCAAATAATATTAAAATGTAAACATAACTTTCAAGAGAAACTCAGACATTATAACTCTCTTGATGGTTGGAATATCTCTCTTGGTTTAATCTGTGGTGGCAACCTATTAATATGATTGCAGATTAGCCGTGTACCAAAAGTTAAATGTGCAAAGTAGTCTGTGCGTACTCTCATATCTATGATCTATTTCTCTGAAGTTGGTCACTTAATTTACATATAAAATCTAAAGCTATCGCTACATTACATTTACTAATGACCTCGTGTTGGCATAATCCGCCTCTGCTCAAATTCCGGTTGTCGCTTAGGACCTACAGTGCCTACCATCATTTGGTGCACCGCTCCAAATGCACCCTACTTAGACATGACCCTCAAAAATGTAATATAAAAATCTCAAGGACCATTAGACAGATTTGAAATTTGATTTATATGTCAGTGAACCTGTTAAATACATCTTATAAATCTAAGAAACAAACAAAAAATATAACACGAGTGAAATTACGGAATACTTAGAATATTAGGTATATTAGTTCGCGCCAAATTTTTCGATTTGAACACAAGTTTAGGTATAAATATATATTATATTATATGAATAACAACATGGAGACAATTTAAGCAAAAATAAATGCCCATTATGGATTCCTATAATATATGTTAACATAATTTTATATTAAACTCTTGACTATATTACATGCAAGCCCGAACTAACGGCTATATTCAAAGCGGCCAAAAAGATTAAAGTGGACTTGTAAATGCCTTACCTTCATTGTTTCACTTTTGAAGTGTATGATATTGTTACAATGTACCCAGTTTTTAACACAGATATATTATATCCATTAGAAATATAACCGAAATTAAATGTGAAATATATATTCAAACTATGAAAGCAATGTCTATTAATTACTTGTGTTATTAGACGCTATTATATCTCATAATAAGGAACTACATAGTATGTAATGTTACTTTTTTGCTATATTTGTCATACTACTTTTATTATATAACAAAGAGTTTATTATTGTAAAGTTTATACAGGATAGACTTGTTGTGCCATGTAGTGACGAAGATTCGAAAAAAGTTATATAAGCGGGACAAGAAGTATAATTTTTCTTTGTCAAACTTTAAGTGAATTTTTATCAAAAATAAAATATCATGTCAATTGTATTTCGAAAATGGAATATCAAATATAACAATAGAAAATTAAATTATTTTGCGCATCATTAAAAAAACTGGCAATGACGAAGATATGATAAAGTATTAATTAGTGCTAGTGTAGCTTTTATTTTTTCGAACTGACTGCACTGTTGACCTAGCAAGGCCGCTACAGTTTCACCGGACTAAACTAGTGTAGCTATGTACCCATGTACCTATACATATTTAGCTACTAATATACTATAGCTTATATCTTTAAGTTGAAAATCTGTCGCTTTTATTTCGAAGATGGTTTTAAATTTGGACGACAAAATATATTAAAACCATTTCGTAATCTAGATACCTCTTTGCAGACACAATCATCTAATATCATGGGATAATTGGGTTATCTTATATCATATTTTTTTCGTATAAGGTTAATTTCGTATTTTTTTATTCATCTAAATGTTATTAACGAACTTATGTAATGGAAATGAGGATAAATTGAAATTGGCAATACAGTATACATAGTTACGTTTCATTGTACTTAAAATCTATCGAAACTAGATTTCTCACGTTGTGAAATGATGCGGTATTTACCATTAATTTAATATTTCACGAAATACCTGATTTGAGTTGTTGATGTCTTATTTGATTATTTTAGGGTACTATTCAGGGACAGGTAAAATCACAGAATAAAGAAAGCAGGGTAAAATTGTGCCCTTCATAAGTATACTTTCTTTTTTTCTTATCCTTTTTTCGTATCTTTCTTGTTCATTATTGGCAACTCAGTCCTCTTCAAAAACTATTACTGCCATATTCAGATATAAAATAAGTCTCTTCAGCTTTATACGATTTTCTACTTGTGAAAATATGTTCCAGGCTTTTAATAACGATTAATTGCCAATATTGGAGTAAGTGGCTTGTGATAATTTCAATATTTTAACAAGATGGTAGTTCCCTTGTTAGACTAACTTTTCATGGAGTGTTTGTGGCATCTCAAAATTCATTTTTTGTTATATTATTTCCTATCTACTTCACTTGTGGACAATAGCCGAAATATATTACGTAAAACACCACCAAAGTGTAAAGTCAAATAACACAAAATTATGAATATAAATCGATTACTTGACAGACTAAGATCCTGCCAAAACACCTTATCCATTCTTCTTCATTAGCCATGAATAGTGAAAAGTATTGTCACTATACCTACTTGTAGCAAAATAGCAAATGCTGAAGATAGTGAAAAACACGCGAACATTTACATCGTAGACAGAGAAAGAAACTTTCTCTCTCTATGATTTACATACTGTCATTGTCAAATGTGACAATTATAATTGATTTGAAAGCGGTTTTTTGACAGTTCACATTCAACAACCAAAGGTACCTACAAAAGTGTTGTTTACCAAACAAAATACACAAATGTACAGATAATTATTTATTCGTACATATGGGTTCTGAAATACCTATAACCTTTTTTGAATTATGTAGATTATGCCTAGATAAGGCTGGTGAAGTTAACATATTTAATACAGAAGACTTAGTAGAAGATATATTTATTTGCACATCAGTGAAAGTAATTTAAAATTAATTTGTTTTTATTAATTTCTTATAATGTAATAAGTTACATTTATGTTCTGCTACTTAGAATTATAGCTTGATGTTGCAAGGCTTAGAAACTTTCTCCAGAAAAAAAAACAAAACTGGTAGTTTCTAGTATTAGAATATTTAGACATAAAAATATATTAAAAATAAAATAAATTTTGTTGTATAACATTAGCATAACATTAAAGAAATTACAAACTATTTGTAATGTATTCGCATGTTTCGTGATAAACTTAATTATACTTTGTATACCGACAGATATGAATTTATCACATTTGGAAAATAATATATGTAAAATAACTCTCTATCATCTTGTAGGTCTCAGTGAAACAAAATTTACCATCAAAGATATGCTCAAAATGTCTACAAACCATACACAATGCAAAAAATTTGAAGATACTAGCCTTAAAAAATAATTTACATCTACACTCATTGTTTGGAGAGGAAGATGATGATAGCACAAATGAGGTATTTTAAAAACATTGGTCTATATTTGTTGTGTAGTGTTTATAGGATATATAGATTATGGTAACCATTTTCTTTTACTTTTATTTCAACTAAGTAGAGTCAGCATAACATGTTACATTCTCACCTACTAGTTGTTAGCGTAGTATTCATAGCTTTTATCACATTCATACTTTTATTTCGCACTTCATTTTCACACAATCCATCTATCCGTTCTTCAGACTTTATCCATTTTTATGGACATCTATCAAGTCATATTTAATACTCTCCTGGCCTTTTCTCTAGCCATATGAAATGTTCACACCACTATTAACAATTTGTGGACTGGCAATTTTATTCACAAAACTATGTCAAAAAAATTGAGATAAAAACCTAAGTATATAGAAAAGTATTATTAATAATATAAAGCTTATAGGACTTAATGCAATACAAAAGACAATATTCTATTTCGGCCTGGTTTTCATAAATTGAAATTGTTGTTGTACTAAATTCACCCTGGGGGTTACATTAAAAAAAACATAGATAATTCAGGTGCAATAATGAGTTTACTCATCACTAATCAACAAAGTGTTAATTTATTTAATAGTCATACAGTATTCATAATTTACCTGATAGTAACTATATCCTATTGTTATATGGTCTTTTAGTTGGTTATCTTATTATATACATAAATATATATGTATTGATGCACATCATATTTAGAAGCTGTTAGGATTGTGCCCATAAAAAGTAGGTTATAAATATGCTGTAGAACTGCAATAGAAAAGCATTAATTTTTTTTTAAAAGGATACATTCTTTCACATGTTAATAAACTTAAATACTCAATACATTGGTTCCTAATCAAATAGTAAAAATGTTCTTTTATTTTATAATAATTTGCAGAATACAGAAATTGTTGGAAATACATTGGAAAAACCAAATAAAACTTATAGTAAAACTAAAAGCAGATTTGTTTTCGAAGAAGATAATAATGAGGAACAAAAGAATAGAAAACAGAAAAATAATGTAAAGAATTCGTCTGAGCACATTGATAAAAGCGTGAGTATGAATTTAAAGAAAAATAATTTTACACACTGAAGGAGTGTATGTAATTTTGTTTTTTCATGGATGTTTTGTCTGGAATAATTGTGTTTTTATTTAATATACATATACTAATGCTTATATATGATACTTGTGCTAATTATTATAACTACCTTCTAATTTTTTTTTTATTTGTCTTTATAAATAACATAATAGATATGTAATTAAAATACTATTCTGAAAAGTTTGACATCTGTCTGTAGAAGTCTAATCAAAATCAATTCAGCAATTTCAAAGATTAAGGTGAACAAAGAGTACACAAGATGAGACACTTCAACTTTACAACAGACACTTTGATTATTAATTATAGGCAAAATTTTTAATTAAAGTAGGCAACCGTATAAATTAATTGGTGAGCAATCTGAATATAGATCTATTTCATACAATCATGCATGTTGAGAATGTCTTTTAAAATCCTGTTTTTTTTTTTAATGTTATTTTGTATACCTAATGTTTTCTTGTAACTAGACGCAGAAACTTATAAATTGTCTTCATTCATGTCTACTGATTTAAATGTTTTGTTTAACTGTAAGTTTTCCTAGAGTTTAAAAATAAATAAAAATAAAATAGATTTGTTAAATCGCAGACAAAATGTTGTTTCTTCACAACTTTAGTACCTACCTGTTCAGAAAATAATACTTTTTGAGCATGTAGTGTATGTATATTCCTTTTGCATACTCTTTTGCCTAAACAGTTTGATGTACTTTAGCATATTTTATATATTTCAAGTATAAAGAGTTTATCTTAATTGTGGAATTGACAAAGGCTATGAAATGTTAAAGTATGACATCTGTGAATCGAATGGTATGGTAAGGTTTTTACTTACTTATACTCAACTGAACTGAACAACTTGTTCACTTATGCTTTTAACAAATTTCAGTCTTTGCTTTGTTCTTCTTTGTCAATTTATTAATAATCGTATGTTTTTCTTGTGATTAATATGACGAGAGCAATAAGTATTTAAATATTATGGTGTACGTTACTTTGCACTTCCACTAGGAGGTGGTTGGCCGCTGCTACGTTTCACTGTGACACAGAACCTTAGTAACACAATAAAAAGTAAATAAAATCCTTCATTAGTCGGCGGTTGGTCCCGACGCTGGCGGATGGATGTATCCATTTATCTATGTTAATGGCCTTCTATTTCTTGTACTGTATATAATACATAACTCTTTGTTTATTCCAGTTTAGTTCAACAGCAAAATCAATATCAGTAAGGAAAGATATATTTGAGTCAACTACAACACTGGTTAGTAAAATTTTAGTTACACTGTACTGTGTTTTATTTGTTACTATGTTTTCTTTTCTCTTTTAACACAGTCTGGTGTAGAGTTGATGAGATCTAGTTAATGGAGACTGGACTAGACACTGGTCTTATGTTACTAATGTAATTTTAGTACCTTCCTAGGATTTTTTTATACAAATTACTGGTTAAGTTTGATCCTTATTTGGTCCAAATATATACATTTTAGTTTTCAATTTCCGAAGAAGAAGTTATGTGCAATATATCCATAATCTTTATTTAAGACTTCATAGGTTTTAAGGTTTGACCACAATATCATCTTATGATAAATTATGATGTGGTCCAAGACCGTGAACATACTAGATCTAGAAAGGGACTCGCTCTTGAGTGCAGCTGCAGGAACACATGTATTTGTATATACTTGGTGACAGATTTTCAACTTGAAGGTGGTTCGCCAGCCAGACAGGCGAATCTGCTGGTACATATTACTGCTGTTATGCTTGGCTGTATGCCTCTCAGCAGCTAGATAAACACAAGTTGACCCAGAAACTTAAAGAGAGTCATTGTGAATACCACTATGTACGTAGTGGTAGCTATCCAGTCAAGTACAGACACTTTTCCATCCTGCTTCATTACAAGCAGCATGCCTAAGCGTGCCACAATGGCATTTAATGTATGGTGGTTGCGATCCAATCAAACATTTGCCATGTGTAGGATATGAAATAAACAAATCTGGCAAAGTTGAGAGAGCAGTATGTGTGAGCGTTGATGTGAATTATTAGAAGTGTCCCAATTCTAGACTTTGGTTGCAAGTCCAAGCACTGATCCATATTTTTTACCCTGTAAACACGACGGACCCTCACACTGAATACTAAGAATTTTCTTTATCTTTGTTGATAAAGAGTTCATTGTTCTAGACTTCACCGACAAAGGCAAAGGATTGTTCTGTAATTCCAAAGATAGAGGATTCGAAAGAGTCATCTGACCTTACGGAGTATGAATGTACTGTGAGTTACTGTTTTTGTTTATAATTCTATTAAGTGAACCTTTATATCTTCCTCTGAAACTTGTACAAGACTCAGGGTGGTGTAACCAACCCATGCTGTTGCTATATTAAAAACCGTAAGACTTTTATTGGTAGTATTTCTCATACTGATAAGTTAAATGAAAAGTTTTCTTGGGCAGAAAATAAGAACTGGTCTGGGGGCCACCAAGAATTTTAAAGAAGTTCGACATCCTACTATTGCTTTGTATTTTTTTTTCTTTTTAATGGTATGATGGAGTGACCACGCAGTTCACCTCATATTAAAGTAGTCAATACAATACATTGATATTCAAGGTTATACATCTTTTGACGCGTTATACGAAATCACTGAGAGCGAATTTTTTTTAACTTGTAACGGAAATTGTTGGAGCCGTCTAACACACCGTCAAATTAGACGATAAGTAGTTACTTTAAATATAAATATTACCGAAACTACATTTATTTGCCGTGCTATGAGTAATTTTTGAGAGTTAATTTGTAGCTTAAAACGGAAGTTGCGAGTACCGATGTAATACAATATGAAGTTAGTTTTAGTTTTAAACAGAAGTCGTGCGCGCAAATGTAATACAGCATGAAGTTAGTTGTTAAACATTTTTATTTTCAAATGTTAAAGATATATCTTTCCTTTGGTAATATAATTTATTTTGAATATAAATATTATTTTATGCAATTTGTGAATGTTATTTATTCAAACGTTTATTAACTGCATTTAATTTCATCTTTGGAATTTTTACCTAGTTCAAACCGGCTAACATTTGTAATAAGATACTTTTTATATTCACGCTGCAGCGCTATAGGTTCTCGAGTGCTTATGTATGTACAGATTTTTTTTTAATACCGAGTCTACTACTTAATAATAGGTTTTTCATCACCCACTAACTTAAAATATATAATTATGTATACTACGGTGTGTCACGATATTAGTGATCTTCTTCATCTTAGTTTGGTATCAATTTTTCCAATAAAAGCTAGCACACTCACTTGATACCTATCATTATATTTTATCCAATTTCAAAAATATATGTATAAATTATTTTCAGTGTATTATTTTGATGTACCCATATAACTATCTCCATGAAAAAGTAAGAAATATCCACCCATATCGACAAATTTTCTCGATAAAGTATTAATATGGTTATTAGTTATGTATTGCACCTTGGTGACAGTCCAAGCCGAGGCGCGCCGTGCGCCCTTGTGCTGGTTGCCTACATAAAATCGGGTGAGTGCCTTAAGCGCTCCCCTTAGTAGTCCGGTGAAACTGTAGAGGCCTCGCCGGGTCAACAGAGTAGTCAGTTCGAAAAAAAAATATATATATATATATGTATTACATCGTGTCTTGTGATGATTTTAGTATCGTAACAAGATAGTGGCTCCCATGACAGATATTTTTGAGGAAGTTTTTGTAACATCTCAGATTTCAATTAAAGAACAAACTGGCAACTAAACAGCTAGGTATCCTCAAACGGCCGAAGCGGTATTATACTCTAAAGCAACAATTTGTCCTCTTTAAAAGGCAAGTACGTCCTCATATGGAGGCACTGTTCGCACATTTGGGCTGGCGCTTTTGCCTATTAGCTTTTTTCCTTGACTCGATAAAATTGCGAGCCCGAATTAACATGCGGTATAGACTCACAGGGTTTCATGTGTGCTTTACCGCATGTACAACGGAGTGTTGTGATAACATGGTGTACTCAACGTCGTTCCAAGCTCGTAACTCCCGCCGCTAGCTGGTCGCTCCTGCACACACCCTGAACCCCAGCAAAATAGCGACAACCGTAAAACCTTCATTATACGTACGCTAGTGTTATAGAATGGGTTACCTGGTACAGTGTTTAGGTACCCAGGATTACGACATGGGCTCTTCAAAAAGAGATTGAAACACGCTCTGCAAAGTCGGTAACACACCAGTGATGCGGATGCCTCTGGTGTTGTATTATAGTATTATAGGCGACGGTAACCATTTAACATCATATTGGCCGTCTGCCTGTTTACTGTCCTATGACATAAAAAAATCATGCCCCATGTTATTATTTTCCATACATTTTACTTGTGCTCGAGCACCAAGTTATATTGTACAAGATGCCACAGATATGGGGCCGAATAATACAGGATTATAAACAAAAAATAAAAAACCAGATTAACATGCCGCTGAAAAGTTTGGTCTTAGTGTTTGAATTTTATTTTTCAGGTCTGTCGAAAAATATTTGAAACTAAGAAAAAATTAAACATACATAAACGGAATCATTATAAAAATTTATACTGCCCATTGGATACGTGCGGTAAGAAGTTCGCTACGAAAGGTGATGTGGAGAGACATATAAGGACACATACCGGTGAGCGGCCTTACCAATGTGAAGTTTGCGATAGGAGTTTTTCTCAACGTGGAACACTTAAAGCACACAGAGACGCCTTGCATGGAGGCGGCGCTTTCATTATTGGCAAATAACATTAAAATAAAGCTCTGGCTGTGCCCCCATAGACTATTTTAATTTTGTACTGAATTCGGTCGGGATTCCTTATTTAATCCTCTCCTTTAGATAATAAACTTCCAATAAAATGTTATTTTGTATATTCGCTCTTTAAACTTTGTGTTTAATTTGCTTCTGACTAATAATTCTTTGCTAGTCATAATACGTCCTGATAAAAATTTGGTAGTATATTCACAATAAAAGGTACCTACCGCAAATTGACTTCTAATTACTGTTGCAAATGAATGACAAATTGGCACGAAAAGTTGAAGAACAACAGTTGCGACAAGAATGTCTTGTAGTAAATGTGTACGATGTTATTAAATAATGAAAAATTCAGTTTAAATACAGTTTTGCGTGGGTTCCGTTACCTTTCTTCCTTGTTTTTTTTTTGTCACGAAATTACTCAATTTACCATTAAATATATATGAAATAAAAAACTGCTCCCGATTTTAGTGTCAATTATTAGCGTCTATTTGTGACAGGAAGTTATTAAGAATTTGCGGTGCACTTTGGCGGTAAATTGGATAGCAGGTGGATGTCAAATTGATAGAAATATTTAAACAGCAAATATTTCATATCCAATTATCATGCCACAATCCAAGAAGAAAAAGAGGTTTCATTACTTCATGAATATAGTAATATTGTTTTGTCAAGTAATGTGTTTCGTATAACGTCATCTCGAATAATTAATGTTAAATACAATTAATTATGTAGGAATATTGTCTCACACGTGTTTTGGTGTAAGTTAACAAAATTGTGATCGCTTATATACAAGTGGTTCATTGCATTCTCGCATTTTCTAATAATATTTTGGATGTACAATTTTCACAATGATTAGTTAAAAATGTAATAAGGTTTTATATATATTGATTGTGGTACACTTTTCTGTATGCTTGTACTACAGACTGTTAACATCTAGCGCCGAGTTCCCCAAACTTTTTTGTGTCGTAGACCCCTTGCCATGTTTTTCCGTGTTGGGTAGACCCCCTACTTACCTCATATTGAATTCCTGTAAATTTCTAACTGTAGTGAAGTTAGTGTTAAAAACTTAAATACTGTTTATATTTTTTAAAATATTTTCTTAGCACTTTCCTTTTCAAGATTCAGGAAAAGAATAAACGTATTTGTCCCACATTCGTATTTATAGAGTGACGAATTGAACAAGTCAGTGCAAGGCAGCGAAGCTCTGAGACTGCGACTCTCAGGTTTTTACAAGTTCAAAACGTATTGCGACCACAAAGCGAATACCAACATCCTACAACTTACACAATTTTATAAACATATATAATAATTTTTTTACTTCATAGGTACTTTTATAAATAATGTATATGTTTTGATATTATAAGATAGTATGATGTAAGTAAATAGGTACTATCAGTGTATGTGTTGAGATCCACTATCGTGGACCCCCATTTTCATTTCATGGACCCCAAATTTTTTTTCGCTGACGTAGACCCCTTGCAGGTTGTCATAGACCCCTAGGGGTCGATATAGACCACTTTGGGAATCACTGATCTAGCGCGTCCTTATTCCGGGTGGGACTTATTCTGATTAACTCATAAATATTTTAATCAAATATGCGGTTACTATTTATTGTCAACTTTACAATGCTATTTGCTATGGCTATGGCTATGGCTATTTGATTAGATATTTTACTGTTATCTTTTTAATGATCAAGACGAAGTTCAATTTTAAGTTTGATAAAACTTTCTTCAAATTGCTGTCTGTAACCAATCTTAAAAGAAAACTGCAATCATCCTGACTAAGGCCAGTCACGAACAGTCGATTGCGAGAATGTAATAGCTTTGGTAATATTATGATTAAGTATAAATCAATATACATGTACAAAAGTGATTTAATTTACTACCATTTCTTTCATATATTTATTTATGAATTAAATAAAAATGTTTATATGTTTATATGAATTTTTTTTTCGTAGTTAGCATTTTTAAAGAGTAATATGTAAAAAATATTTTATATGTAGCATTTTATGAAACAGACTGTTGGTATATACTGGATTTTGTTTAGACGGATGGAAACTGTTAATTTAGCCTTTTCTACTTACCTTCCAGAAAATTCGTTACTAACAAAAAAAAAAGTTAAATTGTTACTTTCTTATTCATGTAATAGTGAACCGCTGATGTTTCAGTGGTCGGAATGTTCGGACAACGCGTCGATTGACAAGTTTCGAATACTTGAGAACGAGCTGGGAGCTTTTGGCGAAGAAAGGCATCGCAATGAATCCATAGTCTGGTGGTAGGGCTTTTCTTATGCCCATTAGCATTAGTGCTTGAGAGCAAGCCTTCCCCTAGGTTTAGAGCGTTAACATTGAGGGGGTCAACCATAAATTACGTTAACGAGATTTAATTATATTTGCAAGCCTCGTCTTTGCCACATTCTTGTGACCGAATGGCTTCTTCTAATGGCTTGATCGATTTGGCTAATTTTGACCTTGAAATATTTTTTGGAAGTTTAGGGAAGGTTTAAACGGTGAGAAACATAAATATTATGTAAAGTAAAATACTAAAAAAAAATAATTTAATTTTCAAATACAAAATGTTCCTAGCTATGAAAACATTTGATGTTTTTTGTTCTTTTAGAAATAAAAAAATGTCAGTCGTTTGTCAAATATTTATAGGTGCGTGTCAGAAATTTATCTGTTTCATAGATGTAGTATGAGGTCCGATCTCTTTAGTGTGTTTTGTTGGAATACAGAACAGTTCTGTTTCAGAAATAAAAATAGTACATAAGAAAGCTTTAAATTTTTGATATGAATAAAAATTTTGTATTAAGTTTTGACCATATTTTACATAAATATATATAAGTAACACAAAGTTCACCGGGTCATCTAGTATTTTAATGTATGTTCTCAAGACATAAATAATTGTAAAATCGCACCCCCATTATGCGACACGTAATTTGTGGACGAGTTCTTATATGGGAATAACAACACATAAATAATAACTTCAAGTAAAATGTAACAATATTTTAATATATATTATCAAGACATAAATAATTGCAAAAACGCATCCCTTACTATGCGAAACGTACATTGTGGACGAGCCCTTATCAATTGTTAACCAAACAACCTAATTATAGTGATGTACGATTTTCCTGTCTACTGTAGTATAGGAGCTGTGCACAACTTTATGAAGTTATTATATACTTTTAAAATATCCTTTTATAAAATAATTTAAAAACACTTTAACAATTAGGAATTAATAATAAATATAATTTTCGACGCCTTAACAACTAATTTCGTCATTTTATTATACAATTATGATTATATTATAATACAGATATATAACAAATCTAATGGAAAGCATACAACAAGAGCAGGAATGTACAGACGGCGACAACCAGCCCGACGATGAGCGAATCGCGTCGTTTTCGTGCATTTATCCGATACATAAGGCTATTCAATAAAGGAAACCTGGCAACAAATTTATTTCATTTAAATTTAATCTGTATGCAAACAAATAAATAATAATGTTTTCCCAATTATCTCATTTTTTTTTGCTTTAATGAACACAGTTAATCAAAAACTTTAAATATAGAACAAAAAGAATAAAAATCTATTTCAACTGAATATGAATCTATTTAGTACTAGTTGTCGCTGCGGCTTCACTCACTTTGACCTCTCAGCTGATGTTTTAACACACAAATCTCATAATGGCGAATTATATTTTTATTTTATTTTTATTTCACGACATAAAAAAGTTACTGCAAATGATAAAATAATTAAAAAATACATTTTACATAAAAGTTACACTTATACAATAACTAATTAATCATTCATCAGTTTTGTAATAAATCAGGTGTTTTTTAAAGCTGACGTTGCCAACAGTCTCTTAACAAACCTTTAAGGTTTTGGACAGACCAGGGGTTGATGTAGTTTTAACCTACCCCTAGGTAACAGTAATTTATTTCTAAATGAAATGTACCCTATGTCCTTTTATGTACCCCCGACAACATGTACGCAAAATTTCATGACAATCAGTTGAGTAGTTAAACTGTGAAGAAGTAACAAAACACAAACTCGCATTCATATTTATTATAATATTAGGATTTATCATGTGAAACCTTACTTGTTAGTGATGTCGTTGAATCTGGTCTGCATCCGTTTGAAAGTTTGTCGCTGAGATGTGAGATGTTCACGAGCCTCCATCGCTATATTGATTTGCTCATCCACCAATATGTGAGAACTGAAATCATGAATACAAAACCCCATTTATGGTTTAGATTTTTTTTATACCTTATAGGTTAACATTTCGACCACAATCTCATCTGATGTTAAATGGTTGATGTGGTCTAAGACAGTAGTCACGCTAAACTTAGATGGAGACTGGCTGTCAGGTGCAGCTGCCGTAACACGCCAACATATGCTTGGTGTGACAGATTTACAACTTGAGGGTGGTAACTAGCCAGGTGAAATTAGAAAAACCCCTGCCACCATGCAATTGGTTTACCTTATTATTCATAATTTATCTTGTCATTTCTACAAAAAAAAACACCTGAAGTTTAAAGAGATTCATTATTTACTGAGGCCCATTTTTGTATGCAAAAATTTCTTTTTTTTTTTTCTTTTTTTTTCTCGAACTGACCTACACTGTTAGCCTGGCATGGCCGCTACAGTTCCACCGGACTACTGCAAAAATTTCGCGATGATCGGTCGAGTAGTTAAGACGTAAAAGGGTAACATACAAACAACAAACTCGCCTAATACGCTTTTATAGGATTAGGATGAAACAAATGTGAACAATAAAATATTAAATTAATGTCTTAATAAGTTTACACGTAAAAAAATAAATATTTTTACATAATACCTGTGCAAGTGATTCGCTTCCTTAGCGTACTGATCTCGTCTGCTAAGCCCTACTGTAGCAGACGGGGGCGGACTACCGCCGCGTAATAATTCCTCGCGTTCGCGGCGCGCGCTCACTCGAGCTGATGTTTTTGAAAACTCTTGTTGATAATCCTGATTTATAAAACAAATTACTGATACCTAAACCCATTTGATTTTCCATGTCGAAGTAAAGAGTGAGACGTTCGGCGAACATCGGTTTGCTTTGGTTTTGTAAATCGTTATCTCTATCGTTCAGCGCTTTGACTGCGACAGACAAAGACAACACTATAGGTAACGGAACTTAACTGTCTGTCTCTTTGGCGCCACGTGCCAAATCAAATGAAGGGTATTGTATCATAACCCACTATTAGTTTCTGCTCGCGGCTTAGCTAAATTATTAGTAACGACAGTAAGTAGTCTATTATATTACATTGGTGGGAAATGGATAATCATTTACATAATTTAACGGATTTAACTTGATTTAAATAATAGCATGGCATAGTAAAAGCACTGTGCCAGATGGTAATAATAGTGCAATTCAAAAGTAATGTGCGACGAATGAGAGGTCAGTAATCCATTGTAGTTCGTTACTGTCATATTGGCCTATGTGCCTCTCTGGTACTAAGAGAGAAAAAAGAGTCACTAGGGCGGGTTTATCACCACATGTGATGGTCATGGCCAAATTAGATACAAATCAATTAAAACGAATTTGTTTGTAATTTTTTTTATAAGGATTTCTTTATGTAAATGGGCAGCAAACAATCAGACGGTCCATCGGATGTTGTATCTTTACTTCTCTCAAAATTAAAAGAATCTCAATTTCTCTAAATGTCATTTATTAATACTAGAAATTGGTACATTTTTTTAAAAAGTTCTTCATTTTAGTCTTTGGAGTTCCCTAATAAAACCAAGTTATTTCTATTTTTGGACAGTTTTAAAATAATGTCTTACCATCAATATTTCTCTGTGTCGCTTGATTGTGTGCATAGTTGCAGTACCACTAGGGGCCGTGTCTGCCATTTTATCATTTATCGCTGATAGCTGAAATTAATAAAATATTTTATGTGTGAACATCACTAACCAAAGAATGTTATTTTTCTGTAGAAAAGCAAAATCTTGACATTAGCTCTCCTTCTTTTTAGCATTCCAGGTTTTTCGATGGGACTGAAATTACCCTTGCAGTGGGTACGTACTGGTATTGATTACCTCGAGTGCGAAAAAAAAAGTGTAGAATGCATTTTAAAAACAGATGGTCTATATAGTGTCATGCACACAAGATGACCTTTTAAATTATCCTACAGTGCAAGCACCCCTTAAAATCAAAATCATATTTGGATTTTTTGTCAGATCATATAAGTGTTATATTCGAATCAGAATATTGCAAGTTGAACTCCACAGCAATAAAAAATAACAACTTTGTATTATTACAGATTTGCTTGTAAAATGAAAGCAGTAAATTTTTTTTTAAATAATATTAAAAAATGTGACAGAATTACGATGGTCAGTCTGCTTAGCTCTTATTTCTTAAATAAAATGTGTCTTATAATATGCGCAAAGTAATGATAGTAATTACCAGGGCTTTTCAAGTGGGGGCACATGGTGACACATGCACAATGTAAATTTTAAAAATTTCCCATAAAACTGGAAAAATTAAAGAATTTGAATAAAAATTATGAATATGATGATGACATGTGATGAACATTTGGTTAGACTGCTTGAAAATTTATGTAACTACCTGAAGCCAAGTATATTGACAACAAACGTTACTTTTTTATATTGTTACTTACCTAAATATAAGTTGACGTTTTATTTCCAAATATATTATTTAAACAATAAAAAAAATATTTACTTAGACTTTTTCCAACACAAAACACAATAGCATGGGGGGGGAGGTTGTACAAAAAATTATAAATTATTATTAAAACTTTCGGGAATTAGCATGCTTCCAAAAAAGAAGTGACAAAAAGGCCTGGTAATTACTATAATCATTTTATCAATGGTTTCATTCTGATTTGTTTCTAATTTTATATTATATAAACGTAATAAGATTTGAAAATAGATTCATCATATAAATTACTTCCATTCTTATATGAATCCTTGATGCCATCAACTTCAAACTTGCTTAACACCTATGATTTGGTACATTGAATTGAATTTGATGTATTCTTGTATCTTTCCTATATTAAATAGTGAGTTTCAATACAGCATTTTTTATTCAACTTAAAACTATACTTCTCACAAATGACTCAGGAAACATTAAAGATAAAGAATGTGCTTCTCGGTTTATATTTGTAACTTATTTGCAACAAATAGTTGCCAAATGAATGAATGAATTATCATGGGAAAAAAGCACATTTAAAAAAAAAAACATCAGTGAAAGTTAACATTGTTATTTTTATTTCTTTATTACATATATTGTTCATAATTGTGACTGATTAATATTCATGTCACGAATGAAATGTAAGTACTTTATATATAGTATATCAACTCACCTTATTCAGTAATTGCTGTAACTCCATACACATTGTGTCAAACATATCATCACTGTTAATAAGTGGCACCGTCTCTGAACTGAGTCCTGAAGTACCAGAGCTCATTCCCAGCTTACTAAATGCTACTAATTTCACATCTATATCGTTTTCTAACAACCTAGCTTGTCTTCTCAGTTCTGAAAAATATAAGTAGGTTATATTAAGGAATTCTATATGATGGTAGAGTGGTTTGATTTGTAGAATGTCAATTAAATGTAGAGCCCTCATATGTACTAACAAATTGTTTAGAATTAACATCATAATCATCTCAGCCTATAAACATTCACTGCTGGTGAGGCATAACCATATGATCTCCACAGTGTGCAGCTCTATGCTACCTGTAACCAAAGGCTCCCTGCATGCCTTCACAATGACATCGGTCCATCTGGTAGGCGGCCATTCCACCTTGCGCTTATTAGTACATGGTCACCACTCTAGGACATTTTCCTATATCGGCCATCAGTCTTTCGAGCTGTGCCCTGCCCATTGCCACTTGAGTTATCATATTCGGAGGTGTATATATATTATTCAGAATTCACATACATTTACTAATTTTATGTAGTAGCACTATAGTCTGACAGTGAAAGAAAACATTTCGAGGAAACTTGAACCTGAAAAATGTTCTTGTAGTACCATAGTATATGTGAAAATATTGAACTGTGAATTTGTTGGCATTCAATATAATTGATATATTGTGGGCTGATGTGGTGATTATGCTTATACCTGCCTTGAGTAAGACACCTATGGCTTTGAAGTGGGTCTCTGATGATGATGATAATAATTTTCTAGCAATTATTGTTAAACATAATTTTGCATTTCAGTAGTATTATTACTATTACTTGTAGGTAACAATAGTAGGAAACAATACAGAAATTGAAGAAGGGACCAGAAAATTTGTTACTTTACATTTTTCACATATATTCTTCCAAAACTGAAATATCATTTATTTACTCTATATTTTAAATATTATCTATTGACTAAAAATATTTTTGATTGAACAGCAGATTTCATGTATTATGACTTTAGTTATAGTAACATCCCTTAAATTTTAAGCTTATTTTATCATTGAATATATTTAATTATAGGAAAAGTTGATAAGCCATTCCGAGCCAAGAAATTCCAAGAAATCCTATACTGATATTGGGATGGAATCTAAGATTTTCTTATTTAGTCATTTACAAACACCCATGGGGTGTGTAAGCATGGTGACATTTAGTTTTTGTTTATATATATTTGCTATGCAAGTAAGCAAAGTAATTTTCTATATGTAGTTGTGTTTTTTTTTTACTTGTGAGTACCATTCTCAAATGAACATTCACTGATACAAATATAGGTGGTGTGTAAATCTTTTTCCATGTTACCACAATCATTAACACCTGCATATACAATTGAATGTCAAATTGTTAAAAACTGTGCATTATTTTATATTTATTTTCTTGTCTATATATTGAAACAATATTATAGTGAACTCTTTATCATCATTATAACTAAAATCCAGCATTATTAAATCACCGCTGGGCCATAGGTATCTTCCTGGAGAAAGGAAGAGCCATAATAAACACACCAGCCCAGTATATATTGGCGATATCAAACACTGGGAAATTGTCAGTTCTATCTTTTCACACATATAAGAACAGCTCTCAGGTTCAGGTTTCCTCACAATGTTTTCCTTTACTGTCAGCCGATAGTCTTATCAATTTAAATTAGCAAATGGACTTGAATTTCGAAAAAAATATTGGTACATGCTGGGATTTCAATCTACAGATATCAAATCAACATTCCACCAGTCATACCACTGGACCACCACGATTTATAGAAATCCGCTGTGATTAATCTTAATATTGTAAGGTATGTATAAAAAGAAGCTTGTAGTTGGCTAAAAGATATAGTTTATAATAATATCTAAGGAATAGCATTTTTTAATCTCTTTGTCTTAAAAAACAGCTGAACACTTATTTGATTACTTTTATTATAAATTATTTTCACATGTCAAGGTGTTTATGTGTCATTATGTGATATGATTGTTGCATTATCTATTTAAATATAAACAACAGAAATGTATGATGTATAGTAATATTACAAAGGCATGACATTCGAAATAATGTCTTTAGTTAACATAACCGTTCCATTATATTATAAAAAATTCATTAGGCTTTTGTAAGAACAAAATTATAATTAAAAGATTTCTAACTCCCGTTATGCTCATATTTTCGTAAACGTCACATGTATTCCACCGTAACCGGTGTTTTTCTTATAAAACATAGACTTACCTTCCCATGACGAGCCTGCCATTGTAGACATTTCATATAATGAAAGATTAGGTAAAAGGAATAATAAGAAAACATAAAACGATAGAAGAGAGTTTTTTTTTGTTTATCAAGTTAGTTTTCGTAGGTAACTTCAACATTCATCAAGAAATAAATGTCAAGTGTCAAATATCAACAATCAACACAGACAACACAGGTTATTTGGTACTCTGTTTTTATTAGTAATATTCATCCAATATGACACGCGAAGATACTAATCCACACTGCCAGTTCTAATGTTGTCAATATAAGTAAGTATTCTTTAACCAATTTTCTTCTGTATCTAATTTTGTAAAGGCATAAGCACCAAAACTTTTATATAAATTTTCATAAATTCTTTCATAATTTCCTTTTTTTCCCATTTTTAATATTCCAGTAGTCATAAAACAAAGTTATTCAAGTATTTACAAGTGGGGAAGTGGGAATAAATTCAAAGATAATTTTATCAGGACAACCATGCAAGAATATTCCGTGAGGACAACTAAAGAGATTCCGCAGGGAAGGCGAAAAGTTTTGATATTTTTCCAGTAATTGTTTATGACAATTCTCTGTTTAGTATGTAGTATATAATACTTATTACAACCTGTAATAAATTACTAACATTCGTATTTTAAAATAATTACTATACGTTTATATGTAGTTATATTCGCGTATTGGTTTTATAGTACGCCAATTGTAAACTGTGATTTTACGATTTTATACAGCTGTCATTAAATGATTTTCTAATTTCCATAGTAGCATATGATTATTTGTAAATTTGGATAGCATATTAGCGTTGTTTAAGAGTAATGTGAAGGTACTTTTTTCTATAACACTTCATTTAATTCAAAATTTATCTTTTTAATTTATTCATATTACTTCATCATCTTAATATGAAATGTGTCGAAATCCAGAGTATATACTAAATGGTATATTATACTTTTCATTTCGATTTTTTATAAAGCTTTGAAATATCCTTTAAAAATTTTTGTGAAAAATAAATTTGAACTTGACAATTCAAGATGTAGTAATGATATTGACATTAAAATTTTGGAAATGCAATTTTCCTGAGCTGTGAATAAAACAATTATATATGAATTTTGTGCTATTTGTAAATATATGTAGGTTTCTTAAATATTGTAAAAATAGATTAATTATATTTAAATTTTTAATACGTTTTTGAGACTGTAAATATACGAATTTGCACTAAATATTTCTAAAATGTATTTACAGAGTAATTGTACAAGAACTCTTACACTGTGTCTACGCTTTTTTTATATGTATTTACTACATTTACATTTTAACTATTTAGTTAACAGAATGTCTTTATTGTTAATTGCCACTTTAAAAATGGAAGTTTTGTATGTTGTGTACTGTACTGAAAGTAATAAAAGCTAAATATATAGACACCTATTTCTTAACATGAATGACGTAAGTCAATTAATTCAATTAAATGGAAATTAAAATAATATATATTTTTTTGATTTACACTATCGCCACCTTCTTTTAACTTATAGAAAAATGTAAGGAGTGAATGAGATAATAATATTCTTCGCAATATATTTATGTAACAACTGACACTTTTCTATTGTAGCTATATTGCCGCTTAAGTTTAAAAATATGTATATAATTAATTTGATATGCTTAAAAACAGACATTACGATACAGCTGACATCGAGTGATTTGACGCCAAATGAAGTTTTAGAAAAAATAGAAACGTAGAAATTATTGTGAAACGCAGACTCTTTGTCTCAAATTTATAAACCTTTCAATAATAGTTCTTATTACAAAGGTAATAAGAATGAACTGATTGTTAAAGTCAGATGGTTCAATTTATCGAACATATTTGACGGTTATCTATCTTCTTCCCACATGTACGAATATATGTTAACTGTAACTCTATCTTACTCGCTCTAACATTTAACCAACCCCACCCATAGCGCCATAGTAGTAGTTGTCTTTCTTTCTTTGGTACCTATTTCATTTTACAAGTAAGCATGTAGATGTTATTGTATTTCGTATTATATTCGGATGGTACAGAGTATTTCTAGAATCCATTTTTTATTTGTGAACAAATTTAATTAAGCGTATAAGTACGATGGTGAATGGTGATATATTTATAAAAATTCTGAAGAGTGTATTATTATAACAAGGATAACAACAGCTCGATAGTACAGCCAAAATGGCTGCTGCGAATAAATCGCTCAATTTAAAGTTTGATAAAATTTGTCGTGCATGTCTTCAAATAAAAAAGGATATGAGACCTCTATTTGAGCAGCTGACCGCTACCATGTTGATGGGAATCTCAAAAGTGCAGGTGAGATGACAAATTGTAAAGATATTTTGGAAATGTGTTTATGTCTCTTTCGCACTAGTGTAGAGTAGGGGCATTACAGGTCGACAGCAATCGTCCTTAACATCGCGTCATCTTTGTTTAGAAGTCATTCGATATGGACGATTTCGAAATTCCTGAGGTATCAAGCGTATTCTAGAATATGGTTGGGAAAAGTGTTTCTATCTTTGTCGTGCTTACGCAACGTACGCACATTCGTTGAGATGTAAATACTTTTAACTGATGCGTGTGGATGACCGAGACAGATATGGACATAGTATAAATTTTGTAGTGTTGTCTCCTGTATTTACTTTTAGAAATTTAGTAATTTGGCGCGAAAAGCATACTTAACTGCTTTAACAACAATAATAATAAATGAAGTCATGAAAATATTTTTTTAAAATTAGATTTTAATGATCTGAAGGTATTAAAGAATTATAAAGTTTTAAACAAAACTATAGTTGTGTAATTTAAAAATCCCAATTTATAGATAACTTTTGATTTGTTTGCTTTACTACTGGTTTATAGGTTATCTTCCTAGTACTCAGGGTCGTCTCTATCTAAGGCGCCATGGGTGTGATTGCACCCGGGTTGGAGCGCTGCAGGATTCATATATTAACCGGCTTTTCTCTCTCTCTAGAGGTGGATTAAACTAACGCGGGAATAGTAACAAACGTTATTGGGATGCACTAGTTTCTGTACACTAATAAGTAAGGACATTTAGAGAAAATAATACTAAAAAAAGGTCGCCAAGCTTCTTAAAATCTAAAAGCACCATAATATAGAAGCGTTTCCTATGCGACAAATAATCAAAAATAGCAAAAATGTGAGAACGCACACTCAATGAATTTAAAAGGCAATTTTTATCTTCATACTTTGTTCGCACTGTTTTTGTATCCTATACTAGGTATTTGACTTCTATTTGATGAAACCTTTATAACATCTTCTGGTAATGATCGTAATTTGTGTGGTTTGGTTTTTCCTAAGATTACTTAGCTAGCCAAACCATTTACAAGTTGAAAATCATTAGTCAAACGCGTTATAGGTACTCTTTTAGGTTTCGCGTGTTATCATCTTAGGTCATATCGTCATTTAACAACGAATGAAATCAACATTTGAAACCTACAAAGTTAAAAAAAGGTTGAATGTTAAGTTTTAATATCTTAGAGTGACTTTTTATGTACGGAATTGTGAATATAAAAAAAAATGTTTATATTGGTAACAATGACCATCGAAAAACACTTGAAATATTTGAAGTTGCCTGTAATATTAGATTAATTTAAGAATAATTACAATGTTGCAGCATAACGGTAGTATTACATACCTAAGGCTGTTAAAAAATACAGTTTCACAATTGCGCTAAAACTCGTATGAGGTTTAAGAAAAATGTTTTTTTTTTTTTTAATGAGATTTGTGAAACTATTTATCTTGTTACGCCAAAGAAGTAAAACTTCTAACGTGTGTACACAAGTACCCACTACTTTTTTTTGGTCAGTTTGTATAGTTGGTTTAAATAAAAATATTTTCCAACTTTATCTTTTTTCTCTACTGCCAATGGCCAATAATTCTGAGATTTTCAATACATCACTTTGTTAGTAATCAGTAGAACTAAACTACTTATATTATCTAAGTCCACTTTCAATACTGAACGAATGACCCCAATATAATCATGATCAGCCTGTTAGAGATCCACTGCAGGCCCATAGGCCTCTTCCCGAACGAAGGTATAGGCATGATCACCACGTCAGATCACGACGTATTGGCGATTTCAAACTCTGAGAAATTCACAGTTCTATATTTTCCCATATATGGTGGTAGGTACTACAAGAACATTTCTCAGGTTCAGGTTTCGTCACGATGTTTTCTTCACAGTCAGCCGATAGTGTTACCAATTTGAATTGGTACCAAGTTGACCTAGTTGAATTGGTTCGAACCTGCGAACATCGGGTCGATATTCCACTGGTCAAACCGCTAGACCACCACGACTTCACGTCCACTATTAACTCGTAGTTAATATTTTTCCCTAAATATTTTGAGAGTTTCGTGTTTTGCATCTCATTTTGTATGTATTTTTGTCTGTTTTAGTAAATTTTTGAATACAATTGATTTTTTTACGCAGGTATCTGTCGGTGATGGATTACCGGCTCAACTTTGCTTACAATGCGTACATCAGATCTCCCGCTGTCATGCTTTCAAAGAGATTGTCGAGAAAAATGATGCCATTTTGCGTGAACACTCAAAGTTCCTGGTCGAGGAGTCGCTCAAATTGGACGAGGAAGAAGTATGTATTCTTATAAATATGTCTTGTATGTTGTCATTTGGCAAAAGAGTAACGTTGCATTCTCATTGGCCAATGTTCTACATTATTGTTGTAGCTATTAAGGTGATAGTGAGAACAAATGCTCAATTGTCATACTAATAACTGAGATATTACGATTTGTTCGTCCACCGAGATGTCAGGCCGTTTATAGCGTTAGAAGTTTTTTATTTTTATTTGGTGGTTGCAAATGTTACAGTATAATAGTGAACTGTCATCGCAACCAATGGGCGCTTGTAATAACAGAAGTGTCACATGCTTGTTGCCGACCTTCTAATATCCTTTCCATTTCCCTGTTCAACAACTCAATATGGTATTCGCCTGAGAAATTTTCAACATGGTGCTCCATACTTAGAGCGTGCGCGGGAGGAAACTCGTTTAAAACTACACTATTAGCGAACATACCAAGATGCGAGGATAAGCTCCGTTTATAGCAAACGGTGCTGTCTTTTGACCCGGCGTTCAAATATTGCCTCTGACTTATCAATTCGCGCTTCTTATCATGCCAGAAAGGATTAAGCCAGAACCTGGCGTGTAGCAAAATTTTGTATACAAATATTTTGTGCTCTAGACACGAGGCTGACACGTGGGGCCTAAAGTACTTCTGATATATTGTACCGAGTCCCTGGCATATATATGCAATAGTAAAATAATACTGCCCCCCTAGTTGTCTATTACCCAATAGCAAACTGTTTTCAGAAATGTCTAAATATCGGCTTAAAAATGTCAAATATCGATTCTTAAAATCTTATTTTCGAAATATAAATATATAATATAATATAAAATATATAAATATAAATTCGAAAATCTTAGCAAAATAACGACAATGGTACTTCTGTAAATGTAATACCAAAATCTTCCTACGAGTAAGTAAGTATAGAGAGAGAAGCACACTTATCAGTTTACGTTATAACTGGCACACAGTCTAAACTTGAAACGGATATTTATAATGTTATTACACGCACACGCTCTTTCCTTTTCCATAAATCATTTTTTTTTTACATACACGGACACAACTTAAAAATCGAATGGTAAAATATGCAGAATAAGTTCTCAATTTGTTTTGTTAATTGATAGCTTTAGTAATTAAATTTTGGCTATGTTTATTGATCTGTATGTAAATCTAAACTTGTTTCCCAATATTTGTAACTGTCTCCTGCAATACAGTCTACACTAATGTAGGAGGCAGGGACCCACTTTGTGTGTACCAATGTAATGGATTTACAAATAAAGATTATTATTATTATCAGATTTGGACATTTTTGTTGTTACGAATTACGTAATTAGGGATTTAATTCTATTAAAATATTACTTTAGTTGTTACTATTATCTGTAATACAATTATTATACAGATTAAAAGATTGTTAGTTTGGAGGTGATAGTCTACACCACCAGGATTAGAACAATTAATGTAATTCTACAAATTCTATATTATTTTTGAGTGACTAATAGTCTGTGTAATTGAGCATTTTTTCATGGTCGTATAAATCTTCTAAGTCCGCCTGGCTTACTACCACCCTCGAGTTGAAAATCTGACGCCAAATACCTGTTGGTGTGTTCCGGCAGATGCACTTGAAATTCAGTCTCCCTCTATGTTTATTGTGACTACCATCTTAGTAGACCACATCATCATTTAACATCAGATGAGATTGTGGTCAAACGCTAACCTAAAAAGTAATTTTTTTTTTTTGTTAATAGTCATAATGTTATTAAAGTACACGAGGGCTCGGGCCTTTGTTAGTATGAAAGATGAAAATTACCGGCCCCTTTTCGTATATAACCGAAATCCTCTTGGAACTATCCAACCTGATGACTGTATCGGTAATAATGTTCCGACCGCAGAAGCAATAGTCAAAAAAATGTATATTACCTATAATTTGAACAGAAATCAAAATTACTAAACATGACAGCGGAGACTTCATACATGCAATATATGGAAGTGCCATTGGCGAACCCGGCTAATATCCTTGAAGGATTCTTCACTACATCGGAAACGCTGCAGAACGGGGAAGATGAAACTGTCAAAGATAATTTTGAAGTGGAGAAGGTGAGTTAGTGTTCAACATTTGCTGGCCGTATATGCATGCCAAATTGACACCAAACGGTTTTCGAAAATGAACGCCAAATTGATACCAAAAAGCTGGAAAGATAATGTTTTTAGATGGTTTTATTAACTTCAACTAATTTTTGTTGATTTCAAAACGTCTGATTACATTAAAAATCAGTACACACTTATCGAGGACCGATGACAATACAATAATTTAATAAGTTTATTCTCATAATTTATATTAATTCTATAATTATATATAAATATATATATATTTTTAATTTGTTAGTTATATATATTTATTAATTCGAGTCTCTCGAAATAATTCATACTACAACCTGACATTTGAAGTATAATAAATCGAGTCTACAAGTTACTATGAAGTTTAAGTTTGTTTAAAGGTTAAAAAACAAAAATGGTTAATCATAACAAAAAAAACCTAAAAGATATGCTTTTATAAGTGACTGAAGAAAATGATTTTAAATTATGGAATGTTCTTGCTATAAAGTTAACTGGTATATAATAAATAAAGACCTTCAAATAAGAATTAACTTATCAACAAAATAATTAATATGATGTAAAAAAGCGTACCACCTCTGTCGGATCTTTTATTTATTAAAATAAATAACAGTAATTCAATCTGTTCAAATCACCATTTATGTAATAATAATTATAATAAAGAAATCATGACAGCGGTACATTATATTTTGTTTTTTTTTTGTATAGCGCTTTTAAGGAAAGCGTTCCAATACCGTACAACCACTATAATTATATACAATTCTCGTCCCTCTTTGACCGATCTGAATAACCCGTAAGTTCTGGCTTATGCATCATACGGTCAAGAGTTTAAGATAAAAAATCAAGTTAAAATATTATCATACGAATCTAAAATTGATATTTATTTACCTTTAAACCGTCTCGCTGTTATACATATAATATGTATTTATTCCGGAATTTGTTATCTGTATATCTGGGTAAGGCCGCCAAAATTATCATTTATGCCTGTAGCAAATAATATCAAATCGTCAACATCAATTTCAAGATCAAACTCAAACATTATAACTCTGCTGATGGCTAGAATCTGCGAAGTGATTAATTCTCTGGTTTCTCCAAATTATAAGCTGTACTCAACACTTTATTTCATACAATTTTTTAGGAAATGTATATAAACTGTGATGCTACTTAGGATTCTTAACTTAGACAAAAATATGCTGTCGTTCTCATTGATATAAAATGTTATAATTAAGATTTCTTTATTTTATTTTTTAAGTTTGATAAAACCAACGTTAGAACCACATTCAATATAAGTTGATTAACTCTTTCTCTTTCTAACTCGTTCTTTATGGAATATACCATAATTGTTTACTTTGTGTTATTAATTTTTGTGTTACGAATTTCATACATTTTTATATAGAGAACGCTTTACGTAAAAATTTGGCTACATTTGTGTTACATTGATGTTATTGTCACATAAAAAGTTGTAACTAATTTTTGTGTTAAAAGTGGGAATTTTGGCTGCCTTACCCATCTATAGTCAGAACAATCAAAAAGTTAAGCAAACACTATAACCAATTATAACTTCACGCTCACGGGTGAAACGTCGAGATGTGGCTGTCGAAGTATAAGTCGAAATTTTGGATAATATATTTAGATCGAGACAGTAACGACTCAAGTGGCAAAGGCAGAAGAAGGATTGAATTCAGACGAAGAGAATTATCTCCAATTGGTGGTGTTCCAAGCGACGTCGACGGTACTGCCCGGGAGGCATGTCTGCAATCTCTGCCATAAAGAGTTCAAACACTCGCGCTGGTTGAAACAGCACATGCGGTCACATTCGAATTGGATTAAAGCGAATTGCAAGAAGCCACCGATGTGCCCTATATGTGAAAGAACCTTCAAGGTGAGTTTAAGATTGTTCAGTGCCTATTGTTTGTTTCGAATTTGTTGAACCGACTTGAAGAAAAATTTTCGAAGACTTTTTAGAGTACAATAGGTTGCATATCATCGCGATCCTCTATAGTAACTAACAGATATATAACTTAGGACCGGTAAAAGGATACTTGGAGCTAAGTTGTCAATATAAAATGGCAATAAAATAAAATATGGTTCCATAATTCGTTAAGCCAAAAAAAAAAAAACTTTCCATCTAGCGTTGAATTTTACTTTTTGCTTCCGATTAATTTACCGAAAAAGCACAAAAGGTGTAAATGTTGTTTCCAGAAGTTACACTTCTGCCACGTGTACCGCATTACACACGCTCACTTTTTCCAAAAGACTGCTGATCAGGAGTACTGCAATGCACGAATTTCATTTATATCAAAATACCTATTGGCACTCTCATTTACATGTCAATTTGAATGTGGTAGTGTAACGTTCATAGGTAACTTTTTTGGGCGTTAATGAAACTTTAATTGATTCACTTCGTTTTAAATAATTATACAGGGTCCCGGAATGTTAAAAATGCATATGCGTACACACGAACAAAGGCCACCAAAGCAGCCGACGTGTTCGGTTTGCCAAAGGACGTTTACAACGAAAACCTTACTGTACCGCCATAGACAGACCCATTTCGAGCAGAAAACACACCAGTGCACCGTATGCGAGAAGCGATTCTATAGCGGCTATGCGCTGAGATCTCACATGGCCAGACACAGAGGCGAGCGACCGTACATTTGTTCGACGTGTAACAAGAGCTTTTACAATCCGACTGATTTGAAGGTATTTATTTATTCCATCCTTGTTGGATGACCTGTACTTCTTCGTATCGAAAATAAAATAGACCATAATCCACTAATTGGGAACCAGGCAATCTAATTACAAACTGGGAAAAAATTTGCAATGTTTTCAAGTTTATACTATTATTATAAGTAACTTAACTCTTTATCATTGTTATAGGTAATTCTTTTGATAGATCGACATGAGAAATGTATACATTCCGAAGTGACAAATGTATGGTACATATATGACCAAAAAATTGAAGATACGACGCTTGAGATAATTATGTATGAAATAATGTATTCGATAATAAAAATGTTCTTTTTTTTCCTAAATAGTACAACGTTGACCAACGAGTGAGGTGAGGCTTACAGTTCATTGGCAGTCGTCAATGTCATGTCATGTCTGCAAACCTTATTGCAGTTTGATATAAATTAGTTGATCTAGAAATGCGATAAATAAAAAGACCCTTGTGAGGAGTCTATTGCCATGTTTATATTAGTAATATTCCATTAGGGCAGTGTTCCCCAAACTTTTTTGTGTCGTAGACCCCTTGCCATGTTTTTACGTGTTGGGTAGACCCCCTACTTACCTCATATTGATTTCCTGTAAATTTCTAAGTGTAGTGAAGTTAGTGTTAAAAAGTTAAATACTATCTGTTTATATTTTTTAAAATATTTTCTTAGCACTTTCCTTTTCAAGATTCAGGAAACGAATAAACGTATTTGTCCCACATTCGTATTTATAGAGTGACGAATTGAACAAGTCAGTGCAAGGTAGCGAAGCTCTGAGACTGCGACGCTCAGGTTTTTACAAGTTCAAAATGTATTGCGACCACAAAGCGAATGCCAACATCCTACAACTTACACAGTTTTATAAACATATATAATATTTTTTTTACTTCATAGGTACTTTTATAAATAATGTATATGTTTTGATATTATAAGATAGTATGATGTAAGTAAATAGGTACTATCAGTGTATGTGTTGAGATCCACTATCGTGGACCCCCATTTTCATTTCATGGACCCCCAAATTTTTTTTCGCTGACGTAGACCCCTTGCAGGTTGTCATAGACCCCTAGGGGTCGATATAGACCACTTTGGGAATCGCTGCATTAGGGTATAGACACTGAAACTTCGCTTGCTAACGTACCTCATACCTTATCTGATCATGCAACGCTCTCGGAAAGGAACACTCCTGAGCGTGACACTATACTTTTTATGGTTATTACGGAATACATATCATAAAGAATTAGCTGTCAATATACTTGTTATATTTATTTCCTCATGAATATGTTTGAAGTAAATCTAATTATATACCGAAGTAGTAGATAATGTGCCGCATTTTAATTTCTTGAACTTTTCATCCTCGTCTTCTTTGGTTTTGAACGCGTCACGGAAAGCCAACTTACTTCTCTTTGACAAATAATCAGGGAATTCGATGCGAAATCTTAAAATGAGGTTCCCTTTCGCTTTATTAGGGCAAGCCGGTACAGGGAGACCTTCGTCCTCAATTATTTTCTCATATGTCGGGGTTATCACGTCGCTGATCTTGATCCTTAAGACTCTGTCGTCTAGAGTTTTCAATGTAATCGTGATTCCACATAAAGCTTGTTCTAAAGATACTGTGTGGGCAGAGAGAAGGTCACTCAACCCTGATCTGATGTAAGTGTCATGGGGTCGATCTTCTGTTATGAATATTACGTCGGCTGGAATTCGTGTTGGACCTTGGTCTCCTTCCTCTTTGAACCTGACTTCTGTATTTTGATATATCCCCGGTTTGACAGGGATAGATAGGACTTTCTCCCGAAGTTTAAGCTCTGAACACGTCTCATCTGTGAAGACGAGTCTCTGTATTTTCATTTTCTTTATACCGCCTTTATACACCTCCTCTAATGATAGTGCCAGGGGTCTAACTATATTGGCATCTTTTTCCTTATAACCCTTACCGAATGGGGAGTCGTACATTGGTGGAGGATTTTCATAGTAATCTAGCAAATCGGCGTAAGGATTCTCAGTGCCAAAGAATTCGTGGAATGTCCTTAAGGGTTCTCCATGATATGTGTAAGGTTGTATGTATTCGGTTGGACCTGGGACACCTCTTTTAAGTCCTTCTTCTCCGTATTGATCGTATACTGCCCTGCGTTTGTGGTCGACCAGAACTTCGTATGCTTCTCCAATAAGTGCAAAGATTCTTTTGATGTTTTCATCATTGTCGTACCTTTCGGGATTATACTTGAGTGCTAATCTTCGGTAAGCTTGTTTAACTTCGAGCTGGCTGCATGAACGTTTCACTCCTAATATACCGTAATAATCGAATCCCATTGTGATAAAAAAAAAATCAGTATTGGTTTTTAATGACAATTTTTGTATGACGTTTTGAAACATACGTCACAGTCTTAAAGTAGGTTACAATACTTAATTCAAATTAATTATTTTTATTGGCTTCAAGTGTACTGATCAAGTATACTTGACTTTGTCTTATTAAATATAAAAGATACGGTAAACACTACTATAAACATATATGTGTCATGAAGTTGTCTGTCCTGAGATTTTTCTCCGGGACTAAGCTGCTGTTTTCATCAAATTCTTTGTTATCTATAATTACGAAATTCAATACAACTATATATTTATTATTTTCGAATTACTGTTAAATTAGAAACGTAAGCCTAATCAGATGTTATATTTTGTTTCCATACCATTCACTAACCTATAACCAAATCAATAAGAGATGCAACTAGGTAAATAAGTAACACGAGTACATATTTGTATCTTAAAGGACTTTGAATAAAGTATGGTGGGTGCTCTGTTCAGAGATATATTTTTTACTATAAGCAGAACAATGAATACAATCATGTGTATTTATAAACATCAGTCGAGCCAATGGGTATTGTATAAATCGGAGATCAGATAAGATAGGATGAGGAAAAAATTTGTACTCCGAATAAATCTAACATTTAGCCATGTCAATTGCAGATGAAACTGATGGATGTGTTTATATTTATTTTTTTACGTGGGGAAACCTATCATGGGTACCCTCTCGCTCGGGGGAGCAAGAGGATTATGTGAGACTTCCACTGAGTAAAACTCCACGGTGTACCAACTACCACCAGATGAGGACAACATGGGAAAGCGCTTGCTTTCACCATGTCGCTCCTACTCCTACACCTTCTACGCTAAAGGGATATAGAAAGAGAGAAATACCCCTAACAGTGTAATGAAGTGACGGGCCCCCCGCCCCATTTCCCCTTGCTCCGGCAATGTTTATTGTACCCCAAGTAATAAATGTGTCTGAATACACGAGTTTTCAATACGTGTGTTATGTAATTTATTTTGCTTAATTAAACTCAAGTTACTTGTACTGTGTACTTGTTTGATGAAGTGCAAAGTTACTTCCACTTTGACACTTGTACTATGCTATATATATATTACGGTCCAATAAATAATAGTGTAATTGTCCCCAAATCTAATATATTTCTTATTATTACTTTGGCAAAATATATTGCAAAACCGCTGACAGCCCTTAAATAAGCAAATGAAAGGACCATTGATTTTATTCATCAGCTATTTACATAGGAAATACTTGTATAGTGTCTGATCGGGAATGACAGTTAACTGACTGGAGTCATTTGGTATTGAAAATGGTAAAAAGTTAGGGATCTTTTTTACGGAACGCAAAGTTTTTTTTTGATTCTTTTGATATTATGAACCCACGATAATTCTCCGAGAAATGTGAAGGTGTAATTTATTCATATGGTCGTAGTACATAAATTCAATAGTTTTTTGTTTCGAACTGACTCCACTGTTGGGTTGTTAAGGCCGCTACTGTTTCACCGGACTACAATTCAAAAGTGTTACAATTACGAACAGAGTTAATATCCGTTTTAAGACTTCTTGATAAACCTGATGATGTTATGATTTTTATAGGTTCATTTTAGATTGCACACAGGAGAAAAGCCACTGAAGTGTTCCGAATGTCATAAAACGTTCCGTCGCCATTCGACTTTGTGTCAACATATGAAGAAACATCGCGGCATACGGAACCACGTCTGTACTGTCTGCCATAAGGGATTCTATGAAGTCTCCAAGCTGAATGCTCATATGAGAGTGCATACAGGTACATCTATTAATTTTTTATTCTTCTCTTTTTATTGTTTACTAGCTGGTACCCGCAACTTGGTCTACGTTGTTTACTGTCTCAACAATGTATATTATGTACAGAGGGAAAACATAAGCACCACACCGCTTACCCCATTTCTTAAAGGAAATAAAAAAAACACGTCGCTAATACTTGTAATACATTTTTGTTAAATCAACCTATCGCGATATATTTTTTAATAAGTACCAATAGTCTGAGAAGTAAAACTAATAAAAATGACTAAAATCTGTATTTATTATTGCTACATAAGAAAGTAAGTTTTGGCATTTGCCCATAATTATTAGTGTTATTAATTGTCCATGTAGCAGAAAATGGTACCGTCATATACTTAGAGAGAACTGGCTCTGAAGTACAGCTGCTGGAACAACCCTATAGACTTGACAATAGGTGGAATGTATTAGAAAAAGCACTACCACCATGGTACGGCTTCATAACGATGTTTTCCTTCATCGAAATTTCAGGCTTAAGGTAGGATTTGAATCTAAGTCGTCTAAATACGTTACTTCTGAGCCAGCATTGCTTTAATGTATGATTAGTTCCTTGCAAAGTCTTAAAGTATATAGAACAGCTATTAATAACCTTTTCTTATAAATTTTCCTGTCACAAAAATGTAGATTGTTCCACGTAATTTAGATTTTGGTATATTTAGGTCTAGGCACACATGTTTTACTATAAATTAATGTGATTTTTTAACCCACCTATTGCACGAAAAATGCAGTTCGTTAAAACCCCCTCTTTCCTCCACATAAGATTCGGCTTGACTCTCTTCTCCGCTGATTCTCACACGTAAGTGATGGACGCCCTCTAAGCGCTGTTGCTATAGCTCCACCTACTTGGCTAATTATTTTTTGTGTTATATTTGTAATTGCCAGAACAAAGTTTGTATGAGAGAAAGTTTTTAATAAAACGAAAGGGAAAAATGACAAATAAACTTTAAAAAATTATGAATGAGTGAACGAGACAAAAGACAGTATCATCAAAAAATTGACAGAATTGACAGGTTAACATTGAATAATTCAGTCGTGTAGAATAGAAGTCTCTCTACACTACACTACTCTACACTACTCTAGACTACAGTCTCGTGTAGAAGAGACAGAGTGATAAAGTCTAACAGAGTGGGCGTAACGCTCTTCACGTGACTCTCGTTTCTTACATGACGATTTCTATTAGTCAACTCGTAGCGAAAGTCATATTAAGGACAAAAAGGAGCTGGGTAAAGCGTTAACAGTTCCGTTGTGACACAGGGGAACGTCCATACGAGTGTCAGTACTGCGAGCGTCGTTTCGCTCAGCAGTCCGCTTTGATTTACCATCGGAGGACGCATACTGGGGAGAAGCCATATAGTTGTAAGCTTTGCTCAGCTCGGTTCACGACATCCTCCGCCAGGAACAATCATATGGTCACCCACACGGGTAACAAGAAGTAAGTTATTGATATAAATTAATTTTTGCTAATAATTGTAATATGTGATACACTAAAAATGTCAATAATCTGTGTGTTTGTAGTCCTTCTCTACCTAAGCGGATTAATTATCTTTATGAGTTTGATTTTTATTGGACTCGGTATAGGGGGTGTTGTGTATATTTTGAGTTGTTTCATAGATAAATATATAATCCAAAATTTTCAGCCTGCAGTATCAGCATTTCTGTATGTCTAAATATTTTTCTTTTATGTTCATGATTTATAAAGATCTCAGGTAATAACGTCTATCTGAAGATTACTGTTTAATGGATTTATTAAATTATTAACTTCGGTTGCGGTTTTATTGTGTGTAATGTTCATAGGAAGAATCTGATTGAAATGTTGTAACAGAATAGGTTGAAAACAGTCTATGACAATAGTGAAAAATGTAATAAGTAGGTAGTTAAAATGACATTACTGAAGTTTATAACCGAATATATTTAGTTGCTACTTTTAATTCTTTGTTATATTTGTCAATTACATTTACAAAAAATATTTTGTAATTTTATTTGTATGAAAAAAACTGTTTTCATTATTTTTTAAAATTATTCGCGTTAAAATGTTCACATCTGTCAACATGGCGTTGGGTGATGTTATACCATTTTAAACAACACCATTTTTCGTCAGTATTAATTTGTAAAAAGTGTTAAATATCAGTACCTACATTTTTCGGAAGCCGTGACGTCACTCTTTATGATTGGTGTTTCTATTCATGCTGTGTTTACAACTTTTATTCTTAAGTACAG
Source organism: Antheraea assamensis (assembly GCA_035772565.1). Classification (NCBI taxonomy): domain Eukaryota; kingdom Metazoa; phylum Arthropoda; class Insecta; order Lepidoptera; family Saturniidae; genus Antheraea; species Antheraea assamensis. The sequence goes on along the minus strand of JAQQSE010000050.1, from coordinate 421,734 downwards.
CATTTTATGTTGTCGATGGTAAATAATGTTGCATATTATAATAGCGTCACATTTTTTGCCAAAATTTCCCCTTGGATTTAGATAAATCTAGTTATAACTTAATACAGTTTAAATTAAAAAAAAATCATACCACGACGCTTGAGAAATACGGGGCAATGTTTTGTGGGTTGTGGTTTTCCCGACTTGTTTCTAACGAATATATAAAATTATCATTGAATTCATCAAATTAAGACTAGCTGATACCCGCGACTACGTCTGCGTTGTTTATTATCTTAACAATATATTTTATTACAGAAGAAAAAACATAAAAATGATGTAAACAAGGATGTGCTTTGTTTACAACATTTTATTAGTCATCTGTAGTTCTTATAACAATCATAGTTTATTAAAACTTCATGTTCAATGAAGGTATCGCGTTACTTTCATGAATTCATCGAAAATCTATTTAATATTTTTTACGTAATGCTGTGCCAGACGTCAGACTTGTAATATTTTATTTATATAAGAAGAGATAGCGAAAGTAATAGATGTTTCTAGAATAAGGTTCATCGAAACAATGGGATAGGGGACAATGAACTGTTTAATAATAAGAAGTGGGTGGCAGGTTCGTGTGTCCGGTGTGCTTCAAGGGTTGTACATCGCGCACAGAGTTGCGTGTCCACACAAGCAAACACACGGGCGAGAAGTTGTTTGAATGCACGCATTGCTCGCAGCGTTTCAGCTCTGCCTCGTATCTCGCAGTACATCGCCGTTACCATACCGGGGAGAGGAAGTACCAGTGCCAAGTCTGCGGGAAAGGTGAGACACTCATCATATACTAATATTATAAATGTGATTGTGAGTTTGTGTGTTTGTGACGCTTTGATGTCTTAACTACTCAGTTCATAAAATTTTGCATACACAGTATCAGGGGTATAGAAAAGGACATAGGATACCATTCCTTTCTTCCAGAAAAAAGTGCGGTTCCCGAGCGATAGGTCAAATTTATATTCACACGAACGAAGTCACGTCTAATAACATATTATGAAATACTGTAATAGTGGAATTAATAGGTGATGAGGACACGACAATTTTATATATGGAACTTGCTGATACCCGTCCGCTTTGCTGTGTTTATACTTATCTTTATGAGTACTTTTAATTTGAAAAAAAAATATAGCGAAGTTTTAGTGTAGTCCATGCAAGTGTATAGGGTTGAAAAATTATCTATGCACAGCAGTTCACTTCTGTAACGTGTTCTACTGAGTTTCACGGGCTGTTTTATGAATCATTACTGGTCCGTCCCGGGTTCGGACGGGTTTACTTACTAACGAAGAAAATGTGATCAAATCTTCTATAGTTCTTCTAGTTCGGCCATGTAAATAAAATGGCAACTGAACGTCATACTGTCAATATTTTTGTAGACTGTACTATACCGTGTGTCCTGTCTCCCATACTCATGTTTTTATATAGAGAAACATTTTTTTAACACAAACCTTGTCATGACAATTACAAAAACAAAAAAAAAATAATTAGCCAAATAAATGAAGTCGTTATGAAGTTATGCCTGTACATACATTCAGAAATTGAATCTTATATATATATATATAGATAGAAAAAGAATGTAGGTAATTTGTTAACATGTCCTGACAGGTTACATAGAGTCGAGTTCATACAAGAAACACATGAAAACGCACGAGGCAAACAAATCCGAGACGGAATCTTCGAACTCTGAAGCGGGCGCCGAGACGCAAGCCTCCACTCCGCACGAGCCCGAGTGTCTCTCGGAACCGCAGCCGAGTCTACCCAGTCTGGATGAGCAACCGGAACAGCAAAATCAAGGTGGGCAATTATAACATTCCTGCCCCTATGACCCTCCCTTCCCATTTACCCCCAAACCATGTACCATCCCCCCCATATGCCCCAATACCCATACATACATCCCCCCATATTCCCTTTTATTGGATGCGGGATACCCGATATTCGCCCAGATTTTGCACGGGGGTAAATCAATAAATGACTGCAAAGGGGTCGTTCATAATATACGTCCGCACTTATGGGAGTGAGGGGGGAAAGGAGGGAGTGTAGCTTACTGTGACAAGGAGGGTTGGGGGAACGTTACGTTCGTAGTTCATTAAAGAGTTATGTAAATATAGTACAGGATATTTTTATTATTTTTCTTTGAGATAGTTATTTGTAAATATATAAGTATACATGTACTCCCCCCCCCCTCCCCCCACGTAGATGGATCTATCTTTCGTATCATGTTGATAAGGGGGTCGCAAAAAATATTATATAGCGTCACGAAGTGGGAAGGGGGTCTAAAAGGGTTAAACTTTGTGTGACATATTTTATGAACGGTTTTAAATTATTTTTATTTATTTTCGACACGTATTACATACTGTACATACATATAATGAAGAGTTTTCATTAGCTATGGTATTTTTTTATTTACCATCTAGCAAATAACATATGTTGCTAGATTTAATAAAAAACTAACCTGGTAAATGATTACCTTTATGGAATGGCAATTTGAGTGTTTAAAGTCATTGCGGTAGAGAATTCGACTTACAGTCTTAAGAATATCGGTATAAATGTGAAGGAAAGAATGGTGTGCTGTTGGGTTTCAGTGGTTTCCATACAAGGCCAAGTACAAGATTCGCAAACGATGCAAGTTCCAGCTCAGACGGAGAGTTCACAACAACAGCGTCGCTACAAGTGCGGGCTCTGCGTCAAGACGTACATGTACCTACACAGCCTTAGGAAACATATGTTGACGCATGTGCAGGTTAGATTCACTAAGGTTTTCCTTTAATTTTCACAAAGTTTGACGATGTATTTTAAATTACAAAGCATAAAGACAAAAATTGAGGAATTTTTATACCCTTTTTGAGGGAAATCTCATCATATTGTTTGGGGAAAACGGTGGCACTTTTACAATCTTTCTGTACAGAACAAGAAAGTTCTGGAATCTGAAATCGTCACGGTACCTATAGAATTTTAAATATTTATTTTATTATTAAAATGGGTTTAATTGCAAAAATAAAAAATAGATATTATTAAATTGTTAATCCACAACATTACAACAGCAGCAACCGCAGCAGCAGCAACAACAACAGCAGCAGCAACAACAACAACAGCAGCAGCAGCAGCAAACCCAACAACAACAACAACAGCAACTGCAGCAGCAGCAGCAGCAACAATTACAGCAGCAAGTACAACAGGTGCAACAGCAACAAGTACAACAACAACAGTTACAGCAACAACAAGCAGTGTTGCAAGTGGGCGGTGTTCAACAACTCGCCGTCCCCATACACGCACATCACGTTCAACAGGGTATTGTTCAGGTGAATGTGGACTTTATATTGGTTCAAAATTATTAGAGTATAATTATCTATCAAATTTCAACTTTAAACACAAGTATTTAAAATTCAATTTAAACTTTATGAATATTATTGGTTTTCATATTTTAACTAATACAGTGTTTATATTTTGCATTTCACACATACACCACACAAGGATTGTTTACGATACTCGTAAATATTTATCAGTAAAGTTCCTTACATACATACATACATTAATTCATTCTTACATACATTATGTAATTAATTCTTTATTTATATTAATATCCACAGTCTGGTCAGCACTCGTACCCTGTGATATCTTCCGTACAATCGCTGCAGTTGCAACAGACACAACAACTTAATACGGTATTACATATTCTCTTATATTATCATCACGCTACATCAATATTGGGGTTATTATATAACCTATTTTGCTTACTTCAGATTCATTTTTCTTATACTAGCACAGTAAACACCTTAAACTTTGAAGGACTGGCTCTCAAATGCAGAGCTGCCTGAACACCAACAGGTGCTTGGCAATACATTTTCAATATGATGATGGTAACTAGTCAGACAGGCTTAGTAAAAACCTTACCATCATGCATCAGGATGGTGACTGTCGAGAGACAAATGCATAAGTTGTGTGATCGCTGTGCAAGAAATATTCAAAGAATGATATCTGACTGATTCCGAAACGCTACAAACTAAGAAAGTGTCATTTCGACGGGTTATCCACCATGTGTATGGATGGTAGTTGTGATCTAGTCGGGTAGACATCTGTACTACCCTGCCTGGTTACTGAATGTGTTCTTAAATAATTATAGGAATGTAATCTCTTGAATGTAACATATGTACAATGTAGCATATCACTATAACAGGTATTATACCAAGCTTGTGGTGGTTGATTTGGTGGATGGTTGGTTGGTGCTAGTCCGATTAAATTGTATATTTCTTCACATACTGCCTGAGTTTTAATTGTAGGGGTCCCTTTACAAAAATGTAATCCTTATTGTTAAGACTAAATTACTAAGCCACCGTTCTACTGACATTAATGACAGAAGTGACATAAGTGACTGATTGACTAGACATTGAGTTGCCATTTTATTATATTACGTGATCGTGCTGTAATGGGAAGTTTTGGTATCATTTTCTTCCTTAGTGAACCCGTGCGAATCCAGGACGGGCAGCTAGTTATTTGTAAACATACAGATAAAGACGAAGTCGTGGATAATTGCTAGTTTGTTTAGAAACGTATTGATGTAGTTCGGAACTTATCTATAGAAAATATCACAAAAGTATTTGTATGGTGTTTTATAGTTGACAATATTTAATAAACTAAAATATTGCATGACATTATTTGTGAAGGACTTTGAAGTTTAAGAGTTTTTTTATTCTTAATAATAAAGAGTTTACTGTTTTTTTTTTCTAGCAACAGCCACAGCAGTTGCAAGTGCAGACAATACAAATACACCCGCAGCATCAACCCATACAGATACACGTAAGTATTTTCTGAGAGTTTATATTAACCCCTTGACTGATTTTTTAAGACCCGCGGCTCAAAATGGCGGATTATGTTTTTATTTCACGACTCTGACTTGCCACAAAAACTCACTGTAAAGTTGTAACAAGTATTCCATATCGTAAACAAATCTAAAATGCTGTGTATCTTCTATCTATGGTTTTTACTTAACCGCTCGCGTGATTTTAAAAATCAGATCTCAAAATGGTGGATTATGTATTTAATTTGTTTTTTATTTACATCGTAGATTGTAAATTTCATGGTATGGTGTGGTAAAAACAAGTTCGTACAAATCATAAATAATTTAAAAATAAATTTAACATAAAAAAATCAGGTATTTTTTTAAGCTTATGCAGCTAACAGGCTGTTGACCTGTGCCTCATGAGGTCTACATGTGCTTGTTTGTTACGATTACACGCTTTAACTAAGCAACTGACTATCATGAAATCTTGTATACACATTGTCAGGGATTCAGAAAATGATATGGGGTACTTTTCATACAACATTTTTTTTAGTGTTCTCTAGGTATAGATAAAACGTACATAAACGCGAGCGAAGTTGCGAGCAAAACTTAGTAAATAACGCTTGCGATGTAGCTGGTTAAATTTTGTTTTCCCCTCAACAGGCGGTCGGTGTTCAACAAGTCCAACAACAACAGCTACACGTGGCGACATCTACCTGTCAAACGATGTTACCCAACATATTGCAAGTGAGTGACCAAAAAAAATAATGTTATATTGAAGTTATTTTCTTTATTGATTATAAATTTGAATTAATATTAATTTAGGAACAAATTATTGTTGTTGTTTTAGAACAATTAGGGTCTTATTTTATTGTAGTTTCAATCTTTGTTTAAAACTCCAAAAATGTTTTTTTATTTTTTATTTACTATAATATTATCTATATTACATTACAGACCTGTTAAACCTTTCACACAATAATGAGCAATTGATAATAGTGTAAAAAAATTAAAGTAGTGTAAAATTTTAGCAGCTTAGTTTTTTCATGTTCGTTTGAGATAGGACTTCTTTCTCACAAGGTATCGCCATGCTATTTTCGGTCACTACATAAAAGACACTATGCATTGGGGTAACCCAACTTAGGTATACTAATTAACAACCTACCTACATAACGTTTCCCTCATATTTAGGGGATAAATAAGCGGGATGGGATTTTTTTAATGGTTTTTTTTGGACTTTTTGTTTACCAGTAGTATATATCATGACATAACCGAAACCAGACATTGTTTTGGAATCATTTTTATGAACAATTTATTATGAAGAAATTGACTAAGTAAAATTCTAAATTTTAAATATTTTTGGGAGTTATTTATTGTATAAAATAACTCTACGTTTCTAGATGTCTGTCATCTTCAGTGTCGTAATGATTTAAAGGATTTTAAAATAATTATGATAATTTAAGGGGATTTTGCCTTTAGTATCAGGGGTGAATATTTTTGACAGTTGGTAACTGTACTAAGTATGGAAATGATCTCCTCTTTGTATCCCCATTAAAACGACTGTAACGACAATGGTTTGTATAGTTGTAATAAAAAAAAAGATAAAAACCCAAATTTTAGTTTCTTGTTGGCTCCTATCGATAACTGGGTTGTCTTCGGAATTGGTCATTGTGCCTTGTTTTTCATTCGTTAGCTATCGCTTGTGTAATTTTATTTGTTACTATTTTACATAGAAAATACCCTAATTTGGAGGATAATTATATCCATATTTTATTGCAGTTGCAACCGGCAACTGTCGCTGTGTCCGGACTCGGGCAACAGGAGTTGGGTGGCGTCCCGCACCGCATCATTCTTCAGCCACAACCCACACACCACCCTCACGTCTATACGATCCACCACTGAAATCTAATTAATCAGAATATTATACTGCAAGGCAGCCAGTTTAATGTCCATCACGAGCCGTGAGCACTTTTTTGAAATTAAAGTCTATCTTGTCACCACGTATACCCCGCAACTAAGGAGTTACCGTGTTATTACAAAAAGTTAAATTCACGTTGAACTCTTGTTTACAATAGTATCATCACAAGTGTCTTACCCACGTTTAACATTAGACATCGATTAAATTTAAACATTGTCTAAGTTGACATTTTGTGATTTATTTTGTTTTTATTTGCCGGCAAAAGATGTTTGGTAGTAAATTATGGATTTCATCGGTATAATTAATTTGGACGATATAGATGAATGAAACAGTTTTAGAAATTCACAAATAAATCATAAGTTTTACTATGTGACATTTGACAATGTATTTTAATCTAAGATAATACTGTTGTTTCATTTCACTCACTTTAATGTAATAAAATAAACTTATATAATAGTTACTTTCATATTTATATCAATTAATTTTAACCAAAATCTCAATAATAATGACCAATTTCGGGAATGCAGATCTTAACAAAAATAAAAATAGTATTCGTAAATTCAAATTGTATATAAAATATCTGTATGTGAAGAAATGTTTTTAAATGATATGGTTTAATTGAATGACCTATTCAGAGTTGCTTTTATAAATACTTGAACCAGATGTTTTAGCTAGAAACAGCTTTTGTAATAAAGTATTTTAAATATGTGTTCAACAAAGGTTTTGACACAGTTTAGTGAAACGCATGTCTGTTTTTATAATAAGACGGTTAGTGTTTAATATCGCATCTGTAATCGCAACTTCGTGTATCCAAAGGAATAATTTAGGATTTAATGCTGGAGACAACAGATAATTAAACAACTAATGCGGAATAACTAGCTTTTCGAATAGACGTCATTCCTTACTAAAGTTCGTTCTTTCAAACACATTTTCGGTTACTGGTCAGCAGACAACAGATAATTAATAAACTAATACGGAATAACTAGCTTTTCGAATAGACGCCATTCCCTTATAAAGTTCGTTCTTTCATACACATTTTCGGTTACTGGTTTGATGAAATTCGCAGATGCGTATACAAACGTGCGCAAAGTGTACAAGTGTACGTGCGCAATGCGTTGCTACGCATTATTATATATGTATGTGCGCACAAATTAGCATTTGCACGTTCCAGGGTTCCATTATCCGCTTGACTAATTAATAATTTCTGATTGTGCTAATTTCATGTAGCATAGGACATTGAAAATGTTGTCATTCACATTATGAATAGATTAAAATAAAAACTAATTTCGCCATCTCCAAATTTGTTACTTTTTGTCATATTTTTTAAGATTTCACATTGTAAATAAATTTATCCTACTTTTTTTTTGTATAGTGTGATATAATGTTGTATAGTTCACCTTTAAATAATAATGTAATTATTTTAGTCGTTAGGGATTTTTTAAATAAATAAAAAACATCTGAAAATAAAAGTTTATATTTATTTTTTCATATAATAAAAAAATATCTGGCATTTTTATCAGGCATCGAACATTTTAAATGCAATTCATTAAATTCATTCATACAGTATTGAGACACAGCGTTTCATTATAATTACGTCTATTTACAGTGAAAAAAGGCTTTATAAAAATTACGATACTCTTTCGTATCGGCAATCACAATTATTAGCAGTTATACAACGTATTACAGGGATACCTTTCTACATGGAAATCCGTTGTATCATAGCGTCCCAAACAATAAAGAAAAACACGCAAATAAATAATTACGTTAGCGCTGGTTGTGCAATTGTAATCAATTTTAAACGAAAACCAATTTTAAAATTAAATAATAATTTATCCTTTATGATAAATTGCAAAAGGACGATATGAACGAATATATATTAAAAATTACAATTGCGAGCTACAAACAAAATTTTCTCTACAATCCCCCCCCCGTACACTCAAAAATGATACCGATAAAGCGTACACTAAAAAGTAAGAAATTAAAAAGGTTTTAACTTTTACAATAACACGAGAGAGAGATAGTAACCGACTGAGATAACAGGATAATTACCACGATAACTGTTAACGTTACGTTAATTGTAAAAGTGGTACGATAAATAATTCTGTACATTATTATTATTGTATTTGGTTGACAGTAAGCTTTTTATTTTATTCGTTATCGTGTGATGTCTTTTATCGTTTTGTTATCAAGTCTCAATATAGATAATTATCATATATAGGGGATGGTTATACATTCCAGGATTGGCGTTTTACAGAAGCCTGACCCTTGGAAAATAACCGTATATATGCCAATGCTCCTTACATCCTCCTTAGAATAATGTTAAATTAATAGTTTCCAATAATTAAAAAAAAAGTTAAAACTTCTATGAATGTAAATAATACAATTATAATAAAACGTTATAGTAACGTCACAAGGAATCCACATTAAATTGATTGGAAAAAATAATAAACTTAAGTCCACCGAAAAGTTATACTTAAAAATTATTCTAACAAGTAATTAGCCAATTATAGGCATTTATCTATGTACAGTTTAGGCTAATCAATATCGTGCGTATGCAACTAATTTTCCATTTTAAACAAGTTCAAAATTTATTAAGAACGCCTTATATGAAGATTCTTTAAGATTTATTTAATTACCACCCTTTCAATTATGACAGGATTTACTGTTCTAAATAATATAACTACTATTGTCTTTGTCTATGTAATAATAATGTTTAAAAATCGTTAGAACGTTTTCTTTTTGAGTTCTCGTAAAAGGAAATACAAAAAGTCAATTTTGTGTTCAAAACACTTTGGCACAGTATCAATATAGTACTGTCATGGCTGTAGGTGTTAATTATAAAAACAACTAATAATGTAATGCACTACGTTCAACTCTTATTATCCGTTATTGATAATGACAACGGTCGGCTGGTGTTACCGTAACGTGTGAACAAGCATGTATTTTTGCAACAAACTATGAGATAGACTTTATGCTATTCACACTCACAAGACGCGATCGAACAACGAATATTAATTTAACTATTGTTTCAAATTTTAATACGATACAAAATAACGAACTGCCATACAGCAAAATAATTGACAATAATATATAGCAACATCAGTATTCAAATAACACAAGAGCGTGATTCATTATTGATGTATATTCGTTATTACCACTTATAGCCATGACGTTATATGAATGTCGTTCTTTTTTTGGATATACCATACACAAATGTCAGAATATTTGTGAAGGTGTGACGTCACACACTATGATTGGCGAGTCTGTTCGCGTGATAACGAGAACGTGTTATTGATTTTTTTTTTAATTTTAATTGTTGAAATATACATTATTAGAATATTTGGGAAGTTGTGACGTCACACACTACGATTGACAACTCTGCTAGTGTGCCAATAAGAATAAATTGGTGATTTTTTATATTAAATGATTAAATATAGACTTTTTCAAAATATTTGGGAGCATGCGACGTCACACGCTACGATTGGCGACTCTGTTCGCATGATAACAAGAACGAGTTATTGATTTTCTTATTGAATTATTAAAAATATACTTTCTCAGATTGTTTGGGAAGGTGTGACGTCACACGCTACGATTGGCGACTCTGTTCGCGTGACGACAAGATCGTATTATTCATTTTTTCATTGAATTATTACAAAAATATACCTTCCGAGGTGTAATTCAAAATAATATGAAATTCTCTTTCAACGGGGGAAAAATTAAAAGGTCATTCTTTTCGTTTCGTTGACACCTGTATAATTTTGATTTAATGTTTAATTATTGAACTATTTATGGATGACACTGACAGTGGAGGTTTTATCATCCGTGTAACGTATGTAAGCGGGGTGCATCGTGAGTCCCGGGGGAATCTTCACGTCCCGGAAATAACGATGTCTCCGCGCGTCCTTCGCCGATATACGTTTCACTGGATCGTAGACTAACATTTTCATAAGGAGATCCATTCCGGTCTCATCTAGATTTTGTACCTGCGTTCACATTATCATAATCTCTTCAGTGTGTATTATTCATTTAATTATCCGGCAGTTCCACTATAATCTCCTTCGAGATGTAGAAGTTCTAGATTCTTCTTCTATGTTACCTTAGACCACATCGAACGATGATCGACTTAGGCTTGAATTCTTACGAATGAGCCGGAGCTTTTGGTAAAGAAAATCATCGCGATGAAACCGTAGCATGGTGATAGGGCTTTTTCTAAGCCTGCCTAGGTAGCTCAAGTTGAAAATCTATCGCCTAAGTACATGTTAGTGTGTCCCTGCATGTGCACTTGAGAGCCATTACATTTCCATTATAATATTACTTGGAATACATTGTCATTTGATATCAGGTTAGATTTTGTTCAAATGCGTGTTATTAATTTTTTTTTAATTTTAATTGTTGAAATATACATTATTAGAATATTTGGGAAGTTGTGACTTACACACTACGATTGACAACTCTGCTAGTGTGCCAATAAGAATAAATTGGTGATTTTTTATATTAAATGATTAAATATATATTTTTTCAAAATACAAATCCAAAATACATACCACGGGGTGGTAGGGACCTGTACTCGACTGTGTCCCGATCACAATGTATATAAAGAGATAACGAGACTTAGTCTTAGTTTCGTTATCTATCTTTTGGGATCAGCTAGCACATACCCAAACCACTGAGAATATAGCGGAATGAAAACGGCGACTGGTAATTAAGTATAGATTTGTCGGTGGTGACCGTTGTTTATGAATTGCACTGTGCTCACATTGTCATTAATAATTCTTAAAACAATTCTTTCATAGTTTGATTTAAAATTATATGTCGTCAATTATACAAGTGTTCCTTTTACACAACATTGAGTTGGGAAACATATATTATTTTTAATATTCTGTATTTTGAGTGATACTTTGTAAAACTATATAAGACTATAAGGTTCTTACGTGATTATGTAAATTGAATGTGTTCCAATTGGGGAATGTAGGTTTGTAGTCAGGCAGTTTGGACACGTCCGGCCAGATCTCATCAGTTGGTGTGCGAAGAATTCTGTAATTAAACATATTTCATGTGATAATAAGGTGCAGAGATTAAATAGAAAAAAAAAACAAATAAATTAAGCAAGTCATATTGGTGCTGCATTATGATTTAAATTACTATATTTTTAATTAGTAATCATTATTTTAATTACATTATGATAATTTAGATATTTTTTTTCTATGATTTTTATTCAAGTAATACCATATAAATCAAATTGTATATATATACATATCTTATATATAAAACATCTTCTTATATATAAAACAAAGTCGCCCGCCGCGTCTGTCTGGATGTTCGCGATAAACTCAAAAACTACTAAACGGATTGTAATGCGGTGTTCACCAATAGATAGAGTAATTCACGGGGAAGGTTCTGGTATATAATTTGTCAAGGTTTTGAGTAAATTGGTTGAAATCTATATAAATATAAGCGAAATACGACTGACTGACAATTATATATTCTCCTACAGACAACGACAATCCCTGACATTAGGCGACCGTTGTTATAGTAACCAATAATATTATTCCCGTGGCAATAAGTATATTTTTAGGGGTGTGCAATTAATGCTACGATCGAACCGAATCGAATAATGATGTTAAATTCGAAGTTTGAGTAGAAAATTCGAACTATTCCTATATTTTAAAGTAAGGTAGAATTATTGCACTAATAGTTATAGGAAAAATTACAACATTTTACACTAATTTAATAATTCAAATTAAACAAATGATAATGTCGTAAAAACGATTATTTAAACATCAAGATTGCCTTTGAAAAAGAACTTTAATTTACTACGTAATTCAATTCTACAATAATAAATTTCTATTAGTGAAAATATTTATTAAAAATATACTTTCTCCCTTAAATCTAAGTAATTTTATAGCATTTCAATTTTAACAAAATATTGATAAAAATAGGCGAAATATTTCATTTTAAAGAAATTCAAAATATATTATAATTTTATATTTTAACAGCTTTCTAGAATTTTTTGCTCTTATTTTATATTACATACATAAAAATAATGATTTAAAGTTTAGCACCCAAAATTCATTAACAACCAATAAGGTACCAACATATAGCTTTTACTATATTGGTATATTTTGAGTGGTCAATTATAAATTAAAAAATCGATTATAGTTTATAAAGAACATAGTCAGTTCCGTTGAAAAAAAATGGATTTTGATATAAAAATAAATGACATTTAATTTCTTGAATTTCTGATTTTCGCTTTTTCCGGCAGTTTTTGGCTAGAAATTGAGATACAGTAATTTTGAATGCACTGCATGGCTGGTGTCGACTATAATGGCGTTGCTGGTTAGTTCGTAACATTCTATAGTTAATGCTTATTTAACGCATAAATGAAATTATTTGAATAATCCGAAGAGTTGGAATTATACGTGTGTTCAATTCGGATTTCAAATTGTATAATTCGGTTCGATTTGATATCGATTAATTCGTTAAATCGCATATTCGCACACCCCTATTTATTTTGTGTTCATTGAATTAGTAAGTTTTCATTTAAAAATGACATTTTAAGTCAGTATTATTTCGAATTTTTGATTTGCAACCTATAGATATAATAAAAATAAAAGTGTCTATACATAATAACAAAATACCTCTACTTTGTACTGACTGGATATGAAAGTGTAAAAGCTACTTATTATCAGTCTATATGTCTGTTTATTCCGGTTAATCTCCGAAATGGCTGGACCCACTTTGACGGAAATTTTACTGGCAGAGAGCTTAAATTGCAGGCTATATTTTAGACTAGCTGTTATTGCAACTTTGCCTACAGTGGAATATCCGAAACGGCAAAAGCAATTTTTAAAGGACAATCGCTGGCAGATAGCTGTCCTCATAAGGAGTGATTTAGGTTGGCTTATTTTAGACTAACTGTCATCAGCGATTTTTTCCTGAAATATCCGAATAGATTGAACCAATTTTCACGTGATTTTTACAGACATATAGCTGATCTTATTAGTTAGCTGTTACCCGTGGCATTGTCCAAAGAGGAATACCTGAAACGGCAATACCGATTATTTCGGGACTTTCAATGGCAGATAGCTGACCCCACAAGAAGTAATTTAGCCTATTTTATTTTAAAGTAGCTGTTACCTACGCCTTCGTCCGCAGTGATATATCCAAAGCGCTTTAATCGATCTTAAAGGGACTTTTACTGGCATATAACTGACTTTATAAGAACTGACTTAGGTTAATTAATTTTAAACTAGCTGTTATCTGTAGCTGTGACCACAAAGTAATCCCCAAAAAAGATAGAACGATGCTTATGTGACTTTTACAGGCACGTAGTTGATCTCATAAAGAGTAACTTAGGCTATTTTATTTTAGACTAACTGTTACTTGCGACTTTTTCCTGTCCAATGTGCAATCTCCAAAACAATTCAACCAATTTTAACGATATTTTCACTGACACACAACTAAAGTAATGAGCACTAACTAGAGCTATTTTATTTTCAACTAGCTGTTACTCGCGATTTCATCCGTGTGGAATATTTGAAACGATTTGACCGATTTTCACATGACTTTCACGAGCACATAATTGAAGTTATAAGAATTAACTTAGGTTATTTTATTTTAAGCTAGCTGTCACCCACGACTTCTCCCGCGTGAAATTTAGCAAAAGTATGTTATTCACTGTAAACATGTGCGTGAGGCATGCACTGTACTGGACTCCAAGAATTAATATATTTGTATGTAATTTGCTTAATGGTGGTCATTTTGTTTTATTTACCGCGTTCGCGTCTACCTAACTCAGTAACCATAGCTTCGGGAAGTTGGACCCTCATCTTTCGCGCAACGATTTGAAAATTCGTAGAGGGTTTCACCATAGACTTCCTATTTTTGCCCTCCTTTACATTATTTTGCTCAGCTATATAAAAAAGATACGAAGATTTAAATTGCGTAGGACAGCATTCAAATAACTTTCAAAAAATTTTTAAATATCAAGGTGGATACTTGAAGTATGTCGTTTACCCACGTTGCCCATGTTCTACTTTTGTGACAATTCAATGTGTAGGGGGCGGCAAGTGGGGGGGGGGGGGGGGGGTGTCAAAGAAAACTTGATGGTTCAAGAATGTTCGAACAATGCCTTTGAATGTATATCTTTTGGCCACGTTTGCCCACCTTTTACTTTTTGGAAAAGTGAAATTGTAAGGGGTAAAAATTGGGGGAAAAGAAAAAGTGAATGATCGAGAATTTTGTAATGATATATTTGAATCTAATTTATTTGGCAACATTTGCCTATCTTTTACTTTTACTCTTTATATCTTTTACCCATTTTCTACTACTTTTAAAAATCAATTTCTAAGGGATAAAAATTGGGGGGAAAAGTAAAATTGAGGGAGAATTCATAATTGTTCTTCGATCGACCACCTTTAGTTACAGAATTATTTTAATTAGAATATGACGGTCTCCACTCTCGCAATAATCAATTATACTGTGCCTACCTCACGATTGATTTTAGAAAATGAAGACTTAATAAGGTTAATTCCCATACATAAGGACATCTTTTCAATTACCCAAATTTTTTCTTTGATTGCCCCCCTTACTTACAGAGATATTATAAGAAGAATATGACGTTCTACACTCTAGCAATAATAAATTATACTGTGCCTACCTCAAGATTAATTTTGGAAAACTGGGACTTAATAAGGGCTATTCCCATACAGAAGGACATTATAAGTAACTAAGGGTGGGCAATAAAAAAAAATATAGGCACTATTTTAATTTGTAATTATAAAAAACTGCTTACAGATAGATATAGAATCTTGAAATCTGGAAGTATATTAATGCAAAATATTAAGACTTCAATTCTTTCTGTATTTTTAATTACAACAATAATCATCAACTCTTTGTTTATAATTCAACATTATAATTAATACGTATTTGAATATAGATGATGTTTTTTCAATATTAGACCAGACACGTATTACCTTAACAGTTCCATAATAGGATTTCTTGCCGAATAGAGGAGCAATTACTTTTTGTATGATCGCAAAAACTTATGTTAATATTATATATATAACATCTTTAAGATAAATTGTATAACTTGAAATTTTAATTACTTTCTTACTCAGTGTAAGTGAGCACTGAGGGGATTCTATAGTAAGTTAGTATTTACAAAATGTACGTGATATGTTCAAGTACGTCTTCTCACTATTTTATATTGCTTTAATACAATTTAAAAAACGCGTGCGAAGCTGCGGGTATCAGCTAGTATACAATAAAAATATGCAGCACATGACAACATCATTTCTGACAACTTGCAACAATTCATTTCAGTACAAATTTATTAAAAGTTATTATAGATCTATATAACAGTAAATAGAAGAATATTTATTTATAAATTTTGCCATCTGACGTCATTAAATTTACAATAAAATGAATAAATGCAAATTGAATTGTTTAAATAGGTATCGTTTTTTCGGTTTAAATGTAGTTAATCCGAGTTCTTCCTGAAGGAAAAAAGAACTTCAAAAATCACTAATATCCTTCCTGCAAGCTCCCACCCTAAATTTAAAAATCTGTCACTAAACACTTGTAAGCGTGTTAAAACCTTAAAACTGCAGCACGTAAGGCCAGTCCGTTGATTGAAGAAAATATAAGCGACTCTTAAAAATCTTCAATCAGGTATGATTCGAAAATTCGTCCCAATTATCAATGTACACATAGTGATTATTTCGATAAGTCAGTTGATTTATTATGTGTTATATTAGTTCATAGGTATTCGATTGTAACTGTGGCAAAATTGAAATCGTAATGTATGTCAGTGTAACATTAAGGTTAGTATTTAAGATAGATTAAAGTTATTATGTAAGTTAGAATAAGTTTAGTGCATTAGCTTGATTCTTGTACACATAGTATTAACTGCAAACAATGTGTTTTAATAGCATAGAATTAAGGCTAGTTAGTATCAAATTGCCGATTGTAACTATTGTGTAAATAATACTCCTTTAAGGGTGAATGTGTTAACATCTTGAACCGAGATGTCACTTAACCCATGCAGAACAGTGGCATAACAGGGTAGTGGTGTCTTTTAAAAATACATTTTTTACAATGAATTATTATATAAACATTTATATATTACAATGTATAATTTAATTAATAAAATTTTGAGGTTTTATGGGAAACATTTTTATTTTCATTATTTTAAACTTATTCATAGATACCAAGTATTCAAGTTCTTAGTTCATTTGTATCTCAACCTCAAAGAAAATTGCACAAGACACGAATTGTCTTAATATTAGGTAAGATTATGGTAAATCTGAAAAAAAAAAAAAAAAAAAAAATCGATGCTTGTACAAATGAAATATAAAAATACCTGAAAATACGGAACAGTTGATCGATTTCTGAGTCACCTTGAAATAATGGTTTTTTAGATGACATCTCTGAGAATATGCAACCAACGGACCACATGTCTATAGGGCAGGCATATCTGTAATATGAACACATATTTCCTTATTCTGTCCTTTTGTCAAGTAAAAATATGCTTCAAAAGAAATGAGAGCTCATGATTTTCACAAATGGACCAATTTGATTAGATGATCACATATTGTCGGCCATTTTGACACCCCTCTCAATTCAATGAAATGCTTCTAACGCAAAAAAGACGGTAAATATGTACTTGGCTAGTGAGAAAAAGACAAAGTATGTATTGCCATTAAAGGCAGATATAGATGTGCCTGATAAAATGAGATAAACATCCGTCTACAGATGACTGAATGTATGTATTTAATGTTTTGGTTTTCATGAATTCATTTAAAACACATACAAAATTCAAACACTATTTTAAAGACATAAAGATATTTTAAACAGAAGGTTAATTGTAAAATTGTGTTGATTAGTATTTTATATATCGTGTTTGTTGACGAATTGTTTACACAAATAAATAAATACGAAAATTAATACATTACTAGAGCACAAGATTAGAGAGGATAATAAAATCACCTCTGACTTCCCAATAGGACTTCCGGTGCTCTGTACCATAGTGTGACCACTTCATGTGTGTAGGTTCGTACTGGCACTCCAAATGCCCGGCCTAAGCCAAAATCGGCTACCTGCAAATTTAAAATTATATACAAAAAACAAACTGTTTTATAATATTAGTTGGGAAAGTATTCATTTCCTAAGTATTTTTTAACTAGGAAACTGGACATAAAATGGTTTTTTGCAGTATTTTAATATTATATATATGTATAACTGGGTGATGAAGTTCCCAAAAACCCCCTACCTTAGTAAACTTGGATTGACTTTCCAATATGCAAATACAAAATTTGATTCAATTCATAATAGCCATTTTCTGAGAAACCAACTATATATGAGAACTGTTCAATTTAACAGTATTACATACACGCACAATGATATATATGTATATGATAAATTATTAGTTTCTAAGTATTAAATATAGATTTAAACATATATATACATTTAATGAGCTTTAATTAACTTTGAAAATAATATCTTGTCTCACTCACTTTAATTATGTATTCAAATTGCACTACATTTTAAAATGATTTATATTTAAAACTATTTCAGAAAAAAAACGGTGGGGACCAAGAGTCTGCAGAAAAAATTAAAATAAACTCTAGTAATAAAACAAATATATATCATGGTCATTATTAATGACCTTGGCAAGCCTATAATTATTTTTTGTAAACAGTATAGATTGTGGTGACTTAATTTTAGATCTGACAACACAAAGTCATAAAGTAATAAACCTGTGCACATGTACAAAACTTTTTTGACTATTGTACCCACATCCATTTGTTATATCAAAAACTTCTTTTTTAATGACAAATAAAACAGAATTATATGTAGTGCAGCATTAGTACAAACTTGAGCATTAATGAGATAATGTGGTAAAACTAAATTATAATAATTAAATTTTTAAAGAATAGAAGTGAATGCAAAATATACTGATGGATACTTGTCCTTTCAGTTGCTGATGTACTTATACCAGATGCCAGAACTCATTGTAGAACCCGTAAACAACATTTTTTCGTAGGTTTCCAACTGTTATGTTACAAATAAATAAAGTTTACTTTAATAATTCCAGTCTTGTCAATGAGTAGATTTTGTGGTTTGAGGTCCCTGTGAAGGATGCGCCTCTGATGACAGTACAGGATGGCATTATTAATCTGGTAGAGATAACTCTTCACAACAACCGGGTCCATGTACTGAAACACAAAAAAAAAAAATAATAATAATAATTGAGGGTGTAGAGTTTGTGCAGGGTTCTTTTACAGAAGCATTAGTGGCATAAGTTAACTGACAACACATGATGTCCTTTTATTATATTTTGTAGGTTTTAACATTTGTCTATAACTTCACTAGATATTAAATGACAATGTGGTGCACGATGGTAAACACGCTAATCCTAGAAAGAAGAATTGGCACTCGAGTGCAGCTGCCAAAATACACCCATAAGTGCTGGAGACAGATTTTCAACTTGCGAGTTGTCGAAGAAAAAGCATAACCTAATCACTGAGTTGTCACCGCTTCAGAAGAGTCATATGGAGTATCCCATTTTATTACTCAAAGATTATAACAAATATTGGATTTCTTTTAAAGGATACTGCAATCCATTGATCATTATTATCATTTAATATTACATGAACTTGTTTAATCGACACTGGTTTGTTATATGAAGTATTGGAAAGTAAACCATTAAAATGTCATTCAAATTATTAGACATTTTCGAGAAACCAATTAAATGTAAAACCACTTACTTTTTATATTTAAAACAAATAAACTACAAATAAAATCAAATATATACACAAGAAATTATGATATAATTTACAATACAATGAGGTGTAATGTACAAAGAGGTCGTAAATGTATGAAGTAACACCTATATTGATCAGTTTAGGTATAGTTAGAAATATTACACTAAAAAAAATATCCAAATACTAAAAGCATTATGGTTATAGAAACTATACATTGTTCTAAGAACTGTTCGTTTTCAATATTTCATTTATGCAATACAGATTTTGTATTGTTGCTTAGAATACGTTTAGGATGGAATTTTAAACACACAGAATGAGTTCTGTGCTGGATATTAAATATTAGCAGTACATACTGTTTAAATCAAGGATGCTCAATGTGGGATCAAAAAGACAATTTAGACCTTTTAAACTTGTTTATCAAACTTGTGAAATAAAGAAAGCCCTTCTGACTTGTTTGCGCATGCAATAATAGGTTGTAGGGTTGTGCAGCCTTGGGTTAAATATTTAACTGAAAGGTTATATATAGCCTTGCATTTAGAGATGTTTAGGAGATAGGAAGTATTAATTGTATAGGATTTTAATAATTGTATATCTTTACAGTTCTATTTGTGAAAATAAAAGTATAACGAGGTTCCAATTAGGACAACCCTAATTACAGAACTAAATGTGCTATAGGCTTGGGATGCAAGCTTTGGCTGGTGATACTTTTTTTTGGTGTTATATTCTATCTTTTTTTATTGTTTTTAAAGAAATAGTAAATGTTATAAGTGTATGTCTTCGGAACAGAAATACATTGTATTTAGGAGCCCGCAGGTGCCAAATATTGTAGAACAGTCCAGATTACAATGAGCACAGCAATAACAAAAAAGTGAAATCACAGTACAATTGGTAAAATTTTATGACATTATTTTATTTTACTAATCATACCTTCCCCGAGCCCAGTGTGTCCATATATTTCTTTAAGTCCATTGAAAGAAATTCAAAGATAAGGTACAGGCGGGATTCTTCCATAAGCACGTCTTCGAGCTTCACTATGTTTGGATGATTTAACTCTTTCAATAAAGATATCTCTCTGTAATTTGCAAAATTATAATTACCATTTAGGTTATGTATGCCAGGTACGTAAAATTGTGCAAACATAACGTAAATTCCATAAGTAATAAGATTTTAAGTCTTTATACAGGTTTTAGACAATCCATTTACCTGATAGCTGTGGAAGGTATCCCTTCATCTTCGGATTCAAGACGAATTTTCTTCATTGCAACAAATTGCCCGGTTATTTTGTTTTTACCTTTATACACCACACCGTAAGTACCTTCACCGATTTTCTCTATTTTCAGAAAATCATCCATTTTGTAGTAAGGAATTTTGAAAGTTTTCACAAGACAACAACGCGGTGAAATCTGTAATTTGCACTTTGTACAAATATAACTTGGAATGACTCGATAACATTCATGAAAACTTTAACAAAAAAATTGTAAGTTCTACGACATAAGCCACAGTGAAATATATAAAATAGCTAGTTCATATGTTTTTTGTTTGATATAATTCGCATCAATTCACAATATAATAGTAACGTTTTTCAAACGTAAATTTTTAAAATTTTCAAATTACATTAATGTTGCCAGAGTAATGTTATTCAATTACACGACTAAATAAACAAATTGCAATATTTTTTTGAAGACGTATCTTGTAGCGGAGCTACTAGATAATGTCTGTCTAAACACAACTTGAAATTCAAAGTTTAATATCACATTATTCCATATGCTAAGCTAGAACACTTCTAATATCTAATAAGAGAATACTTTCGTGGTAGAGTTAATACCGCTAAACGAAACAATAAAAATGGACAAATAAAGTACCTAATTTTCACATGCCAAACATTGAAATTCGTTAAATTCGCGCATCAAATATAACCGGACCACGTAAACATAACCTCGTCTCATTTTAAATTACACGATTTTATTTTGGTTTTGGATATACATTCTATATTTTTGTCTTTGAGATTTGTTGACACTTTTACTTATAACAAAACTGTAACTATGTGGTCAAGTTATTTACTTATAAATTCCTTGGGTCTTGCTTACAATTTTTAGTAGTTTATGGTTAGATTTAAGGCACACATTCCATCCCTGTAATAATTAGTATACTCTTTGGTCACATCATTAATTTCGATAAAGTATAAAAAAACTAGTCCAAAAATGAACATCAAACAAAAAATTATTAACGAAGTCATCTATAAAAAAATTTATCTTTGTAGTGTACTGATGAAAAAAGTATATTATTATTTTTAAATATTAGTCTATTTGGATATCTTTTGGAAGTCGGCTATCAACAGGCTTCTCACATGTATTCGTTAGTTTGAATTATTAATAAAGTTTGCTGCATTCATCTATATTATATTATTAGAATATATATTATGTTGTACCATAGGCTGATACACATCAATCTTAAAAATACTGTCGCTTCGTTAAATTGAAGAAAATAGATTATTTCTTATTTTGTATAAATTCAAATAATTAAAATTAATAGCTAAAGCTAAAATTATTTAAGTAGTTTTTGACACAATTTAAATTGGTGGACAGGAAGTATAGAAACACGGTATGATGGCCGTTTTGACATTTCTCCGCTCATGAAGTATCCTATAAATATCGAATTTTGGACAAAATATTAATTTGGTACGCTGTTTTCTAAATTATGTATATGTATAACTATATACTACGTATCTTTTCATTTTTCATTTCATATATAGTAAATACGTGAAAAGATTTGTGCGTTACGTATATGTAGTAGTAGTTAGATAGATTACCTAAGAAAAAAACAGCACCGCTGGACAAAATTCTTGATGGATTATAATTAGTAGTGTAGGTATTTACAATACAACTAAGTATTTATGTTTTTCACAATTTGAAATTATATATTTATATTATGCGTATGATTATATAATTATATATAGGATCGCTGGTCAGCATAGCAACCATCGTAGCGTGCCGCAATTCTATTTTAATTACATATGAAGTGAGATCTGCTGCACCAGTAAAGATAACATTTTTTACATAGTCATCGTGTTCATTTTGATCTAAACGTATAAAATCTTACATAGGTAAAACAATGATCTATGCTTTTTTATTTTACATTAATTTATAGTCAAATGCCAAGATAAAAACGAACAAGGATGTTTTACAATACATATAAAATACAGATCACCGATACAGATACTGTTTCATTCAGACCCATCAGGTATAATTCGTGCAGGTAATGCGGTCTTTTTATTTACACTATAGCCCTAAAAATAGAATATATAGCAATTTTTCTTAATTATCATTCTTCTTTATTTTATTTATTTTTTTTGGCTCCATCACGGTTTGTGCACTAGCCAGCGTCAAGTAACAAGATTTTGTCAAGTGTTTTGCGATAATTATAATGTTCTAACAAGATGGTGGTTTCCTTGTTAGAACTTTCCGTGGAGTTTTGGTGGCATCTCAGACTGCATGCTCCGTGGTATTATGTCCCATCCACTTCACTTGTGCATAATAACCGAACTATATTACGTAAAACACCACCAATTTTACAAAATATAGAGTCTTATAACACAAGATTATGAATAAAATATAAAAACCACTACATGACAGACTAAGATCCCGCCAAAAACTCCTTAATTATCATTAGTTTAGTTTACATTCAAAGAGGTTTTTAACTGATAGGTTGGACTATTCCTGTAAAGAGGTGAAATATGTGAATAAATTTACAAGAAGTAATTTCTGAAACTATTGACTCGATTTTTAAAATACTTTATTTTTGGAAAGTTATGTTCATACTGATACTACATCGTGCTTTTCGTTTCTAGAGTGAATGTAGTTCGAAACTACAAAACTAACAGATGTGCCTTTTTTGTTGATTCCGAATATATATGAAACTGATAATTGCAAAAAGCGATACATGCACCCTTCTTTCTTTGGATATCAATATTATTTTATACCTAAAATAGGGATTGAAGCAGTCCAGATACTAATATTATAATTAACAATGTACAAAGTGACTTTGAATGAAAGATGTTATAATTATAAACGCGCATGAAGTCCTGATTGTTTGTTACCTATAATATAAATGTGAATATATATTTGACTGAATGTTTGTAAATGTATTATATTTTAAGGCTGATTAGAGTCTATTGAAATTTAACATGAATGCAGATTATGTCATAGAATAGGTTATTGTATTATGTCTTTTAATGTTCTAAATTTTTAGTTAAATCAATAAATAGTTCAAAACAAAGTCACTATCCATGTTTCTCCGTGTTGCGCTTAAAACCTTTAAATTACACAATAAATTTTGATGCAGATTTTCTAACATTTAGAGATTTTTCTGGAAGGTTTACGTGTACCGATATAATACATTCATATTCTATTTGTATAAAGTGGTGTAAAGATGATATAGCTATTGTAATAAGGTCGCAAACATTTTTCGTGCGCTTACAGTGGTGTTTATGTTTTTCCTTTTGCACAGAAAATATCTTGTTAAGATAATAAATGACGGAGACGTAGTCGCGGGTATCAGTTAGTATAGCTAAGTATATTAGTGTTATTTAAAATTTGGATTATCGTCGAGCGTTTATATTCATTTGGCTTCGGAAATATTAATTTAATGCAGGTGAATTCCATATACAAGCTGGTTTTTAGATTACAAATTTATAGTTGTTAGGGCAGTAGGTGACTTGAACCTCGATACATTTGATAAATAAGGTCATCTGATAAAGGAGGTTTATGCTTCCTGTTAAATCGAAATAGATAACCTTATCGTAATATCTGCTGACTCTACAAATGCTATGGTCACGTTTATATCATAACGCGTGCCTTCACCGTCTTTCTGTTTATCTCGAAGATATGATCTATTAACATAGGTTTTAAATTTAAGTGATATGTCTTTATCGAGTTCATTTGGTGAAAGACCTCAT
This sequence comes from Antheraea assamensis, assembly GCA_035772565.1. NCBI lineage: Eukaryota > Metazoa > Arthropoda > Insecta > Lepidoptera > Saturniidae > Antheraea > Antheraea assamensis. The sequence goes on along the minus strand of JAQQSE010000050.1, from coordinate 397,294 downwards.
GTGACTTTAAAAAATGTTGGGCAGAATAGAGCTGGTGGTGCTTCTAATAATACCGTTCTACAGTGATGTAAGTAAATATTTTTTGTAGTGTTTACGTTTTTTGGGGTTACAGTCTACTTATTTGAAGGGTTTGACTGTCAGTGTATTTGTCATTACGTATTTTTAGTAGTAGTAATAATATTCGTCAAATAGGACAGGCGAAGGAATTAATCCATACAGACAATTCTGGAGTAAATGTCTCTCGTGATAATTGCAATGTTCTAACAAGTTGGTGGCTCCCTTATTAGAACTGTCCATGGAGTTTTTGTGGCAAGTCAGAATCCATGCTCCGTCGTATTATATTCCATCCACTTCACTTGTGCACAATAATCAAACAATATTTATACGTAAAATGCCACCAATATTACAAAATATAGAGTCAAATAACACAAGATTATTTATATGAATGAAATATAAAATCTACTACATGATATTCCGAAATCCCGCCAAAAACTTCCGTATTTATAAGACAATTTTTCATGTCTAATTTTTTCAATGTCTTTCCGTACATGCATTTATTACAATAATTACAGACAAAATTCATGGCGATACATGAAACGACGGCTAAAATTATTATGAACAAAACTATCTATATAAAAAGAAAAATGTAATGAAATATCAGTATATTTCTAGAATGAAGATTAAAGTAACAATTTTAAAATACATGTAACCTTTTCTAAAATAAAAAAATGTTTTTTTTTTGTTTCGTTTTCTGACATTCTGAAGATTATTAATGATTAGATAGGAGTTTTTGGCGGGATCTTAGTCTGTCATGTAGTGGTTTTTATATTTTATTCAAAATCTTGTGTTATTAGACTCTATATTTTTTAATATTGGTGGTGTTTTACGCAATATAGTTCGGTTATTGTGCACAAGTGAAGTGGATGGGAAATAATACCAGGGAGCATGCATTCTGAGATGCCACCAAAACTCCATGCAAAGTTCTAACAAGGAGACCACCATCTTGTTAGAACATTATAATTATCGCAAAATACTTGGCAAAATCTTGTTACTTTACGCTGGCTAGTGCACAAACCGTGACGGAGCCAAAAAAAAATAAAGAAGATGAATGATTAGATAGATAGTTTATTGTCTTAAGCGATCTGTTATAAGACATATAGGTGGAGTCTTTAAAAAAATAAATAGTAATATCTAGACTAGAAGAATAGAAGTAGGAGTAACACTAATAGCTAGAATAAGAAACTAATAAAGGGTACTCGAGGGACTGTAGCATATAAACGATGCTTAGGCGGAAAAAACGAGTCTGGAATAAAGGGTGTATAGCGTGATAGTAATAACAAAATATTGTTTTGAGTTTGAATGTACTTTGTGTTCCGTGAATGTACTTTTATAAAGTCCTACGGGATATAGGGTTTATACGGTGTTTGTACCCGATTGAATCGTTTCCAATATAAATGTTGTGATACACCTCTCAAAGTGAATTTAAGCACGTAACCGACTTGTTGGATACTAAACTCAAGCACAACTTCCTACAGATACAGTACCAACGCTTTGCTGAGATCCATTAAAAGAACCTAGGGCGGGAGTTATCTTAAAGTAATATAATTCGTCGCTGCAATTCGGATTATTGTATAATATTTTCAGATGAAAGATTTACATGTTTCTAGAGTAGGTGCAAGAAATAGTTAATATTTGTTTTTAAAAATGTGAACAGTAATCAACTTTTTACAATAGCACTAATAATTTTGTTACAGATATATACCCAGCCAACTACTAAAGATGGTGTTAAGCAATCGAGGCAAGTCAATTTTCAAGATTGTTGCCCATGTCCTGACATTATGCCATCTATGCCTAGATACAATGAAGCGTTACAGGCAAAAAATGGTAATGGACTCTCTAACGAGGAAAATATGAGATATGCTCCTAGTTTTAGAAATATAGACGACTGTCCTTATCCGTCTCGAAGTGCTGACAATGAAGGATCTTCATCTATTTTCTTTCCGACATCAGTACGAGCTAATGGACCCTCTACTAGGTAAAATTTTCATACATAATATAATACGAATCAAAATAATATATGTCTATAAAAATATACTCCCATATCTACTCAATTTTAAGTTTAATATTTTCAATGGAGAGACAATGATAAGAAAAATATACTATAAACAAAAAAGCCCAATATTAATGTCGAGATTCATGAATATACACTATAACCCAATGTTTTTACAGGCCAATAAGCCATAAAGAAGACATGAAGAACCTTCTTGAACCAGAAGTTGGTCTTGCGTCTTCGGTTTTGGAAACAATACGCGAAGCAACGGAAGTAGAATATCAAGATGCTTTAGCGAGGGATGCTGCAAAATCTAGAGCAGTTGATGATGTTATCGCAAATGAAAGTGCGCCAAGTATCGTTACAATTATATTGCCTAATCATAATAGAGAAAATAACGATGACTTATTATTAGAACCTACGCATGTTCACGAATCTAGATGCATACATCCCATTGGTAGTACACACAGTAAATTTAAAACGCAAAAAGTAATACCACACAATTTATTGCAAGTAATCTCTAGAGTACCAAATACAAAATCTACAGACTTTCTTAATAAAAATAATTTAGATATAGACAATAATGCACAGTCTAGTAATATACAAGAAAGCTTTTCGCAAAATAAACACTCAGGATTAAAATTAAAAGCAAAATCAGAATTAGAAGGTAAAGTAGATAATGGTTGTCTTACTGATTTCGAAACAAACCTTAAAACACCTCAATCTACTTTATTAGACAGAGAAAGTAATAGAAGCAATAAAGAAAATTCGGAAGTTTCTGGTGATAATTTGGAAATTCGTCCTACGTCCTCTAAGCCATCGTCATTGTTATCAAACAACAATCTATTCAAAATTAAAAATTTATTAAAATTGAGAGATGATAAATTAATTTCTCCCATTAAAAATTTAGACAATCCATTATTAAGGCAACCTTCAATTTTTCGCCAACAACTACAAGATCTTACTAATATACTGCAAAATAAAAATTATTTAAAGCATAATAATGTGTGGGCTAGTGTTACAAAATATGACAACATGTTAGAAAATAACGGACTTGATATGAAAACAAGCGTATTTGACAAAATCTCAACTAGGAATTTAAAAAAAATGAAAGAAAAATATGCCACACCGGAAAATCATGACTTACATCAATTATCAAACATGCAACTCATTCCTATTAGTAAAACAGTAAAAACAGAAATTATCGATTCAATATTAAGCCCATCTGAAAATATTATTATCACAAATTTGAATGATAATGAGGAGAAAAACCATGCTAATTTGCATAAAGACGCACTAAACGAAAATATTGATCAAGGATATAAAGAAATTGAGACTACGAGTGGTGAAGTAACTCAAACTCCTTCTGATTTATTATCAGTTGCCACAAAATATATCCAAAATATATCAGTTACGGAGGACAAAGACGAATCGATTAACCCATTCAGTATAGAAAACGCAGCAAGTGATGATGTGAGTCTTATAGACTGCTTTGAATATACAGATGATGATCGAGGAAACGCTGACAGTAGTACACAAGTGTTTGAGAACGGCAACAATGCTGATTCAGACATTAGGTCCGTAGTTACTGATAGTAGAGAGAGTAGTCCGGGAGATGATGTAAAGTTAGATTCGTTTGACGACGACAGCTTTAATGGTGTAACAAAATTAATAAATAAAAATATACCATTGCCATTAACTAAAAGCTTAACATTAATTAAAGAAGATATACAAAAGAAAATACAGGAACTAAGAAAAACACCAAAATTAATTACACATAATAATCTTGCAACAATGACTGAAAATAATAAACAAAATAAAGAAAAATCAGCAATGGAGGAGAACGCATCAAATACGGATTGCCAGAGTGCTACTTCTATAGCACAATCAGAACTGTCAAAACCTAATAATCCAAATGAAGTTGAAAAAAATATATTAGAAGCTGTGAGTATGGAAGATTTACAAAAAATGTCTGATTCACTATTACAAAGGAATGAATTAAAACAAAAATTATTGAATACCGAAAAACCAGATACTAATTCGATTGAAAACGCCAATTTAAAAAGTATAGACAATTTATCATCAGAAACTAATAGTGAAGAATCGTCAGATTCCTGTGCATCATCTACAGCAATAAAAGTCTTACAGGATTCAAGAATGGACAAAAATGATAACGCTACAATTAAAAGCAAATATTCACTAATTGACCAGACTAATACTGAAATGAATTCTGATCAATCCGAAAATGATTGTTCTATTGAAGCCTTATCTTCTATAAATATTGATAAAAGTAACGACCAGCCACAACTGAATAAGCCTGTTAATCCGGATGAAATGACAGCCGAAGCGAGTGATCCTATTATAAGTGCATTACATCAGGGACCTTTAAGCCTTTTTAGTAAACTGAAATCACCGTTATTACAAGATATAATTGTTCAACCTTCTTCCCTCATACGTGATGATCTCAATCCTTTATCTGATGGGTCCGAGTTGGATTTGAGTAGTTTGCTAAATATTCCAACACTAGATGAATTTAGAGAACGACTTGCTGATCTGTTTGGCACCAGTGAAATAAATTCAGAACATGAAGAAATAGACTGTGAAAATAATAGTCCTATAATGTCTTCTGAGCCAAGTGAACCCATTTTCCATTCAATACCAGACTTGAAACCATTAGAAGATATGGATATCGATATTTTTCAACTGAAACCGTTAAAAATGGGCGAGTCAAATTTATTATCAGAATCACCTAGGTTAAACTTAAAGACTTATAAGGCTAAATTACCAATACCGGAAAATTTACATTTGAAACCGATGAAATTGGAGTCAACTTTAGGTAACAGCAAAGGTTTACTTGGTGCCATTTTTAAAATCGGACCAGAGTCTGAAATTAAAAATGCGTTAGGTAGTCCTGTACAAAAATCATCCAAAATAGACGATATGACATCTCAATTAAGAAATAATGTAGAAACACTTTTAAATAGTCCACCACTAAATGCGCTACAAGATTTTCGACCAAGTTCAAGTATTAATACATTTACTGAAGGTTTACGATCTCAAACACTAGATACAATTAAAGGTATCCAAGAAAATATTGGAAAACCTTTAAATGTTGTTCAAAACGGAGACCCACTTAATGACTTAGTAAAACAACCAGATGCTCTTTTAGAAAGAATAGCTGATGTTACTGATGATTTAAATGATAAGTTGAAGGGGTTACATCATGATTTAAATGATCGATTTTTATCCATACGTGAAAATTTTGTTGATAAAACAAAATTAACATCGGTGAATAGACCATTATTTAGTGATAAAAAAGCAAAAGGAAACATATTAAGTCAATTACAACAAAGAAATCCCTTTAAAACAAATTTAAAGGGAGTCACTACTGACCAAGGAAAGAAAATTAATAATTCACTTAGGTTACGTAATAGACCTGAATCTGTAAAAGTGCCTCAACTACGTCCTTCAAAGTTAAATGGAAATGATAAAACAAAATTAAAGACTTATAAAATGCCTTCTAGTGCCAGTGTTCCTGTACCAAAAAGTGTTTCGGTACCTAATTTAAAACAAACCAATATAAAACTACCATCTTATTTAGATAGAACTCCAAATATCAATACCAAACGTATACCACACGATATGGTACGAAAGCAAACAGAAAATCGAGCAGCTGCAAGAGTTCCTTCACAATTAAAAAAAATAAAAGATGTGCATAATACAAATTCTCTGAAGGATAAAAGATTTAAAGTCACGATTGCTTCTACTACGTTCTCACCTTTATCCGAATTAAAGTCAGGAAAGCACATTAATCCTGTACTTAAAACGAAAAAGAATAATGTCCAAGAAAAACCAGAATTTAGATTAGGAAAAAGTCAAACCAAGGATAAACAAGTAGAATCTCCTATAGAAACGAAATCAGTTTCATCACAAATGTTCAATCCTAGAAAAGTTGATTCAACTAATAACAGAGATATAATTACCAAGGCTGATATTAAAAAAGCAATAGGATCAACAACAATAAAACCCATAAAAGACTGGTTTACACAAAGACAAGCATCGAAAACGCTTACATCAAAAAATTTTGAAAAAAAGGGAGGAGGAACTGAGCCAACGCCACCTTTAGATGTGTTATCAAGGACCGTTAGTGAACCCTTGAAGAAAGAAACAAATCCTTGGCCTGAAATAACAGAAAAATCATTCTTATCAAAAGTGAGAGATGCTATAAAAGCACGAGTGTCGAATGTTGATTTAGGAAAAACAATTAAAAATAATGAACACAGTGACATTATACCGGACACTGATAGAGCAGCTTCGGAAACAACTGACGTAGTTTTGAGTGACACGTTGAAAGAAAATGTTTCATATAAATGTAAAATGGTATGTACAAAAGAGACTTGAAGACTGAAAATAAGTAGTTATACGAGATTAAACAATCATTGTAATAGGAGTATATTAATATGAGAAATTAATAAGTGTTCTTCTAGTAATAAATTGCAACGAAGTCTTAGTACCTAATATTATTACTGCCATTATCAAGTGAGTATTTATTATAAACTAGCGGCCCGCTCCGGCTTCGCACGGGCATAAAATATATAACCTATGTCATTCACTGAAAAAATGATTAAAAATCGATCCAGTAGTTTGGATTTATTCATTACTGCCCGTGGTCCGCACGCGTTAAATTTGGATTAATCTCAAAAATAACCGTATTTCTCCACTATTTAATTTATGTTATTATACATATAAACCATGCTCTTCAATCACTCTATGTATTAAAAAAAACCGCATCAAAATCCATTGCGTAGTTTTAAAGATTTAAGCATACATAGGGACAGAGAAAGCGACTTTGTTTTATACTATGTAATGATTCTCCTGTGTTGATTGCAGTGCTCTATAAAATATTCTGTTTCTAAATAATCAAGTATTGTCTATAATTAAATTTTCGTTATTGCCATAATTCTGAAATGTTTGGGCAAATGCAAGAACAGTTGTAATAACTATAATAGTAATCTTCGACTGCAACGAAATGGAACGACTTGCGCCTCACCTATTGTAATATTGCTGTAATAATGCAGAAGAAGCAGAAACCTTAACAGATTTGCACACAACGATTTATCAAAAATTATATGGTTTTTTAGGTATAAAAAAGGTTTTATAGGTTTAGGTATAAAATTCGAATAAATGTTAAAACATTTATTTACATTCTCTACAAAGAATAATTATTTTTTGTCTGTATAATCTGTAGACCACAGGTAGCAACAATGCTGTTACATTAACATTATATATTTTGCTCTGATTTGTATTAGATAATAGACAAAGCTTCGTGACGTGGTATAATCTATATCTCACGTGAAGTATACACTTCTCATCAATCTTTTCGGCCGCTTTGAACATAGCCGCATGTCAAGAATAAAATTCAAAACAAAATTAAAATAATAATATAAGAATTTAAAATTGACGTATACACTTATCTTTAAGTTATTTCGATGTTATACGAATGAGACAATAAGTTATTTGTTATCTAAACTTGGTGTTGATGATGGCTCAGTTGGTAGGGTGTTCGGACACAGCGTCAAAGGATGTAGGTTCGAATCCTGGCAACTGAGTCGGACCTTTCGATGAAGGGATAGATCGTGATGTTCTAAGTTTGCCTGACTAGTACAACCCTCAAGTTGAACATCTGTCTCCAAACACTTGTTGGTGTGTTCCTGCAGCTTCACTTGAGAGCCAGTCTCCCTCTAGGTTGAGCGTGACTACCATCTTAGACCACATCATCATTTAACATCAGATGAGATTGTAGTCAAACGCTGACTTATAAAGTATTAAAAAATATATATTCAGAGGGGCCCAAAACTTTGGCGCGAACTGCAAATCCTTTTTACAATAATTATATCTCTAATAAAAGATCTCCTTTATTGATTATTATACTAATTGATACACTGATTGTTGTAATTGATAATGTAAAGCGAGATTATTAAGTATTTTAAGGATTTCAATTTGGATTTTAAGGATTGTAATGTTTTTAAGGAAAAAAAAATTGAGTACAGGTACAGTAACAAGCTACGTTATTCCTGATTATTCCAAGTGTTTATATGCATCGGTGATCGATTGTCGTCATGTAAGAAATATAATTGTAAATATATTTATTGTTAAGTATATATAAAAATGTAACATTTTATGGTTTTATATATTAAAAAAGTGTATAATGATGTTTGTACATACACAGTAATAAAAAATATATCAGTTGTTATTTTGACCCTTTAGACCTTGAAGACACAACATTTCCATTAAAAAATGTTTGGTAAAGTGCCATCTGTATTTAAGTTTTCATAAATTATTGCGATCACAAAACATTTGTGCATATTATTTTTTTTTCGTCACACTTGTTTAGAAGCATTTTACTAAAATGAATTAAGTGCTTATTATTTACTATTTTAAATTTTATAAGCGTATTTACCTTAATTTTGGAAATCGCAGTTCACGCTATCACATTTAAATCCTTTGTGCACAATAATCGTACTTACTGTATGACCAAAAATGCTACAAACATGACATGAGATTAATATTCAATTATTTATTTAATCTGTGGAAAATTAACTATAAACAAATATAAATAATATGAAAACGGAGACTTTGGAGCTTTTTTTGCGAGATCTCATTATGTCATGTAGTGGCTTTTATGTTTTATTTATAATCTTTGTTAATTGACTATATATCTTTTAATGTTGGTGGTATTTTACGTAATATAGCTCGGTTATTGTGCACAAGGGAAATGGATGGGAAATAATATTACGGAGCATGAATTCTGAGATGCCACAAAAACCCCGTGGAAAGTTCTAACCAGGGAGCGACAATGTTGTTAGAACATTGAAATTATCTCAAGATATTCATAATATTATTACCTACTCGACAATGGCCGTAATAATGTAGGAGATTGGTTGCAAAAAAAATGACATTCTTGTATATCAAACAAAAATGCATGCTTGCGTATTAAATTAAAATACTTGCTATTTGTAATTGATAACGCACGACTACGGTATTTGAACTGAATTATAATGTTATTAATGTGGAAGTGAGAGACTATATACTCTATAATTTCAATAGAACTAAATAAATAGGTATATCTAACATATCAAATGACTTATTTTACTAAATAAGACGATGATATCAAACAGCACGTACCTAGTTTCCCTACCTTTTAGTGACTTTTTCCGTAGTCGGGTTAGAGTTTTTAAGCTTTTTGTCTTATTTTGTAAGTAATACACACTTAAAGATAAAAAATTTCAAACTTCTTTTTTCTCGTCGGGATAGTTGCTATTGTGAAATTGTAGAGACGTGTACCCGCCCGCGTAGTTCTGTAGTGGAAAGTACCTAATGGATAGGATTAGGTTAAAAAACTCTTCAGAAATCTCGTCATGGCACAGATGAGTACAGTATGCTAAGACCGGGTCCCAAAGGGGTACAGTGAGATGGACGAATGAACGCTATTACTAAAATTATTTATATATTTACAAATATGGAACGACTGATTTTCTGTTGTAATTGAAAAAGTTAAATCATTGTAAAACTTGCTTGATGAGTTATGAATGTTGCATTTGTTTAGACACTCTCGACTCCCAATGTCGCCTTGTGTGACAGTAATAGAGAACCCTTCCACGAGTGCGAACGTATTTTATGAACGGCCCCCTACGTATGCCTGTATAAAAGGCAGATATATATTCTTGCGAGAATAATAAAGTCCTATTATATGAACGAACTACCAATCCAGTAGTATGAATTAATGACCTTGTCGATCAAACTACAAGAGAAACTGAAATTTACCGACCATACAGTATTATAATAAATATAATAGAATTTATAAATGCTAAATAAATGGTCTCAAGAATTCTATAAACACTTTTGTTGTAGTAAACCTGAGTAAATGAAAATACAATAGGGTTTATACAGATACGCTTTCAAAATTATTTATGCGTAACATCAATACAACTTTATAAAAGGAACATCTGGTGTTATTTCTAGTCTCATTTCTATTGCGACAGTTTATTGTGAGCTCAGATAGACTGCGAGAATGGCATTATCTAAATCGAAACATTATTTATTATCAATCGTCTCCATTGTTATCCTGAATCAAACGGTTACGGGATTTAGTGGTAAGAATTTAGAGGTTCTATTGTTTGCGTACAGGGAGACCTTTTCCATAATTACTAACAGTTTGGTTTGCGTTAAATTTCCCAATTTTAAAGTTGCATTAAGTGTTTTAGTACATATATGTCACATTATTTCACCGGTATTAAAGATCTAAAAGCAAGTCTTTGACTTTTAAAACGGGTTCCCTAGGCCTGTGGTCGGCAAACCGAGGCTCGGAAGTGCTATGTGGATCTTACACTTCTTCTCTGTGGCTCTTCCAAAAACTGTTTAGAGCAGACACGAAATATTATTTATTAACTTTCCTTGTAAGAGATAAGTTGTTTTTGAAATGCAAGCCTACAGAAAAGTGACACTTTTTGGAAAGCAACATTCGCTTGGCTGGTCACTCCCAAAAAAGATATACTTTGCCATGACAAGCTCGTGAGTGTACGTTTCATCCTAATTATTTCCATAAAATTGACTCTACTAAAGGTTTGCTTAAGTTGAAAAGAGGCTCTTTGAATAAACTTCAATTTAGTATTGCTTATATTTGGCTCCTTTGGATGACGAGTGCGCTGACCACTGCTCTTGGTCATATATACATACTCGTACATTGGCTGATTTTTGGAAAGCTCCATTTGATAAACTTGAAAGACTCGCAAAATTTTTGTATTTGGTTTACGCAAATTTGATCGTATATCAGAATTTCGCACTAAACTGAAATTGCTTCATGTGAGGCTTCCCCGGAATTCTCACACACTTTAGCTCCTATATAGTACTCTTTTCAACCCTATAATTCCTTTTGATCTAAGAAAACGTCTCAAGTTCATTTGCGATACGCATATTGGAACTTTAAGATCATGAGTAAACGTAATGCTAGAAATCTCCACACATTCCATAAAATTTTGTGCATAATTCCTCGCAGTCCAGGCTGTCCAATTATAGAATGCATTACTTGTCTGTGAGATGAGCGCAAACAATGGGCAAATTTATATAACAAAGGCCGGCAATGCACTTGCGACTCCCCTGGTGTTGTTAGTGTCTATGGACGGCGGTGATTACTTACCATCAGGTGACCCACCTGTTCGTTTGCCCCCTATAACATAAAAAAAAAAAAAATATACATTTCAATTTTTTGTCAAAAAGTACTATTTGTCTGTTTAATACTACTTTTATGTGTATGTATTACTAATTTTTTTGTTTCATATTTATGTTTTACAGTATTATGTTGTATATATGTTTGTTTGTATGTCACATTTATTAGTTTTGTTTTACCTATGTACCCAAAATATCCCCAATTATTCTTCCCATCCAAAAGTTACCTCGGAGAGTTTACTATTAGCAATAAGGCCGCCATTTGTACGAACCACATAATTTAATATCTCTTATACTATAATGGTGTACAATAAAGGTTAAATAAACAAATAAACATTTTCATATTATACAACTTAGCATCTAAGATAACGTATTCTTTTTTTTTTCGAACTGACCTACACTGTTAGCCTGGCAAGGCCGCTACAGTTCCACCGGACTACTAAGGGGAGCGCTTAAGGCACTCACCCGATTTGTTTAGGCGATCAGCGCAAGGGCACTCGGTGCGCCTCGGCTTGAACTGTCGCCGAATTTCCCGATCTGACTAATCTAAGCTATCTATCCATTTCATACACATATGAGTTCATAAAAAGTGCATGTGTGACCATGCACGTTTCACGAATATATATGTGTATTTGGTATCTGACTACTATGTTGTGTGACCTTTTTCGATCCGAAAAGGGCAAAAAAACAGCCCACCACTATGTGTACCTGTGTACACTGTGTGTACGTGTGTGGCCTAAGATAACGTAGTGCCGATTCGTTTCTATTGACAACTATCTGATACCCGTTGCGTTCTTTATTATTTAACTTAAAATTAACTACTCTGGTTGTACGTTGTTCCGTTTTAAGCATTTATCAGATTATTCAACGCAATGAAAGAGGTATCATTTCTTTCAAGTTCAAAGTAATAATTTGCATTCTCTTTGCGAAGATATACCGTGTGCAGCGAAGCAGTTCAACAGTAGTTCAGTGGTCTGCGTCTGCAACTCTACTTACTGCGACACTATAACAAGAGAAGCTCCTCCGGATGGAAAATTTATCACGTATACATCTTCTGAGGTTTGTTATTATCTGTTTTTTTTTATATTCCAATATCTGTACAGAGTACCAATAGAGAGTGGTAGAGCTACGCTGAAGCTATTACTGGTTTCAGCTTGAATGGGTCGGCTCGCCCGGGGTAGTACCACCCTCTCACAGAAAACCGACGTGAAGTAACAGTGGTTGCACTGTTGCGTTTCGTTCGGCCAGTGAGAGCGCCGGAGGCCCACATATTTAAAAGGTCGGCAACGCACTTGCGACTCCCCTGGTGTTGCTAGTGTCTATGGACGGCGGTGATTACTTAACATCAGGTGACCCACCTGGTCGTTTGCCCCTATAATATAAAAAAGAAAAAAAAATCTGTACGTTCATTAATATAGATGATAATAGTGAAAAGATTATTAATAGTGAAGTGAATTTTTGAAATGAAAACTTCTTTAGGCGCATTGAATAATAAACGAAATATATCCGACATGCTCGGGCCGGTTACGCTGAATCGGGGTTACTCGGAGTCGGTCGACATCAGCCACGTTTACTGTCTGACAAGCAGTGCATCGTTCCAATAATTATATTTTGGTTATTACACATTATAATAATAAAGTAATATTATGTATGTTTCGTGTAGAATCACTGTAACATTTCAAGTATATTTCTTGTGTACATTTAAATAATGTTATTATATTTTACATATAAATCTGTATTAACTTTAATTGGCATACACTTAATTGTACGTTTTCACGTATGTCGTTTGGTTATAAGTACACTCTCGCTATTTTTGGACACATTATAATATATGAAACTTTCGGTATTACCATTATATTCTTCTAACAAAGGCATCCTTTTTTTTGGTCTGTAAAAATGATTCCTTATTGATGTTGTATGTTCTTTATTGGTAACTTTTATGCCTTTTCAGTCTGGACTACGATTCAAGAAAGTTATATCATCAATGAAGGCATATAAGGATAGTGAGTATTACATAAAATTTAATCCAATTCTTTGGACCTTTCCTATTAAGTGGCGATTTGTACAGTATCTGTTTTTAATAATAAATGTAAGTTTATATAGTTCATGTAGATTTTTTTCAACTTGTTCACTGCTACAATACGGATTTAAGATTTCAAATCTATTTAAATAATCATAAAAAGTTTATTGATGAGAAGTAAGCATGTGAAGACAGTTATTGTCTTTCTTATATATGTCATGAAGAAGAATTATGTTGTAATAGGAATAATACTAATCCTTACTAATGCTATAAATGTCTGTAGTCCGGTGAAACTGTAGAGGCCTCGCCAGGTCAATAAAAAAAAATTATAAATGCGAATGTGTTTGTTTAATTTTGGCGCCTTAACTATTCAACCGAACGTTATTCGGATACAGAAAAGGTTACCATTAATTTAGAAAGAAAAATACACTTCTCGTGATATAGACCAGTTCTACATTAACACGAGAGAAGCCGTGGGCAAAAGTTAGCCGTTAATAACGTTAAAAGAATATAGATTATAATAATTATTTTAATATTTTATTCAAATAGTATTATTTATGTTTTCTACCAGTTCACCTTAAAAGGTTACCTTTCGTGGTGCTATTTATTTTACGAACAGTTTCTTTGTTGTAATTTAATTGAAAAAATAATAATTTTTGAACTTCAAAGGTAGGTATGGAAAGCAAAATAATTACTCGACTGTGGTCAGTAACGCATTGAAATTTGAACACGTAAGAGTATGTAAGTGAGAATATTCTCATACAACAAGAATTAATTTTCATTACATTTCATTTAGAATCACCCACTTCTGTGAGGCTGGAGTTGGACCCTGAAACGCGCTTTCAGACAATTAACGGGTTTGGCGGCGCGGTCACCGATGCGGCCGGAATTAATTGGAGTAACTTGAATAATCGTCAACTTAAAGACTATCTTATCGAGTAAGTATATGTATCGAAATCAATAAATAGGTAATATATCAGTTGGCAAGTATTGTGAAATATTCTAGGACGTATCGTATTTTTCTAATGTCTCTTACACACCTGTTGTTGATTAGTTAACACGCTGCAATTAACGTCAGTATTTATTGCAATAGAGTATCAGATTGATGCTCCTACACTTTTATCATCCTAAGAACATGAAACAAATATCCTCTAAATTCCTTTCATGTGTGTAAAACCGTCGGTATTGTAGTTTCTATCGTCACGTGGCTTTATAATTCGTAACGCGTGACAATAATGTCTTCTTGTGTCTGTTACGACTACAATAAACAATAAACTTCGCGGTGATAAACACAGGTGCAAGAGAGGCGTAAGATGAATCTTCCATTGGTTTTATATATCCTTATTTATTCAATTGTTTTTTATACCGACCAATAATTAAGTTGTCGCAATTTTATTTCTTTACACAATGGTGTGAATTATAGGAACCGATTTGATAACTTTAGTACAATGAAAGATTGCTTGACAATAAAATAAATATTATATTTAAATCATACACAGAGAACATTAAGAGAAAAATGGCACAGATAATAATAGAGCAGGTAATGGCACGCTGGTGCCAACTGACATACAGATTTACGTATAAAAAAATGTTGTGTTCATAATTCCACATGAATAATAAGGTGTTAGGACTTTATTATTTACTAACTGTAACCCGCGGCATCGCACGCGTTTTTTAAATTGTAATAAAGGACTTTAAAATTGTAAAAAGATGTAAAATTACAGAAATGCTCTATTAAAAACATTTGTTTGTACGACACGTTCACCACCTACTGTAACATGCAACGTGTACATTAAATACGTAAATACTAACAGTGTGCCAGATGTGAGTTACCAACAGCCGCATAGTTGAAACTTTAACTCACTATGTAACCCCCTCAGTGCTCACTTACTATATATAAGAAATTAATGAAAATGTCTAACTATACAATATCAATGAAAATGATATTATATAGATATTATATCTCCATATAGTCAATATAGCTAAATTCTTGCGACCATACATAAAGTAATCTCTTGTATATTTCGTGAGAAACTGTGCTATAAACCTCTTAAGACAATACATTTCTAGCTTAGTATCTCATTAGAAATACTTTTTTTATCTTCAAAATTACTATTAATTAGAATGTTGAATTGTAAACAATGAGTTGATAATTATTTTTCTAATAAAAATACACGAAGAGTTGAAGTCTTAAAATTTTGAATTGACATAAATCAAAGTATAAATCTGTATATCTATCTGTAAGCAGTTTTTAATATTTAACTGTTAAAATACTGCTTATTGAGCAGGGTAGCTAGTAAGTTTTCTAAAAATATGAATACCTATCTGTGTAATCCGGGAGGTATATAGTTTTTACAGCATGTTATAATTATTTCTCTTGTGTTACTTATTATTATATTATTTGTACGTTTACATATACTATGCAGATCGTATTGTGGTGATAGTGGAATTCAATACAACATGATTCGTGTTCCAATGGGAGGTTGTGATTTTTCCATACGGAATTACACCTACTGCGACTACCCGGCAGGCGATAAAGAACTCAAAAACTTCTCCCTGGCCTTCGAGGATTATAACTATAAGGTACATATTATTACTATTAGTTGCGAATTTATATACTTCAATACTTTACAAGATTTGACATTTAACTACAATTTCATCTGATGTTTAATGGTGATGTGTAGTTTTTGGCGGGATCTTAGTCTGTCGTGTAGTGGTATTTATTTTTAATCGGCTTTAGTTATATAGTGGATGAATATAACTGTATTTGTATTGTAATCATTGATATATAAAAACCTACGATACCACCTTGTAGGTGGTAGAGCTACGCTGAAGCTACTACTGGTTTCAGCATGAATGGGTCGGCTCGCCCGACGCGCGGGGTAGTACCACCCGACACACAGAAACCGACGTGAAGTAACAGTGCGCCCGCACTGTTGCGTTTCGTTCGGTCAGTGAGAGCGCCGGAGGCCCACATATATTAAAAGGCCGGCAACGCACTTGCGACTCCCCTGGTGTTGCTAGTATCTATGGACGACGGTGATCACTTACCATCAGGTGACCCACCTGTTCGTTTGCCACCTATAATATATATATATATATATAAAAACACAGTCTCGAACAAAAGTAAGGTTCAAAACTGTCCGTAAAACGCACACTACTATACCTAAGTAGTTATAGTTATGCTGTAAACATATCTTTTTGCAAATTCAACCTTATTCGAATTGCATAAAGTTGTTTGTTCGACGCGAGATTATTTGAAATGAGCGCACAATTTCGAATTTTAATAATCAATTTTCAGCTCCCCATGATAAGAGCGTGCATGGAAGCAGCGAGTACACCGATAGATGTTATAGGCAGCACTTGGTCACCTCCGATATGGACGAAGACCAATAACGATTTCGTCGGTGTGGGTTTTTTAAAAAAGGAATACTTTCAAACATATGCTGAGTATTATAGGAAGTTAGTATCGGCAATGATTTTCTTTGTTATTAGCAATTAAATATGCTAAAATCTAAGTACCAGTGTGCGAGTATAGATGGCGGTATGTCATTTTTTCACGCAAAAACTACCATACGAATTTTATTGAAATTTTATAGTAATACTAGTTGACCCGGCGAACTTCGTACCGCCTAACAGTCGATTCTTTTTTTTTTAATATTTATTCTGCTATTCGGGACGCTATATAATGTTAAATGATACCATCGTATAAAAATTGACATGAATATTTATACGATACTAACGTCACTCAATTGTTTTGCCTTCCCAGAACCTCTCCACTAACACTTAAACTTTATGCTATAGTATTAAGGATCAAATTGACTTTTAAGTATTATTACGAATCCTTTGTATGGGAGTATAGAGAAGTGTTGTTTTTAGACTTCTTCAAGCAATTTTTCAAATTTTTCTCTCCGTAAGAACCATCCTCGTACTTCAAGGAATATTATATAAAAAGAATTAGCGAAATCGGTTCAGTTACTCTCGAGATTTGCGCTTAGCAACACATTCAGCGATTCATTTTTATATTATAAAATAGATAGTTTTCACATAAAAGCAATACATAGGCTATTTTTTAAGAGAAGTACTGTAAGAGACTCTCTGTAGGGCCATAGGGCTGTTCCCGAAGGAAGGTATGAGCATAATTACCACTGTAACCAACGACCTATTGGTGATATCAAATTCGGAGCAATTCACAGTTGTATGTTTTTCTTCCATACGGTGGTACTACTAGAATTTTTCTCAGGTTTAGCTTTCATCACAATGTTTTCCTTCACCGTCGGCCGATATTGTTACCAAGTGAAAATAGAAACCGTACGCGAATTAAAGAAAAACGATGGTTTGGTACATGCCGTGGTTTGAACCTGCGGACATCGGATCCATATTCCACCGGTCAAACCACTAGACCATCATGACTTCTTATTATGGATTACGAGGATATTATTTATGAAGATATAACTTTAAATTCGCAAAAATATACCAACGAGTGTCAAGTACATTGAAACAAATCCTGCAGTCAGGGAGTATGTCGACTGCGCATAAACCGTTAGATCTAGACAAAGCTAATATATGGTGTTTAGGGGGTCAGCTACCACATCCATACACGCACGACTTTGTATCCTAGACAATGGGTTGTATTTTAAAATTAGCTGGAAGTAGATACCCCAGAAAATAAATGCCAAAGCTATAATCAGAACACTTCTTCGAATATTAAACAAGACAAATAATCTAAGACAGGTTTGGGGGAGCATCGATTATCGTACCGCGCCGGTATCCGTACAAAGTGCAACCGCAAGTGATCCGTCACCCAAGATTTTTAATTTATGTATAATCTTCAAAAGTAAATTATACTATCTCCCAACCAATTTAAGTCCGAAGATTGTCATCGTTTATTGGTAACGTCATCAGTTATTAAACACAACACCCAACTCCCACACCCTTTCCGGTCGTGCACTAATGGTCACCGCTGCTTTCTCGCAACGTCTCTCGCGCCGAGCCTGTGGCGACGTACGTGGTGTGGTGATTCAATTGCGTCTCCATCTCTTTATAAAAAGTAGACAAAGTTGCAGGCGACCGCTAGTATTATATGTTTGATGAATTGATTATTAATTTCAGATTTGTGGATGCGTATAATAATGAAGGTGTTCCGATATGGGGTGTCACTACAACAAACGAGCCTATCAATGGCGCTGTCGATCTTGGTAAAATCAATGATCTTGGTTGGACTGTAGGAGATATGGTGAATATTAAATTATTATTAATATTTATAATTTATTCTCACTTTCATATCATGAGAAATTAATTTTATAAAGAGAGAGAGAGAGAGAGAGAGAGAGAGAGAGAGAGAGAGAGAGAGAGAGAGAGAGGGAGAGATTACAAGACACTTGTAATATTATTTTCTATTCGACAATGGCAGTAATAATCTGGAAGAGTGGACGACAAACATAAAAAAAAAAAATGGTAAATCCTTTTATATTTATTTGGAAATAACTGTTTAATAAAAACTACATTTGTGGCTATTGACATACAATTGGGTCTCTAATATTGAGTTTAAAATGAAGAAATTTGTATATTCTTATTTATGTAAGTAAGTGATGGAATGCCTTGAAATCGAGAATTGTGTCTATGTAACTGTCGACGACTAGGCACAAACAAGGAGACCTCTAGGATGGTTGACATCAAGCAGGGTACTTGTAATAAGCTGCATCATCACAACAACCCTAGTTAGGTAACAGAGGAGCAGGGAGAAAGAAGGGGCAAAATAATGTCTCTTTCTTTCTGTATATAAATTTTAATTTGCAGAATTCGTACGTATTTATTAATTCTATATCTACATAAGCTGAAGAGTTACAAAAGGATTGTATTTTAAAACAATACATGTAGCAAACAGAAATTGATTTATTCACAATATGATAACGTTTTTAAAATATAGCAAGTCGGTTATGACCTGTGAAATAGCAGTGATGTAAAAATTAAATTTCACTGTTATATAGTCCTAGTAAAATAACTACTAGAGTTCATAATGTAGTTTTAATTAATCCCATGTTTTTTCAGGCTGATTGGATAGCTGATAATTTAGGACCAACGATGAGAAAATATCACCCCTCAGTGAAATTGATAGGAGTCGATGATCAGCGGTTCACCCTATCGATGTGGTTAACTCGAGTAAGCGTTAAAAATATTTAAAAAATGGAAAGATTTTTTTTTTTAATATAGAAATTTTTCAGTATAGAAAATGCTAGATTGATTTCATTCACGGAATAAATTAGGTTTCAATAGACGTTATATTATAATTTATGTAAAGCAGTAGTAAAGTATGAATAAAAACAATTCCAACCAGATGTCTATGTCAGTTCAAATTTAAAGTAACAAGTGATAAACTCAATGTTAACTTCTCTATAATGCTATAAATTAATTCATAATCTTCTATGAAAACAAAGTCTGCTTATTATTATATGCTATAAATATTATGTCTCTGTGAAAGTGTAAAAATCACTTGTTATACAGATTAGCTAGGTAATGTGTAACTTGTTAAGATAATTCGTTAGTTTCATCTCTCATTTAGATCATGTGGAATACATCGGTGAGTGTAAAATCCTATAACGCCTTTTTTGATTATCATGGGGAAATTCGTCATGGACACGCCACCCTCCCGGGCGAAGAGTGGGTAGTGTGAGACTCGTACTCACTAAAACCCCACGGTGTACCCTCTACTGCCATAACGTGACGTCACGGGTTCGTGCTAAATAGAATCCTAGAAGAAATCCTATAATACCTATCGTGACCCAGTAGTAACGTGATAGGTTAGGTTACTTTCGAGCGGAAGTAATACTTATGCAATTTCCTCTCCCCATCAAAAAAGTGTGAGTTGAAAACAATGGGGTCTCTAGTCAGTCTGATATACCGTTGTAAAAGAATAACTGAGTGACGGAAAATGACGTATTTTCATAGGAATTGTCATTCCTTTTTCACAACCATTGAGGTTACATTTCAAAAAATTCCTTTGCTTACAATGTAAAAGGAATCCCCGTGCAAAATGTTTACGATCATAGCCCCAGTAGTTTAAGCTGTGCATTGATATGTCAGATAGTTGTTCGTTTAGTAACCGAATTCATATTTATATTATATAGATATTACCAAGACAAAAAATCTTAGTCCTGGGTCCAATAGCAATACATTTTAATTCACAAATAATAGACTAGATAAAATGAATTGTAATTTTTTGAGATATATCGTTTGGTTTTGTATTTAAGTGATCATGAACTTCTGAACGACTTTACCGACTCTTTTAATATTTACATGATCAATTTTTTTATAGACACGTTGGTTCATAGCAATAATAGAATGTGATAGATGACAATGGAGTCACTATTCTATATTTATAAGGGAAAAAGACTAATATTCCAAGATATATGTTGTTTTAGCATCATTTATATCACATGAAATACCTTAATAACTCTATATAGAAATGTTACATAACGTCAAACTATATGTGTACCAATACTGTGCAAAAGTCTCTACCTGGAGTGGTCAACTAGGATAGTTGATTATTTTTTTTTCATTTTCCATACTATTTCTTAAACAATTTCTTTAAAAATACGTTTAACATAAAAAATATAATTTTACAATACATAACTGTTTTGGTTTAGATATTTCAACCATCAGAAGAGTTATAGTATAATGTTTGAGTCTCTCATGAAATTGATGTCGACATTTTGATATTATATGCTCCAGGCAAAAATGATAGTTTTGGCGATTTTAATCGTTTATATCGCATAAAATACTTTCATAACTCTGTATAGAAATGTTACATAATGCCAGTCTGTATGTGTACTACTTCTGGGCGAAACGTTCTGCTTGAAGAAATTAACTAACATAATCATTTTTTCAACACACATCATTGTAGTAAAAAAACAGAAATCAACAGTTGAATATTTTTCCCACATATATTGGTACCACAAAATAATCTCAAGGAGAGTTGATGTCAAGCAGGCGGTCGATCGAAAAAATTAAGCCAATTGTTACATCACAACATACTGGATATGCCGTGCCGACCCTACTTAGGTGGGATAAGGGTAAGAAGATGATGATGTTGGTTTAGCACTCGAAAAGCACAAGTGATAGTATGAGCAAGATTTTATTGATTATTGGAAAGAGTAAAACCATATCTGTCGAGTTTGCTAGTAGTCATCATCTACTTCTAACCGTTATCAGTTACAGAGACACCTAAAAGACTAAATCTTAACAGTCTTTTGCTCCGTTCTTTCCTATACACGTAAATGGATAGCATATCCTATGTTCGTGGTAAATGTGAGTTCACAATTAGGGCAGTTTCTGCTAGTAATATATTGTGAATATAATTTAATTTAATATCTATTAAGTTATTGTTGATATTTCTATATTTATTTTTACAGGTCGTAGTAAGTCGTTAAGAAGTAGCAGAAATTCTAGACGGTGTGGGCCTACATTACTATTTCGATACAGTGATTCCTCCACAGACCATCACTAATATAATGGCTGATTATTCAGATTTGTTCGTCATCGCTACAGAAGCATCAATAAGTATTAAAATATTATTAACTCTATGCATTTGAACATTAATACATAAAAAAAATATTAGTTTTATATTGTGGTAAGAACCTTATTGCTAAGCAAATGTTGTCTTTCCTATATTTAAAGGGGATTTATCTTCTACGCTTTATTAGGTAGCCAGTTAAAACTTATACTGTCCTAGCAAGGGTTTTTTCTGCTGTACTTTATACACGGTACTTTATACACATGAAAGCGTCAAACTTTAGTGTGACTATTGTGCATATTTAAAAAACTACGTTTGCTTGCGCATCATCGAGAAGACGCCAAAGACCGAACAAAGTTTTAATAATTGTAAGACGTCTTAGTATTACCGATAATTAGAGAAGGTTGTTTAGAGACAAATAAAGTTTCTGTGACTCGTCTTTTTCACTTGCAAATCGCTGTGAATGATAATTTAGTAATCCTGCCTTATAAAGCAAAATTGCCATAAATATGTTTATTAAAATATTGAGAAATATTGGCTTATAAAAGATTAAATGGATATTAGAATAGAGAATATTAAACATTTTTGGAGCAATAAAAAGGAAACAAAAAACGAGCCACAATCAGCTGTGGAGGATACGACACGTGGTAGGTTACTACAGTTACATCATTCTAATAACTCCCGCGCGCAGTTATGATGCAGGCACAGAATTCTCGTGTGATGGGCACGTATTGCGGAATATTTTTGCATGTAACCATGAAGTTACCTCCTGCTCTTTACTCTTTTCAGAGCTACGCTTCAGGTTTCTTAGATTGATTTATGTAGTACATACAATACTGTTTATCTATGAATTGTGTGTCGCTATATAGCTGTTAATTTTGAATTATTATATTTGATTTCAAAGGTAATGGTGTGGTCTTACTTAATACTTTAAATTTCAGTCGCCACAAATGGTATAATAGTTGAACTTGGATCGTGGGATAGAGCAGAAATTTACATCAAGGACATCATTGAGGTAATTCTGTTATTATCTCTATATTGCTGTTTTGTACTTGTATCACTTACTACTCATTAAATGGTTTTCCTATAACATAGTTGAAGGAATCATCAATGATCTTTCTAATATATTTTGAAGTAGCATTATTGCGGGTTCGCCCATTATACGTCATGATCTGAAAGCCCGATAATCGGCAGCAATCAGCGGCACTTACGTGCATGGCATTATTACTAGGGCACTGTCGTTGCATCTTTCGACGGAAGATTGATTGTATCAGCTAAATAAAAGCAAATAAACGTCGGCGCGAAAGTAACCGCTGTTGATAAAAACTGTCAGGAGCATATATATTTTGAATGAGCACGTCAGTTTTAAAAAACACTATTGCCACCGGTATACGCTAAACTCGAATAATAACATTTTTATGTAAACCGTAACTATGTTAATTATATGCATCTAAGTGCTGTGGTATAAAAGAAACGAACGAAAGAACATTGTATGTGGCAGAGGTTTGAACGTTGAGATGGATGTATAATGTAACTAGAATGGATAAGATTAGGAAGAAGTATATCGGGAGAAGTACGTAAATAGTATCCGTGACAGATTAATAAAGAAGCAGTATTTTAGTGTGGTGTTGGCATGCCCTTAGAAAAAATGTGAGTCCTATAACCAGGACACTATAGTAGAAAAACTAAAATAAGATGAAGTGGGTATGGATAGATGGTGTAAGAATGATATATGTAATATAAAGGTATTGCACGAGAAACTATTGGTAGTACTTTATAATTCTATAAATAATGCAATCAAAATAAAAGCAGTGAATGTCAAGCACTCGTTAGGTCGGGTTGTTTCATTACGCTAATCCGTCTATCATTTTAATTAACATTTTTAATCAGTTATGAATCAGCAAGTTATCAAAATACTAAAGGGACAACATTGCTGGTCCTTCGAGCCGGAGAATAGAATTCAAATTTTTTAAATAAAAATAAAACTAGCTTTAAAATCAGCTAAATCGTAAAGTATCGTTGTTGTAGTTAAAATGATTTACAACATTCACTATTATATATGAGTATTACCAATTGTAGGACCTAACTTACAATATGATTGGATGGATAGATTGGAATATGTGTTTAAACGAAAACGGAGGACCACAATGGGTTGAAACTGGTTTAGATGCTGCAATCATAGTGAACGCGGAAGAAGGAGTGTTCTACAAACAACCGATGTTCTACGCTATAGGACACTTCTCAAAGTTCATACCGAGGGGATCACTGCGTATTAAGTCAGCGCTGAAATTACCCTGTTCATATTCCGTGAAGCAGGTGGCATTTTTAACACCTGATGATACCATTGTTGCTGTACTTTATAACGAGTAAGTATCTGTTATGCAAAGTAGGGATTTGGTTTCATTAATCTATACATCTGTAAGCTGTGGCGGTCAAGTGATTTGACCGGTGGAATATCAATCCGATGGCCGTAGGTCCAAACCACGGCTTGTAACAACGAATTTTTCGTATTTCGCGTGCATTTACTCATTGAAATTGGCAACACTATCGACTGACGGTGAAGGAAAGCAACGTGAGGAAACTTAAACCCGAGAAACGTTCTTGTAGTACCATCATTTGGAGGAGAAATATAGATCTGTGGGTTTTTCAGAGTTTGAAATCGCCAGTACGTCGTGAGCTGGCGTGGTTAATTTCTCCATACATTTCTTTGCGAAAGGCCTATTGAGCCTAAGGCCTAAGTGGGTTTCTTACAGGTTAATGATGATTATGGTGATGTACATCCTAATCAACCATCAAGGTATTCGTTTCGTAAAGCTATTTCGGACATTGAGTAAATTTACAGTGTAATTTTGAGCTAGTCTTATCTGAATAAAAGCTTCGTAAATCAATATATCTGTAATTCTCAATATGGTAATAAGTAACAGTTAACAAGTTTAAAGCGATTATGGGTCAGTTGATAGCTTATTTGAATACCGTATCGATTGATGTAGGTTCGATTCCTTGTGAATGAGTTGGAGCTTTCAGCAGCAGTTATAGGCGTGTTCCGGCAGCTGCACTTGGGAGCTAGTTCTCCTCTAGGTTTAGCGTCTTCACCACTTCAAGTGCTAAAATATATAAATGCACATAAGAAGCAACAGAAGCTGATGAATATTGTTTCAAAGCAACTATTCAAGTAACACAATGAAAATAAAATGACCACTGTACTTCTTAATGACTTCGGAATGAATTTAAAGTACTATACAATAAATAATTACAACTACCGTGTCATTATCAATAACTAACGTTGCTCTAATAATTGCATGTGATGTGAAATAAAATGTAACAAATGTATATTTTGTATTGTTTTTTTCAGATATGATAAAGAAGTGGTCGTCTACGTGACACTGTGTGGTAGTCAAGCTAAAGTGGTAATGGAGCCAAAATCTATCACCACATTGGAAGTCCAAAACATATGCATGCAAGCATAGTATTATTAAACGTACCTATAATAATATAATTATGTTGTAATTTTATAACTAGATGTGTACGAAGCGCCGCGTGCGAAATAATTATGTAAATAATGTAATCTATATAGCGTTAATAATGTAATCTATAGCGTTATCAATTTTGGAATGATATACAAAATTCCATTCAAATTGGTTAAGAATAAATAAAATTAAAAAATTGTAGTTATTTTATTACTTTCAAGGCTATTTTTAATTCTATTTATATTCTGACAATGTTGGGATTATTTATTAAAAGAATAATAATGGTAAGGATGACGATGTTAATAACAATAACAGTAGCAATGATAGCTTAGTGGTTAGCATGTTCGGACACCGCATCGATACGTATGTTCGAATCGAATCGAAAGTTGAAAATCTGTTATTAACCGTCTATGGGTATGTTCCGGTAGCTGTACTTGATAGATAGTCTTTCTCCAGGATTTGCGTAGTTACTATTTGGACCCACATCACCATCTAATATAAGGTGAGATTGTGGTTAAATGGTAAAATGCATAAACTATAAAAATTGGTAGTAACAATATCAGCAGTAGTAACAGTAACAGCAATAGTAACAGTAACAGCAGTAGTAGCAGTAGCAACAGTAACAGCAGTAGTAGTAGTAGTAACAGTAACAACAGTAGTAGCATTAGGAACAGTAACAGCAGTAGTAGCAGTAGTAATAGTAACAGCAGTAGTAGCAGTAGCAATACTAAAAGTAGTTGTGAGATGAATTCTGGTTCGCACATATTCTGGAAGCACAAGTGGAGGCGTCCGATCTAGACGACGCTACGTGTAGATGATTTCAAACTCCGATAAATACATAATTCTACATTTCTCAAGTTCAGGTTTCCTCTTGAACGTTTGATTCAGCTTTATCCCTCGACAGTTATTACAGTTCTGTACATCACCCTTATTCTTAAAGATAGGCACTATTATGTTATTGTACCATTCATTTGGGATCGCCTCCTATTGCAACATCTTGTTAAAACATAAATTCACCCACATCCATCCATCTACCATTAGAAACTTCCATACTTCAATAGGTATACTATCTGGCTCTACTGCTTTTCCGTTCTTCATACCATTTACAGTTTCTCTTACTTCTTCCTCTCTTATCTCCTGTACAATGCCTAAATTTAACGGCTTCCGATTTCATCTTGTGTAAATGATATTTTATTAAATTATACAATGTGATATGTAATATGTATTAAAATAGATCGAATGTGCTGCATGCCTATATACATTAATAAATGATGTGTCTGTCGAAAGTAAAATAAACTCTCTCTTGTATTCGCTTGTTGCAATAAGTTGTTTCATTTTAGGTTATGGGCCCAAACTTATAGTAAAAAACGAGTTAAAAGTTGTAGATAAGTGCATCAGGACAGTTAAAATAGTTTATTGTATATGTACGTATGTAATAAAGCTATTCATTTTAAAAATCACTATTATGTCACACGTGCTTATAACAAAAATGGATAATCTTAACTCTTTGCTACTGAAGCGCATTTTTAACGTGCCCATTCAAACTGCTAAATCGTCATTTGTACAAAAAATGCCTAGATTTCTAAGTCCACACATTTACAATATAGTTGCTAAAATCGTGGACGATTACAACTTATACGTTGCTCACGTTACCATGTTAAAACTGTCACCAAACGATGGCTTCTTAACATTTCCTATGAACAGATTGAAGATCTACTTAAGATACTCTGTTAGCAACCATCCTAGGATCTATACATTTCTGTTATACGAGCTTATACACGTACACTCACTTACCTTCACACATGTACACTCATCATAACTATACATACATAAACTTTCTTACACATATATGTAGTTTTTAAATAATTAATATAATGATTTTTGTTTTCTTTTACTTCAATTTTAATGTTCTCATTAATGTAAATTTCAAGTTAATATGCGCCACCATCAGCTAAATCAACTAGATATTAGGCTTCCATGACACAGGCACTGGCTAGTTTGAGCCCATTGTTGAGGCTATCATTTTGGTAAGTTTTCTAGAAAATAAATATATTTGTATTTGGTTCAGTGGTTATAGGTATTCCCAGTACAGGATTTTCGATAGACGTATGTTGTGTTACTACATTGGTTACGTTGGGAGTTATGTCGGAACTATAAGCTTTCATAGTAGGTGCAGTGATAGTCGAGGAGTCACTTAAAGCACTCTGTCATCGGATGCCATAACTGTCGACTCTGAGGGGAGATGTTTACTGCCAATAAAGTAGCATTTTCATTATGGATCTCGACCCGAGAAATTGCATCGGCATTGGTGATGGTTTTTCCCTTTTTATATATGTATAACCGTAACGTGATACTCATTAAGCTTGAACACTGTTGGCCTAGCAGGGCCTCAACAATTTCACCGGACTATTTTATTTTTGTGTTATTATCTTAAAAGTACTGATCTTAATATTTATTTTCTCTTCTCTATCGATGCACAAACATGCCCTTTTAGAAGAGTGGTGACCAATTGCCACCGTAGAGGGTTAGCCCTGATACGGTTTCCCACGCCTCTTGTAAAGAAAGCGTGAGAAGAGTGCAATGAACGAACGCTAGGGCAGTCTGGGCTCTAGCGTTGTACGGTACACTTGTTATATTGTGCTAATAGCTTATCTTAGACTCTCGATAATTAATTTGACAAATCATTAACAACATCGACAAATAATTAATTACAGTTACCCACAGTCTTCAATAGACGGAATTAATAATAATTGATTATTATTCAGTTTGGTCAGATTAAATGAAATATAAAGACCCGTTACACCGCCATATTGGTATTTCTTTTATTCATTTCATCGATAATCGATTTTCACATTCTATATATAATTATTATACATCTTATATTACTACGCTTGTTTGCATATGTTTTGGACTTCCAATGTGGTGATAGATTTTGGCTCCATGACCACCTTAGCTTGACTACCACACAATGTCACGTACACGATCACTTCTTTATCATCTCTGAAAAACAATACACAATATGCATTTATTACACATATTTCACAAGTAATACAGCAACTTTTGATAATGATACAGTAATCGCAGTTATTTCTTTCTAATTGTATAACACTTGAAATGATTTCAGAAGTAATTAAGAAGACCAGTGTTAATATTACTTTCATTGATTGACGTCATCTAATATTTGAATTTTTAAACATGTATAATCATACCCGCAGCTCCGCATGCGTTATTTTTATAGTTATAAATTACTTCTTATAAGATCGGCTATCTGTTAGTGAGAGTTCCGTGAAAAATGGTTCAAACGTTTTGGTGATAATACTGCAAACAAAGCCATGGGTAAAAGCTAGTTCAAAATAAAAAAGCTTTAATTACTTTTTATAACGTTAGCTATCTGTCAGTGAAAGTCGCATGAAAGTAGGTCCAATCGTTTTGGAGATAGTACTACTACAGACGAAGCCACGGATGACAGCTAGTCTAAAATAAAGTAGCCTATGTCACCCGCTGTAATTTTAACTATCCGTCAGTGAAATTTCTGTCAAAATCGGTCTAGCCGATTCGGAGATTATCCAGAACGTAATGAAAAACTGATAAATAAAAAAAATGATTGGATCAGAGAGTTAAGAGGCTGTATCGGTAAATTTAGGCATTGTGCGGTAGATACGCTAGGATGAAGTAAGAAAAGCTGTGAACGGAAAAGCAGTAGGGCCAGATGATATATATACTGTAGCATGGCAGTTTTTAAAGGTAGATGGATGAATAGGGCTGACTTTATTTTTAAGCAAGGTGTTGCAAGAGGCGATCCCAAATGAATGGTACAATAGCATAATAATACCAATGTCACATAGTACGAAGGTTTGAACGTGATAACGAGACGGATAAGTGATGAGGCTGAAGATACTGAGAATTTATTCGGGTTTATGCCTGGACGTGCGACAACAGATGCTATTTTCACACTTCGCCAATCTTGCGAAAAATATAGATGTGTACATAAAAATTTGCATATGGTGTTTGTTGTTCTGAAAAAGGTATATGATCGAGTACCTCAGGATGTTCTCTGTTGAGCGTTGAAAAGGAAAAGAGTACTTTGGAAGGACCTACACCTTATCCGTTGTATTTATAGCCAAGCTGAAATACAAATTAGGTTCAAGGCTGGAGCTACCAACAATTTTCATTTGGGAATATAGGTTTGCATCGTTGATCAAATTTAAATCTGGAGAAATTAATTAATAAATCTATAATGATTATTACTTTTAAAAATTGCAGAATATTGGCTTAAAGATTAATAGGATAAAAACTGAACATTTGTTCTGGGACTTCGGGAGTCCATCGATTTTTTGCCATATTATTTACCTTAAACGGTGTATCTTTACCAACGTACCTTACATGGTTTCTTGGTGATTTTAATGCCTATAAAACTGAATGGCTTGGTTCACGTACCACCGACTATGAAAGGAGATTTGTATTTGACTTTGCCTAGACATACTTCCTCACACAATTGGTCACCACACCAACGTAAGTAACGGATATGGATAACCATATGCCTTCATTGTTGGACCACCTGCTGCCTTCTCATTCGGGCAATCATCAGGTAAACGTCAATGCTCTTCTGGGCACGTTGGATCACTACTTGGTTCAGAGAACTGTACGTCTTACACGTCCATTTCGCTTGTGCTCTGCAAGCAGACACCTTCGCTTCTGCTCTGCGAGTAGGCAGCAAGTCTGGCACTATAGATCGGCAGACTAGGATGGGATGCCAACTTTCTTTGCTTCTTACCCATGGAGGCAAGTTTGCTTGTCGCTAGATGACCCTAATACCGTCGCTAACAGCATAACCGATGTTATACTCCAGCGTATGGAATGGCTTATCCTAAGCTCCATGGTGCCCATTGGAGGCGGATCTCAACCTTGGTTCGCTCACTCCTGTTGAATGGCCTGCCGTCAGAAGTAGAAATGCTACTGGGCCTGGGTTGAGGCTCTGGCGTCACAGGATATAACACCAACGCAATAAAAAAGGAGTACAACTTTGCATCCAGATCTTACAAAAGAGCAATCGACTTGGTTGAGTCCGCTTTTATGGAGAGAATTGGTGAGAGATTGATTCGTCTCCCTTCGGAATCCCGGACGTTTTGGTCTCTCGCCAAAAATGTGTGCAGAGTTCCATTATTGAACGATTCGCCATAAAATGACATTTCATTCGTGTCATTTCGGTGGTTGGTAATCGTCTACTGTGCGGTTCTCGCGTTTGTCGGTCCTCTGGAATGAACTCTCAACGGCAGCGTAACCTTCAAGAAACAAGCCTACTCTTTTCTCAAAGGTAGGCGACGCATCTGTGATATCTCTCATGTCCGAACACATAAAAAGCCGGTACCTCGGTTCATTGATCGTGAACGACGATGGCATACTCGAGGCCGTGAGAAATGGGGTACATGCAGGATGGATGATTTGGCGAAAGGTCTCTGGGGTAGTTTGTGACACAAGAATGCTATTAAAACTTAAGAAGAAGGTATATAAAAGTACAATAAGACCATTCGTTTTATATAGATTCGAGTGCTGGGCTATAAAACAGACGGATGAGAAAAGATTACATACAGTGGCAGAGATGTTAAGATGGATGTGTGATATAACCAGATTGGATAAGATTAACAATAAGTATATCAGAGGAAGTGAGAACATAACGCTAGTGGCAGAGAAGTTGAGGAGTAATAAGTTAGCATGGTACGGGCATATTTGAAAAGAGGTAAAAGTCATGTAACTAGAAAAGTTTTGAGTATAAAGGTGGACAGAAAAGGTGTGGATAGATTGTGTGAAAAACAATAAGTTTATAAAAGGTGTAAATATTGAGATGACATCTGATAGAGCGGAGTGTTAAAGAAAAACATATTGTGCCAATCCTACTTAGGTGAGATAAGATTAAGATGATGATGATGTTACTCCAATAGTAGCTCTGAAACTATACTAAACAGTAAACACGCTAACCCTACAGGGAAGGGCTATCAAGTGCAGTTACTGGAAGACACCTATAGGTGCTAGTGAAAGCTCCGACTCATTCGCATGGATTCCAGTCTAACCATCTACATAGTGAACAAAATCATCAAACTTGTTAACTGTTATTTATTACCATACTGAGAAATGCAGTACAATTAATTTACGAAGCCTTAATCAGATAAGACGAGCCCAAACTTACCCTATAAATTTACCCTAAGATCAAAATCCTCCACCACTTAAGTGAAACCAAAGCTTTACTTTGCATAACAGATACTTACTCGTTATAAAGTATAGCAACAATGGTATCATAAGGTGTTAAAAACGCCACCTGATTCACTGAATATGAACAGGGTAATTTCAGTACTGTATTAATACGCCGTGATCCCCTCGGTATGAATTTCGAGAAGTGTCCTACAGCGTAGAACATCGGTTGTTTGTAGAACACTCCTTCGTCCGCGTTTACAATAATTGGAGCATCTAAACCAGTTCCAGTCCAAAATGGTCCTCCATCTTCGTTTAAACATATGTTCCAATCTATCCATCCAATCATATTGTAAGTGAGATCCTATAATTGATTATAATCATATAAAAAAAGGCATGTTGTAGGTCTTTAAATCACTTTTATCGCACCAATGAACAACCTAACGTTTTAGCCATTTTTAAGCAAAATATTGATATAATCTTACTCCTATTTTTATTTCAAAAATCTGAATTCTATTATCCGTCTTGAAGGACCAGCAATAATGTAGGGATTTTTTTTTATTCTTTATAGGTTAGCGTTTGACCACAATCTCATTTGATGTTAAGTGGTGATGTGGTCTAAGACGGTAGTCACGCTAAAACTAAAGAGATACTGGCTCCCAAGTGCAGCTGCCAGAACACACCAACAGGTGCTTGGCGACAGATTTTCAACTTGAGGGTGGTAGCTAGTCAGACGAACTTAGAAAAAGCCCTACCTCCGTGTTATGGTTTCATCACGATGTTTTCCTTCACCGAAATCTCCGAATCAGTTGCTAGGATTAGAACCTACGTCCTTTGACGCTAAGTCTGAACACACTACCAACTGAGCCATTATCGCTTGTTGTTTTAATATATCTATATCTTGTTGTGTTATAATTTATATAAAATTATAATTAAAATTATAGACATATTAGCCAGCATAATGATACAAACGAACCCAGCGATTGCTTGACGGTCACTGTTATTATTTGGGTTGCATTGTTTAAAAATATATAAAGTGGTACTGTTAGTGGTGTAATAGGTACTGTTGCTCGTACAATACCTCTATCGCGTCAGAAAATCAGTTTTCTGGTTATACGATTCTCATTCCACCTTATGGCATGCCAACACCACACTAATCTACTGTTTCTCTATTCATTTGTCATGAGTATTATTTTCGTACTTCCCCAGATATACTACTTCCAAATCTTATCCATTCTAGTTACACCATATATACATTTAAACATTCTGATCTCTACCACATATAATGTATTTTCGTTCGTTTCTTTTATAGCTAAGGCTTATATAAAATATTTATCTATTCAAATTTAGCGTACCCTGTTACCATTAGTGGTTTTTTTTTAAATGTAGTGGTCTCTCAATATACAATGCTCCTGACCGTTTTCGTCTACAGCGATTACATTCGCTCCGCCGCTCATGTGATTTTATTTAGCTGATATAGTTAACTTTTGTACGAAAGGTAGATGCACATAGTGTACAAGTAAAAACACCACCGTCGTCAAACTTAAATGCCAATAATGTTTAATTGATAAACCCGCAATAATGGGATTACAAAATATATTAGAAAGATCATTGACGATTCCTTCAACTATGTTATAGGAAAACCATTTAATGAGTAGTTAGTAATGCAAGTATAAAACAGCAACATAGAGATAATAACAGAATTACCTCAATGATATCCTTGATGTAAATTTGTGCTCTATCCCACGATCCAAGTTCAACTATTATACCATTTGTGGCGACTGAAATTTAAAGTAGGAATTAAAAACCAAGAACCCATTCGAAATAAAATTTAAAATTAATAGTTATGTAGCGGCACACAAATTACAGAAAAACGATATTGTATTCACTACAGAAACTTATGTGGGAAAGTAGAAATGTAGTCTTGTAAAGGTAAAAAGATAAGAAGTAACTCCAAGGTCACACACACGCCACGATACATACGCTTCACTCGAGAATTCTGCGTATTTGAACGCTAATATTATTAACAGGACCACATTCATATTCTCCACAGCTCGTTGCAATTCATTTATCGTTTTATTTTAAATTTTATCCTTCTTCTTCTTTTAAAATGGCAACATATGTGCGCACACAATTTCGCCAATGTCAAGTGAATAGAACCATAAACGATAGAAATTGCACCCAGCAATTTTACCATTATATATTATCTCTGTGGTACCCATATCTCAAAATTACTCTTCTGTGATTGTTCTGTGTCGTGCCATTTTGGATTATTCTACTTTATACTGAATATTGGGCAATTAAGTTTAAACCGTGTATTTGTCACACTTGACACTGGCGAAATTGCCTACATAGGCAGAGGCCATACGGAATTTTTTTTTTTTTTTTTACATCTCCAGACCAGACTACCTACAAACAGAAACCATAAAAAAGCCATGTAAGCTACACATAAAACATATTGTTAGATTACAAATACACACCAGAAAAATAAAAAGAGAAAAAACCTAAAACCTAAAGTTTAATTTTGTTAGTTTTAATCAATTTTGACAAGCATTCTACAATTAGGTGGTTTAAATTTTATTACTCGTTTACCCATTGTTTATCACATGTTGTTTCTCTTTCTTATCGATCTACCTTTGAGGAAATCATTTTGTAAAGCCGCTATCCAAATATGAACCGCAAAGATTTTGTACCGAATTATGACTAGAAGCATACGTTCATTACACGTGAACACTTGATTCAGAGTTGGTCTTTTATTATCTGTATTTTTACAGTTTGTACAATGATCACACAAAGTTTGTCGCTTTTACTGTTTATAAGGTGCAGTGTAAAAAAATAACCGCCTTGTCAATACAGTGTATATTGGAACCGGCTACCTAATACAGTTTAGAAGATAGAGCTTTTTAAATACAGGAAAGCCAACATAGGTTTAGCAGTACGTTTTTTTCTGGTAATATAAAACAAATATTTTACCACCACAATATAAAACTAATATTTTTTGAAGTGAAACTTCTTTAGAATCGTTGTGATTTCAAACCGGATGCAACGGAAAAACGACAGGTAAGAGATACAATTACAAAAATGTATATCCAGAGCTAGAGGGCATATGTCGGTGTGTATGTATATTGCACACTGTTTAATACTTGCTGTTATTTGAGCATCTAACGTGTGTTAGTATACGAGTATGTGAAAAGTACGTGTACTACTGTACACTGTATGCGGCTGCGTATTACAGTTTTTTAGTAAGAAGTCAGCGTGGTGTGTTATTGTTTAACAGTGTTTGCGAGTATTTTTATATCTTGTTTGTTGAAACTGAAAATATGGAATTTGAACAATAAATTACGTAACATATGTTAAATAAAATATAAAATATCTTTTAAAATTAATCATAATACTTTCATTTTTAAACAAATAAACTTTGTAATTATCCTACCCTTGTTATATATATTCATCTCATTCTTATATCGATTTACTGAAGTTTCACTCCTATCGTGTGTGAATCCCACACACACCTTTTTTATTTATTAAAGTTCAAACACATATACTTAATAATATTTTATACATATAAAATAATACTTATTGATGCTTCTGTAGACAGGATGAATAAGTCTGAATAATCAGCCAGTACGTTAGTAATGGTCTGTGGAGGAATCACTGTATCGAAATAGAAATGTATTCCCACCCCGTCTAAAATTTCTACCACTTCTGGTCGATATTTTACTACCTGTAAAAATTAAAGTACAAAACATATTTCAGTATTAACTTAATAGATGTATGTTATTTTCAATATATCAGACTGTTAAGATTTAGTCTTTGAACAGTTTCTGTAACGGATAACGGTCAGGAATAGATGATGATGATGATGATGACTACTAGACCCGGCAGATATTGTTTTACCCCTTGCTATTTGCTAAGTAAAATGAATTGTTATTGGACCTGACAAAAATATTTTTTGTATTCTTTGGCTTGGTAATATCTTTATATATAACAGAATAACTGACAGTCTAAGTAATAGATCAACACGCGAACTAAACTACTGGTTCTAGGGCAGTGAAAATTTGCATAGGGGTTTCTTATACATTGTAAGTGAGCAGTAAGAAGGATTTTTGGAAACTTAACCGCCATGGTTGGGAAAAAAAGAAATGTTTTTTTTTTTTTTAAAAAAAACGTCATTTTTTCGTTAGTTAGTTATCCTTTTTAAATAAAGAATCGAATATGATTACTACATAGAAAACGTGCACGATGCCGCAGGAAATGATTAGTATAAGTATACTCAAAATATAATTTTTAAGTTTATAAAATATAGTTCTTAGTGTTTGAAGGCGGAATATGGAAATAAGTATTATGAATTATAATATATATGTTAGTGCTAATGCTCGAAAGACCTGAATGTACACATTACTTAGACAATATGCATATTAACTGATTTGCTCCCTTAATATAGGGAAACAAAAGTTGTCGCAATCGGCTCGCTTTAATATAAGTGCAAGCGTAATACAAAAGCAACATAAGTTTTCTATTTTAAACATGGGTACACTCTTGCATGAGATCCTCATCTCAGCGCCGGGCAGAAACAGCAATGTCCCGAGAGCACCTGTGTCAGCCGAAAAGTCAAGGTGCCGTGCCGCCTGGTGAACCATTCCACCGTCGCCACGCCCAATCTCGGACTCGTAAGTCATAGGCACCACTCGTCCACCACCAGGACAATACTGCTTTTACCTAAATTATACTATAACGTCTATTCAAACCTAATTTATTCAGTGAATCAAATGAATCTTGCACATTCTATAGTAATACTAGCTGACCCGGCGAACTTCGTAACGCCTAACAGTCGATTTTTTAATACTTATTCTGTTATTCGGGACCATCGTACAAAAAGTTGACATTCATATTTTGACGATACTAATGTCACTCAATTATTTTACCTTCCCGGAACCTCTCCACTAACACTTAAACTTTATGCTATAGTATTAAAGTTCAAATTGAGTTTTAAGTATTATTAGGAATCGTTTGTATGGGAGTATAGAAAAGTGTTGTTTTTAGACATTTTCAGGTAATTTTTTAAAATTTTCTCTCCGTAAGATCCATCTTCGTACTTCAAGGAATATTCTAAAAAAAGAATTAGCGAAATCGGTTCAGCTGTTCTAGCAACACATTTAGTGATTCATTTTTATATTATAGATTAATAATTAATTATATTCAATAATATTAGTTATTAATAAATAAATAATAAAGTTACTCGAGAATATACTTGATATGAGTTACACTGAGATAGTAAAAATGTTTAGCTACTACGCTTGAAGCATAAACACTAATAATAGCCGAAAACTGTAGAGGTAACATCTCTACTCCGTGCTGTTTACAGGGTGAGAAGTGACACCGGTAGACACATGGAGGGAATAACTTACCAAGTGATAATAATTGATGTTATCGAGCGGGATAGAAAATGATAAAATTATAAAAATGACTATTAAAAAGCAAGGGTTGGTGATAAAAAAGTGAAAATTTAGAGTTGTATGTATTTTTTGATGCAACATAATAAATAAATAAAAATAAATTATCAAAAAAATATTTGGGGTGAACACCCCTTATCACTTAGAGGTTAGAAAAATAGATAGTAGCCGATTCTCAAGCTTACTGAATATGCATAAAAAATTACATGAGAATCGGTCAAGCCGTTTCGGAGGAGTATGGGAATGAACATTGTGACACGAGAATTTTATATATAAGATAAAGGCCGGCAACACGCTTGCTAGTGTCTATGGATGGCGGTGATCACTTACCATCTGGTGACCCACCGGTTCGTTTGCCCCCTGTATTATAAAAATATAAAAATATTCTGTACTAAAAAATAATTGTTCAATTTATAGAAATATTCTTAACGCTTACTTCAGTAAACCACATTGGTAGAGTGAACCGTTGATCGTCGACTCCTATCAATTTCACCGAGGGGTGATATTTCTTCATCGTTGGTCCTAAATTATCAGCTATCCAATCAGCCTGAAATAACATGGGATTAATTAAAACTACATTATGAACTCTACGAATGTTTATTCAAAGTTGTTATAAAAGTTACAGTTGTTTTATTACAACTATATAACAGTGAAATAAAAATTTTATATCACTGCTATTTCACAGATCATAACCGACCTGCTATTTTTTAATATTACTATCATACCGTGAATACACATCATCAGTTTCTGTTTGATACATGTACCGTTGTCACGTACAACATTTTGTAAGTCTTCAGCCTACACAGACATAAATATTAAAGACGTACGAATTCTGCAAATGAAAGTTTATAGGCAGACACAGAAAAAAAAAACGATTACGCAACATCTTTTTCTTGCTCTTGTTTTGCCTAACTAGGGTTGTAAACTAAGATGTAGCTTGTTACCATCAACTAGTAACTTTTGTTCTTACACACACTTTAATATGGTCGATACTTTGTGAGAAAAAAATAAATTGTATGAGGTTATTGCTTTCACTAAGTGTGTCTTAAATGACCAGGACTTTTTAATTATTATTTTTTTTTTTTTATATAAGTTCGGCAAAATGACTGTACGATACCTGATGGTAAGTACGGTACAGTCCAAAAACAACGGCGACTGTCGGTGTTAAATACCAACGGCAGTCGTCGTCATCATGCCGACCTGCAAAAGTGCCTCTTCACGCCTCGTTTGAAGGACCCCATATCATAAGAGGGAGGGAACACACTAGTCGGGAGGCGATTCCACATCTTCACAGCACGACAAAGATAAGAATTTTCGAACTTCTTCGTTCTTGCCGAGAAGGTTTCTACCGTGAATCTGTGGAGCCGCGTACCCGCCCGTGTGGTTCTGAAGTGGAAAGGAGAAGATGGGATGAGGTTGAATAATTCTTCAGAACACTCGCCATGATACAGCCGATAAAACACGCTCAATGAGGCGATGTTTCTTCGTAACTGTAGCGGTTCAAGGTTGTTAGTGATGTCTGTATCATTCACAATGCGGACAGCCCGCCGCTGTAACCTATCTAGGGCATCGAGGAGGTATTGGGCGGAACCATCCCAGAGATGCGAACAGTATTCCATACACGGCCTAACTTGTGCCTTGTAAAGAAGGTTTAGCTGGCCGGGCGTGAAAAACCGTCGCACTCTGTTCAGGATGCCCAATCTCTTAGATGTTGCGGAGATAACACTCACAACATGGTCCCTGAGGTTAAGGTCACAGCAGATATCGATCCCTAAGATACTTAAGCTGTCACTCTTTGCAAGCGAGTCATTCTGAAGAGTGAGGGGAGGAGAAAAAGGGGATTTTTTGCATGAGAACACGCAGACCTGTGTTTTCTTGGCATTGAACTCAACCAAGTTGCTTGCTCCCCATAGAGATAGGAGTTCCAAGGACTGATTGAGTTCAGTGACAAGATCAGCCCGTAATTTCTCAGTCTCGCCACGACCACTCGAGGGCTTACTGCTATACCCACCATGAATTGTGCTGTCATCAGCATAACAATGAATGCAACCGGAGGCTAACATATCGTTAATATGCATTAGAAACAGGGTTGGTGAAAGCACAGATCCCTGTGGAACTCCTGCATTAACTGACATGAACTGCGAACTGTGTCCATCGACAAGAACACGTATTCTGCGTGCATGCAGAAAGCTGGAGATCCATCTACACAGGTTGTCATGGAGACCGTATGCCTCCAGTTTGGATAGAAGACCTCGATGCCAAACCCTATCAAAAGCCTTTGCTATATCGAGGCTAATTGCCACGGCTCCGCCATGTTTATCAATCGTTTCCCCCCAGCGATGCAGTACGTACGCTAGAAGATCACCCGTTGATCGTTTCGGACGAAATCCATATTGTCGATCATTAATTAAGGAGTGCTCTTCTAGGTATCGAATAAGTTGTATATTTATTATCCGTTCCATGACTTTGCATAACACTGAGGTTACGGCGATTGGGCGATAGTTGTTGGGGTCTGAACGGTCCCCTTTTTTGGGGATCGGTTGCACATTAGTCTCCTTCCAAACCTGGGGCACAATACCAGAAAAATAGGATAAGCGGTATAAGCGTGTTAGAATTGGGGACAACTCGGCTGCACATTTCTTAAGGACCACAGGAGGGATACCATCAGGTCCACTGGCTTTTCGAACGTCAAGCGAAAGCAGCTCTTTCCGAACGTCACTTTGCTTTATACGGATTTCTGGCATTGCGACATCGCTTCTCGGTATCACTGGAGGTAGAGTGCTGCGATCATCGATTCTAGAATTAGCCGCGAAGATGTTGGCCAATAAAGTAGCTTTCTCACGCGGGTCGTGGGCAAGTGATCCATCTTTATACCTCAGTGGTGGCAGTGATGTTTGGCAGAAATTAGCTTGTATCGATTTGGCCAAACTCCAGTAGGCTCGACTGTTAGTCGGATGATCTACTAATTTCTGACCAATACGAGTAACTCGCTGGGCATCAGCTCTGACATAAGCTCTCTTACAGGACTTGGTGGCACGGTTGTAAGCTGCTTTGAGGTTTTTGATATTGGGATCCTTCTTTGCGCGACCCTTGATCCAAGCACGATATGTGGTCTGCTTGTGATTAACGGCATCAGCACATTCGTGGTTGAACCAGGGGCGTCCATACCGACTACTGCCGATTTCAGACGATGGAATGTAGTACTCCATTCCAACTCGTATTTCGTCAGCAATCCCTTCGGCAATCGCCGAAGGATCCTTACCATCAAAGTAGCGCTGTTGCCATGGGATTGATGCAAAATAATCGCGCATGCCGTTCCAATCTGCAGACGAGTAGTGCCAGACTTTGCGCTTAATTCCAACATTAGATGGCGGCAAAGTGCATGGCACAGATGTCACAACCAGGCAGTGGTCCGATGTGCCCAAAGGGGAAGCAACTGACACAGTATATCCTGTTGGATGGCTCGTTAACATAAGGTCCAATAGGGTGGGTGTATGACCTATAATGTCAGGGATCCGGGTGGGTTCGATTACTAATTGTTTTAGGTCATGACAAAGAGCGAATGCATGGGCAGTTCGTCCTGCATGGTCAGTCTTAGAGGAGCCCAACCACAGTTCGTGGTGTGCATTAAAGTCCCCCAAGACTACCATTTCTGCAGTCGGAAATTGCGCCTGGACATCATCTATTGCCCTGCTAAGATAGTCAAACAACCGAGTAGTATCATCATCCCCATTATGGGATCTGTATAGGCATACGTAGATGCGGCTTTGATTACCAAGGTCCACGTGTACCCAAATGACGGAGAAGGAAGGGTCCTCCATACAGCGCAGACGGCGACAACACACATCCGCCCGAAGAAAAGCACATACTCCTGCTTTAGCCTGAAAATTTTCTTCAAGTAGATATCCAGGGTAATGCAAATAAGAAGTATCGGCTGGACGGCGGATCTGTGTCTCCGTTAGGAAAACAATGGCAGGCCGGATGGTCTCGAGGTGTTGGTGGACGGCGTTAAGATTAGCGTGAAGTCCACGGATGTTAGTGAACTCCACTAAAAAGGCGGTGGTGGGGTTATGCACCGCTGTTGTACTTGCAATTGTTTTGTGTACTGACATGTAGGTTATATATTAGGAAGTAAGGAGAAAAGACGTGAAGATGAAGGAGCTTTCATTGCTGTAGGAAGTAGGTTGGATTGAATTTTCGGTAAATGTTAAAGGGGGATCGGACTGATCAGCCGGACGGAAGGGCTCCCGTACCCCCCCGAGGTAGGCCGCCGGGACCCCAAAATCCGGTCACCAACCGGCACGACGGTCCTACTCAAGATTATGCGCGGCATGGTGGGGCAGCTTCTTATGGTGGTTAGTCATAATTGGGCCCCTGTACTATACCGCGGGCGGCCAGCGGAAAAACCGTTTCTACAGGTCTCCCTGGCCGGCCGATCAATGCATCCCCCCAAACAATGAACCCCAAGGAATCCTCCCAACCGGCTCTACCACCACGAAAGCCCCTCAGCAGCTGGATATACACAGGCTGACCCCGGAACGCGACACGCCTAAGCGTGCCACTATGGCGGGTGTTACACCAAGTGTATGGTGGTCGCGATCCAGTCGGACACTAATTCGTGTCCTACCACACAAATGACCAGGACTTTTTAATTAAAGAATACAAGAATCTACCTAAATAATAAGAAGCCCGGTCAGAACTTTTAGTGTTATTTGAAAACGTACATAGAAAATTGCATTAGTTTAAACGAAAGCATCACACGTGACAGCAACCGGGTACAGGCTTTTTTTTTGTGTTCACGATAATCTATAATTATATAAATGAAAAGTCATGAAGTATTAATAAAAAAATAGAGGTAGGCATAAGAACTGCCGAGAGAAGTAAAAATTCAAAGCAACGGAATAACTGTATTGTTTTTGAATTTTAAAATCAAATATAATCTGAATTTTCATAATTTGTAAATTTAAATGATTAACATTAGTCTGGTTTTCACATCCTTTGGCATTCCGAGCAATAATTATATGCAGTTTATTAATTAATTAAACATATTAGAAGCTTAATACAAAATATCAATATTATATGTACACGGGTCGCTAGGCTACGGCAAGCGCAATACGTCACGAGCATGTCGAGGTCATCGGTGACGCGAAGCTATAAGTTATTACCCTATTGAAACTCGTTCAACGCGACTAAAAAAGTTATCACTTCAAAAACTCATAACATTTAGAACTAGATGTAATTTTACCAAAAAAAAAAAAACATTCATATTTAACATTGTCTATAAAAGTTGTTGTATTTATGAAAAATGTTATATTTGGGATTAGTTACGTAAATAATAAAGATCAGACCGAAAGTCAATCTTGTTGTGATGTATGTCAAAACACAACCCAAAAATAATTTTGTTTAACCTAAGAAACTGGCGCGGCAGCAGCTGTTTGTGAAAACTAGTTCATGTATAACATTTAGAATACTTTCTTCTATGCTGGTATGTACATTTTAACCGAAGCACTATTGTATGTGGAATTTTTCATAGGCTACTAATTTTTAGAATTCGATTGACCCTTGGCAATCGCTTAATGCGCAACGTAGGGGACGGGAATTAGTTAGTTTTAGTTATATATTATAAAGAACAAATATGTTATATATTAAATATTGTAAATATAGAAAACAAATCTATTTATTTACATATACATTAACACTTTATCGGTTAAGATAGCTTAACTTCGAGAATTTTTTTTTTTTTTTTTTTTTACGTGGGGAAATCCATTATGGATACCCACCCTCCCGGGGGAGAGGATGGGTTATGTCCGACTCGCACGGACTAAAACCCCACGGTGTACCGACAGACCGTGTTGTTGGGGCAGCTTAACTTCGAGAATAATCCATTATATATGAACCGATTTTTTTTTAGATAAAAATGGTTACTGTGACTTATCGTTATTAGATGGCTAAACGTTGTCGTCGACTTATTTTTAACTAACATAATAAATAGCCCATGTCTATGTGGTAATGTCATATAGTGAATTTATCAAAGCGGTACAATAGAATGAACGGACAATCAAAATTCGTTCTCTCTCTCTCTCTCTCTCTGTCTCTTTATAATATCTGTATAGATAAATTAGTTTTCTAACTACATGAAGGTGCGAATAAATAATAAATACTAATTCTAATTTAAAATTTACCATATCATCGATAGTCCAACCAAGATTATTGATTTTAACAAAATTGATAGCGCCATTGATAGGCTCGTTTGTTGTAGTGACACCCCATATCGGAACACCTTCATTATTATACGCATCCACAAATCTGAAAATGATCGATTAATATCATTTCTGTAAAACCATAAATGACTATGAATATATAAACGAGGCCATCATACATTATCTTCGATTAGACCTAACGGTTTATGCGCAAGTCGAGACAGCTGTTATTTAGACTCTGAGACTTATTCCAACTTATTGTATTTGTTGTTATATTTTGTATAATTTAAATAATATATTTATAAACAATAGCCTTGTTGGCAAATAGCCTGTGTGTTATTTTGACGTAGAAGCTATTTTACTGTAAAATTGGTTTAGTAGTACTGCATGCAAGAACGACAAACAACCACTACCGATTCTCACAAGCTTACTCACTTATAACATTAACAGTATACTAGGTTTAGTGTTAAGTAAAACTAAACTAAGCGTAGTAAATGCCACAAAAAGCATCACAAGTCGTATTTAAAAGTAAGTATATATCTATGGCCATTATTCGATTTTAGCATATTTCGTG
Organism: Antheraea assamensis; assembly: GCA_035772565.1. Classification (NCBI taxonomy): domain Eukaryota; kingdom Metazoa; phylum Arthropoda; class Insecta; order Lepidoptera; family Saturniidae; genus Antheraea; species Antheraea assamensis. The sequence continues at coordinate 353,607 of JAQQSE010000050.1, read as the reverse complement.
GCTCATGATAATTATAATCATTTTCGATACTGACTTCCTATAATAATCAGCATAAGTTTGAAAGTACTCCTTTTTTAAAAATCCCACACCGAGGAACTCGTTGTTGGTCTTCGTCCATATCGGAGGTGACCAAGTGCTGCCTACAACATCTATCGGTGTGCTCGCCGCTTCCATGCACGCTTTGATCATAGGGAGCTGAAAATTAATTATAAAAATTTAATCTGACAAAAATATTAAGCAATGGACTGTTTTAATAGAATATAAAATCGACTTCGAAACAATCTACTGTAAAAAATACACTGAAATGTCTTTGACCGTATTTAAAAATCCACCTAGTCTAGGATTGTCGTGAACCTACCAATATCTCAATTACTACACATTTCCTATTCGAGTCTAAGGAATTACTTGGTATATCTTCGAAATCTAAGGTCCAATGCTAATGCAAACATCGCCATTCGTTTAAGGACCATACGTGTAAGGCTTTTTCTAAGTCTGCCTGCCTAGTGAGAATCTGTCGCCGAACACGTGCTGGTATGATCCGGCAGCTGCACTTGATAGCTAGTGCCTTTAGGTTTAACATTATTGTCATCTTGGATCACATCATCATTGGATGAGATTGTGGTCATTTGCTAACCTATAAAGTATTTAAAAAATAAGCATAGGTATAAGTATACAACTACACACAATACGCTATGAAACAGCTGACGCGTATTCCGTGTACAAACTATACCTGTGCAGCCGATACGAAGTTATTGGCCGCCTTGTACCAATAAAGGCGCACCTATGACTGGTCACAGCCAATAAAAAAAACATTCGCGCTATGGATAACCGTCTACGCTATACAAAGGAAGACGAAATATCTTACACTTTTTTTCGCCTAGCCCCATTTCTTCAAGTCTGTATTGTCCGATAAGGAACTTCGTTCCAAAAATATGTACGTAACTAATAGTAATGCGTACCTTATAGTTATAATCCTCGAAGGCCAGGGAGAAGTTTTTGAGTTCTTTATCGCCTGCCGGGTAGTCGCAGTAGGTGTAATTCCGTATGGAATAGTCACAACCTCCCATTGGAACACGAATAATGTTGTATTGAATTCCACTATCACCACAATACGATCTGCATAGTATATGTAAACGTACTGTTGCAGCCAACATAATAAATGTGTGCGGACAGCAAGCGGCCCTCACTCCGTACCACTGCACGTGCATCAATACGTGAGCTCCCCCCGCGAGTAATTTTGAAGATAAAAAAAGTAAGTATTTCTAATGAGATACTAGACCAGAAATATATTTGTTGCTTTAAGAGTTCCATAACACAATTTCTTACGGAATACACTCATCAAAAAAGTCTAAGCAACATGTACTAATTTAAATTTTAGGATGGTTCTTCAGATTATAACGTTGTATTTTATTTTTAAAATAATAACTTTAGGGTTCTATGATGTAAAACAGTTGTTGTCTTTATAAGTTCTTTTAATAACCGAAATGAACAATATTAGAATATACTGTAGAAACTAAGATACATAAGAAACTAAACTTTTTTTTTACGAAATGAAATTTCTAAAGAAAATGTATTTATTGTGAAAGAATAGAACAATTTAATGCAAAGTATGGTCTCCTCTGCTATTCAGAACTTGTCGGCAACGATTATTCATTGAATTATTGAGACTGTTTATGTCATCTTGCGGTATTCGCTCCCAATGGAATTGTAGCAAATCCTTCAGCTGTTGGGTTGTTGTCACTCCGTCCAAGTCCTTCAAAACACGTCTCTGGAGCATGTCCCATGCGTGCTCGATGGGGTTGAGATCTGGCGATTGTGCAGGCCAGGGCAATATCCGGATGTTCTCCGTTGCAAAGTATTCACTGGTTCGCCGAGCTGTATGTGAACGCGCATTGTCATGCATTAACCTAAAATCGGAGCCAAAGGTTTGTACAAATGGATAGACATAAGGTCTGAGAATATCCTACGAGCTCAGTTCGCCTGTTCTTCATAATACCCGGCCATAACATAACTGTTGAGCCGCTGTATGGATGAACTTCCTGAACGCACCTGAGCCTTTCAGTATTTCCGGGCCGACGATACACTCGCACCCTTCTTGTATCAGGCTTAAACCCGAATCGCGACTCATCGGAAAACATAATTTTATCCCATTGTTCCTGGGTCCATGTTATGCGTTCTCTACACCATTAATATCGACGAGCGCTCTTCCCGTAACGTATCTGTGGGCACCTGATTGGGCGTCGAGCTCGTAGGCCGTACTCATGCAGTCGATTTCGCACAGTTTGAGGACTTACATCAACACCACTTGAAATTTGTAGCTTCAAACTTATCTCTCGAGCGGTTAACATCGGATGGCGTCTTGCAGTCAGTTGTATGTACCGGTCTTGCCGAGTGGTTGTACTCCTTTTACGGCCTGGATGCTGTTCAGCGGGTTCTCCTATATTATTGTAGCGCTGCCAAAGATGACAAATAACACTTCTATGAATGCCAAAATGTCGAGGTACATGAGATTGATTACTTCCCGCTTGCAACATCCCTACAGCTCTTTGCATTTCATCTGCCATCAAATGACGTCGCTTCATGACGTAAAGAATATCTAACAATTCAATTTTGTCGCTAACTTTATTTAAATGGTTGGTAAAATTATAAAATCAAGACTAAACGTAACAATTAAAACGCACTTAAATTCAAACAAATTCGCAGTCATTTGAATTTTATGAAGAAACAAAACATAATCGATTTTTTTTTTACAACCAGCCAGTATGTCATCAATAATAAAAAAGTTTACTTACCTACGCACTTTGTTTGAGTAAATACTTAAAAATTAATTAATATCATTGGTAAAATTTGTAATATCACGCATGTTGCTTAGACTTTTTGATGTCTGTATATAAGAGATTACGTTTTGTATGGTCGCAAGAATTTAGCTATATTGACTATATGGAGATAAAATATCTATATAATATCATTTTTTTTTACGTAACTCTGTATGTCAGTTGCCACCAGTGTGTCATTACTTGTTCTATTATTGCCTGTGCCATTTTTCTCTTAATCTTCTCTGTGTATAATTTAAATATATATATTTTTTTTTATTGTAAAGCAATCTTTCATTGTACTAAAGTTATGAAATCGGATCCTATAATTCACACCATTGTGTAAAGAAAGAAAATTGCGACAACTTAATTATTGGTTGGTATAAAAAACAATTGAATAAATAAGGATATATAAAGACAATGGAACATTCATCTTACACCTCTCTTGCACCTGTGTTTATCACCGCGAAGTTTATTGTTTATTGTAGTCGTAACAGACACAAGAAGACATTATTGCCACGCGTTACGAACTATAGAGCCACGTGACGATAGAAACTACAATACCGACGTTTTTACACACATGAAAGGAATTTAGAGGATATTTGTTTCATGTTCTTGAAATGATAAACATGTAGGAGCATCAATCTGATACTCTATTGCAATAAGTACTGACGTTAATTGCAGCGTGTTAACTAACCGACAACAGGTGTGGAAGAGACATTAGAAAAATACGATACGTCCTAGAATATTTCACAATACTTTCCAACTGATATATTACCTATTTATTGATATTGATACACATACTTACTCGATAAGATATTCTTTAAGTTGACGATTATTGAAGTTACTCCAATTAATTCCGGCCGCATCGGTGACAGCTCCGCCAAACCCGTTAATTGTCTGAAACTGCGTTCCAGGGTCCAACTCTATCCTCACAGAAGTGGGTGATTCTAAATTAAATGCAATGAACATTATTTATTGTTGCATATATATTATATTACCACACATATATATTACATATTATAAAACAAAGTCGTCCGCCGCGTCTGTCTGTCTATTGGGATGTTCGCAATAAACTCAAAAACTACTGAACGGATTGTAATGCGGTCTTCACCAATAGATACGAGTAATTCACGGGGAAGGTTTAGGTATATAATTTGTCGTGTTATTTTTTTGTAATTTGGTTGAAATATAATGTGTTAATTGTTGAAAGAATCGGAAAAAGTCAAGCCGCCTTAAGCGTTTCATGCACATAAGTCATATATTTTTTATTATCTGCCGGGCCTGATAGTAATATAATAAATATCCTCCAATTTTAATCCGTTACTGGCCACAGTCGAGTAATTGTTTTACATTCCGTACCTTTATTTATTGGAATTAGATTACAACAAACAAACTGTTTGTAAAATAAATTGTACCACAAACGTATTGTGTAACCTTTTAGGGTAAACTGGTAGAAAACAGAGACAATATTGTGTGAATGAATGATTAATAATATTATTATCTATATTCTTTTAACATTAATAACGACTATCCATTGCTCGCGGCTTCACTCGCATTAATATAGAATTTATCTGTCTCTCGGGAATAGTGTTTTTTTTCTGGGTTAAAGAATTATAACCTCACATAAACGTTATTAGGGGTGGAAAAAATATATTTGAAGTTATGCTTCTTTTGGCGCGTTAGGGAAAAATGATGAGAGTAAATTTTATAAGATGCGCGCGCACACCGTCACGAAAAGCCGACACCCTGAAGCTAGCTATACTCAACATTCTATTCAAAAAAAGTATGTATGTATTAAATACCTTTTATCTATTCTTAGAGTCGTTTTTTCCACAAACGTAGAATAAGGCGAAAGATAAAATTTTTTGAAAAGATTTTTATCTTGTTACGCCAAAGAAGTATAATTTCTAACGCGTGTACGTAAGTACACACTACTTTTTTTTTAATTTAACCGAATCGCCTTAAAAAAACGCGTAAATTAAAGTGTAAAATAATAATATATTAACTTTCTTTTTTTCATAATAATTTGTCTTAGTTTCAACATTTTTGTTAAGTTACATATACTAAATTCAAATAATACCTATTATATATATATGTATATTTTTTTTTTTTTTTTTGGAAGTATTTGATTGATGAACGCGTTACTTTGCGGAATTCTATCATTAAAAATTAGGATGGACGTTAGTTCGCACTTCCGCTTAGACTTCTAATTTTTTAAAGTAATTTTTGAGAATATCGCGGACATACAAACATACACATACATATACTACGTATACATATACGTACGTGTCGAATACAGAACCTCATTTTGAAGTTGGTTAAAAAAGGGCACAGTGTACATGCCGGTTGAGTAGTAAAGGCGTGAAAGCGTCACAAACAAACACTCACATTTCACATTCGCTTTTATAATATTGGTAAGGATTAGTATTATTCTAACTCTAATAATTACAACTTAATTCTCATACATGACATATTTAACAATAACAATAATTGTCCTCACAAATGTTTCTCCTAATTATATGACGGCGCACAAGGTTTGCAATTTAAAATATTACCCCTACTGCGTAACAGTGAACGAATAAAAAAAAACTACCTATACTGTAAACTTGCATTTATTAATAATTACGGCAGTTTAATTATCGGACATAATACAAAATTTTGCTTAGAAATAGATATTGTTACAAACCGCCTCTTAATACGAAAGGTAAAAAAAGAAATGGAATGAATATAATGTAATACTCACTGTTCTTATATGGTTTCAAAGCTGATAAAACTTTCTTGAATCGTAGGCCAGACTGTAAAGGCATAAAAGTCAGCGACACAGAGCATCATAGAAGTCAATAACAAACCATCTTTATGCAAAAATAGTAGTTACAAAACAGCAATGAGCAAACATTTCGAAAGACCGAGAAATAAGCACGTCTCCGGTGGAAGAATATATTTTTTTAAACTTTCATATTAATTATATATAATGGGTTAAAAAATAGCGGGAGTGTGCTTATAACCAAAATGATATAAGAAAAAATGTACTAATAAATATATGCACAATAAAGTTGATACAGATTTATATAGAAAAAAAATGTAAATATTATTTAAATGTACACAAGAAATATACTTGAAATATTACAGCGATTCTACACAAAACATACATAATATTACTGTATTATTTATTATAATGTGTAAAAACAAAAACGTAATTATTGGAACGATGTACTCCTTGTCAGACACTAATCGTGGCTGATTACGACTGATACCTAGTAAACCCGATTCAGTGTCATAGACCCGAGCATAACGGATCATTTTTCTTTATTGTTCAATACGTTTAAAGACGTTTTTATTTCAAAACTCCACGTCACTATTAATCATCTTTTCACTGTTATCATCATCATCTTACCCTTATCCCACCTTAATAGGGTCGGCACAACATGTTTTCCTTTTCCACTCTCCCCTGTCAAAAGTCATCTCCGTATTCACACCTTTTATACGCATATCACGTTCCACACTATCCATCTACACCGTTTTCGGTCTTTCTCTACCTTTATATCCGTCCACTTTCAAACTCAAAACTTTTCTTGTTACATGACTTTTTAACATCTGCATTTCTGCCACATGTAATCTTTTCTCATCCGCCTCTTTCGTAACCTAGCTCTCGGATCCATATAATATGACTTGTCTGATTATAGACTTATACACCTTCCCCTTATTTCACTATTATTATCTATATTAATGAAGATACAGATATTTGAATTTATATAAAAAAACAGATAATTAACAAACCTCAGAAGATGTATAAGTGATAAATTTTCCGTCCGGAGGAGCATCTCTTGTAATAGTATCGCAGTAAGTAGAGTTGCAGACGCAGACCACTGAACTACTGTTGAACTGCTTCGCTGCACACGGTATATCTTCGCAAAGACAATGCAAATTATTACTTTGAAATTGAAAGGAACGATACCTTATTCATTGCATTGGGTAATCTAAAAAACGCTTAAAACAGAACAACGTACAACCAGAGTAGTTAATGAATTCTATGTGTATATAGCCTTATCAAATTCACTATTATACATTTATTTCAAATTTCTTATGGGAGGTATGTGAAATTTAGATCGGCAACCTTTTTGTGTGACAAAAAGTGGTGGAGCTCAACAACGACTCGAATTTTTCGAGTCTTTCAAATTTATCAAATTGAGCTGTCCAAAAATTATTATTTTTTATCGAGCTGGCTATATGCTGTTGGCTTGAGGTGCTTTCACAGCTTCACCGGACTAACGAAATCATTCTATAAAAGTATAAAATAAAGACTAAAATGTTTATATGGCCAAAGGCAGTGGTTAGCAAACTTGTCACTCAACAGAGATAAATATAAATATTACAAAAGTGCAGCTTATTCTAAGAGCCTTTTTTTACAACTTATGCTGTGCTTTAGTAGAGACCTTTTTTATGGAAATAATTACGATTAAACGTACAGTTTCGAGCTTGCCTTGGCTAAGTATATTTTTTTTTTCGAGCGATTACCCGTGCGTTTGTTGCTTTTCAAAAAAGTGCCTCCTTTTTGTAGACTTGTGTTTCAAATACAACTTATCTCTTACAAGGAAAGTTAATAAATAGTAATCTTTGTAATAAAATAGTAATACTACAAAAACGGGCAGTTCGAGAAATTTATGATATAGGGCCTCGCGAATCATTAAAGGCTAAGTTCCAGGAGTTCGGTATCCTGACTCTGCCCTCCCAATACATACTTGAAAATTTAATGTACGTCCGTAAAAATTTAGATAAGCTAGATTTCGTAAAGGCCCGATATAATTTAAATACAAGAAATAATAACAAATTGGTCATTCCATGTTTTAGGCTCACTAAGATCGGTAACAGTTTCTTAAGTAATAGTGTTAGGTTTTATAACAAAATTCCAAAACACGTTACCGATTTGCCGGATACTATGTTCAAGCACCATGTCAAGCAGGTTTTAATGTCTAAAAGGCTACTACAGGGTGGATCATTATGTGAACGATGGTGACGTCTGGAAATGACGCCTCCTCTGTGCATCCACTAAAACCGAATGTCATTATTTGTGTCTATGTTTATAACTATGTTTTAAAAATATGAGTTATAATATGTGTAATGAAAAGATAAACCAGGTCGAGTTTCTGGCTGGTTCTTCTCGATGACTGGGTTGTTTTCCGAAGCGATGGTAGCTTTGACGTTCACAAGCGCCTTTTCAGGGCCTAAATTGAATAAAGTATTTTTGATTTTAATTTTGTATGCACTAAACATTTTTTATACGAGCCACAGTGTAGGAGTGTAAGAAGCGCATGCAACTCGCGAGCCTCGGCTTACAGACCACTGGCCTAGGGAACCCATTCTAAAAGTCGGAGACCTGCTTTTAAATTTTTAATACCGGTGAAATTATCTGACATATTATGTGTATTTGAATACTTAATGAAACTTTAAAATGGGGCTATTTAACGTAAACTAAACCGTTATAAATCATGGAAAAAGTTAAGAAATTACATTGATAATTTAATTATTAAAACTCTCTGAACACAAACAATAGAATTTCTAAACTCTTACCATTAAATCCAGTAACCGTTTTATTCAGGATAAGAATAGAGACGACTGATAATACAAAATGTTTCAATTTAGAGGATGCCATTCTCGCAACCTCTCTGACCTCACTACAACCTTTTTAAATAGATATGAGACCAAAAACACCACCAGATGTTCCTTTTATAATGTCGTATTGATGTTCCACGTAAATAATGTTGAAAGCATATATTATATGAGTCGCATTGTATTTTTTATTTACACAACTTTTTTATAATAAAACAGGAAATTTATAACAAAAGTATTTATACTTTATATCGGTTCTTGATACCATTTATTTGGTAATTATAAATTCTAATAAATTTATTATAATATGTATTTATTTATAACTGCCTGACCCGGCGAACTTCGTACCACCTAACAGTTGATTCTTTAATTTTTTTTTAAATACTTATTTTGCTATTCGGGATGCTATATAATGTTAAATGTTACCATCGTATAAATATTGACATTAATATTTATACGATACTAACATCACTCAATTGCTTTTCCTTTCCGGAACCTCTCAACTACCACTTAAACTTTACGGTATGGTATTATAGTTCAAATTGACTTTTAAGTATTATTACGAATCGTTTGTATGGGAGTATAGAAAAGTGTTGCTTTTAGACTTGTTCAGGCAGTTTTTTAAATTTTTCTCTCCGTAAGAATCATCCTCGTACTTCAAGGAATATTCTAAAAAAAGAATTAGTGAAATCGGTTAAGCTGCTGTTGAGATTTGCGCTTAGCAACACATTCAGAGATTCATTTTTATATTATAGAAGATAAATTAATTAAATTATTATAGCATTTCAATTTTAAGAAAATGTTGATAGAAGTAGCCGACTTATATTATTAAAAAAAAAACAGTGATTTTGTATAATTTCATATTTTAACAGGTTTCTGGATTTTTGTGCTTTTATTTTTATATCACATATATAAAAAAATCGTTTTAAATTATAGCGCTTGTAATTTGTTACACATAATAAGGTACAAATGTATAGCGTTTACTATATTTGGATATATTGTGTGACCATTTATAAATTAAAGAATTGATTATAGTTTATAAATAAAATTATAAGTGCCCCCCAAAAAAAGCATTTTCAAATAAAACGAAGTGACATTTAATTTCTTGAATTTGTAATTTTGACTTTATCCCGACACTTTTTGGCTAGAAATAGAGATACGGTATTTTTGAATACACTCATTGGCTGGTGTTGACTATGATGGCGCTACTGGTTAGTTTGTAACATTCTATAGTTAATGCCTGTTTGACGCATAATTGAAATTATTATTTGAATAATCCAAATAGTTCGAATTATTCGAACAGTGCAAATGTTCAATTCGGATATCGAATGGAATTATTCGGTATGATTCGATATCAAATAATCCATTATTTCGAATAATCGCACATCCCTATTTATTCTGTGTTTCGAATTAATTTATTTCGAATTTTTGATTTGTAATCTATACATATAATATGAATGAAATGTCCATACGTAATATCAAAATAACCTCTATTTTCTGACTGAATTTGATACTAGGTATATTTATACGTTACTCATAGTAAAAAGCTCCTCTTGAACCTACTCATCATCAGGATCACTGTCGACCGACAGTGTTAGATGTAGCTCTCCTAAAGCATGTCTCGCTTAAGATACGACTCGTTCAAGTCGTACACGAGCTTGACTCTGATCATCGTCCAGTTATAGTACAGTTAGGTCAGTTGGATGACACCGGCCCTCCTTTCGTCAGAGTGGCTGACTACGCGAAGCTCGATAGATACCTAAGTGATAACCCCCTCCTCGCCCAGTCTTGATAAGATCCCGGACATGCTAGTGTCCAAAGCCGATGCCGACTTGACTATCGATTCCCTGGTCGACCCCAAGAAAATGTACAAGACGAAAATGTGTCGGCGCCCCTTACCATGTTCGGAACGACGATCTTCATAAGGATTTGGAAATTTCTGCAAGGGACCATTTTTTCTTTTTGGTTAGTTAACCTTAGCCAAAGCTATGAGACACTATATATATGAAGGTATTCATATGTGTCTCACTAAAGTATACATGTATGGTTAGCTTAGCTTATATGGTTAGTTTAGTTCGATTCGCGTTCAACCCAACGTAACTGCCCAAATCGAGGTTCGGCGATTTTGGTACCCTTGGGCTTCTTGCCTTTCTGCTGAGTGACCTAAGCGTTCGCCCTTAAAGCCAGGTGAAGGTTTAAGGGCCCGTTAGGCCAACAGCGGTTAGTCAGTTCGAAGTAAAAACCCGCGTTTGGGTGAGTGCCCTAAGCGCTCCCAGTTGTAGTTCGGTGAAGCTGTAAAGGCAACAAAGATGTCAATAGTAATAGGTGTCTTGGCTCTGGCGTGGCACGGTAGGTACTTGTTATATTCTGCTAATAGCTGGTACTTGACTCTGGATAATTAATTTGTACAAAGTTCATTTGTCACGATTAATTTATTTCAGCCACCCAGTGCCCTAACTACACGGAATTAATAGCAATTGATAATTATTCCGTTTTGGTTAGATTACTTGAAATATAAAGACCCGATATATCGCCATATTGGTATTTCTTTAATTCACTACATCCAACCCGACCTATTCTACATATATAAAAAGATCTTGACCTGAAATAAAGGTTATTAATAATACTGGTATATAAAAAAAATGCTAATGGCGTTGTAATCCATCACATCACACATCACATCCTCTCACATGGAAGCGAACGAAGCCATTAACGCCCTGTTGTTCCCCGGAATAGTCTAGAAATTCCGTTTCATTTTACATGGCTAGGACCCGTTCTCTCTCATAACGACCTTAGGTAGTCACACGCGTAAGTGATGCATTCCACTTACCTAACGTCAACTGACATTGTTTAAATAACCATTTTAAATTTTAGAAAGCCTTCGATAATGTTTGTTACATACAGTACATTTCTTTGTCTTGCTCTAAGTAATATGACAGGCGCTTTTGTGTTGGCTAACTGTGATTGTTCTGTGACTTGTGACTGTTCTTCACATTCTTTAATTGACATTCATAGAATTGCTTATAATGTTTTTTTTTATATATAATTTTATCTATTAAACAGTCCAATAAATAAGGTATAAATAAACTCGACTTTTGCCCATTGATAATACGAAATCAAATATTTCATTGGAGAGCTTGTTGGTGTGTGAATGGTCGGACGTATGAACCACACAGATAATAAAGTAACGTACACTCTTATGTGTGGGCATCACTACGACAAATAGACTTAATCTCAGTTCGATTTACTTCATTTACACAACGGACTATCAATCAAGTCTTTAGATATTTCCAAATTTCTATTACGAGTTCGACATTTCCTTATTTTCGTTTGTTAATACAAACAAATTAAGATGACAACACGAGAATTAGTTACTGTTTTATGTATTGTGTTATTGTTAGCGAGAGAAAATTATGCTGGTGAGTTTAATATTGTATTATATTTAATAGTACTGTCTTTTTATTCTTCGATATCGCTGCTTATAATCATTTTTACACGTTTTTCTACATATATATATGACTTTAACTTGACACGACCCATTTAAATAAGTACAGTTATATCCAAGTATAACTAACTCTATGTGACTTACAGTTATGCCATTCGTAATAATAATTCTTTGAATTGAAGTGAAATTTATGAGGCTTCTTCTAAACCACAGTCAGTCAGGTAACCAGTCGGTTAACAGCCTCAAGTTGGAAATCTATCGTATCGCCAAGCGTCTATTGCAGCGCAGCTAACGATGCTTTTTAAAGTTTACGTGTTATTGCTTTCATCAGTTTCTATTTATCTAGAAATTTCTATTTCGAATATATAATCTATATCGATCTATAAATACCCTAGCCCTACCACCATGCTATGGTTTCATCACGATGTTTTCCTTCACCGGAAGCTCCGACTCAGTTGCTAGGATTTGACGCTGTGTCCGAACACACTACCAACTGAGCCGTCATCGCTTCAAACCAACTATCTTGCCATCTTTACCAACTATCTTAGGTGACATCATCAATCGTCAGGTGAGATTGTGGTTAGACCCAGAAAAAACGGATCTATTTTATAAGAACGGCCCGATATCATACCTATTTTTATATTCGCAGATAATCCATGCCTTCAAAGAAAAATCGAATCTAGGTCTGTAATATGTGTTTGCAATGATACCTACTGTGACACTGTGACAAGAGGAGAGCCACAAAACAATACCTACTTCATCTATAAAACATCTGAAGTGTGTGAAATTCTTAATTTCCGTATTTACCATATTATGTTCTTTTTATAACGTCGTGTCATGCAAGCATTTTGGTAGCTTACGAATCGCTCTATAGTATATGAAATTATAAAAAGTAAAACGGACTTCTCGAAAATTTGAAAACAAAATTCTACTCTAAAAATGTGCACCAGAATGTCCACAATAGTCGAATACCTACTTTCTCTAAGATTGCCATAAGTTGACCTAAACATTTCCTACTCAATTTTGAGGAGTAGCCTGGTGTATCTTGAAATCCAACGCTCAATGCTAATTAAATTAAAAAAGAACGTCCTTGTAAATATTATCTTAAAAAAAACGAATATTCCAAATCGATTTATAAAGAACGTAGTTCTGATTAAACAGACATAAAAAAATACATAATAAGTAATTTGATATTTGTCTCAACACTTTGCCAACATCGTTTGTATTTCAAAGGATTTATATTATTTAACTGACTATTGAAATGCAACAACATTTTTGATAAATTTTTAAAATAATGGTCTGAGAAATCTTTCAACTAGACCTCTTATTAATGTTTCGAAAATTTGTGAATGTTCGGTGTCTTCCACCAAACTTTCGGTTACATTGTTCGGAGTCAGAGGTGGAAACTATTCTGAAAAATCCAATATCGCTATACAGTATAATATTTTAAATAATTTGCTTGTCACATCATTATTATCGTTTATTTACCTTTATCTCTACCTAAGTAGGGTAGGCATAACACGCTATCCTTGTTCCACTAATTCTGTCATGTCATCTGAGACGAGATTCATACCGTTTATCATCATCATCTTACCCTTATCTCACCTAAGTAGCATCGGTACAACATGTTTTCCTTTTCCACTCTCCCCTGTCTGATGTCATATCACTATTCATACCATTTATACACATATCATTTTTCACACAATCCATACCCACGTTTTTCGGTCTTCTTCTACTCCTATATATGTTCATTTTCAAAACTCAACACTTGTCTCGTTACATGACTTTCATCTCTTCTCGTAATATGCCCGTGCCATGCTATAACATATTACTCCTCAACTTCTTTGTCACTGATGCTATTTCCAAACTTCCTCTGATAATCTCATTTTTAAGGTTACTCATTTTGTTTATACCATACATGCATTATAACATTTGCATATCTGCGACGCGTAATATTCTTTCATTCGTATCTTTCGCAGTTGTAAGTTGTACTTCGTTCCATACAGTTATTATATTATTTACAATTTATATACCAGATCAATTGTAGTTAATAGAATAATTCAATGTTTCAGGACGGTTTACGTTTTAATAAATCCAGTGGATCACTGAAAGCATTTAATAACACCACGTGTAAGTATTTATTTTAGTGGTAAGAGTAGTAGAATTACCAACAAGAATATCTACTATTATTTTTAAGTTGACCGTGATTTGAATAAAAATAAAAATTTTGTATACTGTTATAAAGGAAATTTGTTGAAGAACGTATCCTATCTTATTTATAAAGACCTAAATATGGCGAAAAGTGGAAGAAATAGGAAGAAATGTGCGCAAGAATATGTACCTATTAATTGCCAAATAGATATTTTACTAGAGAGAGACTATCATACCGAAAATATTTAAGAAAACGGTTATCTAATGAAAGGGTCGGGTTCTAAGTAAATTACCTAGAGACGTTAATGCTTTTAATACGCCACTTCCCATAAAAATGACCAGTTACTACTCTTTAAACAAGTATGAACCATGACAATCAGTTCTTGTAATATAATGCAATTTTCCTCTATGATGTAAACTGGAAATTACATTGAATAAAATATTCATGAAGACCTTTAAATTATTAACATTTTCAGCCGAATGCTGTACGATTACATTAGAACTAGACGTGAACACCAAGTACCAGATAGTGGAAGGGTTCGGGGGTGCGGTTACAGATGCGGCTGGTATCAACTGGAAAAACTTATCCGTAACTCTACAGAAGTATCTAATCGAGTAAATGTCTTATTGGGTTCTTTTTCTATCCGTCTATCGAACTCATACAGTGCCTTCTCATGTAATGTGTTACACTAACATAATATTCATACATATATCATGTATATAATAGGCTTTAACAAAATTCGTCAAAAATAATTAAGAATAAATAAAGGAAATTATTCATGCAATTCTAATTTAATGAAAACTATTTGAGTCTATTTTTTATTTCAAGTAGTCTAAAATTAAACGCCCACGAAAAAACTGTCTTTAATTGTGGCCGTTTCGAATGAACAAGATTAGTAATGTCCTAAAACGATAGTTTAAGAAAAAATGAAATAGGGTTCTTGATGTTATCTATTGATGCATCAAAAAGTAATTAATTCTTGTAATAAAAAGTAGTGTTACATTCCAACTGTATAAATAAAACACCCGTAAATCTAATTTCATAATTTTCTTTTACAGTTCCTATTTCAGCAACAACGGTCTGCAATACAATATGATCCGCGTGCCGATCGGTGGTTCCGATTTCTCCACACATCCTTACGCTTATAACGATCTGCCGGAAAACGATACTGCTCTGACAAATTACACTTTATCGTTTGAAGACTATAATTACAAGGTATGATTTAAGACCCATTCAGTATTCGCTTGTTTTCTTTGTTGTAGTCCTTTGTTCTTCTAATAACTAAAGAATATGTATTTTGCAATCTTTTTCAAATAATAATCAAGAAATTAATTCTTGCTTTTGACTTCAACAAGTCTTTAACTGTTTTATTATTTAGTTTTTCTTGTTTATTTAGCCTTTCGATAGTCACTATTTTATATAGTATTTTACAACAAGAGGAAGTCTGAACTGTTGATGTTCTTCAATAAGATATAGTTGGAACATATAAATATAAAAAAAATATTTTTGTATTATTGGACGTTTCAGGTTTGATTGCTTGTATGTGTAGTTGTCAATCAGTCGCCAGAAAAACTTCAGTAGTCTAACTAGCCAAGTGATAAGATACATCCCGTTAATGGTTAGGTGCATTAAAATCATTTGATGAAGTCTAATTTATTATAGAATCAATTGTAATGGTCTCTGGTTTTAGTATCTTAAAAATTGGAGCTAGATTACAGATATTCAATCTGTTTTTAATGTATTTTGCGCCAGCACAGTACTTTGCAGAGAGATTTTAGATTTCTATAAAATATCTAAAAAATGTTTCGTTGGCTATACTTAGAATGAATGGCCTAACCTTCTAGCAGGGTATATGGGAAAATTACATATATAAAAAAATATCTGTGATTTTTTTGACCCATTATTTTATCAATGACACCTTAACCTATGTTTTTAAAACAAAACCGCGCTCAGAGATAATAAAATAATAATTGTTTTTATATAATTGTATTTCTACCGAAGAGTGTGCGATCGAACTGTTTCGTCACCTTCGTGGTGGTTTGTTATTTATATATAGTCTCTAGCCACTTAACCAATTATTTGTAAATAACGCAAATAATGTTAAAATGTTACTCTTGTACCTCACAACATTATACCGTAAAAAAATAAATAAATTTGTCTATAATCAAGTTCTTTCAAGACGTGGTATGGTCTTGGCCGATACTACGATTTTACCAACCACACAAAAATATGTTATTTTCACAGATACCTCTTATAAAATCAGCGCTAACAACTTCAACCACTCCTGTCCATATTATAGCGACAACCTGGTCCCCACCGCCGTGGATGAAGACCAACCACAAATACACGGGCATTAGCCGACTGAAGCCGGAATATTATCAAACATACGCTTTATATCATAGGAAGTAAGAAATATACTGGAATTATTAAACTGACATTGAAAGTGATAGACACCATACATGTTTCCACAGCGGTGGCATTACCACTAACTTTTTACTTCGATAAAGCAGCAGTTTTATAATCTGATTTCGATGGTTCAAAACATGAAGTCACTCTATTAGTACGATAAAAGGCATTCGAATTTGATTCTTAGGGGTAACGTTTATACAAGTCTCACTTCAAGTATAGCTACTTGAAGATATTCATAAGTATTCAGCTATTTTCATCATTAAGGCATTATCCCCTTGATTTCTAATTCCTTTAACAGTTAATATAAGTAAATGTTAGAATCGTCTGTAAATCTTGTCAAAAAGTGCACCCGTGAGAGTGAATAAATTTGGCGTCTGTACTATATACTATATATCAAATATCGTATGTGGTGAATGCCCTCTAGTAGTTGTTCCATTCACTACATCAGACTTAACTTAGTCTGTAATATTTTGTAGGTAATATGATGACGTCACAATTTTGTAAATCTTTTCCCATAACTCGCCGCTACCTTTAAATTATACTGTAATTTATAATGAAGAGTGTCATAGGTTTCTGGAGAAATACGAAAATGAAGGAATACCGATATGGGGTGTAACGACAACTAACGAACCCACCTCCGGCACCATAGGCTTAAATCAGTTTAACACGCTTGGCTGGAATGCACATAATATGGTAAGAAATCTAAATACTATAGAATTAAATTAAAATTAAAAATTTCTTTGTCATTGTTTCAATAGATAACTGCTAACTGTATTTTGCCCCTATGATCTGTGCTCTTTATTACTGTAACAAAAACACTTTCTTTGATTGTGAATTTTGGTTTCCATTTCTCTTAATACGCGTAGTCAGCATTAAGTAAGATTCCAGCATTAAATCAACATTATGAGGAGAGTATATCTCAAAAATCAGAGTATTTATGGTACATTGAGTAATTAAGTTTGTACGTGAGCGCTACACTTTATAAAGTGTCTAGGGTGTAAGGCTCTGGGATGATCGACCTTTGGCCAAAAGTGGATTTTATCAACGCCTGTCTATTGCAAATATTTTAACTAGGTGTTTTTCAAATTTTGTAGATAAAAAAGAATGAGTAAAATAAGTAAAAGTAAGACCTAAGAAATAGTGGTCTCTACTTCTACACTCTAAGCCCGTGGTCTATATCATATACCTACTCAGGTCATAAATTCTGTCGATAACTTTTAATGTAACTAAATATACACTTTTTGATAATTGTTTAAAAATTATATATGAAATGAATGGTATTTAAATTTAAAATCCGATTTTATTTACATTATTCAAAATACCCCGCCCAATTTAGAATACATGTCCTTAATCGATGCGGCCAGTACAACACATAAATGTCTATTTCTGCCGCTGCTTTAACTACAGATGCTTAGAGTCATTTTAAATACTGTTGAGGACTTAGCACAGACATTTTCTTCCGAATGTTATTATATTTTGTAATCCAATGGGTTTAAATCTGGACTAGAAGAGGGCCAGTCTTCATGCCCGATGAAGTTTTCAAAATTTTGAAATTACTTAATGGCAATTTAATATGTATATGAAATTGTAACGATTGTGCTTACTTTGTGAACTTTGTTAGGCAGAAGATGGTATCTGAAGTGATAATTTATCTATAATAATATTTCTATTGCTATTCCAGGGTAAATGGATAGTAAACAATCTGGGACCTACGATACGTAATTCCACTTATAAAAATGTAAAGATCCTTGCAGGAGATGATCAGAGGTTAACGATTCCGTACTGGTTTAACGTGGTAATGCTTATTTTATATTTTTTCTTGCTTGTTGCTTCTTTTATGCGGTCCAAGTTAGTGGTTCGCTAGACCTATAGAGGGCTTGTCTTTCAAGTGCAACTGTACGAGAACAAACCTATAAGTATACGAGCCATATTTTCAACTTGAAAATGTAACCTAACCAAGGAGGAATTACAAAATATTCTACGCCATGCTATAAATTTATCACCACATTTTCCTTTACTAAAAGTTCAGACTGAATGCGAACTAACATCGATAGATCAGATATTCTTTCTGAAAACTCAGTAATTGCTCTAACAAAAATTGCCAGTTATTGATTCCTATTTTTTTTTGTACTATAACACCAGATATTTGTTATTGGCATAATTATGACACTTTTTTTAATTTATTTATCTTGCTCGTCAAAACTTTTTTGTAATGTAACACCAGATATTTGTAATTGTGATAATTTGGACACATTTTTTTTTGTGTAATTATCTTGCTTAGCAAATATTGCATATTGTTTATAATGTAATGGGTTTATTTGGATGAATATTACCATTAATTTTCGAAGAAGTTCTGAGTTGTGAATGTGCTATATTGATGTGTAGAGACACTCAAATTAGTTTAATGAGAAAATAAGGAATAATTTTATATTAAACAGGGCTTCACTGATTATTACTTTGACTAAAGTACTAAATTATATAAAATTTATAGACTCTCAAAAAGAATCTGATATATATGAAATTAGGCTTTCAAAGTTGAAAGTTTTGGAGTTCAAGATGGTCCAAATTATGTTGGACTAAGGCCATATTTAAGGAGACAATGTTATTGAATTTTTTTTTATTTGACAGATGGTTGTAGAGAACCCGAAAACACTTGACTATATAGATGGTTTCGCCGTACATTATTATACAGATATGATCACACCAGCGATTCTACTATCAGAAATACCTAAACTATACCCAAAGTTATTCGTTATAAGCACAGAAGCTTGCGAAGGTAAAGTATTATATTACACGTAGAAGTGGACCAAGACCTAAGTCTGATGTAGGTAAGATAAATTAAGCGGGGCACTCTTCACTTTTCACTCCAGTACTATTTGGAAATATACTCACAATACTATGTGGAGGACTCTCACAACTGACAGGGTTTTGCTTTTCTATTTGTGTTAGTTATGTGAAAGCTCGAGTGAAAGTAATGTGTTTGTGCTCTCTAACATAAAGATGTGAAAAAGAACGCAGTTAGGTTTTTAGTCAGTAAGAATTTGACGTACCCCACCTCCACAACCTGGTGTCAAGTAAGGATCTTATGTATGATTTTCGCGACGCAAAAAAAGGTGTATGAAAACGTCGAAGCGCGAAGCTCCTATTCAACGGAGAGGTCGTAGGCAATGGCTCACATCACCTGTGCCTTACGCGGCTTCTGGTAGTAGACATACATGACTTAGAGGAAGAAAATAAGTCGTTGGTCTTATTACCTATAAATTTATAACATGCGTCTGAAATGTCAATTAAGGAAATCTCGACAATATGAAACTGCATAAAACAAATGCACTTCAAACAAATATACTCGTATGTGACAATGGTCTTATGAATATTGGTTGCAACCTAAAGTTATCGCTGTAATAATATATAACATAGAGATTAAATCGAAGGCGCATATTATTCCAATGAGTGCAAAAGCAAATCTCACAAGTATTTTTTTTTTTATGTTATAGGGGGCAAACAAACAGGTGGGTCACCTGATGGTAAGTGATCACCGCCGTCCATAGACACTAGCAACACCAGGGGAGTCACAAGTGCGTTACCGGCCTTTTAATATATGTGGGCCTCCGGCGCTCTCACTGACCGAACGAAACGCAACAGTGCGGGCGCACTGTTACTTCACGTCGACTCACGTCTGTGTGTCGGGTGGTAGTACCCCGCGCGTCGGGCGAGCCGACCCATTCATGCTGAAACCAGTTATAGCTTCAGCGTAGCTCTACCACCTATAAAATTATACGCTAGGTGCAGGAAATAGATAAATGTTTGATAATGGAAGAGCTTTGTCATTTGATTTCATAAGTCCGTTATTTAAATTATACACGTAAGATTTTGATAATGAACTAATCGACCAACAGAAAAACGTGTTCCCAGTTGATGAAAATAACTTATATTTATATTTCAGGTAGTTTCCCATGGCAAAGAAATAAGGTTGAACTTGGTTCTTGGCAGAGAGCTAAAAACTATATCAGCGATATAATAACTGTAAGTGCGATAAATGTATACGTATTTGATACAAAATATAGAATGTTTACTTCTATGCATAAACTCGATTATAAGTATAAAAAAATTAAGATCTTTGCTAATCTGCTGTATACATTCTATAACTTTCTTCAGATATGAGGAGTAATAAGATATAACTTCTTTTACTGTTTTACAATGTTAAAGTTAAAACAGTTAATTGTTATTTGGAGACAATTTCTTCGTTAAGGAATTATATAATCCGTTAAATATAATTCGCTGCTTTTTGTCACTGAATCCTACACCCTTCTCGTAAAAAAAGAAATTAGGTTATAGTATTTTTTGTGTTATAATAGTTGTGTTGATAAAGCATTTATGTGTGCTTGACTCATCTATGTTAGATCCAAACTTAAAATGAAAAATAAGCGCTTCAAAGTAAATCACAAAGCGGAGAAAAGTTAAAAATTTAGTTACTTGCGACTTTAGTGAAGTTTCTAGAATTAATTCTATCAGATGCCTCATTTTTCCCGATTGCGGATAAACAAGTAAACATGTCAATACATATTATAAAACAAAGTTGTCTGCCGCGTCTCTCTGTCTGTCTGTTTGGATGTTCGCGATAAACTCAAAAACTATCGAGCGGATTGTAATGCGGTCTTGTAATCCGGTGGAACTGTAGAGGCCTTGCCAGACTAGCAGTGTAGGTCAGTTCGAAAATAAAAAAAAGCGGTCTTCACCATCAGATAGAGTAATTCACGGATACAATGCTATAATGGACTTCCCTGGGGTTAAATTATAGTTAGTAGTTTTATCGAATGAAACGAAATAAAAATGTGTAATGAAGGAAGAATTCTTTAATCGTTACTAATTTCAGGATTTAAATCACAACGTAGTTGGCTGGATCGATTGGAACATATGTCTTAACGCTGAAGGTGGACCGAACTGGGCTAGTAATTTTGTGGATTCCCCAATAATAGTGTTCCCAGACAAAGGAGAGTTTGTGAAGCAACCAATGTTTTACGCGATCGGACACTTCTCTAAATTTATACCGAGAGGATCACAACGGATTCGTGTGAAACAAAGGAAGGGATTCTTTCAACATGCTATTGAAAACGTTGCGTTTGTGACTAATAATAGTGTTGTCGCTGTTCTTCACAACAGGCAAGTGACCATTAAACAGTAAATTATGAAGCAATTTAATGAAAGCTAATTTCTTATTATAGTTTTTATACTTTATAGGTTTTGACCTTAGACCACAATCTCACATGATATTAAATGATATCGTAGTCCAAGATGGTAAACATCTAGACAGGGATTTGCTCTGAAGTGCACCTGACGCAATATACCTATAGGTGCTTGGTGAAAAGTTTTCAACTTGAGTGTAGTAGTTAGCCAGGGGGTCTTAGAAAAAGATCTACCATCTTGCTATGTTTTCCTTCACCTAAGGCTTCGGCTCATTTTCCAAGATGCGACTCTACGCCGATCAACGTCACCGAGCCATAATCAAAGCAAAATTTAGTATTTTGCAGTAAGAGCTCAGTGATAGCGTGGCGGGTATCGCGTTGAAAAACGTAAGTCCGAATCGCTATAATGATATTGTGCTATCGATGAAGGAAAGCAACGTGTTGATGATACGGATTTGTATGTTCCCGCTTGGTTAACTATCACTCTCAACTTGACTACCACCAATTACCTGTAAGTCTGATCCGTAAGCTGAACTTGAAAGCTTCTTTAGGCTTGTCGTGCCAGCATCTTAGGCTTGTCGTGCCAGCATCTTAGGCCTCATCGTTATTTGATACGTGCATCAGATGAGATTGTGGTCAAAAGTGTGGTCAAACTTACAACAATGTATTCTAACACTAGCGTATAATATATGAATGATAATGGTGTTCAATGGCTTCTATGAAACGCTTGCGATTCTGTACGCTTCTGTAATTATTTGTCACTATAACAGTCTCATGTAAATAATTGTTTAGTTATAACAAAATATATATTGTGTAATATTCTCCGTTTTCAAATTCAAAACCACATACATTTTTTTTTATACGTTCAACGGTTTTTGTCACTATAACAGTCTTTAGATAAATTGTTTAGTTATAACAAAATACACATTGGGTTATATTCTCCGTTTTCAAATTCAAAACCACACACATTAATTTTTTTTATCCGTTCAACGGTATAGAAGCTGATATGTTGTACTAATGTAATGACTAGTCATAGTAAAATAGCGCATAAATCATCGTCCATATAAAACACTTATGTCCTGTCAACTTTATTGATAATCGGTCAAACTTTATATGGGGACTTGTCGAGATAAATAGTCCTAAATAGTCAAATCTTAGTAGGAGTCCTATTAATGATTTTTATTTAATTAATGAAACCACTGAAGATATTTGGGAAAACTGTATTTTTTTATGTTCATTTCGTTTTTGTTTCAGTAGTGGACATGGTACATCTGTTAAGGTAAAGCTTGGAAATAAGGAAGCAGTTATAAAGTTGGAAGCAAAGTCGATAACGACCGTCGAATTTCCATATCAATTGTAAACAGCTATCAAACCTTTGAATATCGTACTAGTACGTTTGTTTATACTAATGATTACTGATTTTATTTCAATAAATATTTTTACGGTATTCGGAATATTGTTTTTTTTTTTAATATAGAAATAATCATTTGTTTTCTTAATTTTGTATTAGCAATTCATCCCAGTTTCGAATGTGGCGTCATAAATGTCTAAAAGATTTAGATGCATCTTTGGATTATACAGTATCATCTTCTTACACTTATCCAACTTAAGTAGGATTGGTTGGCCTAAGTTTACGATCGGATTCTACCTAACATCAACCTTCCTTGGGATTATTTTGTAGTATAGTGGGGAAAAATATGTAGCTGTTGATTTCTCTTCATTTACCACAGTGATGTGGATTGAAGAGCTGATTATGTTAGTTGATTTCTACAGGCAGATAGTTTTGCCCATCAGTGGAACACATACAGGCTGAGATTATGTAACACTTCTATATATAGTTATGAAGGTATTTCATGTGATATAAATGGTTTGAAGCAGCTAAAATTATCGTTTTTGCCTTGTACAAATGACTTAATGTCTTATTAAAGTGGCAGTCGTGAAATTCATAGAAAACATACAATGACGCCACAGTACAGAACTATTGTTGGGCGACATACTGACCTATGTTGAACGTTTCGCGGATACAATGAATGACATAGGTTAATTTGTGCATATATTTACTTGTTTTTTGTTTTCATTCAAATTAAGACTGGAGGCGTAATTTAAATCATAGTTTGTAATATTTTTTTATTATAATCGTATTAATATGCAAGTTGTGTACGGTGTTTTAAGACACAAACCAAAAAAAAAAAAAAATTGAACGCTCTTCTTCTTCTTCTTCTTGTTTTGGCACCGCAGAAGCATTTGCCAGTGTCAATGTTTTGTTTCAAGTAAGTGTCTTGTGATAATTATAATGTTCTAACAAGATGGTGGTTTCCTTGTTAGAACTTTCTATGGAGTTTTGATGGCATCTCAGAATGCATGCTCCGTGGTATTATTTCCCATCCACTTCACTTGTGCATAATAACCGAACTATATTACGTAAAACACCACCAATATTACAAAATATAGAGTCTAATAACACAAGATTATAAATAGAATATAAAAACCACTACATGACAGACCAAGATCCCGCCAAAAAAACAAAATTGAACGCTCGAATACGTGTTTTATACAAGGCGCGATGACTGCTTTATGAATTTAAAAAAAAATGTCAATATGTGTACGCACATAATTTCGCCAGTGTCACGTGCATAGAATCATAAACGATGGAGGTTATATCACACCATCAAACTCATTTTCACATTTATAGTATGCGTATGCATAACATAGTAATTTATTATCTTGAGAGGAAATGAATCATCGGACCTCATTTCAAATATGTTTTGAGAAGTTCACATCTGAGAATGAATGAGTAATACTTACACAATATACCTACCTACCTCTACCGGTCTTATGTCAACTGTATCTATTCATGTATACATGAAGACAGGAAGGCATCGTTAAACCGATAGTGCGTCACCACGGATCACGTTTCCGATGCTACAGTCATTTGTTCATTAGGGTTGCAAAATTAACTTAGACGAGTCTGATAGAGATGTGACGATTTTAGGAACGATGTTTTTTTCCCGCGGTACAGGCTTTGAGCGGATGGGAGCGAGACAGAAAGAATTGTAATAAGACTTTTCCACCACTTCTTGTTATAGTTACAGCCGTGTATGAACTATATACATCGCCGCACAATATGTATATAAATGTATACGTGTGCATGCGCGTGCGTGCGTGCGTGCGTGCGTGCGTGCGTTCGTGTGTGTACATGTACGATGTATGTAGGTATATACATACTTAATATATTTACTTTAATAGCAAAAAAGGATAATTACAAAGTAAGATTTATATTTTTCTTAAATGTTTATTTGTTATTAACTTGATTATTCCAGGTTATTGAGTATCATTAATTTTTCAATATAACTCTATCAGCTTGATATAGTTATAAATAAAACATAGCATACATTATGATAAATGTATAGCAAGCGTCTACCAAAAAGTGACAGGAACTTCATTCCGACCGGGGGTGTCCATAGATCCATCCATAATTTTTTTTCTCATTTGTCTACTTCTGTGTTAATATACGGCATCGAGTGTAAATACCACACAATTCCACCAAGCTCATCATATAAACGGAGAATTTGCGTAATCCAGATAATTATTCCCGAGTAATTAGTATCATAAATGAAAGAACATTTAAAACACTCGCGAGTTAAATTTTTAATTAATCTGTAATTTGTTGGTATACGAATCGAGTTATCAATCGAAAGCATAAATTATGTTTAAAGTGTGAGTTTGTTAATTTTAATAAATGACGGTAAAATATGTATACACAAAGGACTATTATTTACTAAAGCTAAAGGCTAGATTAGTTGCAAAATAATTTTAGTTTAAACAATATGTAAAATAGAACTAATTTATAGTTGATATTTTTAAAATGTTAAAAACCAGTCGTATGTTTCAAATCGATAAAACATTGTACTAAATTAATAGTTTTGTGATATTTAGTTTTTTTGTTTTAATAGAAATATTTCTAAAAATGATTTCCTTTTTTGAATGATTCATTCAAAATATTATATTAAGCCAGTATTAATCGCATAATTCCGTTATTTAATCGGCGGTTATTTGTCAACGCTATTATTAAATTCTGTTCACAGAATAAGGCTTCAGTGAGTCATGCGGTAACTTGTTTTATCTCCACAAACCGGGAACCAGTTTACAATGTTATGTTTGGTATTAGACATCCTTTGTAATCATAAGAGGCAGATAGTTTAGAAAAATTATATGAAGTTAATTGATACATTCCTCTATGTGACTGTACAACAGATATATTTATCAATTGTAGTCTGCGTCCGAAACTAATTTACCATTTTATTTTGTTTGTTATCTAATTACTACCACGGAGCTTCAGTATTTGAAATTAAGGACGTATTATTAAATTCAAGTCTTAAGATAATAGATATAAGGGCGAAAGTAACGATTAGTTCATATAATTTGAAAGAAATGTGATTTTAATTACTTCTTGACGAGTTTGATTACAAATCTATATGTAAAGAGGCGAAATTAAAAACAATTCAATAAAATTTTCTCTTCTCTTTGTTAACCGATTTTCTGTATTTCGTTTCTTTCTAATTGCTTTTTTTGGGAACAGATTTTGTCCCGTATCATTGATGAGTTGAAGCCTATATTTATAGGTATGTCTCTATTCGCTATACTTTCCGTTGCTTATACTATTATATTTATACTAATCTATACATATAAATAAAATTGGAGTGTCTGTTTGTAATATCAAAATAACGACTTTTTACTGATTGGATATGAACGTATACACGATACTGATAACAAAAATACAATTTTTTAAATTTTTGTCTGAAACGGCTGGACCGATTGTGACAGAAACTTCACTGACGGATAGTTAAAATTACAGCGGGTGACATAGGCTACTTTATTTTAGACTAGCTGTCATCCGTGGCTTCGTCTGTAGTACTATCTCCAAAACGATTGGACCTATTTTCATGGGACTTTCACTGACAGATAGTTAACATTATAAAAAGAAATTAAAGCTTTTTTGTTTTGGACTAGCTTTTACCCATGGCTTTGTTTGCTGAACTATATCCAAAACGTTTTAAACATTTTTCACGGAACTTTCACTAACAGATAGCTGATGTTATAAGAAGTAATTTACGATTTAAAAAAAACGCATGCGGAGCTGCGGGCAACAGCTAGTCTACAATATTTGTATACTGTTTGTTAAAGAACACCTCAATCATTTTGAAATTATTTCTTTTTACTCAATAGGTTTTAGTGCATAACCACAATCTCATCTGATGGGGGGAAAGTTATTATAGTTAGTGGATCAATATGTTTTTTTTTTTTTATAGGGGGCAAACGAACAGATCGGTCACCTGATGATAAGTGATCACCGCCGTCCATAGACACTAGTAACACCAGGGGAGTCGCAAGTGCATTGCCGGCCTTTTAATATATGTGAACGATAATGATGGCTGGAATTGACTCCTCTCTGTGCATCCGCTAAAAATGATTGTAACGTTTAATGTATTGTAAATATACATCTATATGCATATACATGCGATGACTGGGATGTTTTCCGAACCGGTGGTAATTTATGGCCTAAATTGAATAAAGTATTTCTTTTTTTATTTTGATGTTAAAAATGACGATATAGCTTAAGATGGTGAAGACGCTAAGCTTGGAAGTGGGCTGGTTCTTAAATACGCCTACCGGAACACACCAACAGGTTTTGGGGACAGATTTTTAACATCAGGATGATTGCCAGCCAGATGGCCTTAAAAACGCCTTACCATAGTATTATCTATGGTTTTATCGCGATGTTTTTCTTCACTGAAAGCGTTAACTCAGTTACAAGGATTGGAGTCTATGCAGTGGCGGATTTGCCCTAAGGCCCAGGAGGCCCGGGCCTAGGGTGGCCAATCGTGACAAAATTCACTGATGATAACAAGAAGCGGCCTGGGGCCTAAGGCGGCCAAGACTGCAAATCCGCTAATGAGTCTACGTCGTTCGATGCGGTGTCCAAATACGCTATTAACTAGACCATTATAGCTTCTAAAATGTATCAAAAACAATTTTTGGTTGAATTTGGACCACTGAACGACTACTAGTAAATATTATTTACCGATTGTTAGAACATGGTAATTGCGTCCGACATGATCGCAACCACCACACATGGGTGTAAACACCCGTTATAGCTACACTCTTAGATCAGCAGCTGTATATATAGTCTTCCTCATTAATTTCGATGACGGAATCTTAAAACAGTTTGATTTTTTCTACCGTATTGACTCCGGGAGCGGCCTCTATCTTCTGGCTGCTGACGTGCAGGGTGTTAACTAGGCATTGGTACGTCGATACCTTAACTTAACGCAATCACCCCATCGCCTCAAGACTTGTTACTCCTATTTTTTTATTTTATTTATTATAGGGGACAAACAAACAGGTGGGTCAATAAGTGATCACGGCCGTCCAGATACTAGCAACACCAGGGGAGTGGTATGTGCGTTGCCGGCCTAAAAAAAAGTATATCATATTCGGGAAAGAATCGCTACAGTTATCTGCGTGAGGTGGTAGATAATTGTACCCCATTAGGTCGCGGCCATCATATACATAGTTATAAGCCAGTCACAGAGACTCTTTTAGCTTGTCCCGATTCGGGATTAGTAATCACATACTTAGTAGCTAAGAGGCTTGCAGGCCGTCGTGATAGCGATGTCCGCCATTGCCGTTGTATTTCAACTACACTGGCTTTATACTGCAGAAACTTTTTAATGATGCAATAAAGAAAAAGCTAAATTAAATACTATAGCTATAACTTGACCTTTCCATTAAGAAATTTATGTGTCATTTATATCTATTCTTAGATAGATACAGGAGAATCTCTACAAATAAATAAAATTGAAGTATCTGTTGCTAATGTCAAAATAATAGGTTTTTATTAAATGGTATAAAAATATATATAGAGTTTAAATGAAAAAAACACGATACAATTTTTAAAATTTTTGTCTGTCTGTTTGTTCCGGCTAACGGTGAAACCGATTTTGATTGGATTTTCATTGGCATGATGTTATAGAGAATAAATCAAGCCACTTTTATTTTAGAGAAACAAAAATCAGAGTTCCGCACTTATAACCCTTTATAAAACTACAAACGTAAACAAGTGGCGGGCGGCTGCTAGTTGTGAATAAATAAAAACTATATTGCAAAACCTTCTTTTTTTGGTTCCGTACCAATACATAAATTTACGCTGATACTTTACTCTGTGCAGAAACAATCTTTAGATAGTCTATGCTTATTGTCATAATTGACATTTAAGTAAAGGAATAGATATTATATACATATACTCGATAAAAGTTACTTTCCTTCTAAGCAACCAGGTTTTCAATTATCAGGTTCAGAAATTAGGCAATCAAATTTATACTTAAAGACATATGTTTAAATATGTGTAGGTGGTAGAGCTATGCTGAAGCTATTACTGGTGTCAGCATGAATGGGTCGGCTCGCCCGGGGTAGTACCACCCTCTCACAGAAAACCGACGTGAAGTAACAGTGGTTGCACTGTTCCGTTTCGTTTGGCCAGTGAGAGCGCCGGAGGCCCACATATTTAAAAGGCCGGCAACGCACTTGCGACTCCCCTGGTGTTGCTAGTGTCTATGGACGGCGGTGATCACTTACCATCAGGTGACCTACCTGTTCGTTTACCCCCTATAATATAAAAAAAAAATATAGGACAATATTCATATTTGACCTTTTAATATGGCACAATAGTTGATAGCACACAAATAATAAATCATTCTTCCTTGTATTTTAGTACAATAAACTAACAAACAATCGTTTGTAAATGAGTCAATATTAAACAGAAATTATTAGGTGTTGTATTTAATAATTACCCATTTGCGAAGATGCGTCATGTTTTTCCAGTGTATTTAAATATATTTTCGGAACGCTGTCCCGTCCAAATGATTAATATATATAGTGGCCATGCGGTGGTCCATATTCAACCCTAATAAGGCGTAAAAAAATATTAAGCTCGTCACCTGCTATTAAATAAATAAAAAAAATATCTTGACAAACGTTGGA
The DNA here is from genome assembly GCA_035772565.1 of Antheraea assamensis. NCBI lineage: Eukaryota > Metazoa > Arthropoda > Insecta > Lepidoptera > Saturniidae > Antheraea > Antheraea assamensis. The sequence goes on along the minus strand of JAQQSE010000050.1, from coordinate 323,955 downwards.
GAAAAAAGTACTGAACCACTTTCTTAATTATGGCGGTGATATATAGTTTACGAGACGAGAAAAACCTATGCAGAGGTACAAAGCACATAAAATATTCTATCAATCCAGTAATCAACATTCTTTAATTAAAGAGAAAGAATAACCGCATACGCAGATTTTTTTAAATATTTATAATGTTTTAAGAGAACTATTTGAAGTGATATTTTTCACAGTCGATATTTAGAAATTCTTACATTTACATTACATTAATCTTCTGCAATTGTAAGATACAATGTGGATTCAAAAGATTTTACTGTCACTAAAGACTCTATTGATATAATAACAATAATTATAAATGTTTCCTATTCTTTGCACATGTAGTTGATTTGATTCCAGGGCAAAGTGTGCTTTATAAATACACAGAGCGAGCCCAATTATTATTCTTATATCTTTAAAACAAAATAATGTTTGCTTTTGATAAATATTGCAATATTTAATATATTTGTACCTACATGACCCGTTCTTTTTTCGACCCTTTGTAAGTTTTAATTATAAGTTTTTTGTACAACCCGTAATAATTATTGTAATACTAGCGTTTGCCCGTGGTTTCGCTTGCATGTAAATGTAGATTTTGCCTATCTCTACGAAACTATCCTATATCGTGAAGGCGTGACAAACTTATATTCGCACTTGAAATATTAATTAGAATAATAATACAAGTGTCACCACAAATAACGTACAATATTCTCAAACACAGTTTTAAATTTGATTACGTCATTTTTAATATCACTCTCGGGAAAAACAGTTGATAGATATAAAAATCTATTATACGAAATAACGAGTCTCGTATAGAATTCATGTTAACCGGATGGACTCATCGAGCTATGTCGTACGTAATTTGGTACGTAAATTGATTCAAAGTGAACTATGTAACGTTAGGTAACAAGTTTGCTACCACTTTTGTAGGTGGTAGAGCTACGTTGAAGCTATCACTGGTTTCAGCATGAATGGGTCGGCTCGCCCGACGCGCGGGGTAGTACCACCCTCTCACAGAAAACCGACGTGAAGTAACAGTGCTTGCACTGTTGCGTTTCGTTCGGTCAGTGAGAGCGCCGGAGGCCCACATATATTAAAAGGCCGACAACGCACTTGCGACTCCCCTGGTGTTGCTAGTGTCTATGGACGGCGGTGATCACTTACCATCAGGTGACCCACCTGTTCGTTTGCCTCCTATAATATAAAAAAAGACTCGTTTTGTGGACTATTTTGTACTACATGTAACTTTACGGGGTAACAATAAGTCGTATGCCGTATTCATATATATACAGTATAATATAATAATAAATGAATTTAGATACATTTTAAATAGTTTAAAGAGTGAAAGCTATTTGAAATCCTATTATTATAAATGCGAATGTGAGATTGTTTCTCTCATTTATAAAAAAATGTCGTATTCCCAAGGGATAGATCAAAATTGTAAGTTTAAAGTGAGCTAAGCCGCGAGTAAAAGTAAATGTAATATATATATATATATATATATTCGCAAAAAGCTAGATATTCTAAATAACTACCATTATTTTCGTAGGGAGTGGTCGTATAATATTGTGATAATATGTTGTTAACAGTTGATATCATTAATTGATATAAATTATATTTAAAATGATAGACGGATTGGTGAAATGAAACAACCGAACCCGCCGAGTGCTAGATGTTGACTGCTTTAGTTACATTAAAAATGTATCACTACATGTTATAAAACATAGTGGTGCGCCACGTCTGTCTGTCTGGATGTTCGCGATATACTCAAAAACTACGGAACGGTTTCTAAAGCGGTCTTCACCAATAGATAGAGTAATTCACGGAGAAGGTTTAGGTATATAATTTGTCAAGGTTTTTTTTTTTTGTAAATCGATTTAAATATAATGAGAATTGTTGAAAGAATTGGAAAAAGTTGAGCCGCCTGGGAGTTTTCGTCGAAAATGCTTTCGAATCCCTTTAAGATATAACAAAATAAGGCATACTGAGATATTCCTCTTTTATATATGTACAAAAAAGTCTACGATAACATATACCTATCTTTTAAGGATAGCTTACTATACCCATCTATCTTCCAAAAACATGGTCACATACAATGAGGTAATTGGAATGCAATTTAGAAGGATAAGTACAACAGTATTAATCCTTATAAAATTGAATACATTAGTTACCTTAAGCATTTTATACACATAAGTACCTATATATTTTTTATTATCAGGGCAGGACAACGTTCGCCGGGTCTGCTAGTTACTTATAAAATATATTGCTTACTAGCTAGATAGGTACAATTGCTCGTACAATATTTGAAATAAATTATAACTGGCTATCACATATATTACACTCAGTAGGAATAATACAATTGATTTGGTAATAAGTGTTCGTTGCTAAATAAAGTGCCAAAGTAAATCACTGATTTGTCGGATAATAAGTTCAAAAACCATGTCAAATGAGTTTTTCTGTTAAAAGTTTATACAAAGGTAGATTATTATTTTAAAGCTTGTTGATGTCTACAAATAACACACTCTTTGTACATTCGTTAAAAATATAATAACCGATTGCACGCAATTCTTGTATAAAACGAGGCTGCAACAGTCCCAGAGGTCGCTAAAGGTCTCTTGTCGAAGGCAGGTATGAGTTTATTCCCCACACCGTAAAAGTTCACAACGTATTGGCAATTTCAAACAAAGAAAAATCTGTCGATATTTTAGCTCAGATTCTGTAGTACTAAAAGAACATTTTTCAGGTAAGTATACAGATTTCTTCAAGATAATTTTCTTCACCATTAGCCAATAAATGTACGCGAATTAAGAAGTGCATCGTCATACTTCAGATTTCGAACCTGCGAACAACGGTTAAAGTTCCTTCGTTCCAACCACCGAACTACCGAGATAATTTTTAATTTATTTCACAGTATAGACTCCTTATTCGCGGGTAAAAATGATATTATTCGCTGAACCAATATTAACGACGTGTACAGTACTTGTTAATCTTTTTGGCAGCTCTGAATACAATCGTAGGTTTTTTTTCGAACTAACTACACTGTTGACCTGGCAAGGCCTCTACAGTTTCACCGGGCTACGAATCGTAGATTCGATCTTGGGCATTATATAGTATACAATTTAATACGAAACAATATTAAAATATTATATACTAACGGCCCGCTCCAGCTTCGCACGGGTATAAAATATATAGCCTATGTCTTTCACTGAAAAAATGATTAAAATCGATCCAGTAGTTTTGATTTATTCATTACTGCCCGTGGCCCGCACGCGTTAAATTTGGAGTAACCTCAAAAATAACAGTATTTCTCCACTATTTAATTTTTGTTATTATACATATAAACCTTACTCTTTAATCACTCTATCTATTAAAAAAAACCGCATCAAAGTCCGTTGCGTAGTTTTAAAGATTTAAGCATACATAGGGATATGGGGACAGAGAAAGCGACTTTGTTTTATACTATGTGGTGATATATATGGGAAGGTAAAATTGTCATTTGTTTTTCCTTAAGTTGTCTCGATATTATACGTGTAATATAATATCTATTTATATGTAAATTTGTGGTCTACGCGTTAATATTCAGAGCGGCCCAAAAGTTTGACGCGGACTGTATTTAATTAATTCCCTTTGTAGGTAAAAATCAACCAGATTTTACTTAATAACGGCTAAACAACAGAAGGTAATAAAATACAAAACAAGAACTACCATGTTCTTTTGTTAAATTAGCACACTTTAGCTTTATTATTTTACAGTATAGATAAAAATTTTGTGTAACACGAAGAACTTTAGAAAACAAAGGAATTCTCAGAATGTAATAATATCACATGTTGAAAGGTCATGTACGAAGCTGTCTATAATATAGTGCAAACGTCAAGCGGTTACTTCGTCAATAGACACTCGTGAGGCGTAAGTGATCAGTCTCTTATTTACCGTCGGCCATTACGGTAGTGTTTGTCAAAATTGAAAAAAAATCACAATGTTAAAATTAACGCTTCTAACGGTGTTAACTATATGCGGGACTGTTTATGGCCACACGTATCACCTGGGCGCGTGCCCTGTTGTGGAACCGATGCCGGGATTCGAAATGCATAGGGTAAGTTAATTTATTGTAAATTTGGAGAGTTTGTTTTTTTTCTGTTCGTTACCATAATTCAAATATCAAAATCGTTTTAAAATTCTATATGTGGTGAATCGGTAATATAAATCCGAGACGTATTGTGTTTTATCTGACCGGAGATAAGCCGTTCTTGATTGACCTTTTCGGTGTTCTGAGAGTCAATAACAACAATTATTATGGTTATGGAAACAAGGAACTAGTTAGTACTACTAATAACTCGGTTAAATTCGTAACGCCTGGACTATCCAAAACCATAAAGATTTGAGATTCATATAAAAGACTGTAGACCTCACGAGGCACAGGTCAACAGACTGTTGGCAGCATAAGCTTAAATAAATGCTTCATTTATTACAAAACTTTGAAAAAAAAAGATGTATTATAAAGTTATAATTTTTTGTAAATATTTTAAAAATATTTTTATAATTTGTGCGACTTTTTTCCACTAAACCATAAAGTTTACATTGTACGATATTTTGAAATAAAAAATAAAATAAAAACATAATCTGCCATTTTAATATTTGGGTCTTAAAAAATCAACCGAGGACTTAAATAGCCTAATTGTCTATGTATATACAAATAAAATTAAAAAAATAAAAGAGGGATCATATTTAATCCACATAGTACGTAATTTCTGTGAAATATAGAAAAATCAAGTGAAGAACGTTGCAGGAACAATCCTTACTGAAACTCTAAAAGCGAAAATGAGTTTGTTTTTTTTTTGTTTCTTCTGAAGGAAAAGGATATAGGGCACTTATGATCAACAAAAATAGTACTGTTACCAAGAGATGAGCTCAATATAGATTAACGCGAGCAAAGCTGGGGCAAAACCTAGGTTCATTTATTACTAATCAACGTTCCAATGGACATGCTCATAGTCCTCATATTGTAATATCTTTGTGACAGTTTTGACCTCTTTCAAAAGGTAATATCGCATGACTAGGAGAGTCGTTTCACCCGTATTGCTGCAGAGCATGTATTACCTATTAGCATTGCGTAAAACAAATTGCTGGTAATCAGGTGCATAGGCAAGCGGGCTAATTATTAGAATAGCATATCGACGGTTAAGATAACAAGGTTCATTTTATATGGAAAAACAAGTAAATTGGTGCATTTTTATTTTGAATGAGAAAAAAATTACGTACTTCGAATCAATCTTAGCGACGAAGGAGGTTAAAGATTAGCAATTAACGAATGCAAAGTATAATGAAAGTTAAAAACAATCATTAGTAAATCACATAAACATTGTCTTGTGTAGTATTTAAGTTATCACGGGTACAGAAAAGGTAGGGTACGTGACATACAGAAATAATGTTCAGTCGCCGAGAAATGATTCAATCTACATTTGATCACGAGTAAAAACTTGTCGACAATAATCAGCACAGTGCAGTAGTGAGGTAACGGATTCAATAATTGCGCCGTCCAGGTGCGTAGCTAGTCTTGATGGGGCCCGGTGTATAACATTTCTTGAGGGGGCTCGTTACTGCTACATTGTATAGTGAGATACACGACAACCATAAGAACCTAAGAACACAAACGTCGACCTCATATTTTCATTATTATTTGATTACCAGTATTTATTAATAAGAATTTAAGGTTATAATAGTTGGAGGTAAAGAAAAAAGCACTGGACATACTCGCTGAGATAGTTGGACTATTCACAGCTATGGATATTTTGTAACTATATTCAATATTGCATTTGTGTACCGGCTTATGTTTTTATTCGTTCGGTCTTGGTGGATTAATTGATCAAAACATAATCATGACGTCATACTCTTACGTAGACGTCATTTTATCTTTGCCCCGACATACATTATAACATATCAATATTATTAAAAAAAAGTGTGTGTGTACTTATGTACACGCGTTAGAAGCTATACTTCTTTGGCGTAACAAGATAAAAATCTTTTCAAAAATTTTATCTTTCTCCTTATTCTACGTTTGTAGAAAAAACGACACTAACAATAGAATAAAGGTATTTAATACATACATACTTTTTTTAAATAAAATGTTGACTATAGCTAACTTCAGGGTGTCGGTTTTTCGTGACGGTGTGTGCGCGCATCGTAAAACTTTACTCTCATCATTTTTCCCTAACGCACCAAAAGAAGTATAACTTCAAAAAGATAATTATTGAAACGGTGCACTCCTTGTTAGACAGTGAACGTGGTTGAAGACGATTGGAACCGAGTATATCGGCAATTCAGTGCGTCACTGACCCGAGCGCGCTTGATGTCGAATAAATCCGATTCAGCGTCACCGACGCACGCGTTACATTTCCCATTCGTTCAGTGCACTCAAAGGTCACTTCAATAATAAAAACAAAATGTTAATAATAGCGTTATTTACATATAGATTTCAATTGATAACGGTTCACTGAACGTCGAACAATGAACCTTCGTTATAAGAAAAATAAACAATGTAAGCCGCAAACCTATTAGTATGTACTAACGGTGATTTATTATTACAAATGAGTTCATCTGTAGAACAATAAAAAGATTTCAATTTGAACCTATACGTAAAGTGCTACATTAAAATGTCAATACCATAAAAGTTAGCGTACCTCAGTGTTCTTTCAAGGAGGTTTTTGTGTCATATATTTTTCTTACAACTCACTGATAGATGGCGCTGTGGTACATCAAATTCTATATCGTTCAACCGAATGCCATGAAAATTAGTACGCGTTGATATTTGGCCATGGAGAATATACATCCTAACTAGAATAACATTATAAATATTAATATTACTGTACTCAACACATGCATCATGAAATTTTGGATACACGTTGTTAGGGGTTTAAAAAAGGACATAAGACTAGCTTTCATCCAGAAAAAATCTACTGTGTGTAAATGTATATCTGCTGATTTTAAAACACTCAGATCTCAAGATGGCGGATTATGTTTTTAAACGTTTTTTCTTAATTTTACGAAATCGTACATTGTAAATTTTATGGTTTAGTACAAAAAAATTAGTACCAATAAAAAACTATTTAGAAATACATTTCACATAAAACTTATAATTTTAAAATACATCATATGTTTTTTTTTCAAAGTTTTATAATATTGAAATAATTAGGTATGTTTTTAAGCTTATTCTTCTTATCGTATCGTATAATGCATTAAGAATAAACGATTTCTTTCCTTCAATTACATGACAATATCAAATAAATATTCCGTTATAAATCACCGTTTAAAAATGAGTTTGTATTATTTTGTTTTTTTTTTTGTATTCATTAAATGTTTTGTATTTGCGAGACGTCTGATGACAGCTTATAGATTTTTAAGTGCGTTATAACCACAGAATAATATTACTTCTAGCGGAGGTTATAACTAGCCAGACGAGTATATAAAATGGTATATTATAATGTGTGCGCGCGTGTGTAATATCTTCCTTCAGAGTTCAGGGTCACTGTTGAGTTCGATCGTTCATTCTTTGAGACCGCGTACGATACTAATATTAATCCCTGGTTTTTATGGCGGGATCTTGGTCTGTCATGTAGTGGCTTTTATATTTTATTCATAATTTTGTGTTATTAGACTCTATATTTTGTAATATTGGTGGTGTTTTACGTAATATAGTTCGGTTATTATGCACAAATGAAGTGGATGGGAAATAATACCACGGATCATGCATTCTGAGATGCCACCAAAACTCCATGGAAAGTTCTAACAAGGAAACCACCATCTTGTTAGAACATTATAATTATCACAAGACACTTACTTGAAACAAAACATTGACACTGGCAAATGCTTCTGCGGTGCCAAAACAAGAAGAAGAAGAAGAAGAAGAATATTAATCCCTTATTTTATCTCTGGTATTAATGACACTAATTAAATTGAAAATTTTGACAAAAATACAAGGAAGTTTTGATATAATTATCCGGAGCACTCGGTGAAACGAAAATTCGTGATAAAACCATAGCATGATCATAAGAAACTTGTTGTACCTACTAAGATTAAAGTGAAAAACTGTCGCCAAGCACCTATAGGTATATTCCGGCAGTTGCATTTGAGAGCCGGTCCCTCTTTAAGTTTAGCGTGTTTTTTTATGTTATAGGGAGCAAACGAACAGGTGAGTCACCTGATGGTAAGTGATCACCGCCGTCCATAGACACTAGCAACACCAGGGGAGTCGCAAGTGCGTTGCCGGCCTTTTAAATATGTGGGCCTCCGGCACTCTCACTGACCGAACGAAACGCAACAGTGCAACCACTGTTACTTCACGTCGGTTTTCTGACCCATTCATGCTGAAACCAGTAATAGCTTCAGCGTAGCTCTACAACCTACACTTACTACTACTACTTAATCATCTTGGACCACTTGGTCGTTTAACATCAGATGAAATCGCTGTCAAAATTATACTTAGAAGTTTTTTATATTCATTCATTCATAAACTTGTTCTTGCGTAGACTAATTAATTATTGTACAATAAAACAATTGGACTGAATTAAACAGAAAATGAAATGTTTTAGTATTGTTATGCCGTACAATGGTATATGCCCTATTCAAAAGGTGAATAAAAACCCATCCTCGCTACATAAACATAATATAACTAGCTTCATGTCTCGACTTGGCACGGGCTTACTAACGAAAAAAATGATACTTCCCTTTATAGTACGACCACGTAATGAAATAAAAAGGCAACTTATCAACTAAACGTTATCTCCTCAATATTTTCGGAGATCAACCATGTAAATGGTGATTTTTTAGACTAAACCTTTCACTTATTATTTTTTTAATATTTTATTTCATACAAACCTTGTCTTGACAATTACAAACATAAAACAATTAAAAAAAAACTAGTCAAATAAGTGCAGTTGTTCTGAAGTGATGCGGTTACAGACATCATCATCATCTTCCTACCCTTATCTCACCTAAGAAGGGTTGGCACAATTTATTATGTTGTGATGTATGATTTGGCTTAATTTTTACGATTAGCCGCTTGTCTGCCATCAACTCTCCTTGGGATTATTTTGGAGTACCACTATAACTTCAACTTCCTAAGTTCGTATATATGCCAAACGCGGATATTTTACTCTCCGATAACAGATAGTAACATACAGTTACATACATACGGCATTTAAATTTTATTTATAGAGAGACTCTAAGAGACCCGTTGCTGAGCTCTAGGCCTCTTCTCGAAGGACGGTATGAACATATAATCACCGCGACAGCTCACGACACATTAGCGATTTCCAATTTTGAGAAATCCAGTATTATATTTTTCCTACATATGGTGAAACTACAAAAACATTTCTCAGGTTCAGGTTTCTTCATGATACGTTCCTTCATCGTCAGCGAATAGTGTTACCGATTTAAATGAATAAATCTGAGTGAATTCCGAAAAATTTGTCGTTACAACCCGGGGTTCGAACCTGTGGACATCGGTTTGATATTCCAACGGTTAAACCACTAGACCACCACGACTTTACTTCATTATGTTTCTTAAAAATTAAGACGAGTATACTATTTTTTTATTGAAATCTACGATTATAGGAGCCTTTAAAGTGAATCTATATAAACATGAATTCTTATCTCAGGCGGGAAATACACGGGTCATAAGTATGTTCTTATCATTTAATGATATGAATGCTTTGTTTATATTATATCGTCTGGATTATATATTATTAGCTGTTTCGATCTTATACGTATTACTTAGTAGGTATATATAAGGAGATAATATTTGCATGAATCGTTTATGATAGTAATAGCTTGGGTATTGTTCTCTTTTATCGATGCATAACACAGTGAGTGCACTGTGTCTGATGATAAACACAACGCGATACAAAAACAACAGCTGCATATAGACAAATTGATACAGAAATGTACCATACCAAAATAGAATCACATTGAGTTTTACCAACATGTGCATGGTGATGCCGATCCAATCCGATACATATATCTTAGACCAAATATAGGAGCAAGTTAAAATGAAGGCTTAATTCTGGTTGAATTTACTATACATTTTGAATCAGTGATATCCGGAACAAAATTTAGAAAAATGTTTTCGTATAAAATATACTAAGAATAAAACATCTGCTAATGTAGTAATGTGCTAATAAGTCTCTACAGTTCGTGATTAATGGGTTACCATGGATTCTGCATTGTCATTTGGAACACATAAATTATTGAAGAATCTTTTCGTCTCTCAGGTGTCATTTTCAAGCAATTTATCGATTTGTTCTGATAGGTGTGGTTAACAAAGAAGTCTTCATGTTTTATAGTATTCGGGCAATGTGATTGAGCACAATGACATCCAAATAACTGAAGCAACTAACGAGAGATCTGCAACCCATTGTGAGTCCAATTACTCTACCGGTCAGCAAGTCTCATGGCATTAGAATATCAGCTAACTAACCCTGGAAGGCGACAAATCAAACGCGTTACTGACTGCTGTGCGTGGGGTAAAGATATAGGAATAGAGTATCTTCAGCTAAATAGCCAAATGAGTGCCTATTATCTTGAAAATTTACAACACTATTAAAATATGTCAATAGCGAGAATCGTACTTGATAAATTGATATTTTTTATTGCAGTTACTCGGCATCTGGTACGTTGTACAAAAAACTTCGACAGCCTCGCACTGTATCACTTACAATTTCACAAGGACCGATGAGCCGGGGAAGTATAATTTGGAACAGTTGTCGCAACATTTCATACTCGGTCTTACACCTTTGGAGCATGATTATAGGTATTTTTTTATTAACCATCTTACATGTAATTACTCCAAATTAGTTTTTTTAAGAAACGAAAATTCTGAATGAAAAGCGACAGCGAGAAGGTTATATCGGATTCTTACCGGTTAAAAACCTCTCTGCTGCTTTGCGCATGTCTGAACCAGGGTCGCAGGATCGCGGTGAGAATGTTACGATACCCTGGTCACAAGCTTAGGTCTCCTGTTGATGGTAATGCAGAGGAGACCCACATTTGTGAGACAGAGACGGATTTTCTCTCGCAAATTACCTCTAGTATCAGCGGTAAGCTGTCCTTCTCCGCTACAAAGGGCGTATTTACCCTAAGGCAATGACAGCCATGGACGATACAGAGCAGTATAGTAACTTATTGCACTTATTTTTGAGAACTTTTCCTAATTATAAGGTATCTGCTATTTTACTACCTTTTTTGACGAGATTGAAAAAAATGTATGGTTTTAACTAAATCTTACACATGCAGCAGACCAAATCTTAAAATACATAATTGATGGTGACTGTATATTTTATGCTAAATAGTTCGATGATAAAAATGTACAAAGACTAAGAACAGATGTGAGCGATGGCGAGACTTGGAAATGACTCCTCTCTGTGAATCCACTAAAAACGATTGTAACGTGTATTGTACTTTAAATTGGAATATCTTAAAAAAATAAACTCGATCGAGTTTCTTGCCGGTAATTCTAGATGACTGGGTTGTTTTCCGAACCGGTGGTATTTTTGACGTTCATAAGCACCTTCTTAGAGCCTATACTGAATACAGTCTCTTTGATTTTGAGGTATTTAATCAATTTTGAAGGTTTTGCTGACAACAGAGAACACAAGCAAACTAACAAATGACACCGTTAAATTCAAATAAAACATTAATATTAATTTTAATTCATTACAGATACAGTGGAGTTTTGACAGTCCCAGACCCAGCGGTACCAGCTCAAATGAGAGTTCGTTTTCCTCTTAGTGAGTATTTAGTTGATCTTCCTTTATGTAACGATTAATATAAAAAGAGTAGGTAGCTCCATGTATAAGAAGAAAAAGCTACTAGTACCCGACTATTTTTTGTCCCAATCTAGTATTTGCCACCCTATCTGATTTATAGGACTTACGCTTCCAAAACTAGTTCACAAGATTTACATTAAATACCAGAAGTTTTGAGTTAGTGTAACCTTTTTGGTATTGGTTTCTAATGGGATTAAGATAATAAACAAGACTCCTTGTAGTTTAAACTGAATAAGTTTTATTGTATAAATCACACGTTGCACAGAAAGTAAAAGACAAGCCAAAAGAAAGATAGTGACACCATCAGTTTTAAACAAAATGAACAAGCAATGACATTCTTATCATACAGCCAAATCTTAATATAAAATTTACGCTAATAGTTTCCATAAAGATGCCGACACTACATTCGGCGCTCATATTCATAAGTAGCGTATAAATAATTTAATTAAATTTAAAGAAATTGAAAATAAATCTGTTTAGTGTTCACGTGTCGTGAATACTTCGCACACACCAAATCAGTTACATCTGCAAATGGTACTGTTAAGTCCCGAAATATTTAAAGCTTTTACATGAAAAAAACTTTCTTATTATTCTTCTCTGTATATAACCTATCTTTTTCTAGTTAGTGATGATTACTAATTAGCTTTTGGTTTCATGCCCTATGCAAATACATTTCTTCTATAATAATACCATATGTAGTTGACACTCATCAATGCAAAATGAAATTAATTTTATTGGTAATTATCCCTTGCAATTACTGTCAAATTACGACTGGTTTTCTTCTGAAAATGTGTAAGCACACTAATGCAAAACAGAGATCTTAAGACGATGCATTAATTTATTTTATAGGCGTGGCCGGATCAGCCAGTTATACAGTATTAGCTACAGATTACATTTCGTATGCTGCCGTATTTACTTGCCAGAAGCTTGCTTTCGCGCACAGACGATCTGCCACCATTTTATCACGAACAAAGGAGCTCGACAAAGTGTTTGTTGATAAGGTAAGTCCCATCGTCATTGCAACACTCGTGATATATTATACGCGATAAATATACTTATTATTTAGCAATTCGAAAATCGGATATTTTCTTCTTTAAATCAGTCAAATACACGTGCGAGTAACTCATCCAAGTGTTCAGATTGAATATCACTTGTCTTTAAAATAACTGGTGGCCGTGTTTTTTTTCTGATTATACGTATTTTAGTTGAGGCCAATCCAGTTTTTGTTATTATTACTAAAAAAATAAAAATATTCCTGTTCATTTGAAAGAATAGCTCGGATTAATAAGACACCTCTGTTTTATTTATTTGTATAGATTCATCCTCAGGAAGGAATTACAGATGTTTTGTCAACTATCAGTAAGAATGTATGAGGAGATATGTTGTAGAATAACATATATTTAAGTTTTAATCTCGTCTTCTCATAGTAATTGTTGGAATCTCTGATAATTTGGTTAAACTTATACTAAATAAGAGTTCGTCGTGAATTTGAGTTACTTTAGTGTTTCGTCAGTCTGTAGACCTTTAACTTCGAACGTGATGACAACCAGTCACAAGCCTTTTTAATTTATTTTTCTTTTTTACTTCACAGATGCGTACGAAACTGTCCTCTTACGGAGTAGACCCATACGATCTATCTATAATATCACAAAACAACTGTCCGAATCACCCGAACGGTTCTGCGAACGGCGTCAACATCGATATAAACCCCGACACGTTCTCGTCGCATAATATCGGAGAGGCGGTGAGAAAAACCGGCGGAGTTATTGGTAAGTAGCACTTTAACCGTTCTACATACAGGACGGTACGTTTTTATTGAATTAGCAAACAGCATCACAGTCCTAACCCCGATTAGTTACTGTATCAGTTCATATTGGTGATCACGTGCTTTAGAGTAGCATCCTATTTAGCAAGAACAATCAAGAGCTGAAAATTATAAAAATTAATCAATAGTGTGTACACTTCTATATATATACATAACTCGTAGAAATATTTTGGTATTGCGTGTACAGACTGACTGTCATAAATTTTCTAAGGTTCGGTTACACATGTTCAATATAATTCCACAGATCATAACAAAATTAATAAAAATCAATTTAGGCCCTAATAAGGCGCTTATGAACGTCAAATTTACCATATACCCGCCTTTTCTAAAAGAAATGAATATATGCACAATTTTAAATTTAATTTAGAACGGTCTCTATTCATTATGAAAAGATTTCATATAAATATAACTAATAACAGCAATAATATAACACCGAAAAAAAAATGCTATCCTCAGAAGGCTTCAGTTCATTTGGCTCTGTGTTTAGCATTACACTGGTATTAAGTCAAAAAGGAATATGTTTACTGTAAATTAAGTTTTTTTTTTTTTCCAACTGACTACACTGTTGACCTGGCAAGGCCTCTGCAGTTTCACCGGACTATGTAAATTAAGTTTATTTAAAGGAACAATATACTCTTGTTTCGCTACGGTAACGGTATTTCTTATCTGGACAAATTATTTTATAGCTGACGGTGTAGAGTACGTCGTGGACGCTGGAAAGAAGGTTTATAACAAAGTCACTAGCAGTAAAGAAGATCTGACGGAGCCACCAGCGAATAATAACGCATACGGAGGCCGTCCTTTGAAAGCTGACGCCGAATGGTTGCCTTAAGAAGACTGACTTCTTCAGCGGTACAGTTTGAACTATACCGAGGGATAGACTAATAAATATGTTTTTAAATACAATTTAATTTATACTCTGCAAGTATCATAATGACAATTCTGTTCACCACAGACCATACAACGGTTGGACAGTAGGTTTTTGTAAACTACACACAAAATGCTCAATATTTTAATTGATACCAAAGAGATGTTATGACCGCATAATTATGTGGTAAATAGCATATGCTGGTGTTTAATATAATAAATTAAACTAAGCAAATGTGTTTTATTATCGAACAACCTCCCTTAATATTTTTATTACTATATATACCTAACCTAGCAGGTAAATGTATAAATATAATATACAGAATATATATATAAAGAAATACTTCAAAAGTTGGTGGAGACGTCTACGTACTGTCGTATAGTTAAATTTAATGAGAATCCCATAAAACAGCGGAATTACCTTTTATATATATTGACCTCGAATATCTTTCAAACCGATAAGTTAAAGAAGAATCATATGAGTACTTTCTTACACGATACTTCTCTTTAAAACTTCAGATGCCGTGTAGGCCATGTTAATATTAAAATGGAGAACTTGTAACTTGGCAGGATTTTATTTTTATAGATTTGGAACCAATTTAGGACTGCCGTGAAAAAAAATCAAAACACCTAGAATAAGGACCACCCTAATATGCATGTTATTAAATTTATTTCGTGTATTTCAGAAACGGCTCTAATAATTTGGATCAAATATTGTCTTTAGATAAGGTTTTGCTTTGTAAGTTTATCTGTATCGCCGTCTTCCCTGAAAAATCATGATTTTCCAAACACACACACATGTTTTATACCAGAATTATTAGAGTTCATATCATATAGCGACATCTAATAATTATTTGTAGTACTTACGATGTTGTCAATATCTGATACTGGTACCTCGCAAATTTTGTAAGATGGCGCTAAAATACAATTATTCGAATAAGAATGCGTTCTGCTAACATCCAATAGCAACGATGCAATTATCGTGTTAACTAACCGAGCAAAGCTCAATCGACTTTATATAGATAGAGTGAGAGTTTGTATAGATGTGGCTATTCAGGCTTCAAATAAATTAACATCATGTGATTGTAGGCAGTATGATATTGTCATCATCTTTTGGACTGTTGAAAAAACTCTTAAATTAATAAATTACATAGTTTCGAAGTATTTTATCTACATTAGATCTATTTTGAAATTATCTGTTATTTTCAACGAATATGACTTTGTTTAATAAAGAAAAAAGTTTTTAGGAATTTATTGAGTTCAGTAATACGGATATATTTTGTTGCGAAAAATTCTTTCGGCTTGAACAGTGAACGAACGTGAACCGTCATGCTCGAGTTGGCGAGGTACATAATTCTAGTGTTCGTCTCAAGTCGTCATCAACCACGTGTTTTCACTTCAATTGTGTGGTTATAAGTGCACATTTTTTTTTTCTATTCAAACTATTTTAGCAGGCATTTGTAATCCATACTACTTCATTTATCTGTATATGTTTCTTAAATTGACATTAATTAGCAATATCAGATTAGTCGACTTTCTGTGTTTTATCAAGCGATCGTGACGTAGGTTCTACTGAAATATATGTTAATCATTATGCACACAATTTTCTTTTTCATCTCAGAAATATTACCTTTTTCTAGGATTAAACCTACAAGTGTACATTTATGTGCAATGAATAATTAAATTCGATTAGTCGAATATATAGATACGGTAGTCTTTATGGCTCAAAGGAAAATAAAAATGTCTCTTGTAAAAAGCAAAATGTATTCAATACATTATAATTAAACGTAAGAATATTAAAAAACGAAACGAAATGTGATACACTTCTGGATCCATGTAGAAAAACTTATTTTAATGCATAGAATTAATATGAAATGTTACTGACATTTCTGTCAGCTCAGCTAAGGCTATTCTTTTAACAGTGTAAATAAATACATAAATAAAAGCTTTAACTATTAACGATACGATATAAAAGTTATAATTAAGAAAATAACATCTTTAATTATAGTATAATTAAATTAGATTTTATTAACGATGTTTTTTTATACGTACAGGCGATTTATTTACTAAAATGCTTTTAATAGAATGTTTTTTAAACATCAATTAATATGTGTTTTGAGCAATAATAAGAAATACTCCAAATGAGAAGATAACCGCTTTCGTTTTATAATGCCAACTTCATTCGATATTTGTCAAAATTGTACTGTCAGCAAAAAAAGGATGAAACAATTATTTTTTTAAATTACAAATACTAAACTAATAATTTTTATTATTGTACTAGAAAAATGAATATTGTATTTTGATACATATAAAGTAATTAAATTATATTTAATTACTTCATTTTAGTGTAAGTAGGCGAAGACTAGTGTGTGCGCTCACATTACTATTAACAAGTGGTACCAATTTATCTTTTAAATACAATTATACCACCATGCTATGGTTTTATCACGGCGTTCTCTATGACCGTAAGCTTCAGCTCATTCGAAAGAATCCGGATCGATGTCGTATCAGAACATACTACGAATGCGGTAAACGAAGCTTATTTTTCGAACTGACTAATGCTATTCGCCTGACGGACCTTCACAGCTTCGCCGGACTACAAAGGCGAGGGCTTACGGCGCTCAGCAGCTTGGCAATAAACTCAACGGTGCCAAAGAGACCGAACCTTAGCTTAAGCTGTTGCCTTGGACGCAACAATGTGGATCTATCTAAGCTAATTACACATATTTGAATTAATGAGGCAAACACGTGGATACAAACATTTGTGCGTCACGAATTCAAACATGTATTTTGTATTTGTCAATTTGGCTGCACTAATTAGGTTCGAAAACTAAGTGAAGAAAATAAAACCCTTCCATAATATGTGTATCATGTGTGAAGGTGACCTGTGTTGTTGCTGAGCTAGTGACTGAAAAATATATAGTATCACTGTAATA
The DNA here is from genome assembly GCA_035772565.1 of Antheraea assamensis. Taxonomy (NCBI): domain Eukaryota; kingdom Metazoa; phylum Arthropoda; class Insecta; order Lepidoptera; family Saturniidae; genus Antheraea; species Antheraea assamensis. The sequence goes on along the minus strand of JAQQSE010000050.1, from coordinate 306,493 downwards.
CGTTAGCAGCGTGCTCGAGGGCTAGTCTCCGAGGTATCGAACCTAGGTCTCAGCAGCTGCCCAGAGGGGTCGCGGTGAGTGTCTGGGGACGAAATCACCTCCAAAATATGGCGGCATGATCTGAGCTTAACACACAAAGTAGGATTTGCGCCACTCGACGGTACAGTGGCTACCGTTAACAGTCAAAGTCTAACGACAGCAAACTCTTACAAACGGGATAGGATTAGGATTCATAGAAGCAAACTATTACAACGAGGTGTTAAAAAAAAGGTATATGAGTAAATAATTAATTTACAACACTGGAAACAGGTGATGAACTGAATTATTTTAAAAATATATTTACGCCAAAAATAACAAATCCGATATCTTTATTATGCAAATAAAATTTGACGGATAAAGCATATTAACCATGGGTTATAAATGAGATGTTCAGATCTAGGGTGTGCATCGTTCAAGGAAACGGGGGTAGAGGCAGACATCACGGATGTGGTATCTGTCCAGCAGCCAGCAGAGGAACCGTTCGAGGCCGAGGCCGTAGCCGCCGTGGGGCACGCTGCCGAACTTGCGTTGATCGGTGTACCAGTAGTACGGTGACGGGTCGATACCCTCGCGTTTGTACCCTGAAACGAATACCATACCCTCAATTAACCTAAAACCCAAGCTATAACGTTCGAGGCGAGTTAAAAACCCAGTGTTTAATATATTGGAAACGATGATGGCTTAGTTGATAGCGTGTTCAAACACAGTGTCAAAGGTCGTAAGTTTGATCCTAGCAACTGAGTCAGAGCTTTTGGTGAAGGAAAACATCGTGATGAAACCTTAGCATGGTGGAAGAGCTTTTTCTACGTCCGCCTGGCTAGCTACCACCCTCGAGTTAGAAATCTGTCACCAAGCACCTGTTGGTGTGTTCCGGAAGCTGCACTTGAGAACCAGTCTCCCTGTAGGTTTAGGATGATTACCATTTTAGTGCAAAATGATATTGTGGTCAAACGTTTAGGGGTACATAAAAAGTATAAAAATATATTTTTTTACATGTTCAAGCCTCATATTTTAGTCTTTTTATTTTAATGAGAAACTCAACCAAAATTATTTACCTCTTGTTAATTTTAACGCACATTACGAATTTCGATGGTCCAGAATTTAAATGATAGAAACTGAAATTTAAAGAAGTTTATGGGAAATCGATTACAAACATTACATTTTGGGAAGTCTGTTAATTAAGTTAATATAGATTGTAAATTTGCTTTACCTTCCATAAGTTCCTCGTGGTTCCATATCCTCATCGAGCCACCGACGATCTCCCCCACGCCCGGCATCAGCACGTCCACGGACTCGGTGAGGCGGGAGTCGTCACTACAACGCGCCATGTAGAACGACTTGATCTCCGCCGGGAACTTGCACAACAGTATCGGCACACCGATAGCGTCCGTCATCTTCCTTTCTGGCATCTCTGGTATATCCTAATCAAGAAAAAAAATACCCACTTAATCCCTCGGCTGTTGTTTTTTTAAGACACTGATCTCAAAATAACGTGTCTATTTTTAAATTTCGAATCGAATTGTCGGTTGACCGGTGCATCATAAGGTCTACATTCGTTTGTATTGTTCTTAAACCCTTATGATTTTCAAAAGTCCAGTGATTAACAAGAATCTAGTCTAGAAAAATATATTAGAAAGTTCTTAATTATAGTTAGCTCCTTATATAGTCTTGGATTGTCATAAACCTACCAATATATCGATTACTGCCTTCTTGTGGATCTTCGAAATCTAAGGTACAATATAAAAAAATACATATATTCCTAATATATTATATTCCTATAATATATTCCTAATATATTATATTCCTATAATATATTCCTTATTAACCATTAATGATACTGACTAATGATGATGTTAATGACTGCTGACTACTGATACTGATACTGAATGATAATACTGATAGATGACTGATGAATTAGTGAAATATAATAATAATTATACGATACCTCTCCAAATTCATAGAACGATCCATCCTCTTTAGTGATGTTATTGGCTCTGAGATACTCGATAGCTTCGATGTAAGTCATACGTTTGAATGGCCTTTCAGGTCTCTGGAAATACATTCAAATGGTATGAAAATTTAGGGCGCATGTTTTTATTTATGTGTGTTGGCAAGAGAATAAAATAAACACAAATTATAAATGTTTAATTAGTATTTTGGAAATCTTGCAGCGGGCGCATTACAAATCAAGATCAGGAGTTGAGCGACACTAATCTATATCGTATAAATCGGCAGAAGCAAAACAGTTAAGAACATCTTTCACCTCTGTTTCACAGTCAATTTTCTTTATTTATTGTTTTTTTTGTTTAGTACGTACTGACAAATTTTAGTAGTATGAATGAATATTTTTTGTCTTTTTCCTTAATATTGAAAATTGAAACAATAATTAATCATGGTCAAATTTTGACCACTAGATGAACACTAGTATATATAAATAGGCAAGTACGATACAGTTAACACACAGTAGTACAACATCTTTCCTCTCTCTGAACATGTTGAATTTGATCCTCATGCTACGGATCAGCACGTAGCATGGTATGTGTTGAGAAATAATGTATTTTAAAATAATACAGTGTGTTGATAACAAATTAGTGTTGGTTGTTAGAGATAAGTACAAATAATAAAACACAAAAACAAATGTCTATGAGCATGTAGTGTTCATTATTAATTAATTTTTATTTATATGGTTTGACTTTATTAAAATCAAACATACTTTGTTCAGTTTAGTCCCTGAGAAGGCGATATGAATGTTATAATTATCAACTGTTCAGACAGACATACCCAGTCATCAAGAACCGGCAAGAAATTAGATTGGGTTATCTTTTCACCATACATAAATACATTGGTTTTTGGTGGAAGCATAGAGAGGGGTAGAATTTCCAGATATGACCAACCTGTTTGACATGATCCATGAGGATACTGTCAGACAAATCGGTAATATGCTTTAAGAGTTAGTTGTAAACCCTAACACTAATACCTAAATATTTCTTACTGCTCTTACTGAGTGTAAAACTTGATATGACCAGTTTGTCATTTGTTTCTAATATTTAAATTACTTCGGTCTTTTACTAAATTCTGCTTATCATATGCGGACATACTAATCAAGAATATATTGGGTGGACAGAGTTAAGATACCGAATTCTTGAAACTTAACCTTTAATGATCATTGGTTATGTCGTAGACTCACCTTAAAGTTAGGGTTAAGTTCATAAACGAGATGTCCCTCCGGTGAGGCGAGCACACGGTCCACTACATCCACGACTAAATCCTCGAGACGAGACAGTAGATCTTCGAACGTGATAAACGGACATTCAGCCTCGACGTGGCTGTATCTGTATAATGGCAAAAATGCATACTATAACTAACAGTTACCAGAGACTTCGCATCTACATATATATAGATATATAATATCATTTTAATTATTTTTCCTTTATGAATACTATAACAGAATGAGAAAACAAGAACAATCTGGTTAATAATAGGAAAATCTCATGGTGCCCCTATAATATTGTATTTTGAGATCGATTAGCCTATAGATTATGTTGATATAATAATATAGGCAGTTGTTTTAAGATAACTATATTTAGTATTCGAAACATCCATATATTATAAAAGGTTAAATATACCCAAAATATATTAAAATGGATCAGTTACTTACTCTGCAAGATGCCGTCTTGTGCGCGATTGCTCAGCTCGGTATGACTGTGCGATGCAGTAAACGTCACCTAAAGCAGCCAAGCATGTCTCCAAGTATAACTGAGAACTCTGCGTTAGGTATGCTTCCTCACTAAATTGAAAAAAAAAATACTTTATCTATAAGGAAAAAATAATGGGTTGCATCTAATTAATAGGCAAGTAAATATAGCTGTTAAAAATAGGAAGATCTCCCTCAAAACGAAAAAAATATAGTATTCACTATATGTATCTGATTATACGGACGCCATTGCGCATATTTAAACACACAAAAGATATAGAGAAATATATAATATTATCATTTATTTTAACTAAAGATTGATTCTAATTAGAAGATTATTACTGATGTTACCAATATGAGAATGGTTGCATATGGCCGATCATGCCATCACATTTTTTTTTTACTAAAACACAAACATTTTTAAGGAAGTTGAAAATTTACATTTGATACTTTGTCCTTCAGTATACTTAGGATTATTGGCATCAATAGTACCAATTGTAGTATGAACAGACATAAAATAAATAACTAAAAAAAAAGCATAAATCAAATACGTTATCTTATTTCAGTAAATCGTCGCCAATGTGACTATACTGTGGAGATATATACAATGTATGTCAGCTCTATCATATCCGCTTGTTTACTGTGTGATTTAACATCAATGCAATGCACTCAATCAATACATTTACAACAAATTTAACAAGGACGTTCATGTGAGTATTGGAGTTTGGATTTTTTTAAAGTTTTTTGAGAAAATTTGTCATTTTTAATTCGCTTACCCAAAATATGAGAATTTGAAGAGAGTGGAGCCACCCTCGCATTGGGTCTGTACGAGGGTCGGAGGGCTCACCTCCGTGTAGCGGCGCGATGCGAAGTGTTCGCGGAAGGCGCGTGTCACAGCGGCTCGAGCGCGAAGCACTTTCGAAGTATTCTCACCCCGGATCATGATATGCCTGATCAGATAAAATTTACCTATAATGCTATACCCATACCTGTGTGACAACGGTTCAACTACTTGTCGCGCTAAAATTAATGTAAAAAATCAATTTGATAAAGTCACGAATTAACCATTCCCACAACTCTGTCATTGCAATAACTCGAAATTAGCTTCGGCTAAAATTCTTTGACGTTAGTAAAAACCGCCGGCCCAGTTATCGTGTTGCGTCTATCTCACACAACCGACAAAACTTCGTGGTGGTACAGGCAGATATGGGAGTAGCATCAGACACTAGATACCATTCACGACTCAATCCCCATTAAATCTATAATTAAGTTTATTATTTTTGGATGACGTCATAGATTTATATATGATCTTCAACTTCGCCCCGACATATAATTTATTTAGATAGATAAATTAGTAAACAAAAAAAAATTGAAGTGTGGTGCTGGTACCTGTTATCCAACTGAACATCTGGGAGAGCTTCCTCGTTAAGAATCGCGTCCGCACCGCCTGGAGGAGCCAACCCAATCAGCTCCCAATAATCAACCGTTAACTCGTGACCACCTGGGGCCTGAATATTGAATTTACATATTTTAGTTGAATTTGAATGCAAAACTATACAAAAATATGAGTGAATGAGTGACACAGAAGAAAATAAGGAGATCTTAAAATATTGACAGTATAACAGTTGCCATTGTATTTCATTACATGGTTGTACTAAAAAAGGAAGGCATGGTCTCATTTTCTTCATTAGTAAACCCACGTAAAGCCAGAACTGGCATCTAGTATTTATATAAAGTAGAGAAAATTCCGATGTATTCCAATTAAGTCTTAAGGAGTTGTTGGGTATTTAAATTTGTAAGGCTGACTAAACCATACACAAAAATGATGTACTACATGATTGTACTTATTAAAAATTCCCTAATGATAAACACAGTAATAATTTTTATATTTGACGTGTTCATATAAAATAACTCCTTATTTTAAGAGCAATTTATATCAACATACTATTCCATCCTAATCCAATCAGTTATGTTGGGAGTTAAATGTAGATCAAAATTGCCATTTACAAAATATAATTTAGAATTAATATTACAGGCAATTCTTGTAGTGCATTAATATGAATATACAAAACCCTACTAATGTTGTACAAATATTACAAACGAATTCAATATATTCAATAGTGATAATAATTTTAAAATGTTATAATCCCATTTATGTATTTTGCTTAAGGAAAAAACACACACTCATCTTATTTTTCAATAGTAACACATAGAACTGGTTTCCTCTGTTATACTTACAGATTTTCCTTCCGGCACCACCTCAAGGTTGCCATATAAAACGACTGACGATTCAGTCGAAAGCACCAGAGCATCGTAAGTTTGACAAAGAACACCATGCAATACACACTGTAAAAAGCCTGATCCATCACGTAGCGTCATGAATGCGAGTGCTTTTCCCTGGCGCCTAAGCCGATGAACCCAGCCACGTACGCATATACGTTTACCGCGATATTCACTGGCTGTAATAAACATTTTCGATAAAACTATAGATTAATGTGTATAGGAGGCATACCCTATAATAAAAGTTACTTAATTTTAGTTCCTGCCTTTTTTATGCACATTTCATCTGCAATATTTATTGTCTATTAAAAAAATATTTTTGATATAACTATATGTTAATATTAGTGTGTGTTAGGAGACACATATTAATTATTTGTACCCTGTAAACACAATATGTCGGATTTTAGTTAACTGTAAGGTCAGAGACCTAGAGCGAAAATGCTTTCAAGTGCATTACCAGTTGGCACACCTGTAGGTGTTCGCAAAGTGATAATGGCCTAAAGGATAACCTGCTTAGACTCCGTGTTATTTTTTGGATTTTATTGTCACTTTTTATTATGCCCAACGAAAGTGATCAGGTGTCCATTTGTTTATGTATATTGGAGCATATTTCCTCTTCTGAGTCCAAAGGGTTATAGATTTAACATATCACACACATTAGCGATTCTTCCCCATTGATTTTACAACGAAATTAATAACATTTTAATATTAAAATAATACAGAGTCTATTTTACATTCATTACAGATGACATTCAATACATGTATACTTTTAATACATATGTGGTATTGTTTATATGAAAAAAAGTATTAGCAGGTGAACAAATAAATAGATTACCTACTGAAACGATAACAAGTGTTTACGCTGAAAGAAATTCATTAATATTAAGGTAATAAATACTTGATGTATGATTCAAAATACTTCAATTTTAAGTAAAAATTTCTAACTACCAATTAAAAGGTAAAGCTTAAAGGAATAAACAGTATGCAATAGGGACCAAGGGTATTTATTTTAGTAAAATTTAAATATCCTCAGAGGATATAAAGCTAAAGACAATGTAAAAACAGATGATGAGTAACATAGTAGTAGATATCTAAATTCAATTACACCATTCATATGTATAAAAATAGATGTTGGTGCATATGTGCAATTGATAAACTACAATAGTATCAGATCTCCATGACAGTCGGAACACAGTTTTCCATGGAGGTAAATAAACATTTTATAATAGCTAATCAATAATACTATAGCACATTAACCTTTATACCATACTGCCAATTGCCATGAAAATTTGACAATATCCATTCCATCTTATATTATAAATGCAAATGTGAGTTTATCTGATTTTTACAATATCACACTTATAACTATTCCATTGGTCATCGTTAACGTTTGCAAACACATTATCAAGAGTACAGAAAAGGGCATAAAGTACAATTCATACAAAAAAATACTGGTTCTGAGGGATAAGTCAATTGATATTAATGCAACCAAAGCTGCAAGCAAAAACTAGTTTCACATAGCATGCCTGCTCATAACAGGTACAGCTCATGCATAATATGATTATATAAAGTAAGCTTATTTGCAGGAGGTTATCTCCTGAATTATTGATTTGATTCTAAAAGGACTTTTATATGAAGCTATATTACACCTGAATGATAAAGGTGATGCTTTATTCCTATTAATATTTATATAAAAATAATAATCGCAAGAGGTTGCTAGTTTATATCTACACTACATTTATCTATTACAAACAAAAATTATATTTTGTTTGTAATAGATAAACTCAAGTACTTATACAATTTTAAAAATTCTGTCACATCTACAAAACAACTTTATTCATTGAGTAACAAGGGTGGTATTTTATTTTCAAAATATACATTAAAGCAAGTGAATCTGCGAGTCACAACTACTGTGTCATAAAGTTACATTGGATTTCATATCAATCTTAAATATTTAGAAACCAAAGATGAGTAATTTTTAATGATGGTTGCATCATTGTAAAAATTATTTAGAATTTGGGTAGTTGATGAATGGCAACCTACATTTGTAAATTGTGGGGTTTAAGTAGCAAGTTATATTAAATTGTATCATTGATCAACTATAGATAATAACAAAAATATTTATAAAATAATTGAAAAAAATGTAATTAAATCATGAACAGGCAATATATGACTGAGATTGCATCATCCACAATAAAGAAAGTTTATACTCACTTTCAGACATTTTAATGACTGCTGCTTTAGGCAAGTTTGCATCTTCCTTTATAACAATCTTCTTAGCATCCTCCAAGTTTTGCAATCTCTTCTCATTATTCTCTTCTTCAGCTTTAGCTTTGTCTGCTGCTTTATGAACTTCCCTCTGCCAAATCTTTTGAATCTTCTTCAACTGAGATTTTGCTGCTACTTCATACTTCTTGTCTTCTTCTTTCGCATCAACATATATAGTCGGAAAAGGTTCCTTCCCAGCGTGATGCATTGCTTTCAAGATGGTTTTGAAAGGATTTTCTTGAGAACCCTCCCCAGATTCATCACTGCCATTTTTGTCAGAGGTGTATATCTCATCTAAGACAAAAAAGTGAGTCATCGTATGCGACAATAAGTAAAAAGAAGATGGTATATTCTAAATTTACAATATTCATTATTCAATTTTAATAGACACTTGTAGATAATAATTACTTACAAAGCGCTTAATTATCATTATGAGACAGAAGTAACTTCTATCGCCTGCTGCTGTTACTATAAGATATTGTAAATGTTTTTGCAAAATAACTTGAATGCAGATATTTCTTTAGATCACAAATAGTATCTAAATAAGTTTAATATATAAAAAATGTAAACGCATTGTGATATATATTTAAAAAAATAATTTTATTTCAATTAATTTTTTAATTTTTTATTTATAATGTATTGCTTACGTGTGTGTGATCGGAGGTTATACTTTTACTTACCTATAGAAAGTTTCTCTAAGTCGGGCATTACGATAGTTAAATTATATATAATAAATAAGTAACGAAATAAATAAATTCAGTTTCGGCTAATTAATAACAAGAGAACGTACAATATATTTTACTACGATTCAACACATGAAATACCGCATTGAAAGTTCACTATTGACAGTTCATGTTTCTTGACATTTGACATGTTTGTCTTTAGTGATGTTTGCATGAATAATATCGATATAAAATTATCAGCGTTATTCCAAATACCTTACTAAATTAATTGGGTTTTATCTTTAAATAATTACTAAAACCCTCAGTTTATTGTTGATTTTGTTATCGAGCAATGCACGAATAATTTATAAATTCTATCTGTGATAACTTGGACTACGGCCAAATATCAAAGATATAGCCTGTCTTGGATAATGATAAAGACACAACTTAAGTAATATTGAGAGGAAAAATCTCATACACTGATATTTGATTCTAAATAAAGCATGTCTAATACTCAAGCAACCAGTCACTTTACATGTAATTACATTTATAGCAATGCACACTATCTGAATGTAAATTGAGGTTAAAATTATTTCTACAATAATAGTTTCAAATAGATTATTATAAGTTCACTTACAGAGACATGCTTTTAACATCTACTAAATATTTGAATTATATCTACGCAGTCCGCTTTGGCAATAACATATTGATGTATTGCATAGTAATCCTACACTTTAAACTTACAGATTATTTTAATCTATTTTATTTATATATTGACTTCGTTTTTTAAGTATTTGAATAAAAAAAATTGAATTGGTGTAATTTTTTTTTAATGTAATTCAAGGAAGACAGTTATATATTAATAAAATATTAAGTTGGTGATAATGGAAAAACTAATTGACCATAGAGTAAATATGAACTAATATGTAAAGACTGCGAATAGTTTATTTAAAACTTACAGCTTCCATTATCGATTTGATAATATACAGATATATCGCTCTATTTTTCTTTCTCTACTTAACTTAAACGTTTTACTTTATAACTTAAAAGGTATTTGTATGTATTGCTTATAATATCGATTTTTAAAATCGCTTTAACAGTGTATCGATTCAAACAAGACTATTTCTTTTGATGACATCACTATTCTATTTGAAGTTTTAAAAACTAACAGGGATTCCCAATGAAAACAACTATTGATTTTTAATTAAGTTTTCTTTTTGGAAGAGGCAAACATAACTTAATCATACAGCCACGTTCAATAGTTTCACTGAAAATGTTGAAGCCACTGATTAAGCTAAGGTCATTTCCTTTAACATTTCAACAACTATAACATTTTTAATAAATTTTGAAGAGACATATGTCTAATGAAATAGAATAGAGCAGGGCTGTCCAAACTACATGGGACCCAGGGCCAACAAAAATGACTCAATACATTGGGGGGCCGCAAAATTATATTTTATATAATTATAAGCAAATGAAAAAATGTTTAAGGAACCATGACACTCATACCAATAATAAAACAATTTTTAAACTAGGTGTTTATTTATTGTTAATGTGGCTATGTAAAGTTGTTATAATTATCATTGAAACGTTTTTATATATTACTAGATGTTGCCCGAGGCTTCGCTCATGCTAAAATAGTTTTGAATTTTTCTTGGCGAACAGTACTTCTACTGAACAGTGGTTGAAATTCGACCACAATTCATGAACTATTCAATTATAAGTATTAAGGAAAAAAGAAAACTATTTCCATTTTTTTTCTCAATAATATTAAAGCTTGTCAATAATTATAAAATAAAAATAGAATAAAAAAAAACATATGTCTACTTATTTATGTACGCACTTAAGAATTTATACTTCTTTAGCTTAAAATAAGACAATAAATGCAATTGATAACGTTGTAATTATTGAATTATAATTAACTTTAAAAGGTTTTCAAATTAAGTTTATATATACGAGTATTTGAATAAAGAAACAAGTAAGATATAAAAAAGAAGTAGAATAAACTAGTTTAGAATAATTATTTAATGATAATAATTCATAATGTAAACAAATAAAAATAATACATACCCACAGTTAACCACAAATCTATATACCTACTTAACAAGTTTATAGTAGAAAAAATCACTTTTATTACGAATACTCATAATAAATTATCATTCACGGCCATATATAATTTTAAATTACACACAAATACACATGTATATCTCTACTGATTTAAAAACACATGTTGTAGATTCATGTATATTTGAATAACTACCTTGATATAGTTATTACTTCTCATGAAAACTTGACAGACAATTACCAACCAACTTCATGGTGTCGCTTTCAAAGGTCGGTGTGCGTGCACATAGTAAAAATTCACTTTCATCATTTTTCCCAAACATGCCAAAAGAAATATAACTTCAAAAATCAGTTGTGAAACAGAGGTGGAAGATGTACTCAACTGTTTTGTTCCTGCATATTTATATACAGATGAAAGGTATCCTGTGTCTTTCTTTGTACTTTTGACAGTGTACCTTTGAAAGTGTATGTAAAATTTCATTAAGTGTAAATGCCTAAGAATCGTACAAACTTACTTTCTCATTTTTAATATTAGTTAGGATAACTGAAGTACTTTTATCAAGAGTCAGAATAAAAAAAATCTTTGAACATTAAGATACTGCCCCCGATTTGAAATACATTCTAGATATCGAGAAAAGTTGATTGCTTTTGTTTTAGTATCATTTTATTTTTTATTTTTTTTTTATATTATAGGTGGCAAATGAAGAGGTGGGTCACCTGATGGTAAGTGATCACCGCCGTCCATAGACACTAGCAACACCAGGGGAGTCGCAAGTGCGTTGCCGGCCTTTTAAATATGTGGGTCTCCGGCGCTCTCACTGACCGAACGAAACGTAACAGTGCAACCACTGTTACTTCACGTGAGAGGGTGGTACTACCCCGGGCGAGCCGACCCATCCATGCTGAAACCAGTAATAGCTTCACCGTAGCTCTACCACCTACCGCCACCTTATAAACCTTATTACCTTATAAAAACACTACTATTATTCTTTTATTTTAGTAAGTACAAAGACCGAGTCTTTCAGTTTTATTTTTTCGAACTGACTACACTGTTGGCCTGGCAAGGCTTCTACAGTTTCACCGGTCTACTAAGGGGAACGCTTAAGGCACTCACCCGATTTTATATAGACGACTAACACAAGGGCGCACGGCACGCCTTGGCTTGGGCTGTCGCCAAATATCCCGAGTCCAACTAAGCTAACTTTTATTTCATACATATGTATAACTTATACATGTATCTTGAATCTGACTACTAAGTTAATCTAAGCTAAGTCCGTTCGAAAAAGTGGTTTTTTCAGATATAATCATCGTGAATATAGTGATTCACCCAAATAGGATATTTTGAAAGTAAAATGAAACTGAACTGGTTTTTGTTGTAGAATCTAATACCGCCACGTAATTTTTTTTATTGCTTTTACTGAGTCTAAAATAATGTAGGTCATTTGGTGAGCTTACCTAAATTTTTGCGATCTCAAAGGACTTATTGGGACGATAAAGTTAAGATACTATATTTTTAAAACCGGCTCTTTAGTGATTATAAGATCCCATATTATAAATAGCTCGGTTTGTCCGTTTTTGTAAGATGCTTTTGGACATAATAAAAAAAGTATATGTGTGCCTATGACCACACGAAAGAAGTGAAAACATCTTTATAAAAAGTACAACAAAAAGCCAACGTCACGTGGAGTCCCAAGTACCCCATTTAAGTACTTACCGCGCCTGGCGTTGTTTCACTTCGGTGATCAGACAAAAACCGGTGTTTCTTATACTCCATCCGGCAATGTTTATTTCACATTTCGTCACACAAAAAAGTTGCGGATCAGAATTTGAAAGCCCTCTAAAAAGTTAAAAAGTTTTACTTCAATATCGTAAAACTTTAATCTATTAATTAAGTGAAGTACATTAACCTAGTAGCGGTATTAAGTGCTCATTTTATAAAACTTCAATGAAGCAAAGCTTACTTATTAACCTTTTCACCAAAGTTTTAATGTGTGCACCTCATTATAATTTAGTACCAAAAAGAAACCAAACCAAAAACCGTATTATGCTTAAACCGTACTACACTGCCTTTTACATTGATAGTATTATTCAAATGGTGAACATCGGTTAAAGCAAATTACATTCATTTCTTTGTATTTACTTTTTAATAATAAATACTCAAGATAAACTAATTGTAAATTTTACTAAAAATGCTGTATGTAAGAGTCGTCTACAAAGAGAACCATATTGACTATTAACGATAGAACAACAACAACAACATAGAATGAGAACAAAAATGAGTGAAGCCCCAAAGTGAAGTCGTTTGGCACATTGATTCGAGCCTGCGATATCATGGAGGTTGTTCTATTTATATTTATTTTCTGACAGCGGCCTATTAAATAGGATAGTGGAAAACCGAGAGAAGTTTCACAAACCCCATAATTTTTGTGTAAGTACCTATTAGTGTAATTAAAGGCTCTTGAGAGATCACACAATGCAACACATTGCATTCTACATCTTGACACATAAGACAAATTGTAGCAATCGGTATTCCGATTTCAATTATTGTTTCACGTTATCATTTAAACAATGTAATCTATTTTCCGATACAAGTCTAGCTGTTTTCATACAATCATCACTAAGTTTATAACAATTTATTGTAACGAGTTGTCCTTTATAATCCCATTTATTATGTTATCTGTTCTGGTCGGTTTATTAAAAGTCGTATAAAAGTTAAATGCTTAATAAATTATTTCCTTGCTACGGGGCGAACTGCCTGACCGCACCCCGACCGTAGCTGACTACGCCTCTGGTCTGAATCCATTTTCTATAATCTGACTAATAAACCCGTTCTAATTATAAAAAAATGTAAAAACTCAATTAAATATTACAATAAATAATTTTTAGTACTATTCTGTGATGACTAAGTTCATAGTTATTTTTTATATATATACCAGATCCCTTATATGCGTCATAACTCGTCGTAACCCAGTCTAGTATCGAGGATCGTAAACTGTGTTCGCTCGTCTGTGTCAAATTTCCAATAATCTTATTTTGGCGCGCATCAGGCATCCCGATGACAGATATATGGGCGCCATCTTGTGAACGATATGCGCGCGCGGCCGTTCACCTGAAACGCGACGATGGTTTTATGACAGCCTGTATATTTTTGCGGTGATAAAAATAATAAAAGCACCTTGACCAGAATATCGGTACGATTGTTGTAGATTGAAAAAAAAAATACACTACATAATGTTTTACAGGTTTTCTAGCGACTTTATAAATGTATTTTTATTCAATATTTATTACGAAAGTCGTTATTACTATCCTTACCTCTACCTTACCTACAACTCTAGTTCAACACAAAAATTACATTGTATTAACTTTTTAAAGAAAACTTCTTTGTTAGCACATAAATTGTACAGTCCTCACTAACCATTTTGATAGCATTGAATAACGTGCAAAACACAAATTTAGGTAAAAATATGTATTATATTAGGTCTTTACTACACACGAAATTAGTGTTTTATACGGAAAATTAAGACGAATAAAAAAAATATATTTTATCAATCGAAGTATGGACAATTGTTATCTATGAACTTTTGCCATTTTATAGGTAGTTATGTATTGCTTCAATTGCTGCAAAACTGGTTGGAGCGAGAATCAATAAAATATTTGAAGGCGGGTTTGACTGCCTCGTCGGTTTTTTTTTCCTAGCAAGAAATTGTCCAAATTCCGAAAAAACTGGTAATCTGTTGAAGCAAGCTCCGGAGAGTATGGCGGATGACGGAGACATTGCAACCGCTGTTTCTCTATTTTAGCTACTGTCTGTCGTGAACTATAGGGTCTATCGTTGTCTCAAAGCAATAGTGGGCTAGAAAGATTGTCTACTCGTATGTATTGTATTGTTTAACGGCTAGCTTTTACATTGTGGTTTGCAATTGTTGACAATACAGACCTGCCGTAATCGTCTGACCAAACCTTAGGAAGCTATAATGTATGATATCAGCACTGGTCCGCCAAATGGCCAAACATTCATCAATACCTTTTTCTGAGTCAACTTTCGCTTGGGACAAGATTTGGCTGATTCTCCTGAATTTAACCACTGTGAGGAGTATCCCATTGTTGTAAAGAGTCCATTTTTCTTGCCAAGGAATAATACAATTCAATATTTCCTCGTTATTGTCATGATTGAGTAATGTAACGTAGCGTTCAATACGTGCATGTTGCAGTGCTCCAGTAAATTCATGCGGTACACGTACCCGTTTCTCAAGCTTTTTTTAGTTTTCCAATTTGTTTTGAGTTAAAATTATTTTATTACTCACACCGAAGTCTATCGTCATCTCTGACTAAATCCGTTATAACGATCACCATTAATTCTTCATTCTCAACTAGTGTCTCGGGTGGGCCACGGGGTTTGTTCCGTAGGTCAAAAGTTCTAGAACGATAACCAAAAACGTACCGTGCTTTCTATTACAGTAGCTTCCTCACACACATCATTAATTCTTCGAGCTGCTTCTGTAGCGCTGATGCCACGGTAGTAGAACTCGTATTCAGAAAAGAGCGATATTTTAAGTTTTCCATTTTGTGAAAGAACGATTTAAAACAAAATCAAATGGTTCGAAAACAAATAAATAACTAAATTTGGAATAATAAATATTCAAGCCTAAATTTTAAATCATTTTGAATTTGAAATTCAAAGTAACCAACCAGTTCGACAAAACACCAATTTTATATACCTATAGGACTTAATATTGAGACACTTTAAGTACCTTAAGTAATTTAAATATAAATGTTTAATTCCTATAATAATATTTTTACGTTGCTATGGGTATCCAGAGCATATAAGAGTGTAGATATTGTGACAGCGGGCATGAAACTCCAAAACACCTCTTGTGTGAATGTGATCCACTGAAGCCTACACACAAGGTCTACGCTCCTGGGCTGAGACAGGCGCTCTCGGCCAAAAAAAGGCCTGCAGTGTATAAATGCTATAGAACTAGATAGGGAGCTTTAGAAATATGGGGACTATCACAATAAATCATACTGGTCGCAGTGATACAGGTCAAAGACCTGCATAGCCGCCATTCGAATACTAATAATAATAATACTTTGCTATGTGTTAAGCTTTTGAGGATACTAAACGCAAGTCCGAACTCAAGGATATATTCAAAATAAACCAAAAGGATTTACGAGAACTGTAACCAATTTTGCATTCATAATTAACTATACGCCGGTATAAAACTCTCCTGAATCACTTTGCTTCAATTCTCTTTCATCTTGATAATCCTTTAAAAGTGGTAAATGTCATTATTTTAAAACGAGATAGTTCTGTAAAATTTATTCTCCTAGTAAAACAGTGTTCGTACCTGGAACCGATCGAGGGTGTCGAATAAATTTAGTTTTAGGTACTTAAAAGAAAATATTTAAAGATCTCAATGTTTCTTTTTATAAAAAAAAAAAAATATTATGTTAATAATTCAATCGCCCTCACATTTAGTGCATCGATGCTGCCGCCCACGCACGACATATACCGATGTAGGCATCTGCAATTTTTGTTTATACTTACATTTTCTGTGATCGTCTGGTTAAATAACATCAAAGAGGTCTTAAACTTTTCCAAATTATATGTATATAACTTAAAAAATGTTTCACAATAACAAGAAAAACCAGTAGTTTACGATCTCAACCAATAAACAAAGCCGTCTGTGTTTACAGTGAAAGTTTAGTTTGGTTAGGGTGACTATGTTAATTAGAAATAAATAAATATTGCCTTTATTTTATTTGCAACAATTGGTCTAGTTTTTTAAGTGTTTACTATAGAGACGTATAAAGGGGAATCGTAAAAAATTTTGGTGCTTTAAAATCTTGACAAAATATCAACAGGTGTTAATTAAAGACATCATGGACGGTAGACTCGTTAAATTAGCGCCCGTCCTAGAGGCAGTTACGTTGAATATTCGTACGGGGCTCCAAAATGTAGGGTCGGCATCTAAGCTATCAGGCTTTAAGTTATATGATTATCTATTTGTAGATATATATATGTGTACAAAATTTCTTAATTATTTTGTACTGCTTTTTTATCGTTTTATTAATAATTTTATGTTATTTTACATGTGTCTTTGTATAAACGTATAATATGGTTTTTATTGGAATAAATAAGAAAAAATCTAGTTTTATTTAAAATATACACCCATTCAAGGGCATTCATATAGAGCTTGACATCCACTGATAGGCGCATAGTAGATGATATTTGCACGTGTAAAAAAGAATTGCACCTTAAAAGTGAGGGTTCTTTTATAATGATGCACAACGCAGTCCCGACAGAATCTTTACACAATACTGGGTTCTCAAAATAAGAAGGTATATATTTATGGTAATACGCCTATAAATCGTTCCGTTACATTTTTAACCGTCTCTTATAAAATAGCATACACGTTAAAATTAATCCTCAGGGGTCAATAGGTATAGATTCTACTAAAAACGGTTGGTTTAGAATTTTAAAAAATGTCATAGACAGGTGAAATTACATATTGGTATAACTACCACTACAACTTTTAGGTCGTTGCCTGCCAGCTTGCTAAGACAGGATGTTAAACTAGAAAAGTATCCAATTCCATTACATAAGCCAATTCTATAGATACCATATTTCACTAGACTCCTACTTACTAGTGAAAATTGTAGGAAATTTTTCAAATAAACGTATTTTGTAATTTATAATGATGTCAATAGTAGCCGATATACCTGATTTTTATTTAATCTTAGTAGGTCTTAGGGATAGTTCAATTAATCGAGAGCTCATAAAAACTTAATTTTCATAAATAACTAAAAGCTGTGTCACAAAAATGAAATGTATGAATTTGCATTTTGAAAATATGAAAAATATTTTTTTTTTAAATTAACAGTAAAATCAGTCAAATCGATTTTAAGTTCAACCCGTTCAAGCATACACACGAACATTTTTATGAATTAGTTTAGGTCGGATTCTAGGTTACATCGTTTTCATAAATTAAGACACGAAGTAGTAAACAGTAAAAAAATAGAATGTAAATCCAGATATAGTATGAATCATGGTGTGCTTAGTGTGGTTTTTTCTGTTGGTGCATCCGGCTCATCTGGGTGCGGGGAGCGCGGGTGCGATGCGCATACGAGTGCGCGTTGAGAGACAAATGCGCGCAGGAAGGCGTCGTCGTTAGCGCTGTCGTCGCCTCACCTCGTACCATAAACGTAAATAAAGTCTTGAAGAACTCGGTTATTCATTTTTCTCGCGCGAAGTTTTCTGTCTTTATACTCGTTTGTCCGTGTTTTATAATTAATATCTAATTATGTCTTCTTCTTCCTATATTGCGCCAACCTCTTTATTGAAGAATACCTTTACCAACGATTTGTTTCCCATTGATGTAGGTATGACTCGGGAACCGTACTTTTTTCCTGTAATATAAAAGGTAGCCAATATTCTTGTATGCTGACCGTATGTATATAAAATTGGATAATGGCCGATTAAGTAGTTAAAGCATGAAAACGTAGGTAGCAAGCAAATAATTGAAATGATGAAAGAACCAAGATTGTATTAAAGTGTCTTGTGATGATCCAATCCTTCCTTTTTCTTTTTGTTGTTTCTCATCTGTTTCAGTTGCGCACAAAAACCAATAACTGTTTAAGATGCCGCTAATATTATACATTATGTGGTCAAATAACAGAAGATTATGAAGAAAAAATAAAATATCCTAAATCACAAACTAAGCTCTCGCCAAAAACTTTCCTTATCATATCTTATTATAAGTAAGTAGTATGTTCTATTCGATGATCGATTTCTTTGTCCAAATTCTTCAATTGGCGTTGTCGAATCATTCGCCAGTGTCAATTTTATCTGTAGCCTTTTCACTGCGATACTTCTTCAGGTGGTAGGACATGGTAAATTATTGAGTCCGACATGGTTGCGATTGCCATATACAAGGTGTAACAATCGCCATAGTAGCACGCCTAGTCGTATCGGATTTCGAGATCAGTAACCAAGAAGGATGATAAGGATCTGCATCTGAATTGTTCACAACCATCGTGCAAATAATGAGTCCTTTACAGTTACTCTTTTCATCATACTTTATACTATCATGAAGTTACAGTGACGTCGCTTTGTATTGCTTCAATAAAAAAAGTATCGTTCCTGTTCTAGTTAATGTCTGCCATAATGGAAGGCCTAAATTTAACGTAATTAAAAGAGGTCGTAGTGGTCGAATTGTTTGACCGGTGGTTGTCAATTCGGTGTCCGCAGTTTCGAACATCAGTACGAGACGATGATTTTGTCAAAATTCTTGTACATTTATTAATATAATATATTTGGTAAACCTATTGATTGACTAATCTGAACCTGAGATAAGTTCTTGTAGTATCACTATTTGTAGGAATATATACCGTGGATTACTCGGAGTTTGAAATCGCCAATACGTCATACATTGCCGTGGTGATTGTATCCATACTTTCTTTCGGAAAGAGGCTTATAGCCATTCGTTGGATCTCTTAAAGAGTGATGTCACGAAATTGGTTACTAAATTTTTTTAGCAATATTTTAATGTAATTGGTGTTTTCTTCGTATTATTTAAAATTCCTCATACCATCAAGTTATATTAGATGGCGGCTTGTACAAAGAAAACTTCGTGTGGGATCCCTACGTCTGTCATATACTTTTTTTATATACAATCTTGCGTCATTTATAACTATATTATGTAAAATTATTGACGCTTTCCGTAATATAGCTTATTTATTTTGAACATAGAACAAACAGGACAGGACACAGGATAAGAAATAAAAACACGGGACATGAATGCTGAGATATCACAAAAAATCCATAGAAAAATCTAATTAAGGAGCATCCTTCTTATTCGAACATTGAGATCATCAAATAACATATTATATTTAATAATATTACTAACTAGTTACCTGCTCCGGCTTCGCACGAGTTAGCGAAGAAAATGATATTTATCTTTTCTCGACAATGCGGCCGTGCAGTGAAAAAAAATCGCAGCGGAACAACCGAGCATCAATCTCGCCACTGCCTTCTGTCTCTTTTACTCATCCCTATCAAAAATGTCAACAATTCATCAATGAAATAAAAAAATGAGAATCCGAAATTGTCACTTATCCATAGGATTTTACAAAAAAATGATTTCATATAATCCTTGCCCTTGCAAGAATGACTTGGAAATGTGACAATTTTTGATTAAAAAACCGCCATATTAAAAGTGAGTAAGAAAGACAGAAGGCAGAGACGAGATTGGACATACATAGTTATATATAACAAAAGTGAATTAGCCAAATTGGTGTAATTGTTCGCAATTAATTTATATTTATATTGATGTGAATGTGCATTTGTTTGTTACCTACGCTTTCATGTCTTAAGTGTCCAACCGATCATTATGAAATGTTGGGTACATGCGGTTAGCGGAACAGAGAAGGACATTGAATATCTTAGGTCTACAAGAAATACTATTCCCATAAAGTAGATCGCGTCTACATCAATGCGAGCGAAATCGTGGGCAACAGCTAGTTATGTTCAATGTTGAATTAGACGAATAAGAAAAGATTACATGTGACAGAGATTGCGAATGTTAAGATGCATGTGTGGTGTAATCAGAATGGATAAAATTAAGAATGAGTATATCAGAGGATGTATGGATGTTGTCAGTGACAAAGAAGTCGAGGAGTAATAGGATAGCATAGTACGGGCATATTATGAGAAGAAATGTGTGTATAAAAAAAGTGTGGATGGATTGTGTGAAATTTTATCAATACATATTATAAAACAAAGTCGTCCGCCACGTCTGTCTGTCTGTTTGGATGTTCGCGATAAACTCAAAAACTTGTAATGCGGTCTTCACTAATAAATAGAGTAATTTACGGGGAAAGTTTAGGTATATAATTTGTCAGTGTTTTTTTGTAAATTGGTTAAAATATAATGATAAATGTTGAAAGAATCGAAAAAAGTCAAACCGCCTTAAGCGTTTCATGCACATAAGTATATATTTTTTTATTATAAGGCAGGATAACGTCCGCCAGGCCTGCTAGTATATGTATAAAAGGTGTGAATACTGAGATAACATCTGACAGGGGAGAGTGGAAAAGGATAACATGTTGTGCCGACCCTACTTAGGTGGAATAAGGGTAGGATGATGATGTTCAATAAAGAGTATTAGTTGGTAAAATAAGAAGGAGGCGTATAAAATTCATCTGAAGTTACCGAATATACATACGATTCATAGAAAGCTTTATATATAAAATTTATTGTAAAAAAAAAGTTCATCTATCGTTCATCACTGTACATGATTCAGATTTTAACGTGATTTACGACGACATTACTGTTACGGTTACCCGCTTATTAATTACTTTGGATTCGAGACATTAAACGTGCTATTAACCGGCGATTTGTTTTATTTTCCACGGCGCTTTTCTCGTGGGTTGATCGAGGACAGTGTGACTCCGCCTCGATGCGTCCGTTCCTTACGAACGCGGTCGTTGTTACGCGTGCGAGGGAGACGACACGATCTCGTACAAACGCACAGTACGTTTATAAATATATATTTCCCGAACCTACAATATTGAAACCAACGTCATTAAATAATTGACAATTTTCGATGTTGACAGTGTATTCTCGTATACGTTGAAGTAATAAATACATGTAAAATGTATTCGACAATAATATTTTTTAAAGTATATCTATAAATTTCTATGTGAGCAGATCATTATTATTTAACATTTTTCATTTATTTTTATCCTAAAATTTTGTATAATTTTTTTGTTTTTTTTTTTTTTATTTAATAACATTACAAAAATATTTTATACTATTTACAAATAAACGTATAATTGGAGGAAAAACCCATATTTAGCTTTACATTAACATATATATTTCTTATTAATAATTGCAAAAAAGGTCAAAGAAAAGGAAAAAAAATACCAGTGAACTGGTACGACAGACGTGGAATCAGAGCCTGTGGAAATGCATTACACGGATACATTGTACACAAGCGCTTCATTTGAAATACCACCTGTTTTCAAAGAGTCAAATATACAGGTTTAGCATCCATACGAAGTTAGGAAGTTTAATTATAGTGGTAATACAAAAAAATCTCAAGGAAGGTTGATGTCAAGCAGGCGGCCGATCGTAAAAATTACGCCAAATTATACATCACAACATGTTGTGCTGACCCTACTTAGGTGGGATAAGGTGATAAGATGATGATGATGGCGTAATTAACAGGCATGCAGTTCATCCGAAATTAAGTGGTCACGACAGTAAAAAAGTATGATGTATATATAACCAGTTGCGACATAAACGCAATTTTTAGAAGCGATGATGGCTCCATGGTTATTGTATTAGGTTCTCAAGTCGTTGTGAATGAATGATGAAACCATAGCACGGTGATAAAGCTTTCTATTCTTAAGTTGACAATCTGCCCCTAAGCATCTGTTGGTGTGTTCCGGCAGCTGCATTCGACAGTCACTTTCTAAGATTAGCGTAATTAATATCTTAGACCGCATCATAATTTAACATCAGGTAAAATTGGAGCCAAAAGCTAAAGCCTACAAAGAATTTTTTAAAAGTTACCTATCCTACCAGTAGAAATGTTATAAATCGTGAGGAATTGTACTCGGAGTTTATGTCAGATGAGATTTTTAAAAGCGAGAATCTTCACAGTGCGATCTCAGCCAATATTAACTAAGTGTAGAAACTGAATTTTCTTGTAAGTATATTTATTCAAATTTGTAACTAATTGGGCGCGAGTCAGATAACAATTTGTTGTAATTTATCAAAGAACATTAATTAGATGTATAAATTTAAATTCAACAATTGAAGCGAGCGATTAAAGATAAACATAGGTATCAATTTGAGTTTTTTTTTTAAATAAATGATGTAATTAATTTATTGATAGACATTACAATACAAAGGCACTCTCGTATTTATTATACCTAATATGTCATAGTCATTCACTCGCTTTGGTTATTGATAAAAGAAACAGAAATGTATCTCATTTCCTAACACACGACAATCGATTTTTATGTAGAACGTTTGAATTCGTTCAATTGTTCTAGTGTAACTGATGAATGTACATTCAAGCACACGTACATTTATATTTATGAAGCCGATGGTATTGTCGTGGAAATAAATACCTTGGCGAAGTTGAGTTAACCTAAATTCTTCAAATGTTTAACGCGTATACCTACAAGTAATTGTCTTACTAAACCCGATAGACCACTGACAAACCATAATAGTTTCCAACCCATATCTTTATTTTACCATGAATACAAACTGCATGTTTTGGCGCATTCTCCGTAATTACTTTCTCCTTACAATTGACAGTAATATGTTTCTCGTTTCGATCTGTTTCAAACCTAGAAAATACTCAAAAGTGGAGTTTTTGTCGGTCATTCAGCAGCCTATGATTTTTATGACTTTTTGAGAGTCTCAGGGGAAATGCTATGCAACCATAGATTTCAAGTACTTAAGTGGACATTACTTTCAACTCTCTCTTCTATTGTTGATTGTTGTTTTAGTGACTAACATTTCGTTAGACGTTGCAGGAGCCAATCAATTCCAGGCGAAAATAACGCAAAAATTAAGGAGTTAATCAATTAAACATACAACCTAAGTCCAAATTTAAGAATAGATAAAAATAGATGACACTACCGAAAACTGTCTCATCTCAAGGCAAAGTTCTGTTGCCTACTTGTTAAATATAACATCAACGACCAATTTTCTTGCCTTCGCCATCTCAAAATCTTGCCACTTTCACGTACGAATAAACCATAAGGCATCGAATGCAGTTGTACTAGTGGATTTTATCGATCTACTTCTTTCAAATAAATATACAGAAGAAAGAAAAAGATTCGAAAGAAGGAGTGAGTATTAGATAACACCGATATAAACGTAAATTATTACTAAAAAGTCCTACACAAAACCATAAGGCATCGAATGCAGTTGTACTAGTGGATTTTATTGATCAACTTCTTTCAAATAAATATACAGAAGATTCGAACGAAGCAGTGAGTATTAGATAACAACGATTGAAATGTAAATTATTACTAGAAACTCCAGGGATATTGATAAACTTTTAACAGCAGGCAATATCAATTGTTTACGTTGAGAATATGAAATAATTCGGAATACTCAGTGAGTGTTGGCGATACTGTTTGTTTACATGTACCGTTGATAGACGCGTCTTCGTTTGAGTGAAGAATAAACTCAGCGTTAAACTCCATTCGAGTGGTGACTGATGTTAGAATAACTAAGATTCTTAGTAAGAAGAAAAAAAAAACCGATTTGAATAATGTTTCTTTCTGCGTCATCTCTCGGCTGAGACGGCGTTCACGTATCTGTATGAATTATGGGAGAAGTTATTTAGTAAAATTTAATAATTCTGCTAATAATGCTTAATATAAGTGAGTAATTTGAACATTTATAATATATTAAAAAAAGTGTTGTTGGAAGTGATTGTATTTTTATAGTGTTAGTAGTTTATTTAAAACTAGCGAGTGCTCGCGACTTCGTTCTTGAGAAAATAGTTTTATTATTTCACTGAAATTCTGTGACATATAGCTTAAATAATTATAATTGTTTGTGTTTTGATTTTTTATACATTTCTTTATATGTATTTTTACGGCTTGAACCCTAATACAATGTTGTACTGATTTTAGTTTATTTCTGATAATTTTACAATTACTGCATAGTTCTTATAGAAAAACATAATTATATGTAGTTTAAAAAATACCTATTCTATCTGCCAGTACCTATAAATCTTGTCAAAATCGTCAAATCCGGGTAAACTTCGGACAAGCGACTTTTGTTTATAGGTATGTATTGTTAGTCGGTAAGTAATGTAATTCCGTGCTACACTTATCTGCTGTGTATAACTTTCTATAGGCCTGATCGGGTAGCATACTACAGAGTTGACCATCCGCGGTTTCGATTCGCGCGTATACTCTTTCGTGATTATCATAATTGTCAATTCTGTGTATGGTGTTAAACATATATGTACCTACGTATATCAGTTGTTTGTCTAGGTACCATATATATTACAAACTAAGCTTATTTTAGAATTGAACTGCTATGTACGAAACAAAGAACTGATATGATGAATTTATAAAATACAAAAAGGATTTATTAGTATTATTGACATTAATATCTTCTAATGATGTTAGATTAGATTTCGTTTTTTTTAGGAATGACGTCATTGGACAATTTACGAGACAGTTTTCTAGATATATTATAATAATAATTTATTTTTTATTCAAGATAAATCTATTTGATATAGAGAAATATTGACGGTGAAATCTGGAAAACATCACTATTATTACCTACCGTAGGAGAAAATTTAAACGTAATGTAATACATACATACGGGTTGGTGTAAATCAAAATGTTTTTCAACGCGTACATATAGATCTACCTACACATCACAGGCCAACGGGCGTTCAGGTAATGTCGGACGGACAAACACGGGAGTACATAAATTCACACGGAAAATAAATAGAGCCGCCGATCGCGAGGTTGGAAATAAAAGCGTCCGCGATTGGGCGTTGGGCGGGGTGGGGCGTGTTCCGGCGCCGACGACGCGCGCCGACGACAGAAGCGCTCTCCTCGCGCCAAAGGCTGCGCGCGCGCACGCAACTTGATTAACGTGGAGAAAACTGATTTATTGTGTCCCGTTGAAAAAATAATCGGCCGCCGGCGAGGAAATGTGATGGAGGGACAGGAGTGGCGGGGCGAGTGGCAGCAGCCGCGTCAAATGGACGGTCAGTGAGTTATATATATTTAGTTTTAGATGTCACTGTACATCTGTTTATTCATTAGAACATTCACAACCCTTTGTACAGACAATTAAAATCCTCACGATTGTTACCGAATAATTTTCTAAACGTTGTCCCAATCGAGATAATAAATACTTAAGTACATTATCGGGCTTAATGCTTAAGCATACGTACTGCATACCGCAAGGAATTCGATTCCATGTAACTAGCGATATTGTAGAAACATATAGGTATTGGCAAAGAGAAGAGTTTGTGATAATTTTAAATAAACGAACGAACACTAAAGTATTTGGTGTGGTAGATCATAGAATATATCTACATAACTACAGTATTAAATTAATAAAAAAATATATTAACATGTAAAACGTGTGATATATGAGAAAACGGAACAGAAACAATTACAATACCCACGACTATGTTATCATGAAAAGTCTTTTTATAGATTAACACTCGTACATTATAACCCCCTTACAGTTTTAAATAGTTACCTTAATTTTATTTTCATTTCTGCATGTCCTCTTCGGAAAAGCGTGATTATATTATGTAGTGATTTATTCTCTGAAAATCTCTATCTGCCCGTGATATTGTCATCAAAATCGCTTTCACCGTTCCGAAGATTAGCTCGGATGAACGAAAAAGTCGTGTGAAATAAGATTTATCACAGTCGAAATATTCAAAGGCGAAGATAATCGAATGATTCAGTATCATATTATGTAACTAATACAAGAAACCCTGGTTATTATTTCGGTGAATCTGTGAAAACCCATTACACGAACAGCGTATAGTCAATCGATAGAAAAAAGAACACTGATTACTTTCATGAACTATGTGTGTTCTGCGGAACTCATTTTGGGAATCGCTTCTTATACAGACGTAAGACGACATTGCATTCTTCAAAACAAATGAACGTGTAACCCCATTCGCAATATTAATTCATACTCGCCTAGTGTATTTCTGACCTACATTTTGTATGGTAATTGCGTACAAAATTTAGTAATTATATAATGTAGCGAAAACTCAATGTATTGTAATATTAAAATAGTCTTAAGAAAGAGTTTTCGAATACTTAAATTGCAGTAGCGATAACTAAACACATCAAACGAACGTACTACGGAATCTTACATTTATTTATATGTATATATCTCTTAACAATAAGCCACAGTTATCATTTTTATTTCTTAAATATTGTTAGAAAATAATTGGTTACTAGCGACTGTATTTTAGAAGGTGTCGTAAATTTCAAATCAGTAAACCGAATCTCAGTTCTTATCACGAATGAAAACTCACTGTGCTATCCCTGAAGTGAAGAATTTTTAAATATACCTATACGTTTATCAGATTAATTATGACCTTATTAAGTGTAGCAAAAAAAAAACGTTGTTTATCTGAAGAATCTTACGTACTCGTAGTTTTTGTGACTGAAGGACTGTAAAGTATTAAACCGCTAAAATTGGATATAAATCGATTGACACTCATATCGACATATTAGTATATTATATCCGTGTGTAGCTGGCCTAATCGCTACTTAGATTCGTATTATGGAGTGTAGAGGTAAGGAGAACCATCTTATATGGAGAACATGTTGAAAAATTGTCCATCTCTAAGCACTAAATAACAGTTTCTAAACTCTCGAAAATGGTGCTAGCATATGCACAGGGTATTTGTAAATATGGTTAGTCCGAAGTAATTTTGAAAATACAGCATAAAAATAATTTTCTGTGAGAAAACTTGGAGAGTGATATAATTTTTGTGAACGTTATATATATATTTTTTTTCGAACTAACTACTACAAAGGGGAACGCTTAAGGCACTCACCCGACGTTATATAATACATTTAATGGTTTGGTAGTGTTCACTGTTATAAAACTTTTTAATATAACTGAATAATAATGAACCCTGCTGCTATTGTAGCGCCACCATAATTTAGCATATTTTGACGGACACATTTTCATACGCATATATTGGATTTCCTCACCTCTACACTCCATACTATGTATAGTTCTCGTCTATATTTTTGGCCGTTCCGAATAGAGTTCGTGCTTAGAGTTCGTGCTTGCGCATATCTTCAAGAGCTTTATACAAAACAATGTTAAAATATTATTAGTTATCTAAAATACGCATTTTCTTATCATTAAGTTGTCTCGATGTTATTACATTTAAAGAGTATTTATACTTAAATTTCTGTCCTACGAAGTTATATTCAGAGTGGTGAAAATAATGGGCGAGGACTGCACTAATTAATCCAAGTAATTCTCCTACCGAATTAAACTTACCATTAAAGTTACATTTTATAATCACTGTTTAGTGCTTTAATGAAATTCGTAATGAGATATAACTTATATCATACTCTGAAAACTTCACTATCTGTCTGTAAGAATGTCGTCAAAATCGGTACAGCCATTTCAGAGATTAGCACGGAAACACCACTTCAATTTTTTGTATGTAGACACCCGCGACATCGTCTGCGTTCTTTATTATCTTAACAATATATTTTATGTACAGAGGAAAAAAAAAACATAAAGAATTGTAAGCAAAAATATAGTGTGCTTATAAAATGTCTTTGTAAAGAATGTTATTCGTTTATTTCGTCTCTCCTGCGCGCGCATGCATATCACACCGCTTACCCCATTTCACACATCATTGAACGTGTAGTGCTGATAAAAATCGCAGTTTCTTAAAACTGTAATAACTTTATGTCAAATGAAGATATTGTGACAATTTTTGTTTTAGATAAGGACGAAATGTGTAATCAATTTGATCGAAATCTGTCCAATAGTTTTCGAGAGATGCGCGGACAACTAACTCTCTTTTTATTTGTTAATATATAGAAGAAGATATTTAAAAGATAATGGTTTCTAAGCCCTGAAGCCGACACTGTAGCGTCGAATGCGTTCATTCATCTATCTTTCATCGGGTCGTGCTGTTTTCGTCTTGCTGGCTTCGACGACAGACACGGCACGTCACGACGCTTTGTTTTATTTAGCGATACCGAAGCACCGATTATGTACCTAAATCGATTACCATGTGACAATTGGGAGTACTTTTTCGCGACGCACTCATCTCTTGCACACCATTGCGGCTTTTGTTCGATAAATTTTCGAATAAACTATTACATTATAGTTAAGCTACTTTGCATTATACAATGCACTCATCTTATATCGTCTGTCAACTGTTACTTCATTTTTTTTTATCAACACTTTGTATTGATATTGCATGGCTCTTTGTAAGGCAATGTTAGATTATAACCTTTTATTATGACACTAACTGTTACTCGCAGCTTTATTTGCGTTGCTTATTACCTTAATAATAAGAAGAAACCCAAAAGAAAAGTGGAAGCAAAACTATCTTTACTTGTAAATTTTTTTTATAATATAAATTATAGACATTTTTTCAGTACGTTTAGCGTAAAGCACGCACAACAACAGTGCTCTATTATTCTATTTATATATAGAAGAAGATTAATTATAATTCCCTGTGTTTCATATTTATATTACTCCCCTTTTAATTCTTGTATTTTGTACAACAAACGAAAAACCTCATGTCCGTTGTCCAGCAAATTCTAAAATCTCCATTTCTTCTTCAAAGAGAAAAATATAACTTCCATTACAATTTACAGTATCTATAAGTGAAAAGGATAAATGGAAAGGCCAGTTAAGTAAATTTTCCCGCTTTGTGACTCAACCGATTTCCTTTCTCTTTCTTTAGCAGATACCGCCGAGGTTTAATGTTTGCAATAAAACATTTTAGACGAAAGTTACTTTTTTTTCTTAATTTTAAACTTCAATTAAAAAAAAATGATAATTGATTATGGTCGATTTTTTAGCAATAGACGATTATTAGTAACGTTTAAAATCAAAATATCACTAAGCTTGGACACATATTATTTGTTATTTTACCAGAATACGCACAGATTTAAATAGTCGTAAAATTTTAAAAAAATCGGGCGAATTTTGGCGGGACCTTAGTTTGTCATGTAGTGGGTTTCATATTGTATTCATAATCTTTGTTATTTGATTCTTTATTTTGTAATATTGGTGGTGTTTTACGTAATAAAGTCCAGTTATTGTGCGTGAAAGAAAGAAGTATATGGGAAATAATACCACAGAGTATGAATTCTGATATACCACTAAAACTCCATGGAAAGTTCCAAGAACACTGAAACTATCTGTAAGATTGGTTTCCAAAAATGAATTAAAAAGTCGAGTCAGTTATAAGGACTGCCGACTGAAGTGGAACCTCAAAACAATGGAATAATTAAGTTCATTTTTGAATTATTAAATCAATTATAGTCTGAATTATTTAAATTTTACAATTAATAAATCGAAATTAATAACATTAGTCTAGTTTTCACATCTATTGCCACTCCGAGCGATAATTATACCTATACATTATTATACAGCTTATTAATTAATCAAATAAAATATCAATATTACATGTATGTACACAGGCCGCTATACTACGCGACGCTAGTTTGACGCAAGCGTAATACGTCACGAGCATGTCGAGGCTATCGGTGACGAGAACCTATAAGTTTTACAACGACCAGAAATCGCTCAACGCGGTTAAAGAAGTTTTCACTTCAAAAAACAGTTAAAATCATGTTGGTAGAGCTTTTTCTAAGTTCGCCTATCTAGCTACAACCCTCTAGTTGAAAATCTGTCGCCAACCAACTGTTGGTGTGCACTTGAGAACCAGTTCCCCTCTAGGCTTAGCGTATTTACATCAGATGAGATTGTGGTCAAACGGTAATAAACTTATAAAGAATAAAAAAAAAAACGTTACCGACCGTTTTAAAGAATTGAGCGTGAACATATAAGAAGCTTTAAAATCAGACGAGCGTGGTACAAACATGTCAATGCAGATTGATGATCCGCCCGGGGTGGCCGACATTTTTTCTGATAATTAGCTTAGCCGCCATGTCCCAGCGGACACGGAAAAAATTCATGCCCACTTCACGACCTCGGGGAATGAATGTTGTTTTAAAATGTACTAATCACTTGAAATTTTTTATTTTTAAATGTTCTCGCTGATTCTTCCGTTAGTGGGTCGGAGATGTTTGTGAAAATTTTAAATGCATCTCTTATTTATACCGTTTATATGATGACAGATCATTTAAATTGTAAGAAGGTGGATTCTTTTGATCTATTTCTTTGGTGAACTCTGTAGCCTAAACGGCTTGATAAATGGCACGATGTATCGCCATGAGAGTGACATTGATTATACAATATTTGAATATAACATTTGTGAATAAAAAAAGGTTTCCCGACAGGATCCCTTTGTTATTCTATATTATTAACTAGCTACACGATTTCACATGCGTTTCATTTTTCAGATTTTTAACAACTATCAACTGAGTTTAAATAAACAAATTATATTCCTAATTCTACCTCGCTCACATAGGCATTCACAGTTATGCTCGGTTCTAGACGGACGGCAAAACGCGTTTTCAACGCTCAATATCCCACGGCGCGTCACGCCTCCCGCTCGCTCTAGTACTTCTTTCCCATTTAGTATATTTTGTGAACTACATTTTGTATGGTAATTGCACCGCTCTTAAAGGTCGCACCGTGATGATAGATAGTCTATAACGTTCCTCAATAAATAGGCAATAAATTACAAGAACTGTACTCTATTTTCTGAATACGAAATAAGCGCAAACAAGAAACCATTTGTTGATGTATGTTGCTATTACAATTTTACTTAGAGACTTGCATCTCAATACATAATAATATTTTAGAAAGGCGTGGTGGAGTTATTACGCATTATTGATAATTCCACTCGTAAATATCCAACGGGAAACGTACGCACGTAAAACGATTTAAAAGTATATTTTAAAAAATATTCAAGAGTTTGAGGTCAATAAATCTTAGCATTTTTTTCTTTGCATATTTCCGATCGTGTTCAACTTCCTAGCACTTGACAATGCTTGTACTGAAGCATGCCATACGTACCCCACGTGTTGCATACTCACTATTGTATTCCCTGTGCGCAGTATATTTCTAATTATATTTCAGCGTCACGAGTACGATTTTTCATAAGATAAATATACAGTGAGATTATTTTATATTGGAGTTTATTCCTTAAAGATTAAATTTCAAAGTCCGCGGTATACCATTTTGATGGGCATTGAAATCAAGTGTTTAATAAAAAGTTAAGACCTTGTGTGTCCGCTATCTTGAAAAAATATATCAACGAAAGATACGCGTCGGAAGTAAAACGCATTCGTTTTTTACGTGACATCCTTTGTATAATACTAGCGTTTGCTCACAGCTTCGTTCGCGTTAATATACATTTCATCTAACCCTTGGGTATACTACAGTTTTTTCTGTGTCTAAACTACCTCTTGTCTTTTTCAGAGTAGTTAAAGCGTGACAAACGAATAAAATCACATGCGTATTTATAATAGTGGTATGGATAGGTATAGAGATATTTTACCAATAAGTATAAATACGAGAAGAAAAAACAATTCAGTACCAATTTTTCTCCTATAATAGCCAACCGATTTTCTTTTTTTTGTATAGTTATTTACGAGCCTTGGTGTTGTCAATAAAAAGTTTGAAACCAGTTACTTTTTCTCTATACTATCAACTGTACTATACGCCATTCAATACATTGAAAATTAATTCATAATAACCTATTTGTTCACGCTTGCAGGCGATGTAAATGAACAAAATTCAATAAAATTACATATACTATGATTATAGTGGTACATACTACACTCTTTGATAAAAAAAACACAATAAAATTAAGGATACTGCATGACAACTGTGTACTGTATGTAACCTTTTTTTTATTAACGTGGGGAAACTCATCATGGATACGCCACCCTCTCCGGGGAGAGAGTGAGTAGTGTGAGACTCTTACTCACTAAAAGCCCACGGTGTACCGGCCGCCGCTTTGGTTGAGGCGACATGGTATCGTGCAGTGCTATCACCATGTCGCCCCAGCGGCCAGCCCAGCGGAAGAACTGTATGTAACCCTAGACAATCGTTTTTAAGTAGAGAACTCCTATTGTGCGTGGTGCTTACACCGCACCATTATTATTTTCTAATTAAATACTTCTTTTGTTTTTAGTATCTACTAGCGGCCCGCTCCGGCTTCGCACGGGTATAAAATATATAGCCTATGTCATTCACTGAAAAAATGATTAAAATCGATCCAATAGTTTTGATTTATTCATTACTGCCCGTGGCCCGCACGCGTTAAATTTGGAGTAACCTCAAAAATAACAGTATTTCTCCACTATTTAATTTATCTTATTATACATATAAACCTTCCTCTTCAATCACTCTATCTATTAAAAAAAAACCGCATCAAAATCCGTTGCATAGTTTTAAAGATTTAAGCATACATAGGGATATAGGGACAGAGAAACCGACTTTGTTTTATACTATGTAGTGATATATGTATATAGTGTCACTGTTATTTTAATTGTTTTATTTTCTCCTTCTATATTAATTATGTAATGTAACAGATTAGACGAGTGAACCTATATTAAAAAAAAAAGTAATACAACTTTTAAATCGGATAAACGGATCTTGAATCACATGCTAACAAATTGACAAATAAATTATCGTGTTCCACTACATATATTAAGCGTTATAAGTTACCAATGTTGTTTTATTGTTTAGGAATAAACGAGAAAGTTTATGCGGATGGATTTGTCACTACTCTTTTACGCAAAAAACTACCGAACGGACTCTGATGACACTTTAAAGTAAGACACCTCATAATAACATACCTATAAACTATAAATTTAGAAAGATATATTGGTGAAATCGTGTTACTATTAGGCATGTTGTGTTCTAAGACGAAACAAATGAAATTACAGTAATCAAGTATAGTGCTGTGTCGCGAACACACGGTGAACCCGTCCCAGAAGGTAACTATGATTTAGCTAGTCGCGTCAACCTATTTAGGTTGTAGATATTTTGGTAATAGCCGTTGTTTTTTGGTATTGTCCTGTGGTTACCATCGTGTATAGTGTAGTAACCAAAAAAAATGTCGAAGTGAAACTCGGCTATAGTAAAAAATTATAACCTATGTAACGAGTGTCTTTACAAATATTGACTAGGCGGTTGCCGCCCGCGTTGTTGGGCATTAAAAAAATTGTTGTGTCAAATCAATCCAAAAAATAAATAGCCTAGAACTGTTTTAAAAATTCCTCATCCGATCCTATGCCAGTACGTTCAGCATTATAAGAACTGTATTTTTATTACATGTTTGTATATAGATTAATATTAATTTTAGGCATAATTAATTTTAATGACTGTACAACGTTTAAAAAAAAACTAAACAGCTTGCAGACTTTCACCAGTTCGCACACGTGGCAGTTATCTTATCTCGGTTTTTGTCTCTGACAACCCATTGCATAGGCACGGTTGTCGTAAATTTGACGTTTTAACAATTTGTTAAAAGTCTTCTAAAATAGAAATATTATTTTTGGGTAACTAATTTTTACCCTCTCAGGTCGGAGTTTAAGTAAGAGTGATAGGATAAATTAACGGAAGATAATTTGACGATTTTTTAAGTGAAAAAGTGGCATTGAAATGAAATAAAAGTATACGTCTATTGGATTTAACGTACGAGAGAATGAGATAGAATAAATTTTACAGTATTTCATATATTCACGGTCTCCGCGTTATATATTACATTACCTTATGGTTGCTCTGCTACGAAGGTTTTACATGTGTATATTTGTACGTGTGTTAGTATGTTAATGTGTGTATGCGTTTGAAAGCCTGAGATTGGTCCTCAAGCACACCTGCCGGAATGCGTCGTTAGGTGCAACTTGAGGGTTTACATAACACCGTGCTATGGTTTTGTCATTATGATTTTCTTCATCGAAAAGTCTAGATCATTCGCAAGAATTCGAATTAACATCGATCAACGTGCTGTACAAATACGCTAACCCAGTGGTTCACTGAACCATAATCGCTTCAAAAGGCCCCTATGGCGCTTGTCACAACTGGTATATCATGTTGTTATCAATTAGACCAAAATTGTCATGTCCTGCCCAGTACTCTTTTATTTACCGTACTTACCTTAATTACATCTTATTCCAAGTAAAACCTTAGTAAAGGTGCGAACGACAGACCTTATTTAAATGTGGATCATGTTTTTCTCAGTATTCAATTAACGAAGAGGGGACGCTGACAAGGATAAGGGAAAAACAATTAAATTAAATCACATTACCTACGTACAAAATCGTTAGTGAGTCGTCGTATTTAATATGCCCTTTCGAATTCTCACGCCTTAACAAACAAACGATCTATTTCGAGTGTTCAAGAAAAGAAACAAAAAAGCCCGGATTACCGACGCTCTTAAACAAAACAAACAATTGAGGCGTAATTCATAATACGACGGTGGCGTTCGCGTACCGGTCGACTATTCTTAAATCATTCGACTTAAAATATTGTTCGACATTGGAACAAAACGGAAGTGATTTTTGTCATAGTAAATTACATTAAAGTACTAAACACGGTGTATGCACTTATGTTATTATTATCTTAATGTATAATATATACTGTCTTTTCCGTTCAATTACACCGTTGAAATGCAAAGTGACTTTGATGCTGTTGTTAAGATTCATGGTCGAAAGTTTGATATCTTCTGTGTTAGTCAAAGGTCCATGTAAAAAATGTAGAAAATAAATATAATTTTATGCGTTCGTTCTTCTTAAATATTATTTTCTCCGTGATTCGCTATTTTCATAGTGATAGATATTTCTCGGTATCGTTAATAGCCCCCGCCCGTTTGGTCACAGCAGATTTAGATCTCTCGTATTCAGACATATGATTTACTGTTAATATATTATTTTCGGCAACGTTTAGCTCAGGCTTAGCGCCTCCTTTGCAATAACATAATTTGTTTGGACTTGTTTAAAATAAATGATTCTAATATTTATTTCCAAAGTGCCGTCAAATAATTATCGAATATCACATGAAGTTTTTTGTATTTACTCTGTGGCTATCAGGTCCTAGGTGTTATAGGCCAAAAATTATGACACAATGCTAGGCGCTTGCAACTCTAGACGTTTTAACGGTTTACCGATGTAGACGCTCACCTCCACTTTTGGCATGCCTTACCTTGGGTTGCCAAAATTGGTAATACTCTGCTAATTTCACTTTGGAAACTCTCCCCAGTAGGTAGCTTATGGTGTAACCCAAGTATAAATTTAAACGGCCCCTGATGATACGCCTAAAGGTTTACTTCTATTGTTCGTGTTTCGCTTCCTGCGTTGCCGAATTAGTAATACTCTACTACTAAGGCCATTTTGGAGTCTCTCTCCAATAAGGAGCCTATGATGTAACCGTAGTGTGTATTGAATCTTACTACCATTGCTTGCGCTCCTGTTCTTATGTTGCCCAATTTGGTAAGACCCTTCTAAGGTCATTTTGGAGATTCGCTTCAATGCAGAAAACTTATGGTATAACCCTAATATAAATCTAAGCGAACGCTGCTGAAACACATCAACGCTTACCACCATTGCACGGCCTTCTCTCCTTGCATTACCAAATTTGGTAGGATTCTACAATCTCTCCGCTTTAGATACTCTCTCCATTAGAAGCGTTATGGTGACTCTTGAGTAGCCATGATTTTTTAGTAGGTTATTTAGATATTTTGCAGGTACATCTTTCATTACAATTTTCACTGCATATAAATTGACCAAGAGCCGTCTTTAGTTAACTCATTCGCTAGGTATTAATATTTGTTCATTTTTTTTGGAGATTAATGATATAAGTAAAGTTTATAAATATGTACGTTTCTTTGATAGATGGTAATCTTTGGAACTATTTGACAGTTTTTAATTTTCTCTAGTTTTTAGATATCAAAGGAATGGTATGCCCCGTCAAAGTTTGTGACTTGCGTCATACTATTTCAAATATAATGACGTACAACGTTCTCTTAGAATGGACAAAAAATACTGGTATAAATATTGCAAAAATATGTGTAGTCCGGAAATAAATGAAAATGTGAACTTGATTTAATATGAGGGTAATGTAGATTTTCCCATATATTAAATTGATACCTTTAAGTTGGTACCGATAGCTCTTACCTGCGACTTGGCTCGGGTTAATTTAAATCGGATATGTCCCTCGGGAACATTACATTTTTTACGGATGAAATATACCCGTTGGCCTTTGCATGGTGGTAGGGCTTTTTCTAAGTCCGTCTGGCTAGCTACCAGCCTCAAGTTGAAAATCTATCGCCAAGCACCTGTTGGTGTGTTCCGGCAGCTGCACTTGAGAGCCAGTCTCTCTCTGGGTTTAGCGTAATTACCATCTTAGACCACATCATCATTTAACATCAGATGAGATTGTGGTCAAACGGTAACCTATAAAGTATTAAAAAAAGTACACTTGACAACATGTACACCAAATATCATTATGATCGCCCAAGAAGTTAAGACGTGAAATGGTAATAAACAAACTAATACATTTTCGCATTTATAATGGTAGAAAGGATTGGTTTCAATGGTTTACATTAACGACAAACAAATGATAGAGGCAATATGGAAATGTACAAATATCGATAAGGGGAAATATTCCCGAAGAGGATCACATTACCAACCATTTCTCTAATAATGACGCATACATAGTGTTTAAAACTAAGGAATTTATATTTTTGCATTTATTAAATTGATACAATTCTCTACTTATTTCATCTTCTCTTCTATCATCATCATCTTCTTACCCTTATCCCAACTAAGTAACCGGTTCGGAAAACAACGTGGTAATTTAGGCCCTAAATTGCATAAAGTATTTTTGTTTTGATTTTGAATTATCTATATAAATAAAGTGATGGAGGTCTGTCATTGGTCACGCATCATCATCTTACCCTTATCCCACCTAAGTAGGGTTGCCATAACACGATTTCCTTTTCCACTCTCCCCTGTCACATGCCATTTCGGTATCCACACCTTTTATACATATATCATTTTTCACACACTCCGTCCATACCTTCTTTGGTCTTCCTCTACTTCTATATCCGTACATCTTCATACTTAAAACTTTTCTTGTCACATGGCTTCTATCTCTCCTCATGGCATGCCCATACCATGCTAACCTATTACTCATCAACTTCCCTATCACTGGTGCTAGTTTTAAACTTCCTCTTATATACTAATTCTTAATCTTGACGATTCTAGTTGTACCAAACATCCATCTTAACATTCGCATCTCTGCCACGTGTAGTTTTCTCACTTTCATCTCTTTCGCAGCACAACACTCATTCAAAATGTTATACATTTTTTATGTCATTTCACAACAAAGAAATACCAATCGAGTTTGTAGCACGATGGAATATATAAATATTTAGATTGTATGTCGTCTGTACGTCGATAATTTCGATCGTAAAAAAAATCTCATCATTAATATAAAGATTGTTTATTTTGAAACTCGCGTTTCAATCGAAACGTTAATATTAAAATCACAAAAGAAAATATTTTCCGTTTCTAATTATGAAAACGTACAGTCGTCGACATAAAATAGATCTATATAAATAAAATTATAGAGTTTTGCGATTGTGCGCGTGTGATGACTAAGATCCCGCCAAAAATTCGGCCAGCTAGTTAACCAAAAAAACTTGGGTCAAAATGTTGCCAATCGAAAAATGAATAATAGTAAAGAATTTCAAATTGCATAACAGTGCCAACTAGTGGTATATTTCATAACCAAAAGGGAACATGGAGAAATGTGCCTACTGGTGTGGTACGTACGGCTCCTGCAATATAAGAAATTGCAATAGCCAATGGCAGTAATATTGCGGAAGTAAATAACCTCAAAGATATTGGGAAATGGTAAATTAGTGGTTGGCAAATTCGTCATCAAAAAGAGACAAATATAAATGTATAATGAAGTTTATTGAAAGAGCCCTTTTTAAACTTAATCTTTGCTTTAGTTGAGACAGTTTTATGGAAATTGGATTAAAAGTACGATCGATGTATACTCTTGAGCTTATCTTGTCTAAGTATATCTTTCTTGCGTACGACCTGCCGTGGTATTGTTGCTTTATAATATGCCTCTTTTCTATAGGTTTGCGTTTCTAAAACAACTTGTATGACCAAAGCAAGTTAATAAATAATATTCCGTGTCAGCATGAAACATATTTTTGGAAGAGCAACAGTAAAGGAGTAAAAGACCCGCGATTTATCGACCGTTGTGATAGACGATTTATTAAGTGATATTCTTTCGACTCTATATAGTTAACCTTAGAACACTAAAAAACCACAGACTTTAAATATAATATAACCTATTTAAAATGGCAATTCCATCTAAACGCATCGAACGATGAAAGTATCGGTGAATTACCATTGTGTTCACTGGTATACAATTAGACACGAGATATAACCGGAAACTGATGGACAAATTTCTCGGGTGAGGATTAACCGCCTCCTAAATAATCACCTCTAAAAGAAGGCGGACAACAAAAATGTTACCAGTAAAATTCACTATTAATTTATCGGCCTTAATTCAAATAGAAACATTGATGACTTCGAGGTGACACATATATATATTTTTTTTTTTTTCAAACTGATCTACACTGTTAGCCTGGCAAGGCCACTACAGTTCCACCGGACTTCGAGATAGCATATATAGATATTTCATGAAACTACATATGTCCGAATTTTTTATTACGCCAGAGCTGTCGGTGAAAGAAAACATTGCGATGAAACCATAGCAACTAGTTAGCATTTTTTCTAAGCTTTACCTAGGTAGCAGCAACCACTTTGAAATTACAAGTCTATTTAGGTAGCTGCCCTCGAGAGCTAGTCTACCTACAGGTTAAGCGTATTACCATCTGAGACCACTTCATCATGTGACATTAATTCAGATTTTGGTCTAACGCTACAATATATAAAGCACAAAAGAAGGAAATTATACTGAGGGCTGAATTTTAATCTGTCGTAGATTCAGAGGTAGAATTTAATAAAATAAAGTACACATTAATAGTAATAAACTATCTAGGACTGTACACACGAACGGAGCTCGTCTTCAACACAGGGCGATATAACTTTGTAAGTAAAATAAACTTCGCTGCTCCGTCATTTGTTTGTTATTGTAATATTTTAATTTTAAACGCGTTTGTAATAAACGCTCTGCTTTGAAGTATCAATTGTGGTTCCTCAGGATACCCGTTCGCTTCGATGTCATATACAACTGTATGTGGAGCTGAATCATGTCAGTAATAAGATTTTGTAAGGTAATAGTTTTAATATTAAATCATAAATTATTACTGGCTGACTTCCGCTCGCTTTGACGGTCATTAAAAAAATGGTAAAGCGTCAATCTCGACAAACAAAAAATAAGTAACTTAGAAATGTCTACGAAAAAATCCTCATCAAACGAGTATAGTCCAATGTCGATACGTTTATCACTTTTGACGTTACTGAGTCTCAAATAAACTATAATTTATATAGACATATTTATTTCAATTAAGCTTAAGCTCTGCATTTTATCAATTCATTATACTTATACATAAAAAAAAATGTATTAAATATATATTAAAGGTCGAAATAAATTACTGTGATATTTGGCAACTTATGTACTGTTTACTGTTATGTATTTGATAAATTAAAGTATTATTTAAAAATAAATAGTGCAAAACAATGATGTTATTTACATGTTTGTACTATGCATAACGCAACGATTATAGAATATAGGGAAAAATACAATAAACTCGTAAAAATATTTTTCAGGCACATTGTTAACGTTCGTTAACCCCTAGACTGTTCAAAACCTTAAAGGTTTAAGTTCCATTCAAACGAATGTAGATCTCACGAGGCATAGGTCAACAAACTGTTGTCAGTATAAACTTAAAAAATACCTGATGTATTACAAAACCTTGAAAAATAACAAATTATGTATTGTAAAATGTAATTTTAAAGTTTAATTTTTACATAAATTATCAAATATTACTTTCCATTTGTACGAACTTTTTTTTACTAAACTATGAAATTTATAATGTACGATGTCGTAAAGTTAAAACAAATTTAAAAACATAATCCACCATTTTGAGATCTGGGTCTTAAAAAATCAGCCAAGGGGTCACGAGATACATCAAATATCAAAATAATATACTGTTTGAGATTAATAAATGTAATTTTACATGTTTGTAAATATCTATGATATAAATTTATGTAGTCTATTGTAAGGAGTTTTTGGCGGGATCTTAGTTTGTCATGTAGTGGATTTTATAAAATGACATCTGATTTGGCTGCATGTTCTAGACACCTTTGCCTTTTTCTTAGAATGGAAAAAACATAAACCAAGAAGTTTTTGGAGGGATCTTGGAATGTCATGTCATGTAATGTCATGTTTTATTCGTAATTTTATGTTATTTGTCTGGAAAGCTCTAACAAGAACTACATATCGTAAACAAATCTAAAATTGTCTGTACAGTAGTTGTGAAATCTATTAGATAAGTTTCTTCCTTAACTAGAAAATAGGTTTCATTACCAGTTGATCCAAATGAGTTCTTATATTGGCAAAAAGGTATTATGGTAATTCGTATAATTTCATAAGCGATGTTATTACACCAAATTACCAGCAGTTTAGACATTTGGGCTTGTATATGAATACGTAAATTGTTCTCATAAGGGTATCACGTTATCATAATAAACATATGGCAATTGATCGCGTTAAATCGTGAACGGACTAATTCAGGATGTGCTGTTTATTTTTATACATAACAATCACTTGCCGTTTCTGTTTAAAATTATGGGAATTATACTTGTGGTATGTTTGATACGGTTTGATATTTTTTTAGTACTTGTTTATTATGAGTGCTATTTTAAGACACGATAATCTAAGAACGCTATAGCCGTTTCTCCGTGTATCTTGTTAAAATACATTTTTATGTAGTCTAAATAAACATAAATGGCGTTCCTAGCTACCTGTAACAATTTTAAATAGATCTTCATATGCTTTCATATAACATAATATGTGGTTAGACTCGGAGAAAACTACAGCCATAGTCAATAGTTTTGGCCGCGCTGACTTTCCAGTTTGCGTATAATACAGTCAAAGTTAAAATATTATTATTGGAATCTAAAAGTCTCCTATATTTAGCCTTTAGATATCTCGATGTAAACATACAACATAATAAATACATTGTTGTACCAAATACAATACAATACATATTTGTATCAAAATTTGTACTCTGTACATATTCAGACCGAAGAAAATGATTGACGAGTTCTATTATACTTTTATGCATTATTGTATGTTGTTCTAAGCATCCGTCAAATCGGATACTAGTGGCGCCAACATCATTGTTCTAGTGCAGAAGTAGTAACTGTAGCATTCCTTTAAAAATTGATGCATAAATGTATCTTGTCAAAATCGTAGTAGGTACTAATGTTGTGGGTAATATTACAAGTAAAGCTAGAAAGCTTTTAGAACAATGTTTTTGTTAATTATATATGATTACAATATCACTAGATGTTATAGAGTGATGTAATCACAGATAATAAAATTAATATGACAGCCTGAACAAATCTATACTTGATTAGAGACATAAACATTGACACTGGCAAATGCTTCTGCGGTGCCAAAACAAGAAAAAGAAGAAGATTAGAGACATATTTTGAATTGATACATCCGTAAGCATAAAGTTACATAGCGATTTGTAAACGAAAGAGCGTCTTTATTGCCATTAAAATGGTTAAAAATATGTACAAACAATAAAGTAATATGTTTGCCGGATTTAACTATTTAATTGCCTAAAAATATTTTATACCGAACATGAACTTGACAAATATCCCCGAAGGAGAGACTTAAGTAATAAATGCCACCCACTCCTTTGGATACAAATCACCCATCTCGGTCGTAATTTGAACTATGCGCCGGCGCATTCCGTGTACCTACTTCATTGACATCTCATCCCCTCGCTCTGTCTTTCAGTTTCTGGCTTCAAATTTAAATATTACTGAAATTAAGAGTTAAAGTAATCGGTGAAATAAATGATAATTATGCAACTTATGAGAGAAAATAACCTAAAAAGACAGAATATACAGTTCATTCATTCAGTCTTCATTCATATTTTATTCATTCATTTTTAATAGTGTAATTGACTGAATAACATTGACAAGTTTTGTGAAACTCCAATAAGAATTAGTCTATGCATTCTAAAGAAATTAGCTGAGCTTAGGGAACTATTTTATCATTTTCGGCAACCTAGTTACCTTTATTGAAGATCTATTGGAGACTGAATCTGAGTCATAAATGTGTTTTGTTCGATCTTCACTTCTTTTATTTATACTTTCTTTACTAGAAATAGTTATTCAAAAGAGAATATTTTGACTTGAAAGATTAAAGTAATCTGCCTCCAAATATCCTTGGAAATGAAAAGGATATTTTAGTAGTTCAAATGTAAAAATACAAAATTCTTAACTAAGAAAAATTCTTTGAGCTTTACCTCCTTGATCCTTCCCACCTCTATGGCTGTGACGTCACTATTCCAGATAAATTGGCCCAATTAGTATCCCCTTTGAAATGACACAGGCGCGACGTGAAGTCGTATTATTTTAGTAAAGTTTTGGGATAAAATATTAGGGTTAACATTTTATCCTTTAATGAATTCCTATTAAAGGAAACTACCTTATGTTCTTTTATGTAATTTTGATAACGGGTATGCAAAATGTAATGAGTAGTTAAATTGTGAAAACATAAAAAAAAACTCAAACAATCATATATTCACATTTATAATATTAGTTACTAGCGGCCCGCTCCGGCTTCGCACGGGTATGAAATATATAGCCTATGTCATTCACTGAA
The DNA here is from genome assembly GCA_035772565.1 of Antheraea assamensis. Lineage (NCBI taxonomy): Eukaryota > Metazoa > Arthropoda > Insecta > Lepidoptera > Saturniidae > Antheraea > Antheraea assamensis. The sequence continues at coordinate 262,929 of JAQQSE010000050.1, read as the reverse complement.
AAAATGATTAAAATCGATCCAGTAGTTTTGATTTATTCATTACTGCCCGTGGCCCGCACGCGTTAAATTTGGAGTAACCTCAAAAATAACAGTATTTCTAGACTATTTAATTTATATTATTATACATATAACCCTTCCTCTTTAATCACTTTATCTATTAAAAAAAACCGCATCAAAATCTGTTGCGTAGTTTTAAAAGATTTAAGCATACATAGGGATATAGGGACAGAGAAAGCGACTTTATTTTATACTATGTAGTGAAAATACAGATATTAATAAAAAAAAAAAATTGTATCCTGTATTAAGGTAATTTTCGTGGTTACAAGTATCAAAATGTTTTTTAAACACAAGGAACAATCTGCTCCTGTTGTATAAATTGTCGTGAATACGCGTGTGGCAACCATCATCCCTCGGGAGTGGTTTGATTTACGCGTGGAACAGGTCGTCACTTCCCGCCCCGCGTCATAACTCTTAACATTTTGAAACATGGCGTCAATTAAGTTGAAGAAAAAATCGTATGGCGCCACTTTGCTTATACAATGAAATCTTAACTAATATTAAGAACGTAATGTAAATTTGTTTGTAAATTTTGGAAAAAGTCACTGCTTCTGATGGGTATGTCAAATTGAAATTAAAAAAGCGAAGCAACAGGCAAAAGCTAGTAGTGCATTCTTTTGTTTTTGCACCTAATAATGTTTAATAACATGATTTGATAGTTGGAGTAACTTTTTAAAACCAAATTAATAAAAAAAAAAAATCATCACTTTACTTTATAGTGAGAAAAGTAAAGTTACAGATTGAAATGACAAGATATCATAATCTTTACCGGCTTCTGACTGCAATTTTTTTTTTTTTTTTTTTTTTTTTTTTTTAATGTGGGAAGAAATCCTTCATTGGACACCCACAGCCCTGGGGAGCTGTGGGGTGTCAGACTCCTACTGACTAAAAAAACCCACAAGATACCGTCTGCCGCGCTATGGAGTGGCACCGGATCGAACAAGCAAGCACCATGCCACCCCGGCGACAAGGCCCAGCGCGAACGCCCTGACCGCGACGACAGCCCGGTCAAGCTGCCTACCCGTCTACCGAACCAATGTGCAATGGAAAGTCAGGTCCCCAGCCCCTTCCCTCCTTGGTCCGGTTTGGTAGTCAAGGGGTCACCCCCTCCAACCACCACCACCTGTAACTTTTTTACGTGGTTTTCTACCACGGTGACTTTTTAACGACGTTTTCTCCCTCTCCCTCCGCCCGAAGGCCACCCCTCTGTCACTTTTTAATGTGGTTTCCTCCCACAGGAACTTTTTAATGAGGTTTTCTCCCTCTTCCTCCGCCTGAAGGCTTCCCCTCTGTCACTTTTTAACGTGGTTTCCTCCCACGGTAACTTTTTAACGAGGTTTTCTACCTCCCTCCGCCCGAAGGCCTCCCGTCTGTTTTTTAACGAGGTTGTCTCCTCAACACCTGTAACTTTTTAACGTGGTTTTCTCCCACGGTGACTTTTTACCGAGGTTTCCTCCCTCCACCCTCTGACGGGCGAACCGAAGCAGGCCCGTCCTTACCCCATCCCCTGTCCCCTCTGATAAGCAGAGGGGTACTGCGAGGGGCGCCGTCTGCCGGGGTATATACCCCGACCCGGTTCTGGAACCAAGCCCAGGAGTGTTTATCGGCTCTCTAGCCTAGATCCGTAGTGTTCTGCTAGACAGGGTCACCTCGTGTAGGATGTGGCTCTTCACCACGCACTGACGGTCTTGGGAGGCAGGCTAAGGCTCCACGAGGGAACTGTATTCGCCTGTGGGTCCACCCCCTGCGGTTCCGAGGTACAAGTATCTCATCCCCACTTGACCCCCTGCTATTTATTACATCGACTTACTCTAAGTCATGATGTAATGGAGTAAGTCGCTATGACCGGAATTTGATCAAATTCCTCTTGAAGAATGGTAACCTGTAAAACCGCTATCAGTATTACCTTTTTTATACTTTATAGGTTTAAGCGATTCATCACAATAGCATTATATGTCAAATGAAGATGTGCTCTAAGATGGTAAACGCCCTAAAACTAAAGGGAGGACTAGCTCTCAAGTGCAGCTACCGGAACACACCAAAAGCACACCAATAGGAGCTAGGCGACAGATGTTCAACTTAAGGGTGGTAGCCAGCCAGCTGGACATAGAAATAGTCTTACCATCATAGTGGTTTCATCACAATGTTCTCCTTCACTAAAAGCTCTGGGCTTTCACAAGGATTCGAACCTACATTGATCGAGGTAGTGACCGAACACACTAATCGATGATTATCGCTTCATCCTAACTATCCTATTGTTCAGTATAGTAAGTGTAGTAGACTGTAGTAGTAGTCTAGTAACTATGAAATCTATTTGAGAATAACTTCTATATTATCTATTTTATAGCTTTAAACTTATAGCTAATTTGATTTTATTTTCATTCGTAATGCGTATAACACCTTTAAAATTATTGTTTACATGTGTCCTCTACATGCCTATTTTGTGGTGCACGTTTCTCTTACGGTCCGTCGAGATCGCTAATGGTGATTTGTGTCCCAAGCCTCGTTAGCTGTTAACCGATCCTGCGCTAACTCATTACTGTTTATTTTAAAATTTTCCACGTTCGTGTTGGAGTGTTTGGATTCTTCAAATTACAATTTTACCTAGTAGGTATTTCTTTTTGAAATATATATATGTTATGCTTCATTGCATTAGTACTTATATAATATATTAGGATCTCCGGTAATATTAAAATGAAAGGCAATAATGCATGTTCATACATTGGTCAAAGCTTACCATAATATTTCTATTCTTTTATTTAAAAGAAAATCGTTTGTTATATCGAAATTTACTGCAATATATATTAAATGATTAAGGTTTCTTGTAGGTAAGGCACCTTTACAGTCGGATTTTAAACAATAAAATACAAAAGTTTACCGAATTAATACAATATATCTCAACAATTTTATAAAAGAGAAAAAAAAGAAGATAAGCAGAAAGATATATGAACGTCGGTACTTCTATAACGAATAACTTTCGATATATTAGGAGTTTGGGAGAAACGTCAAGATCTTTAAAAACTGCGATATTAGAAAACTAGAACAGAGGCTATTGCATTAATATTGAAAATGTTAATATTACACAATACAATAGAGTAAAGCTGCCATAGTGAATTTCATAATCTTGTAACCGACGATATATGAAAACGAAACACACGATAATGCAAATATTATGATATCCGAGCGCAAATCGGTGTATGTCTAAGAATAGTGTTCACACGGTCAGTTCCATTTGGCAACAACGGTCAATCATCAGTCAAAACAGTTCACTGACAGCAGAACAGGTCGCCCACACGGTTCAACTTCCTGGAATATATCTGATACCAAACATGATAAACTTGGAATCGATGAGAACATTAGAAATCAATCACAAGCATCGCAGATTCTCTTATAAGGGTATTTGTTGTACTTTGAACGCATTATAGTGCGAAATGAAGTTTTCGTTGCATTGATACTTTAACTTTAGTTTCATCTAAAATAATAGTAGATATATCGTCATTTATCAACTATGAAAGTGATTCAATCATAGGTACATCATTATATTCGTACACTATAATAATAATAATAACACAAGCCCGACATAGTATTGAGGGATTATTCACAGTCAAGGGTATTTCTCGTGGACGTTAAAATCCCATTTAAAAAAATCTCCTGAAATCCGAAGCAGATAAGAGAACTAAATACCTTGATCTGGCTTACGATGTGGCAGAAATGTGAGGAATGACGTCCACGGAAATGCTCCCAATGGTTATGTCTGTTAACGGGTTAATCCCAGTTAACCTCCACGGGCAACTGAGGAGGTTGAGATTGCGAGAAAAGTTACTTATGGCAAGTTACCAAAAATAAATGTTAAGGATAGGAACTCGACAACACTAGAATTATTCGATGGTCTCTGTTCATAATATACTAACTGGTCATTTCAGCTGGAGATGCTCCTGATACTCAGTTCAATCCTAAGTACCAGAGATGTTCAAAAACATCATCTTCTTATTCAAATCCCATCTAAGTAGGATCGGCACAATATTTTTTCCTTTTCCACTCTCCCCTGTCAGATGTCATCTCAGTATTTATACCTTTTATACACATATCATTTTTCATACAATCCATCCATACCTTCTACCGTCTTCCTCTACGCCTATATCCGTCATACTTAAAACTTTTCTAGTCACATGGCTTCCATATCTCCTCATAACATGCCCATACCAAGTTAACCTATTACTCCTCAACTTCTCTATCACTAGTGTTATTTTCGAACTGCCTCTTATATACTAATTTCTAATCTTATCGATTCTAATTACACCACACATCCATATTAACATTTTCATCTTTGTCACGTGTAGTTTTCGCTCATCCGTATCTTTCGTGGCCCAACACTCAGATGCATACAGCATGACTGGTTTTATAATAGTCTAATTAGGTATATATTATAATAAATTTATTTAAACAAGATAGACTAAGATATAGAAGGTTTATGCTACGAATCTTTAATGATTTTGTCACTTTTACTACATTTCATACTTAGCAGAATGTTTCACATATAAACTTCATGAACTTCAACAATCTAACCTCTATTCAGTGAAACCGTATTACAGAATCGTGTTTTAATAGTGCTATTGCCGAAGTTTAAATTCTTCTAAAAACGAGTCTTTCTCTTGCGAATACTAATAATTTTGTGACAAAAATGTATGTAGCATTATTCCATATGAAATCATTGTCTCAGCAAAGTTTGCCTATTTTACATTTTACTTAAACTTTTTGAGACTTTTCCTTGGGACAATTTAAATATACCACTTGTAGTCCTAATCAAATAAAACGATTACGAGTCTTTTTGTCGTGTTCTATGTTTTTAGCTGTAATTATTTTTGTTCTAGATATAACTGTGTATTCGTACGTGTCATTTTAGAATTGAAAAATAGTAGTTACTGAAAATAAAATTAAAAACAATTCTTATACATGAGGAAAAACAAGGCACTGAAAACCTATAGTAAACAGATTTCTTGCAACTGTAAATGAACTAGAGTTTTACTGTGCTATAGAATATAAAAGTATTTTAACAAGAGATTATTTTCCTTTGGTTCTATTATATTTTCTGTCTGGTCTAGTGCTTATTTGTCGTCCTTTTTGCAGCAAAAGCATAATGTTGAAAAGGTGAACCTAAAATGCAATGATCGCGCGCAAAGATATTTCACTTACCAAAGAGTTCCACATTCATAGTTACAAACGCCGAGACACGTAAAGCGATCCTAAATGAATTCGTTTATTTTAATCTTAACATTATTAGAATTCTGTTCTCTCTCGTGACGCGTGTCGATTGGCTTGTTAACGAGGCCCGATAGCAATGTTGACATCGAGTGATCAAAGTGAATCGCGTACTGTTGCTAATTCTCCGGGAGGGCTTCCTTTCGGTAACGTCTATTTGTAAGCGAGCGAGCCTGTCTTAAGTGGATACAATGAATCACGGGCCAACGGCTTGACATCAATCATTTTTCACAGATTAGTTCAATTTCAATACCAAAGTTTTAATATTAATTTTTAAAGTTTCAACTTATATATTTTTTTAATCTTCTTAATTTTATAATTTTTAATTTATTAAAATACATATTATATAGCCTGTGGTATGGAAATAAAACAGTTTAAACGGGTTTTTATTAATAACACTTAAACTCGTCAATATTTACTAAACAAAAAATAATAATTAAGAACATTCTGTGCCAGATAACAATAACGAGCGTTATTTGCCTTTTTTTTTGCAATTAATTATCGTCATTTAAAACGATTATTGCTATTATTAAACGGTTGATTATTCTACAGACTTGTGTGTCTTCAGTGTATTCTAAAAAGATGGTGGTCCTGTTGTTAGAATTTCGTAGAGAGTTTTTGTGGCATCTCAAATTCATGCTCTGTGGTATTATTTATTATCTTTAGTAACTTATGCACAATGACATAAGTGTATTGCGGGAGTTTTTTGGCGGGATCTTAGTCTGTCATGTAGTGGTTTTTATATTTTATTCATAATCTTGTGTTATTAGACTCTATATTTTGTAATACTGGTGATGTTTTACGTAATATAGTTCGGTTATTATGCACAAGTGAAGTGGATGGGAAAGAATACCACGGAGCATGCATTGTGAGATGTCACCAAAACTCCATGGAAAGTTCTAACAAGGAAACCACCATCTTGTTAGAACATTATAACTATCGCAAGACACTTACTTGGTAAAATCTTGTTACTTGACACTGGCTAGTGCACAGACCGTGCCGGAGCCAAAAAATAAAGAAGAAGAAATGTATTACGTAAAACGTCACCAATGTTACAAAATATATGGGGCAAATAATCTGGGATTACGAGTAATAAATAAAAGATACTACATGACAAACTTACATACCGCTAAAAAGCCCTAAATTCAGTATTTTTTAACTTTTTCTAACAACGGATAATTGTTATAATATTAATGTACTATATATAGTACAGTTATTATAATCAGAAAAGGAGATTGGAGGATACCGGTGGCTAGTTGAAAAACATTGGATAACATATATAACTCAACGTCAAATTCAAACAAAAAGCGGACAGGTCCACTAGTATAAGCAAGTTTACGACTAGTTCACCAAGATGCAAATAATATTGAAGTAGTATTTGTATTGTTTTTATTTGAAAGTTGTGATAATGCATTTGTTGTGAGGTATGAGCAGGCAATTTGTACCGTTGCGTAGGCTCGTAAATCAAACGCTTCTTCTGAGTGCGCGACACTGCAACGCACGTGTTACGTACCTTGTAGGGTTGTCTAAACTCATACGCTTAGTAAAAGCAATGCGTGTAAAGACACCCAAACGCGCGAGTTTCAAAATGGATCGATTTAATTGGGTACCCACGATTGCTGGCAATTTCGCTACTCCAATGACCAGCCAAACTCTTCCTATTCCAATTAACACCTGCTCTCGCGATACCCGAGTGTTGTTACTAATAAAAATTTAAAACTCTGAATCTAGTGTTTTCCAAGTAACCTGAACGCGTTCATCAGAAATATGGTGAGTAACATTAATTTTAGATGATCTTTCTAAATTTAGATATAAAATCACAATTTTTATTCACCCTATAATGCTCATAGTTTTTCTTCTAGTACTGTAAATAAGCGATACAAATTATAATAGTTTTGGAATATGGCCCCAAATGTTATCATTAACAGATCGAATAGCCCGGCTTGTCGATACGCGGTGGATCTAATATTGTTGTAAGAAGGAAACATCTGATTGTATCATGAACTTCAAGTATCGAACTACAATTTCAAACTGAATTTTATCTTTAATACGCCATTGAGTGGCAGCCCTATGCCCTCTGCGGGCACGGCAATGGCGTAGTGGTGCGGCGTTCGCGTGGTTAGATTTATAGCCCTCAATCAATGCGGATTTATTGCTGAGGAAGCAGCGAGCACTCTCCTTTTGTTAAACCCGATCTCGATTATATTTAGAAAAGCTATTGTAATTGGCTACGTAGATAAACATTTCTTTTATAAACAATTTTCATAATTTCATGAATGAGTTTCGTTTTGTTACACATTGATTTTTGTTTGTTTGAACACAATAATGTTTTGAATTACCAGTTGGATTTTAAATATTTTATGAGCTTTTTTTATACTTTATCGACACACGAAATCGCGTGTATCAGCTAGTCTACAAAATTTGTTCACTCATTGTAAAAAAAAAAAAAAAAAGAATGAATTGCAACGACCTAATTAATAACTTGCATAGGCTTTAAACAGTATTTTAAAAAGTCATACAAGTATTATTATGAGACAAATGATAAACTATTCTAGTCCCAGTTGGCAATTGGCTTGCGGTTGAGCCAAACATTTGGCAAATACAATAGCATTTAATAATTGGGGTGGAACGAGCGCGGCATCCAAGGGTTAGCTGTCCATTGCTTCTGTATTTATTGCTTAGTATATCTTCTGAAGAACGATCAAAACTCGTGATTAACTTGTCTAATTGGAATTTTGTCTTCGAATGAATCTAAAACCCATTCATACGGTTTAAATATGACTTGAATATATGTACATAAATTAGCGGCCTAATGAAGAAAATGAGACAGACTCTTCTCTTTACAAGTACGAGCATGTAATGAAATAAAATGGCAACTGAACGTCAATCAGTCAATTCTAAAAGATCTCTTTAATGTTTTCTTTCTATCTCTATATTTTTTCCCTCCGTGTCATATGGATCCGAGTGCTGGGCTACGAAAGAGATGGATGAGAAAAGATTACATGTGGCAGAAACGCGAATGTAAGATGGATGTGTGGTGTCACAAGAATGGATAAGATTAAGAATGAGTATATCAAAGGAAGTTTGAAAATAGCATCAGTGACAGAGAAGTTGAGGAATAATAGGTTAGCACGGTACAGGCATATTATGAGAAGAGATGAAAGTCATGTAACAAGAAAATTTTAAGTTTGAAAGTGGACGGATATAGGAGTAGAGGAAGACCGAAAAAGGTGTGGATAAATTGTGTGAAAGAAGATATGTGTATAAAAAGTGTGAATACTGAGATGACGTCTGACAGGGGAGAGTGGAAAAGGAAAACATGTTGTGCCGACCCTATTTAGGTGGGATAAGGATAAGATGATGATGATGATATCTTACTGACTTATTCATTTTTATAAGTTTCCCTACCATATTTCAATATGTTCAACATATGGCAATTGATTTATTTTAATATAATTTGTATTTATTTTTATTGGTACCTGAAAAATGAACTACACTGTACTGGAAACGTCACAAATCAAAAGCAATTCACTTGGACTGGCTTATTGTCATATGTAGCGATGTAATAACGATGGAGTCCCATTTCTTTCCCTCCCAGTTTTATTACTGCATATATACCGGTTGAACAAGACATACGTTATACCCGAGCGTACCCTTAAAAGCCAGTATTTTCCTTAGTGTATAGTAGTCTCAATCTACTCGAAATGAAAGCACAAGTTGTAAACTGCACGAGAGCAAGTATTTGATGTCTTCAAACACCGCAGAAATCTGCCTGTCGGACTGAATACATTCTGTTATTTCTGTCCTAAACAATCGCATATATAATCCGTGATTCGTCGCCGGTTGCATGCATGTTGACGGAAATAATAAATTTTTTCGCATACCCACCGAGTAAGCCGTAATTGTCACCTTATGAGTTATTTGTGGGCTATAAGAGACGCTAATGTGGCATATGCGTTGCTAAACTAATTTGAATACTCGTGCAAGATATTCTGTCTTCGATTAAATTCTATGTGTTTACTTTTAAAATCGTCTAAAATTTATGTTACATAATGTATATAGATACAATAAAAATAAATTCCCGAATGTATTTAAGCGTATCGCTTCAAAACGGCTGCAACTATTTGGCTAATTTTTGTTTTGTTGTGTTTGTAATTGTCAGGACAAGGTTTGTATGAAAGAAAATGTTTGAATCACCGCACGTAAAATATGAAAAATGTAGGCCAAAAAGTTTCCCATATAAAAAGTGGGTGAGATAGAACACAGTAGGACTATCTTCAAATATATCGTGACAGAAATGACAAATTAACGGTCGGTTGCCATTTTTTTTTCGGTATAACCTACACTGTTGGCTTCGTAAGGCCTCTGCAGTTTCACCGGACTACAAATTTTACCATTTTATTCTATGACGTGATCGTATTGTATTGGGAAAGATTTGTTTTCAACTTCTTCGACAGTATATCCGAACAGAACCGGGGCAGGCAGCTAGTATTAGATAAACACACACCATTATAGTGATTGAAGAATTCTAACTTTCCATTTGCTATTGTAAATGTGAGTTTGATTATTTGCTTGCTTGCTTGTTGTGTGCTTGTTACGCTTTCGCGCCTTAACTATTTCATAATATAATCATTATTATATTTTAACACGTTGTTAGCGATATAGGGAAGGGGGGTATTGGGTACGTTTCATCCAGGAAAAAAATGTATGTACTGTTCCCGAGTGATAGGTCCGCCGCGAGCAATAGCCAGTTAATTATAGTCTCATAATACGAATACACAACGTAAGTAATTACAAACTTAAACATTGTCAACAACGAAAAGATTTTATAAGTTTCGTATATTGAGTGTACGTTCTCATATAAAATTGAATGTCTGTCCGAAATAGCACGAAGATCATTGCCGTTAGAACGTAAGTACACATTTCATCGCTCGGCTCTTATTTATAATACCTGTGTTGACATGTGGCGATGAAATGATAGCGACCGTTTCACTGTTCCGACTTTTCCTCCTATTAGAACAATTAGTTGAGTGAGATGTCCTCATCTAAGAGGACGCGCCGATGTTTCTTTCTAAATTATCTTGGTACTATCTCGTTTTGTAGTGTCATTCGAGGGTGCATTAAGTGTTTTGAATCATTGTTATTGCATTTTTGTGCATTTCGAATGAAAGAATTATTTTCGTAGTATCAGCGTTAGATTAAAAACATGGTATGTAACTTTATATTTGAGTTATATGAAATTAAACGTGGAAAAATAGAGATGTCATTAGTAAAATAGTGAGGTGGTAAATAATTATATGAAAAAAATAAAATAGAATATCTTTTTGATTGGTTTTAATTCAACCACAGATAATCATAAAATATTCACTATGAATAAATATATTTTTTTAATTGTCAAATAATAGATTGACTCTACTTTGCCACTCATTTGTTTTAATTTTTTTAATCACTACATAGTATAAAACAAAGTCGCTTTCTCTGTCCCTATATCCCTATGTATGCTTAAATCGTTAAAACTACACAACGGATTTTGATGCGTTTTTTTTTAATAGATACTTGTTAGAACATTTAAATTATCGTAAGACACTTGTAATAGTATTATTTAGTCGACATTGGCAGTAATAATCTACAAAATATAAAATACTAGCGGCCTGCTCTGGCTTCGCACGGGCATAAAATATATAGCCTATGTCATTCACTGAACAAATGATTAAAATCGATCCAGTAGTTTTGATTTATTCATTACTGCCCGTGGCCCGCATGCGTTAAATTTGGAGTAACCTCAAAAATAACAGTATTCCTCCACTATTTCATATATGTCATAATACATATAAACCTTCCTCTTCAATCGCTCTATCTATTAAAAAAACCGCATCAAAATCCGTTGCGTAGTTTTAAAGATTTAAGCATACATAGGGATATAGGGACAGAGAAAGCGACTTTGTTTTATACTATGTAGTGATATATTCGTAACAAACAACAAATAGCATAGCTGACTGATTTGAAGTTAGTTATAGATTGGTTGGAGCGAGTGTTGACCTAACACAGCTTGACTGCGAACCTATTTATTTTTTATATTGTCTCTGAAATTAAACAAACGGTGTTACTAACAATTCTTTTCATAAATATTAACACAATACATTGACCAAATAAAACGTTCACTTTCTTCATTAGTCACCATGGAAATACTGTTGAAATTGATGATTTTTTTTTTGTTAAAGTTTAGGCTTTTAATGTTAACATTAACACGTGCCTATTTGCGATTTTCGATTTAGCACATACATAATGCTGATTTTTTTAAATTATAATTTTACTACCCAAATAGTTGATACCCGCGACTCCGCCTGCGTCGTTTATTATCTTAACAATATATTTCATGTATAGAAGAAAAGACATATAAAAAAATTGACAGTATAAGATGTAATTTGTTTATAAATTTTATTTGTGAATTATGTTATTCGTTTTCCCTTCTATAGTTAAAAGAAAACTAATATTTCTGAACGTAATAGAGTGCTTATAGAAATCGATGTTTCTTAAAACGTTAATAAGTTTATATTAAATTTAGATATCGTGGTATGATTTTTTTATAGGTAAGAACAAAGTGTGTAACGAGTAAAAATAAAGAAAAGGTCGAAATCTGTCCATTAGTTTTTACGTGATACGCGCACAACGGATAACCTCTTTTCATTTTATGCCTATAACGTACATAAAAACCCTATTATATATTCTAGAAAGTATGTATACTCTACTCGTTCATAAAAAAAGCAACTAAACGGGATTTGAAGAAACTCTAAGCTTTTAGATTAAAATTTCATCATAATCTGTTCAGTCGTTTTTGAAGTTATACGAGCGTACTTCTTTTGGCGCGATAGGGAAAAATGATGAGAGTAAATTTTTACTATGCACACATCGTCACGAAAAACCGACACCCTGAAGTTATCTATAGTCAATATTTTATCCAAAACATGTATGTACGTAATAAATACCTTATTTCTATTGTTAGTTTTTTGTATCGTTTTTTCTACAAACGTAGAATATGGCGAAAGATAAAATTTTTGAAATGATTTTTATCTTGTTACGCCAAAGAACATAAGTACACACACACACTTTTTTTTTGTGACACAGTAACATTCGTCGTTACAAATTTTGTCGTTTACAATATTAATTGGATTTACGTTATTCGTGTATACATTACATTATATTACATTTTAGTAATATTAGCTGAAGAAAACAGTAGATATATCTATTTTTTATTCACAAATACAGTTGATTATTTTTTACTTTTATTATTGTATCTGAAGGATTATTCGTTGTTAATAATAATAATTTTCAATAAAAAAAATTCTTTAATATTTTCCCATGTAACGAAATGCGGTTATCAATACGACAGGTGTACCGACGAGTCAGTGTCCACGAAGCGCGAGCGGTTTCACCCTGTCGCAGTCTCTGGTGGAAAGGCTCGGACGAGACCACGAGCAACCGATGCTACCACCCCTACATCATCCCATTAGAGACGTGAGTTATTGCTTTAATCCCACCATCATATACTTACAAAGATACACATCAAAACAATGAAAGAGACGAGAAGGCGAAATAATGTAATTGGCGCCAGTATTCATGATACCAGTGAGGCACTTTTTTCTATTGCTTTATAGGTTACCGTTTGACCACAATCTCATCTGATGTTAAATGATGATCTGGTCTAAGATGATAGACACGCTAAATATAGAGGGAGACTAGCCCTCAAGTGCGGCTGCAGGCAATACACCGACCCCTGCTTGGCGACAGATTTTCAACATTAGGGTGGTAGTTAGCCAGGTGGGTCCTAAGGAAAGCCCTACCACCAGGCTATGCTATTTACTAATATGCGTCTTCCTAGCTACCATTATCAATATATTCTAAAGCAATTACATGTGGGGTCCAACACTTGAGACCCAATTATCTATAATATTTGGATTATTACCGTCTTAGCTTACATCATTATCTTCAGGTGTCATTGAAACAAAGAAAAAGATACTGCAAGCGTTCAAACATTGCAAAGCCCTTTTATACTTTATACAGTTAACGCTTGGCAATAACTTTACCTGATGTTAAGCAACGATGTAACCTATAATATTGGCACGCTAACTCTAGAATTAATGGTTCTAATTGGTAGCTGTCAAAAGATATAGAGATGTATAGATAATGCATGTCACGCTTGACTGCATCGTGATGTTTTTTTTCGCCGAAAGCTCCAGCACTTTTTACCATTCATACTTACGTAACGATGTCGCATTAAAATTGTCCGAAATTTTAATAAATGTAGTTTTGATCAGATGATAACGAGGTGGTAGGGAAATTTTTAGTTCTTATCTTGTTATTGCCGTCGGCAATTTACTAATTCTATCATCAAGCATATATAATGGTGTATTCCAAATATTGCATTTCATATCACAGTCTCTATTTATATTATGTCACTGTTTTAGCTTTAGTTTAATCGCTCAACTTCAAGATAAATTAACTTATGCCCTTTAAATAGGAGCAACAAACCTTCTTTTACGTTATTTCTTTTGTCTCTTCTCACTACTTTGTACCAGTCATGCAGTAAGTATTTGAATAGTCTTCATTCATAGGATGGCATTATGTCAACTACAGTAATGAACACTGAGCATCAAGGTAAATTCAATTGGCTGCCATTCATCTGTGTTTGTCAATTATGTATTGGAGTTAACAGAAGGCGCAAATAGTTTTCTTTGTCCTTTTTTGTCTTATTAATCTATAAATGGATACTTATTCAGTAAGCCTTAAGGTGATAATAAAGAATTGATCTCTGTCTTGGTTAGAATTCTGTATGCGCGCGCAGCACTTACTCACCGCTGCAGGCGCTCAGCGAGAGCACATGTAGGGATCACGGAGCGCAGTCTGCGCCACCACCTCAGCCTATACCACGTGTACAGGTAATAATTTAATCTAAATGTTCATACTGTTTGTAATTAATTCGCCTTGCGATTAACGTAATATTCTTTCAACAGAAGAAGAATCTTCCTTTCAAGAATCTTTCTTTACAAAATAATTCGGATCTTGTGTCAGATTGCGCTTGCGTTCTATAATTTTATGCTTTTCATCTTTCATCACAACATAAGAAATGATGTCATTTACTACACCTAACTTTATTATACTCTATACACATTTCCAACACCCTTTTACTCAACGTATACACATTCTTCTTAAACGTGGTAAATGAGAACTAAAGCTCTATCACAAGTTTAAAGGGCTTGATTTCACAGCATGTAAAAGAAAACCTAATGTTTTAATTATTTTATTAAAGAAAAATTACAGCAGTATTTTCTCAATTTCATTACTAAACATTTCGAAATTAAAGAAATTAATTGTCTGTTATTTGGCGAACGTTTTATACAAAATGAAACTAAACTATAATATAACCCTTTTAATTTGGTTCTAAAACATATGTAGTCCGGTGAATCTGTAGAGGTCAAAAGAGCCAACAGGGTATGCCAGTTCGAAAAAAAAAAAATTCTATAACATATTTTTTTACTACTTCTCTCCCTGCCATAAGAGTTCGATTGCTTTTTTATTTTATTTGAACTACTGTTTGCCCAAATATCACTTACTAGAATTATATTAAAGATATGCTAATCCTATAAAAATAATTTACTCTCAAACGCATCTGGAAATATCGATATTTCAATAGGTTCCGCTTTACGTTGACATATTCCTTATTCAGAATTTGTTATTCTAATAAACATTTAGGGGAAGTTTTAATTATAGTGACTTTCAGCAGTCATCATCCCAAAACGTGACTCTCCACCCGGCGGTCGCGCGGTGCACCGCGTCACTCGAGCTGGCTGCTCTCTGGCGAAGCTTCCACGAGCTTGGCACTGAGATGATAGTCACGAAGGCCGGGAGGCGCATGTTCCCAGCGTTGCAGGCGAGGCTCGCCGGCCTCCTGCCCAACGCCGAATATCTTCTGCTTGTGGATTTCGTACCGCTCGATGATAAAAGATACCGATACGCTTTTCACAGGTAACCTTATACATACGTCCTATAGTATAATAAGCAAGTGGTCCAAAGATCCTCCAATAGTAACGTTGATTGAAAAAGATAGAAGACTCTACAGTCAACTCAATCACAACAACCGAAATGTTACAATTGTACTTTTGGCAGTCAATACTAAAGAATAAAAAGCTAACTACTACAAAACGAAAAATTCTATTCCATTATTTTCTATTTTTTTTACGATTTTTTTGTTTTATTAATATTGTTATATGATTTAAGTACATAACATGCGCAAGATTTAATAAAGGTAGCGTCACCGCCATACCTAAGTCGTATCTAAGTCTGCATAAGTCGTCAAGCAGTAGGTCTTTCTTGTTTAGTTCTATTGTAAATGGAGGGCTTAACTTCACATCATGGTAAACGAGACGTTTGAACCTGTTTCGCAGTGGTCAGCTGTGATCACTTAATATAGAATATTGGGTGGAAAGAATGCCTCTTTGCCACGTCTTTACACAAATCCGTCTAAAGTATTTGAAGGTTGAACATCTAGCGAATTGTCCGACTGTTATATTCTGTCTACCCTACCATCGTCTACGTCACATCAACAACCTATAAGAGACCCATTGTAGAGCTATTGGCTTCCTTGCTAAGGAAGGTATGCGCGTAATTACCACGTTAGCCCACGATGTATTGGCAAAGTTCAGAGAAATCAACAGTTCTATATTTTCCCCAAATCAAAATCAAAATCAAAAATACTTTATTCAGTTTAGGCCCTGAGAAGGCGCTTATGAACGTCAAAGTTACCACCTGTAACACATTGTACTACATTGGTACTACAAGAACGTTTCTCTGAATCAGGTTTCCTCACCGTCAGCTGATAGTATTACCAATTTAAATTAGTAAACGTACACGGTTTCCGATAAATTCGTTGCTACATGCTGGGCTTCGTTCATGCGGACATCGAATTGGTATTCCACCGGTCAAACCACTCGACCACCACGTCTATGGCCTATTGCATTTTATGAAACATATTTTACATCACATTTTGCCCTAATTTGTAATGTCTTTGAGATTGGTTTAATATCTCGTTCATAAATATAAAAACTTATATAAAACGTAAAATGAATATAAAATGTAATCTCACAAAATACTCTGAAACTGTAAATATTTATTACTAGTGGTTTCATTACTACATTACATTACGAGCACTTGTCAACTCTAATTTCATTATAATATACATTTGTTTTATCAGTTCAAGTTGGGTGGTAGCCGGGAAAGCGGACCCGGTCTCACCGCCCCGGTTCCACCTGCATCCCGACTCGCCCGCGCTCGGCTCACACTGGATGCGGCAGCTCGTCTCTTTCGACAAACTAAAACTCACCAATAACCAGTTAGACGACAATGGACATGTGAGTAACAACTTAACGTTGCTGTACTTTAGCAGTTACTGGAGGCCCAGTCATAATTTGATGCAGAAGTAGTGCCATTGGCAGTTCCTGCTGCCTGGTCAAATAGGTGTGAGAAGGCACCATGGGGTTTTTAGTCCGTGGGAATCGAATATAACCCACCCCCCGCTGCCCGATGGGGTGGGTATCCGTTACGGATTTTCCCCATGTAAAAAAAAGCCCAGTCATAATACGTACGTTGTTTTTTCCTAATGGTTCATATAAGAATGAGTACTGAGTTTATGACCTATTAATTTTAATGTCTTCTCTTTGATGGTGGTTTTTCTTTTTTTATATTTTTTCTAATTTTAGGGGGGACTAGCTGATACACGCGACATCTTCTGCGTTGATTATTATCTTAATAATATATTTTGTGGACAGAGTACGGAACACAAAAAAAAGAAAATAAATGTGTCCTTTGCCTACAATATCTCATTGTAAACAATGTTATCTGCTTATTTCCCCTCTCCCGCGTATGCTTACCACAACGCTTGCCCACTTCAGACGTAGTTTTTTGAAACTTTAATAACTTTAACATTTTATCGAAATCTATCCAATAGGTTTTACGTGAGGTACGTACAACGCCGGAGTTCTATTATTTCTTTAACATAGATTATTCTGAGGTAATGATAGGATAGTCGCCGGCTTTATTCTAACCACAATATTTCAGGAGCTGAATTTGAGTGCTACTACCGGTTTCAGTTTCACCCTGAAGTTGTTAGTCACTTTGTCTTTTTATCTATAAGTGTATTCTGGTAAATACACTAGAAAGGCAGACATGTTTTGGCTTAATATGCCACCGTCATAGACCACACAGTCACCTAGATCAGGTGAGATTCAAAAATTTTGTGGTAAAAATGTTATTTCTCATTTTACCTGATATAGGTGACTGTGTGGCCTAGGACAGTGACATGCAAAAACAAAACATGCTCTCCCATCATTATATTTACCAGAGTACATTTATACATTTTTTTTTCCAGATAATTTTAAATTCGATGCACCGGTATCAGCCTCGTCTGCATGTAGTTTATCTGCCTGGAGAAGGTCAGACGACGGCGCCAGGCACTGTGCCTTACCGGACTTTCGTCTTTCCAGAGACGGGCTTCACTGCTGTCACCGCATACCAGAACCACAGGGTGAGGAATTAGTTGCTTCTGCTACGTATCTTTTAGATGTTTTATTTTTATAAACACCTTGTGGTAATCAAAATAGCAGAAGCAGAATAGAGAGTACTAATAGCAAGGTTTAAGGTCGCGAATTTAAACGATAGCAGTTCAGTGATTAACGTGTTTGGACAGCTCGTTGAGCGCCGTAGATTCGAATTCTTGCGAATGAGCCGGAGCATTCGGTGAAGGAATAATTTCACAATCAAACCGTAGTAGGCAGATATGGGTATTTGTAAGTCTGCCGCTTGCTAGCTACAACCTCCTAGTCGAAAATCTGTCGTCAAGAGCGTATAAGTGTGTTCTAGCAACGGCACTCGAGACCCAATCCCTTTAGGTATATCACATTTCACATCTTGAACTATATCTATCGCTATTTAACATCAGACGATATTGAGGTCAAAAGACAAAATCTAAAAAAAAAATTATAATACAGTTATGATATGACCAATAAATATAACTTCAATTGACTCAAAAATTTAGATTTTAATAACAAACGAGTCTCAAAAGTGACTGATCACTATTACAAAGAATTTTAATTTAAAATTTAATTTTATATTATTTTACCTTTAGAATTCAAATACATGATCCTAGTTTAGTAACTTTTCCATTCAATCGATAACCATTTAAATAAAAATAAAAAAAAAAATTTTTTTCTTCCAATAGATAACGCAACTGAAAATAGCGAGCAATCCGTTCGCGAAAGGATTCAGAGACTGCGATCCTGATGACTGGTGAGTTTAATTTATGATATTTCAAATTGGATATTATATAATCACTGCATAGTATAAAACAAAGTCGCTTTCTCTGTCCCTATATCCCTATGTATGCTTAAATCTTTAAAACTACGCAACGGATTTTGATGCAGTTTTTTTTATAGATACGAGTGATTGAAGAGGAAGGTTTATATGTATAATAATATAAATTAAATAGTGGAGAAATACTGTTATTTTTGAGGTTACTCCAAATTGAACGCGTGCGGGCCACGGGCAGTAATGAATAAATCAAAACTACTGGATCGATTTTAATCATTTTTTCAGTGAATGACATAGGCTATATATTTTATACCCGTGCGAAGCCGGAGCGGGCCGCTAATATAGATTATAAAACAAAGACGCTTTTCGCATCTGTCCGTATATGCTCCCTTAGTATATAAACTCCGGTATATATTTTGATACGGTTTTCACCATCGCTTAGAGAATTTCTTCCGAAGGGTTTGTATTTTAACATATGTGTATAATATTTACATAGAGTTGAGAAAAGTCGATGTATTTTTAATGAAGTTGTAAGAATAAATTTTTGAGGTGCTTACGTTGTTAATGCTAGTAATCCTTATGAGGTTCGTGTAAATAATGTACAACAAAATAATACATCTTTAAAATGTCTACAAAAAAGTCGAGAATGGTATATATATATCTCTTAAGAATAAGTCACAGTAATGATTTTTGTTTTTTACATTTTATTACAAACCTAGCTGACCCGGCGAGCTTAGTACCGCCTAACAGTCGATTATTTAATTATTTTTTTTTAATACTTATTCTGCTATTTGGGAAGCTATATAATGTTAAATGTTACCATCCTATAAATATTGACATGAATATTTATACGATACTAACGTCAGTCAATTGTTTTGCCTTTCCGGAACTTCTCCACTAATACTTAAACTTTATGGTATGGTATTATAGTTCAAATTGACTTATAAAGTATTATTACGAATCGTTTGTATGGGAGTATAGAAAAGTGTTGTTTTTAGACTTTTACAGGCAATTTTTAAAAATTTTCTCTCCGTAAGAACCATCCTCGTACTTCAAGAAATATTCTAAAAAAAGATTTTGCGAAATCGGTTCAGCTGCTCTCGAGATTTGCGCTTAGCAATATATTCAGCGATTTATTTTTATATTGTAGATAATTATTTATTTGCGGTGCTATTTTGAGAAATATGGTATAATTCAATGTCCAGTTAATTTACGTTGGCCGTTTAAAGTAGACCAAAATTGCCTTTAACAGTATATATCATTAAAATGAATATCTTAGGAGATATCAGCAATTTAATGTAGTTTCCATAAAAATATATATGTTTGTGTGAAGATTCTCAATTACTTTCTTCTATATATTATAAACTAGGGAATTAAACTGCTAAAAAAAAGAATCTAAATCGTTTAGAGACCTACGGTGCCATATATTGCAATCATGCAAATCTGGAATGTAAATGAAAAAAATCGTCAGTGGACAAACCAAGCGCCTGCAACGCGCACTAGATTGCAAACAAAATATAACAACGCGGTTCAGTTCCTTTAAATTATTACTTTACCGTTTTTACATTCAGTATTCATCAAAATTATGACGTCATGTGCTGCATACATTAAGCATCTAAGCCCATATGAACTCGTAAAGTAATTGATTTACTTTCTACAAACTTTTGGTACAAGCAAAGTATCAAACCCTCCCGTATCGTATAAAATTGCTACCCTATATAAACTGTAAACTTCATTATACTTTCCCCATTTGTGTTTCGTTATCGGAATTTTATGATTAAACCTTCTGTAAAGATGATGATCGGTTTTATGGTTACATAAATATAACCACATTTCAGTGGAAGAAGTCTCATGTCACAACATAAGAAATAGGGTGCGATGAATCAATTTACAAAGTTACCATGGGTTCGCAGGGATGTACTTTAGGGATTTGACGTGGAACTTTTATATATATATAATAGTAATATGCCTTAGCAATGAAACAAAGACGAAATTTGCGTTTTCTGAAATAACAAAAAACAACATTTAAAGTCTTTACTTCTATTTTGGAAAATCTATTCCCTTTTATTTATACAGGAAACCATTCAATGATACATGTGTTTCCAAAACAACATAACCTTTTTCAATCCTTGGCATGTCATGACACCGCCATCGACTTCTCCGAGATCATAGATAATAAATCCATAAAGAAATGGAACGACACCAGTGTAGTGATACTCTTTACATCTCCCACCCTCGGAGAGAACAAATCAAATTGATTGTTCAATTAGAGCCAACCCTTACTGGGGATAACTTTGTAACATGGTAGAAGTTTGACTCTGCCTTCTTATGTCCAGCATCAACTTCATAGATTGAATTTGAAATCTTTCTTAGGATTTTGTATGGTCCAATCCTTAATTCATCCATTTTCTTCCTATTTAGTCGGTTTCCGTTTTCTACATATACTCTATCACCTACTTCGAATTTATGTTCTTCTCTATGAAGATCATATATTTTTTTATTATAGTTGTGAGATTTTATTGAATTTTCAAATGCTAGTTTTCTGTCTCTTTTGAGATCTTCTATTGTGCATCTTGATTTCAATTCCTGTGGCAAAATATCCATTTTTTCTCCTTCCAACAGATATTTTGGAGTAAACTTAGTAACTGTGTGTTCTGTTTCATTATATTTTTCTACACATTTTTGTGCTATAGTTGTCCATGCTGTTTTTTTTTCCCCTTCGTTTATTTTGCACCTTATCTTATTAACTAAAGTTTGGTTTAACCTTTCATTAAGTCCATTTGAAAATGGTGCGTCAACAGCAGTGAAAACCAGTGTTATATTTTTATTTTTCAGGAAGTCTTTAAATTCTTTTGAATTTATGCCAGGGTATTTGTCTGTTAATACCATATCAATGTTGTTGCTTTGCATCACATTTTTTATCAACTTGATAAAATCATTGGAGTTTTGATTTTTTGACGTCAAAATATAAGCATATCGTGTGAAATGATCGACCAGGAGATGTAAGTATTTTTTTGTAGACCGTGATCCTCCAAACCCTCCAATTGTATCAATTGATATAATTTCAAATGGGCGTGTTGCTGGGCCTAAATGTGACATCAAACCAAATTTTGGATTCCTTCTTGATTTGTTTTTTATACAAATGTCACATTCATCACAAATTTTCTCAATATTTGTGATGATATTCTTTGCTGTATAGAAAGGGGTTATTTTATTTATCATCTGGGTTCTCCCAATATGGCAGTAAGTATTGTGGACATCTCTAATTAGTGTTTTGCTAAATGCTTCTGATAATATAATTTTTTTCTTTCTTTTATTCGTTTTGTAATAAATGTTATTCTCCAGTATAAACTTTGATTTTCCATCTTGTAAGTTTAGGTTTAAGTCTTGGTCCTTTTTTATATCTTCTATATTTATTAAGTTTACAACTTTTAAAAAATCTTCAGTATTGTCATGAGGTTCTAAGACTGGATTTCTGCTTAAGCAGTCTGCTTCTTGATTTGACTGTCCCGGGTTATACTTTACCTTAAAATTGTATTGGGATAAATAATATGTCAAATCACCTAGTTCCTCATCAGTTCTAGATTTGATATTTAGATTCTCCAATGGTTTATGATCTGAGTATACTATGAACTCTTTATTCATAAGCCAGTGTTGCCAATATTTTACAGCTTCCTTAATTGCCAGACATTCTAAATATATTGCCTTCTTTTTCTTTTGAGCGTCTGTCAATTTTTTTGAAAAGTAAAATACAGGTTTATTTTCTCCGTTTTCATCTTCCTGTTTTAACACAGCTCCCACTCCTTTAATACTGGCATCAGTGTAAATTTTTATTGGTTGTTCTGGGTCAAATATTTTTAGAATTGGTTTCGAGCATAGAAATTGCTTTATTTTATCAAATGACTTCTGGCATTCTTTGGTCCATATAAATTTTACATCTTTCCGTAATAAATTGTGTAGTGGTTCAAGGATAATTGCATTGTGTGGTACAAATTTATGATAAAAGTTTACTTTCCCAAGGAACTGGCGTATATTTTTCTTTGTTTCTGGAATGGGAAAGTTCCTGACAGCTGTTAAATAATCTTTAAGAGGTCTAACTGAATTATTTTCTATTATGTGTCCCAAATACTTGGCATGATTGTTTGCAAAAGTGCATTTAGAGAATTTCAGTCTAAATCCTTCTGTTTGTATTGCCTCAAGTAGCTTTGATATATGTATTATGTGTTCCTCGAAATTTTTAGAGAATACTAAGACATCATCGATGAAATTCACTGCAAAATCTGAGAGTTTATATTTTCTTATTATATTTCTCAGTATTCTTTGGAAAATAGCCGGAGCTGTCTTTAAACCAAATGGGAGGCATGTCCACTGAAAATGGCCTTCTTGCGTGACAAATGCCGTCT
Source organism: Antheraea assamensis (assembly GCA_035772565.1). Lineage (NCBI taxonomy): Eukaryota > Metazoa > Arthropoda > Insecta > Lepidoptera > Saturniidae > Antheraea > Antheraea assamensis. The sequence goes on along the minus strand of JAQQSE010000050.1, from coordinate 239,851 downwards.
TATATCTATCTTGAATTTTCAACGGAATGGCCCAAAACGCTGAATTTATATCAAAAGTGGAATAATACTCACAGTTTACAGTCTTTACCATCAAGTCCTCAATCAAGGGGAAAGGCTGTGATTGAGGTATAACAATTTTGTTCAATTCCCGGAAATCTATACACAGTCTTGATCTTTTTCCATCTTCTTTCTTATATGCGAGCGTAACCGGAGCAGCAAAAGGGCTATATGATTCCTCAATTAAGTTGTTCTTCAATAGCTTTGATATTTGATTTTCAATTTCTTTTCTGTCATCGGCTGTGCATCTGTATGGGCGCTTGCAGCAATATTTATCTACTATCAAGTCTATGTGAGCTTCATAATCTCGTACCGTGCCAACGTCGTATTTGTCCTTAGCAAAGACTGGTTTGTATTTTTTTATTAATTTATCAATTTCAGTTTGTTTATATAAATCTAGGTGGTTCACTGAAATTTCAAATTCACTGAAGTCAATATGTTCATTGAAATTTACTTCACATTTGTTTATATGGTTTATTTCTTGTTTCCGTACCCCAGGGTATTGAGAAACATCTTTTTCATTTTTGTTCCCTAGTACATCAGAACTTTCGACATTCCTTAATTGTTTAATAAAGTTTTTATTTTTGTTATCTTCTTCATTGTTGACTTTATAATTTTTTTTTTGTGGATTACATTGTATTATATTCAACTCTTCATTTTGTGTTAATTTAAATTTTTTTATACAATCCAAACCAATGAGAAAATCATAATGAAAATTCTCATTTTCTATAACAAAAATATTCATTTCACTTTCAATGTTGTATATTTTTATTTTCAATGTTACCATACCTTTTGTTTTCTTTTCACCATTAATAGTTTTCAAGTTAGCTGTTTGTTTATTAAGTGTGTCTTCTTTTTTTTCATGTAATTTCAATAATTTTGCATTAATTAACGACACATTCGAACCAGAATCATAAATTGCAGTAACTTTTAATGTGTCATTTAATAATAACTTTACTTTTATTAATGGTGGTACTTCTAGTTTTTTGGATTCTCCTTATTTAATTCAATTTCTAATTCAGAGTTATTCACACTTTTCATAACTGATTTCTGATTTTTCCCATTAAACCAGCAGGTTTCCTCAGGATGAAAGCGTTTCCCTTTTTTCTCAGAGATACAAATTTGGCATGGTTTTTTTTCTTCATTTCTTTTTGTTTTTATGTCAGCGTATGTGTAGTTTTTTTTTTCATATTTGTTCCTCCCAACAAGATGTTCTAATTTTCCTATCTCATTATAGAGATCTTCGGTTTCTTGTAACGTCTCTCGGTCAATTTTATCACTTAGATAGTTTGGCAGGCCTGCGGCTATAAGATCTATAAGAGTACCAGTATCAATCGTCTTTCTAACCTCTAATAACAATTTTTCTTTTTTCAAAGCATACTCAAGCAAAGAACCCGTTTGATATTTAAAACCAAGAGCATATCTGATCGGCGACCAACCTTTGTTTCCAAACGTTTCACAGAAATTTTTTTCCCATTTACTCCACTCTGATTCTACTGTAAATTTCATTAACATACAACTGTACCAATTCACACTTGAATATTCTAGAAATTGTTTTAATATTTCAATTTTTTTTCTGTCTTCATCAATATGAAAACGTTCACATTCTTTGTTGAAATCTTTAATCCATTGGTGAGCATTTGCATTTCTACCAGTAAATTTTTCAATCACAAAATCTTTTGAAATTTTCCCTAAATTTTGAGTTTCAGATTTTTTTTGTTTTTCTTCGAGTAATTTCTCTAATAATTTCTCCAATGTTCCATTTGAGCTTGTAGGTAAAGATTTTTGATCATTTATGTTTTCCATAATCTCTTCAAGGTAAAAATCATTAAACTGTATATTTTGTTCTCCATCTAGATATGTCTTTGATATTTCATCAGTTAAAGTTATCCATATTTTCCTTGTCTGATGTCTTTTATTCAATGTTTTTCTTATCTTGGCATAGTTAGATGTATTTGTTATTAATTGATGTAAACTTGCAGGTTGATATTCGCCCGGTATGGCAAAAGTTTGACCATCAGGTGTTCCAATTGAGGTTATGCAAATAATGTTTGATTTTCCATCTGATGCTGTTTTCACACAGAAATCAAATCTTAACTTCTCCATTCTTCATGAAATATTTGCAGAAAATGTTGTTTTATAATAGTAATATGCCTTAGCAATGAAACAAAGACGAAATTTGCGTTTTCTGAAATAACAAAAAACAACATTTAAAGTCTTTACTTCTATTTTGGAAAATCTATTCCCTTTTATTTATACAGGAAACCATTCAATGATACATGTGTTTCCAAAACAACATAACCTTTTTCAATCCTTGGCATGTCATGACACCGCCATCGACTTCTCCGAGATCATAGATAATAAATCCATAAAGAAATGGAACGACACCAGTGTAGTGATACTCTTTACATATATATATAAAATGATAGAGGTCTACTATTGTACGGTTACTGTATTAATATGTATATTTTTTACTTCTTCGGCATTTGGTTCTTATCTAAAAGAAATATTACGGTAGCTTCACTAATAAAAAATATTCAAAGTTTTAAGAAACAACTACTTTTATAAGCACTACGCGTTCAATGATGTGTGTTTTCTTTGGAGAAGCGGGACAAGCGGTGTAGTGCTTAGGTTTTTCCTTTTGTACGTATAATATATTGCTTGGATAATAAACAATGCAGATAAAGTCGCGGGTATCAGTTAGTATGTAAATAATACTGTAAAATATCCATTCGTAAAACCACGCTAAAATCGATTCAGCCAATTTCGAAGAATTAGAAGGTTAGACAAATAACAGATACTTAAATTTATAAAATAAATATATATTGTAATTCTATATGTATAATGAACCATTCTGTGATGGAAGAGTTTATGAAGGATGTCAAAATGTGAACATTTTGAACCACACTCGCCGCATCCCTTAATTCCGACCCTGCGGATGCGATTTCAACAGCCGGTGACAATTTAATTTTACGACGTGGCCATTCAGAAGCGGTAAAGAGTTACGGGCGACGTTTATGGCGGACACGGCTTGTTTCCCGTTCCCAACTGTACGTCGTACAGAGCAAAAAGAAATTTATAGTTTTTTGAAGTTTCCACTAAATTACATTTGAAGTGCGCCCGCTGTGGAAAGACACGAGTTTGAAGTTGCTCAGTCAGAGCCGTTTCTCGTAAAACTCGAAATAGCCATTTCAATCTAATATTATTACTTTTTAATCAATCGGTTTAATGTTTGATTTATTCGTGATACTGAATTGGACGGTTAATAATATAGATGTGTTTGTTGTGACGTCAACGCTGAGTTCCCTCTAAGACGGTTTAATGGACGTAACCGCCGGTTGTTACTGTCAAATTGACCTCTTGATATCAGCTTTCGTTATTTCTGATATTAGTTGACCGGGATAACTAAATCTTGCAAAATATAAGGTCGGGAGTAACAGCACAGTGATATGTTTTCTTTACTTACTACTGGTTCTGTCTTCCGTTATCAGAATACTAAATTATTATTATTTATAATTAATTTTTTGTACTTTAAAATGTTTGTGACTGTTGCATTCATTTTAAGAACCATTTTTAAAGTTATATTTTATAAGTATTGAACTATATTTACGTGGCAACATCTTGTGTAGTCCGGTGAATCTGTAGAGGCCCCTAGGTCAACAGGGTATGCCAGAACGAAAAATAAAAAAATGTCAACATGTTGTTTTTAATGTCTAACGAAGCAGTCTGAAATCAACTAGTGGAAAGTGTATTGGAATATAGGCATATTCAAATATAGCAAAGAGTTAATCGAAGTAAAGAAATAAGTAGTCTAGAACGACTTATGAAAAATTCACGCCTCGCTCGGTAGTGTTGACGTGACATTACTTTTATTATATATGTAGACTATGTTTATATTTAGTAATTTTTGGCTATTATTTGTTGTGTATTTTATATATTATACTAGCTGTTGCCCGCAGCTCCGCATGCGTTTTTTTATAATTGTAACTTACTTCTTATAAAATCAGCTATCTGTTAGTGAAAGTTCCGTGAAAAATAGTTCAAAATGGTTTTGGAGATAGTATTGCAAACGAAGCCATGGGTAAAAACTAGTCCAAAATAAAAAAGTTTTAATTACTTTTTATAACGTTAGCTATCTGTCAGTGAAAGTCCCATGAAAATAGATCCAATCGTTTTGGAAATAGTACTAAAGACGAAACCACGGATGACAGCTAGTCTAAAATAAAGTAGCCTATGTCACCCGATGTAATTTTAACTATTCGTCAGTGAAATTTCTGTCAAAACCGATCCAGCCGTTTCGGAGATTATCCGGAACATACAGACAGACAAAAATTTTAAAAATTGTATTTTTATGTATTATTTATACGTACGTAATTACGTATTGTGTATACGTTCGTATCCAATCAGTAAAAAGTCGTTATTTTGACATTACGTACAGACACTTCATTTTTATTATAGATATATATAAAAATAAAATAATAATATACCCGATAATAAGCTACAACATGTTGCTTGTGATTTTTAAAAAAAGACTTATGTTTATTTTTTAATTCAAATAAATCCTATTTTAATTTGCGTTTAGGTCGAATACAATATAAATTAGACTATATTTCAGTCATCGTGGAACATAAAAATGCCAAGTATTTATCTTTTTAAAGTGTAGTAGGTATATGGTTAAATGCAAACAAATGAGTCATTGCGCCCGAGTGTTTTGTTTGGATTTACCGTTTTTACTACCGTTCTGGCCACTGTATTGGCTACTCGACGCTTTGAATAAATCTCTCGGCTGTCACGGCTTATTCTCAAGATCGGCGTAAACTGTACTCGGCTGTTCATTTATATAGGTAATTCTGTGTACCATAGCGTCCAATCAATGGAGTCTTATATCTCGTATTAAGAGGATAGGCGGAGTGTTGTATGACTTGTATGGAATATGTTATTTGTATGTATACTCATCTTGTATGGTTATTAAAAGTGTGTATTGTGAACTATAGACATATAATTTCTTAATTAGAAAATATCCATCATCTTTAAATGAAAATTTTTTTTTGTTCTTAATTTTAATAGACATATTTGAACTCTATCGTCATATGATATATGTAACTAATTATGTACTTTTACAATATTGTTTTCATATATTAATTTATATTACAATCCTTAGCTCGGCTAAATTATTTTCTTTCTTATGAATATGAGAAGATAGAATGGTATCTCCGAAAACTTGATCACTCTTACCGACAATGCCGTAGAATGGTAGAAAGAGTTGCATATAGACTTACAGGTAAATTGTATATTTAGTTATACAATTAAATAAGTAAATATGACTCGGAATATTTTAAGGATACTCCGTTTTATTGATCATTATATATTGACGTGGTCTATATCTAATAATAGAATATTATAAAGAGGTTTGTATACAGTACTAAGTAATACCCGAGATTTTGTCTATGTTTTTTACTATATGCAGAAGAAAAAACAAATAAATTGAAAGCAAAAATATACTTTAATTACAACATTTTTTTAGTCTTTTGCAATGTTTATAAGCTCTTTTAAACTTTAATAGCTCTATATTAAACATATATATCGTTTTTTTTAGATATGGACCAAATTGCTAAGGAGTAAATTAAACAAAATGTTCAAAATCTATCCAGTAGTTTTTGCGTGATGATGGCGGACCTCTATTATTTTATTGACATAATCTCGGAAAGTATCGATCTAATTTTGACAACTACTTGATTCACCATTCGAGACATACATTAACCCTGACTGTACTGTAGGCCATAATTAGTTATTATTAAATGTATGGCCTTTTTTTTTTTTTTTTTTTTTTTTTTTTATTAACGTGGGGAAATCCCTTATGGATACCCATCCTCCCGGGGGAGAGAATGGGTTATGTCCGACTCGCACGGACTAAAACCCCACGGTGTACCGGCCACCACTTTAAGTTGGGGCGGCATGGGACCGAACTGAGCTATCACCATGCCGCCCCCAGCGGTTAGCCCGGCGAAAGATGGCCGCCGGGCTCCGTCCTTATAGGGAGGTACACTGGGTACACGACCAGCTACCTCCCCTCGTCCGTCGAACCTGTGCAATGAGGAGATGGGCCCCCCGACCCATCCCCTCAGGTCCGGCTACGGAGGTGGAAGGAGGAGGGCAAATCGCCGCCTCCTTCCACCGGCCCTCCTTTGGCGGAGACGGCCACTGAGAGGGTCCGCCTCTCGGGCCCTCTCCGCCGCCTCTTTCTGCAAGATTACATCCTCGCAGAAAGAGGCCATCGCCCTCCAGGCGTCTTCGCTGCCGAGCATGGCCGCAACCACGCTCGGCAGCGACAGATTTCCTCCCACCGCCGCAGCCAGAGTACGGCGCTGCACCTCCCACGCAGCACACTCAGACAGTGTGTGCTGCGCGGTATCTTCCTCAGCCACGATGGCCTAATTTAACACTCACCAATGCGCGAGCGATTACTAGTTACAGATTTACGTCATCAGCGTGGGAGGTTGTTAATATCCTGTATTTTTCAACTTAAATAAAAAGAAACATTAACTCCACGTGTATAAACATTTAGTTAGTTCGTGACAAAAAATGATATAATTTTTTCGTACAGACTTCCTGGTAAAAGTCAATTAATAACGTTCGAATACCATTTGTCGGTCGCTGTCAAAATAAAGAATTAATATCGTGACCGTAATGTGACTCCACCCTCTGGGCGGTCGCAAGCGTGTGTCATATACGATTTATTTTTTGTATGATAAACTTTTTTCAAAGCATCGAGAAAGACCTTTACTCAAATGGGTAATTATTACCTATTCTTAAATTAAGTAGAACTGATGTGTATGTTTGTAATGTGAAAGTATGAACTTTTTACTGAATGGATATGAAAGTACATGCTGTATTATAACAAAAAAAAAAACAATTTTTAAAATTTCTTTTCGCCGGTTTCTTGCGAGTAATCTGTGAAACAGTTAGACCGATTTTGGTAGAACTTTCAATGTCATACAGCTAATATTATGAGTAGTAACTCAGGCTATTTTTATTTTAGAATAAAAAAAATAGGGTTCCGCGCACGTATATTAAACTAATACTAAAGAAGCAGTAACCGGTATCGCGCGGGGTCCTTAATAACATTTATTTTCTCATTATAACATTGCACTTATCAGATAAACTATTTCTTCAACGCAAAAAAAAGCTTTTACGGACGATGTTAACAGTTTCAAAATTTGTTTATAATTTATAGGATAGGTGCCCCGTGTGAATTGTGATTACTAATTGAGGTCAAAATTCTCCAAAAACACTGCTATTCAAGAGTAACGGCATTCATGTTCTTGGCATCTGGCAAAAACATTAAGACCTCGGATATCTTTCTTAGAAATTTTGAAAACTAAAAAATGTTGTTGACTCCTTTTATGGAGTTTTTGGCGGGATCTTGGTCTGTCATGTAGTGGCTTTTGTATTTTATTCATAATCTTGTGTTATTACACTCTATGTTTTGTAATATTGGTGGTGTTTTACGTAATATAGTTCGGTTATTATACGCAAGTGAAGTGGATGGGAAATAATACCACGGAGCGTGCATTCTGAGATGCCACCAAAACTCCATGGAAAGTTCTAACAAGGAAACCACCATCTTGTTAGAACATTATAATTATCACAAGACACATACTTGAAACAAAACACTGACACTGGCAAATGCTTCTGTGGTGCCAAAACAACAACAAGAAGAAGAAGACTCCTTTTATAAATTGATTAGTTAAACAAATACTTACTGTGAATATTTACGGGCATCTACATTTTTGACGTATTTATCATAGAATTTACTCTATTAAGAGTGCGTCAACGTATAACTTTTTAATATAAACAATCAAATTGGACTTCATAATATGAAGTTTATTGGTTATATCGAACGACGTAAAAAAAGGTTTTACATTAAACTGTACAACAATGATATTCAATTGTTTTCACTGCAACTACTTTGACTGCCATTGTCAATGTCAAAACATTGTTTTTAAAAGAAAAGAATTTAAGTAAAGGGATTTCTAGCATTTATTTTGCTCTTCTGTCTATTTTATAAATATCGTCTATAATGTCATATAAAGTTAGGCTATTGATTATGATGAAAAAAAATACTAAGCTTAAAAAGCGGTTTAAATTCGGGAGTTGGTACCACGATTGAATAAATGTTTATATTCTTTTCCAGTCCACCAGAACAGAGCCAACAGCGAGGAGGCACGCCTCGGCGCCGCGAGTCTGCGCCGGCGGACCCGTGCCCGCAGCTGGCGCAGCCGTACGCGGGCGAACCTAGCGCGTGCGGCCCGCTTTACGCAGCGCACACGCATCCGATGCGGTACGTATGTTTTTCATTAATCCCTCTTTAAAGATATCTGCACGTCCGAGTTCGTGTGGTATAATATATGCTTGGTACACCTGTGTATCTCACGAATTCCTATATGTATGAATATTTAGCTTAGTTAGATTCGGAATACTAGGCAACAGTCCAAGCCGAGGGGCACCGTGCTCCTTTGGGCTGGTTGTCAATATATAATCGGGTGAGCGCCTTAAGCGTTCCTCTTAGTGAAATAAAATAAAATCCTCTTCGAGAAATAACTAGAGAGAGAGTAGCTCATTAACCGCTTTATAACCCGTAATCACTGCATAGTATAAAACAAAGTCGCTTTCTCTGTCCCTATATCGCTATGTATGCTTAAATCTTTAAAACTACGCAACGGATTTTGATGCGGTTTTTTTCATAGATAGAGCGATTGAAGAGGAAGGTTTATATGTATAATAATATCAATTAAATAGTGGAGAAATACTGTTATTTTTGAGGTTACTCCAAATTTAACGCCCATTCTCTCCCCCGGGAGGATGGGTATCCGTTAGGGATCTCCCCACGTTAATAAATAAATAAAAAAAAGTATATATTACACAGGGATGATTTGAGATCGTTTTCTTCGCTAGCACAACCCTGTGAAGCTGGAGCGGGCAGCAAACCTGCTAATAGATGTCTCGTTAAAATCATTTCAGCTGTTTAGGAGATTAATCTGAACTAAAAATTATCACTTCAATCTTATTAATATGTATACCACCAGACTGTAAGAGACTCACTTTAGGGATATGACTTCTTCTCGAAGGAAGGTATGGGCATAATCACCACGTCAGCTCACGATGTAGTAACGATTTCAAACAGCGAGAAATCCATAGTTTTATATTTTCCCACATACGGCGGTACTACAGGAACATTTCTCTTGTTTCGGCTTCCATCCGATGTTTTCCTTCACCGTCAGTTATTACCAATTTAAATGAGTAAATGTAGTGGAATTCTGAAGAATTCGTTGCTACACGCCGAGTTTCGAAAATGCGGACATTAGATTGATAATCCTCCGGTGAAACTGCTCGACCATCACTACTATATATATATTTTTTATTTCGATTTAGATTATATGTATATATTGATTGGACACCAATTATTTACCCTAATATATGTATATATTTGTGTCATTTTACAGATATCAACCCCACTCGAGCCATAACAGCGCTTACAGTGCGTATTACGCCCACAGATAGCTGGCAACGGAACGCAAGACATGATGACATAGTGTTTATATTGTAGAGACAACAGCCGGATCCTGTAAATTATTGAGCGGATGGAAACGAAGTGTTAAGACCATAGATTGGTTCTCATCAGGTAAAATAAACTCATCCTTAGAGGCAAAAAATAATCATTGTAACGTTTTCTTTGGTGATTTTAATTTTAGTTGGAGGATTTCTATTAAGACCAATAATAACAAGTTTATTGAAAGAATCGTCGTGTACAGTCGGCGCCGAAATTTTTGACCGTTCTGAATATGGTTATGTAGAACATAAATTTAGGCGTAAATATACCTTGTATTGTATGTCTAACATCGTTTGTAGGTGGTAGAGCTACGCTGAAGCTACTACTGGTTTCAGCATGAATGTGTCGGCTCGCCCGACGCGCGGGGTAGTACCACCCGACACACAGACGTGAGTCGACGTGAAGTAACAGTGCGCCCGCACTGTTGCGTTTCGTTCGGTCAGTGAGAGCGCCGGAGGCCCACATATATTAAAAGGCCGGCAACGCACTTGCGACTCCCCTGGTGTTGCTAGTGTCTATGGACGGCGGTGATCACTTACCATCAGGTGACCCACCTGTTCGTTTGCCCCCTATAATATAAAAAAGAAAACAAAAAAAACAAAATCGAGACGACTTAAGGATAAATCAATATCGATTTTAAATTCCTACTGTAATGTTTTTCCTTTGTCTTGTATTATTATATAATGCGCAAGCTAGAACTTATTAGCTATATTCAGAACGGGCGAAAAGATTGATTCGAATTGTAGTGTAGTTAGAAAGTTTTATAGAACATACAAGCATTTATTTTGCCTGATGACGTACTAAGGAAGTGGCACTGTATGTCGTTTATTGGAAATGACATTGATTGTAAAAACGAAATATTATTAATTACATTGTTTTTAAATATAATTATTCTTTAATGTAATTTTCGAGATATTTATAAATAATATAGAGTTAAATATGAATTACTCAGAGAACTTTTTTTTTTTTTCAAGTAATATTTTACTATAGGTACTCGAGTTTACTCCGTGCTATCTGAACAGTGTCGGAATTCGGTTATAAAATTTAGTTGTTTAGATTAGATTAGCGATTATTGATAAATTCTAAATTAAACAAAGTTCTCTTGATTATTATTTGGAAATATAATAGCAATTATGTTTGCAGTCACATTATACTAACGCTGTTTAAAAAAGTTTTATAACAATCTCGAAGAAGGAATACTTATAGAGCGATATTTAAAAAAACCAACGAAACCATTTAGCTTTAGTTTTAGTTACCAAATATATTTATGATGAATATTAATTAAAAAAAAATGAATTCTGCTTCATTTCGATAGGAAATGAATATGTGAATGCAGCAGTAATTAAGGAAAAATATAACCAAAGAAACAAACCAATATGTAATTTAAAATTAAGCAAAGTCTCTTAATTTCTGATATTTATTTAGATCAATTAAATTTTATGTCTAAATCTTGTTTTCATTATAATCGTATACTAATTGAAACCTAAATAAAAAAGTAGTGTGCACGTATGTACACGCGTTAGAAGTTATACTTCTTTGGCGTAGCAAGATAAAAATCCTTTCAAAAATTGTATCTTTCGCCCTATTTTCTACGTTTGTGGAAAAATCGACATTAACAATAGAAAAAAGGTATTTAATACACATATACTTTTTTTTTGGAATAAAATATTGACTATAGCTAACTTCAGGGTGTAGATTTTTCGTGACTATGTGCGCGCGCATCGTAAAAATTTACTCTCATCATTTTTCCCTAACGCGCCAAAAGAAGTATAACTTTAAAAATGTATTATTAACACGTCATGATTATAAAACTTCTTTTAACGACTTTTGTTACTAAACTCCGTACATAATGTTTGTCGTTGCGTTAGTAACCTCTTTGTTAACTTTCCACGACTAAAATGGAACAAATCGCAATGGAATCTGGCATAGAGGTAGCATGGGACAGAAGGGCAGAATACTTGTTCTAGCGTTATAGAAAAAAACATAACGCCAAGCGAAGCAGGTAAGAAGGTAGGACCTATTATTTTTCAAACAGACACTAGAGTCGCAGGGGTCGTTTGTCATATTTTTCCTCGATAATTTACATCGAGCGATTATCGCTTTATAGCTTGGGTTAATCTATCCATTATTACTGTATGGCTGATTGGCTACTAGATCGCTTTCATGAAGTTTTGGTTTATTCTTGAGGCCAAGAATACTATTCTATTGTACATATTTCTAAATGAAAGGTACCCTATATCCTCTTCTATACTTCAGATAAAGTATTTGTAAAAACATAACCAAAAATGGAAACAAATAAAAAGGCAAACGTAAAATTATAAATAAAATCATAAATTTATTTTTCAAATATTTCTCTTCTATTTACAAAAACTATTATGACGTAACGACTAACTATTTATTTAATTAAATCAGATAGAAACTATATTGCATTTGCTGCGGGAGCCTTTCGATTTGAGGAGTTTTGAAGTGTGACTTTTCCGAAATCGAATAGGTGGTGACATGATTCACCGTCGCCGAACCAGGTTCGTCGCCACGTTCAACAACGACTCTGTTAGACATTGTCTCTTCGTATTCTTCAGCTACTAATTCTGGTTCAGTTTCTAAATTTTCGATCGTTGATGTGGGTTCAGGGGAACGATAAGACGTATAACGTTCCGGGTAATACGAAACTGTATCATAGAAATTAGGTCGTTGACTTACAGTGTGGCTATACTCATGATTTCTCGAAGAAGTGCTTACGTAACTCTCATAAGGAGAATTACAGTAATAATGGGTATGGGTTACTGTTTGCGGCACGTGCTCGTAGGAAGGTACACTTGACTCATCATGAATCTCATCACCTGGATAATATACCGCGTATACATATAATGTGTTGTTTTCCGAGGGAATTTCAAGAATTTCCTCACCATGTAAGGGCACTATAGTAAATTTTTGGTTTGTATTATTTTTTAAATCACAGGCCTGGTCTAACATCGCGCTTAGTTCTCTAGCGTGCTCATTTGCAGCCACGGCGAGGTCTGATAAAATTTCGGGATCAGGATTGAACTCTATTCCGAATTTGTCGGCAATCTCTTGTGCGGTCATCATTTTGTCTATAGCGATATTTTGGAATTCATTGTTAGATTTAATATGTTTTAGCAATCGCATAACCAACTGAGTACTATCCATAGGGCTTTCTACCGATCTTCTTTTTCGAAGATGGTTTTCATCATATTCTTCGTCTTCTTCCTCTTTATCTTCTCCCTTATCAGAGCCGCTCAAAGCGTAAGTTATAAGACTAGCCATTTCGCTTTGTATAGCCATTTTTATTCTTTCGGCTACTTCTTTTATACTATCTAACTGTTCATCGGATGATTCATCAGAGTTTATTGCTTCAGCCATCATGGTTGTTGATGAGGAGGGAAAAATAGGGCTTGGCGTGAAATACAAGTCAACCCAATCTGTTTCAGCTTCGTCCAAATCTTTAATAATTTCATCGTCAATGTCACCGTCGTTGTAAAATTCTGCACTGTCTGTTGTTGTTTCTGTTTCTTCGTTTGCAAGTATTAAGGAACCCTAAAAGAAAGAAATTATTTAAATAAATATAAATATTACACTCGTTGAGACAATCTCTAGGAATACCGGCTTATATTATATTAAATGAAAGTGAAGCCTTTAATTACCCCAAATATAGGTTTAAAATATGAGAATATAACGTGAACCATTTCTTTCTTACAGAAATAGTGTATGTAGATGAATTTTCTGATTGGAAAATAGGCAAAATATTATAGATACCTGAATGAATAAAGCGACGATTAAATATATGGGTGCCATGGTAGAGGTGATATGGACTCGCGCCTGACGCTCGGTTATATATAAAACATTATCACGAATTGTGAAACGATTTACTAAGTTTTATTACAACGGCTGTTTTCTCGTGATAAAGCATGTATTTGAATATTGAGCAAAATAAAAGAAGTGAAAGAGTTTACTGTATAAAATGGTCTAATAGTATAATTATTACGAATTTCTATTGAGGTCTCTGATTAACAAGCCATTTGGTAGTCGACGTAAAAATTATTGTACGCTAGTATTTAGTACTTTTAACGCAGGATAATATTGTAGAGGATGACCAAAAGAACATTAATAACGAATATGTTATTTAAAAGAATGATGTAATTTTTTATTTAAATTTAAATCTCAGAATTACGATTTATAAATGGGCATTTTTATGATTTTCTCATCGCCAATATTATAACCGATGAATAATAAGGTTCCAACTGTAAATTATTTTGTATAGATTTCATTTCCGTTTAAGCTTTTTTGTTTTAAATTCAGTTAGATAATATGAAATATGAAATTATTCTAATATATAAGTAACAATGCCAGCATATATATTTGCAACCAAAATATTCATATGCACAATAGGTATTGATATTTCTGTCGTCATACGGTGATGTATATTTGAATTTTCATTTTCATTTACACACAATAGCATTCCATCTAGAAAAGAATTATTGTAATTTGATTTGTGTTTATTGATCATTTATAATTTTAAATACTAACTAATTTATCATGTAATTTATTTGTACTGACAGAAAAGAAAATAACCCGTTAAGGTCCGAAATAAATTATAAAAAATCATTCTAATTACAATTTGAAGCCGTTATGGCTGAGTAGCCTGTTGGACACAGCATTGATCAACACAAGTTCAGATCCCTACATCGACTTTTAGTTTTCGGTGAAGGAAAAAGTTGCGGTGAAACCATATCATTATGGTAGCGCCAGTACCCGCTTAGCTTGCAATCACGCTCAAGTTATCATTTAAGAGCGTCCCGTCAGTTTAAATTGGAAGCGAAACCATGTCGTCTCTTAAAAAAACTGAGATTGTGGTCAAACACCATAGCATTATTTAAATGAGTTCTAATTTTTACTTTTATCTTCGTTTTATTGAAATGATGTGTCTAAAGTAAAATGTTACAGAAAAAAAAAAAAAAAAATTCGATTAATTTTTTTTTAAAGATTTATTCATATAAATTAATAAATTATGACCAAAAGGTGTTAGGAATAAATAGAACTTAAGTAGTCTAAATGATGACGTCATCAGCATTAAACTTTACGGATAACGTGGTTGTGGCAACACTTCAGAATGATTCGGGTAAGGTGGTTGAGAATAAAAAGGTGGTGGCTGTACGCTGGGTGGTGGGTACGACGGTAATGCACTATGGTAAGGTGTGGGGTATGGTTGAGGTGTATAAAAAGTTGGGTGTAGTGGAACAGGAGGCTGGCAAGGTGGTGAGTTTGAAACAGGGGGGTATACTGGAATTTGTTGATTCGTTGGCGCTGGATAATCTGGATACGTATACGGATTAGGTTTTGGCATCGGGGGATATTGACAAGGGTATGCGGAAGGATATGAGAAGGGAGGATAAACTGAGAGCGGGTAAGGTACGGGTGAGTAATTATAATCATAAGTAAACGGAGAAGGATAAGCTGCTCTAGGATAAAGATTTGAATTTGCTGGGTAACTGTAATCAACTGGTTGTAATCCTCTTTCTAAATAACATGTAGGATTTGGCGGCGACACCGCAGCCGGTGTCGTTGGTGACGGCGAGTAGAAGAATTGTGGTGTCGTTGCAGGTGCTGGATACGAGGAATACGCGTAAGGCGGTGATTCGTACGTTGTAGGAGAATCACTTGATGGCGATGGTGTTGGCGAACTTGATGACGATTTCGATAGAAGAGCTAAATACAATAAAATAATAATTCATTAATACATTGATATACTGAAATTAACAGATTACAAGTGTAAAAATATAATAATAAATACTGGGAGGAATGCATAAAGGGGCGTCCATAAATTACATGAGGTTTTTTTAAGAATTATTCGACTTTGTGTGATGTCGTGAGGTCCATCTCGATTCCCGTGCGAGATCTTTTAAAATTTGTATTTTGAATATAAATGCGTTGAATTTATTAAAATAAACACAATTTACTTTATTACGACTAGTATTTGTGATTGTTTAGATCTTGATCTAAAATCACAGTGATAATATTAAACAATACTTAATTAGGAACTACTAAAATATATAGAAGAATTGTGTCGTCAGGTTTCGGCATATTTTAGAGCAGAAACCTTGTTTTACTTTAAATTAATGTGATTTTCTCACATGTTACACTATGTTTTGACTGAAAAATATTACATAATACATTTGCCGAAACCCAACTCTCCTCCACATGTGATTTTGTAAGAATCGCCTAAACCTCATCCCCTCTCTAATCCCCTCACGTAATTAATGCATGCCCCCTAAGCATATCTGATAAAAGGTAAATAAAACTATAAAATTAGTATAAATGCATATAAATTGAATCTCATCCCCGTATCTTAAATACACTTCGACGAATTTATTTTACAAGTGGTACAACATACACATAAGAAAAAAAGGTATGTGTGCGATTCACACACGATAGAAGTGAAACTTCAGTAAATCGACAAAAGAATGAGATGAACATATATAACAAGGGTAGGATAATTAAAAAGTTTATTTGTTTAAAAATGAAACTATTTTGATTAATTTTAAAAGGTATTTTTTATTTTATTTAACATATGTTACATAATTTATTGCTCAAGTTCCATATTTTCAGTTTCAACGAACAAGATATAAAAATGCTCACAAATACTGTTAAATAATAACACACCACGCTGACTTCTTACTAAAAAGCTGTAATACGCAGCCGCATACAGTTTACAGTAGTACACGTACTTTCCACATATACTAACACACATTAAATGCTCAAAAACAAGCAAGTATTAAACAGTGTGCAATATACATACACACTGACATTTGCTCTCTCGCTCTGGCTCACTATTTCACTTCAAAAATAGTATGTATATTTCTGTCTCATTCTTTGCCGACTACAGCCTACACATTTTTGTATTTGTGTTTCATACTTGTCGTTTTTTCCGTTGCATCCGGTTTGAAATCACAACGATTCTAAAGAAGTTTCACTTCAAAAACTTTGGTTACTGTTTAACGTGTGGTTTCTAATATATGTTATACATATTTATATTTATAAGTTATAGTGGTTTGACCGGTGAAATATCAATCCGATGTGCACGGGTTCGAAACCCCGGCATGTAACAATGAATTTTTTAGAATTCGCGTACATTTATTAGCTTAAATTGGTAACACAACAGACTGACGGTGAAGGAAACCATCACGAGGATAACTGAACCTGAGAAATGTTCTTCTAGTACCATTGCATGTGGGAAAAATATAGAACTATAGATTTCCCAGAGTTTGAAATCGCCAATATGTCGTGAGTTGACGTAGTGATAATGGCAATACCTTCCTTCGGGAAGGGTCCTATGACACTGCAGTGGACCTTTTCCAGGCTGTTGAATCATCAGATGATGATGATATATACAGTTCTTTTGAGGCTTTATCACATCTTTATGTAAAGTTTTATTCCGAGACTTTAAATTAATTTTAAATTTTTCGAAGATGATTCTAGAATACTTATTTTTTTGGATTCCATGGACCCATTGCCGTTTTCTTATCGGTTTACTTTTGTTTAGAAAAAATATCATCTTAAGAGAAGACGTGAATAGCAAAGTCGTCGGGTGTCGGCTAAAACAATTAAAATATAGGCTTATTTCAATTGCATATCATTCTTTTTTTAAGGCAAGATTTTATTAGCCATTAGGCCATTATTGTTATATAAAAATAATTGGTTTGCACAAACTGATTGCTACATAATAAATATTATTCTTTTTACCATGTACAACTAATGGTTGAGTAACAATTTAAACGTCGGTTATCATGTTGAATACATTGTATATCTATTAATGTGAAAGAAAATTGCCAGATATCTCTAAATTATGAATGCAATAATTCAAATATTTATAGTACCTGACTTCGACTTTAATTATAGAAAATAATTGTTGCGCAATATCTATAACCATTTATAAGTGTTTTTTTTTTTAATTTTTTACATTGTATAAAATGTTTTGTCCGTCTAATGCATATCGCATTACGCATTAGAGGCCGCGAAATAGGGATAAAAATAAAGGCATTCGGCAGAGCAGCCAATGCCAATATGGCAGCATCCATGGCTCAATTCTAAAATTTCACTTGCATCGTGGTTTCATAAAACCACACAATTATTCTTGCTAAGTCGTCTCGAATTTGAAATCGTTACAATTTTTCGTTTATATAAATAACTGATTTTACTGGAGGATTTATTCTTAATTCGAAAATATTTGTCCAATAAGCAACTACACATTTATGAGAATCGTATGGACTTGAGTATCGGCAATTTCGATATAGATATCTACTTTCATCTTTCATGTACGTGTCTTAATTTTACCAGAATGTTTTCTTCACGATAAAGTCTATTTTTGAATAAATATACGGGAGCATTCAGTTACAGATATGCGAACATTGGACGAAATTCCTAAACCGTTTTATTACTACGACTTGTTCTACTAATAAACAAAATTAATTTAATGAACTCATGTATATCAAGTTGTTTGTTATTTATAAGTAATAAATAATTAAGTAATATTAAATTACTAACAGTTCAATTAAGGTCAAATAAATAAATAAATAATGTATACATTAATCATAATTTGAATAATCGTTTCTATTGTTCAAGAGGTTAATTTATTTTATATATCTATTTAAAATTAATATATCTTTTACAGAAGTTCAATTCAAAGGCAAACCAATTGACATTTTACACAAATTCCATATTCATTATTTTAGCGTCATTGCTAAAATCAAAAAATTTAAGTCGCTTATAATCATTTATAAGCGACTTAAATTTTTTGATTTTCGAACGACTTCTAAAAGGAGGTTTCGATTCGTTTGTATTTTTAATGTTTTTTTTTACCTCAGAACGTGGTCATTTATAATTATATTTGGAGAATTCTTTTTTTTTTGGAAAAAAGGATAATATCAAGGAGGTCATATATTGATTTTATAAGCATTGGACCTTGAATTTCGAAGTAATATCAGGGAAGTCTTGCAAATCGAATTGATGATACGAATGGGAAAGGACTAGGGAGGTACTTAAGTATTGTCCAGTAACAGTATTGTTAAGTTAATTGCTCGAAGTTTCGGCCTGTTACACAACGAACAATCAAAGTAAATGTCAAATCATAATGTGTCTAGTTGGACCGTTTTATGAATGGTTAAGTATGATTTTGAATCGCATATAGGTCTATTTTTTTATATTATAGGGGCAAACGAATAGGTAGGTCACCTGATGGTAAGTGATCGCCACCGTCCATAGACACTAGCAACACCAGGGGAGTCACAAGGGCGTTGCCAGCCTTTTAAATATGTGGGCCTCCGGCGCACTCACTGACCGAACGAAACGCAACAGTGCAACCACTGTTACTTCACTTCAGTTTTCTGTGAGAAGGTAGTACTACCCCGGGCGAGCCGACCCATTCATGCTGAAACCAGTAATAGCTTCAGCGTAGCTCTACTATCTACATTATATTTGTGATCCGTAGAAAATTTAGTGACTTTGGGTGTTGTCCATTCTCTATTTATATGTTAAGTCTCCCGATACATAAGGCTCAATAACTAACGCGGAAGTTCTTTTTTAAAGAATATTCTTATCGTCATTACTTACATGGCGAGTATATCGAATTTATCATCTGATTCACACGTTCACTGAGAGATGACATCTGAAATGAAATTTAAATTCAGTAATTAGTACATAATTCATGTAAAAGTTGCTTCTGGATATACATGTCTTTTTTCTATCTCCTATAATACAACAAAACAATATAACTGTCGAGTATAGTAAAACAATTGAAAAAGAAACAACGGATGAAGTATCTACAGAGTTAGATAAAAAACAATAAGTCTATCTATCAAAAATGGAATCGTACTGTGTGCATGTCTACTTGTCTGTTTGAACACGATACCTAGTTGACAAATTTTCATCGGGTCTTCACACATAACTTTAGTGTAGTTTGAGATAATATGTAGGCTTTATTTCAATAAAATGGAGCGACGTAAAAAAACAAAATTTTGAGTTTTAAAGTCTACTCAGATTAATAGTCGGATGAAAAGACAAAGAATTAAGAAAGGTGCTTTATGAGTTAAGGGTACGGACCTTAGGCTCGGTTACTTTTAATGTATGAAACGAGTCAGAGCTCTCGGTAAAAGAAAACATTGTCACGAAAGTATTGGATGGTGGTTGGTCTTTTTCTAATTTTTTTTTTCGTGGGGAAATTTTAAAACCTCCTGGTGAACCAACAGCCGCTTTAACATGGCGACGTAGAATTGCTCGAGTAAGGTCTTTTTCTAACCTAACTTAGCTAACTACAACCCACAAATTAGAATACCTGTCACCGAGTACCTATAGGTATTCTCTGGCAGTTGCACGTGACAGCGAGTATTTCTGTAGGTATATATTAAACATTAACACACTGTGTTACCATCATAGACCTTTTACTTTTTTTATCAACATCAGGTGAGATTGTGTACGCTTAAATAGCTAAAATATATAATGTACAAAAATATATCCTCTTAAATTTCTTCCTCCAAAAGTAATATGAAATAAAAAGACTTAAATATAAAATTGTGAATTTAAACCTTAGGAATTGATTTTTTGTTTTTTTATTTTATACTTTATAGGTAAGCGTTTGACCATAATCTCATCTGATGTTAAATAATGATGTGGTCTAAGATGGTAAGTCACGCTTAACCTAGAGGGAGACCGGCTCTCAAATGCAGCTGCCGGAACACACCAACAGGTGCTTGGTGACAGATTTTCAACTTGAGGGTGGTGGCTAGCCAGACAGACTTAGAAAAAGCCTTACCACCATGCATATAATATAATACCAATTGCATGAAACGTACATATCACTTTAGACCTTCCAAGAAGGCGGTGTTCTTTGCGGTAGCAATCAATTATACTTGACCTCATGTCTATAATCCTATGGAGGTGGTTGTATATAGCCGTAGAATGTAGTGGCCATTACAAATAAGCTGCATTTCACAACGCATGAACAGAAATCAATACTAGGATACGAGTATACATGAATATCTATTTTGGCGTAAATACATGCGTCAAAACTATAATTTTATGTCGTGCGATTACGTTCGTACGTACGATCACGTGACAGTTTCATGTACTCGTTATTGTTAAGGAATACGTTATTATGTGGGGTCGTGTCGCGATGATTTGGTTCGTGTTGCAAACCGTTCGGTTACGCTTGTGACATGAAGTGGTGATACGTCATATATATGTATTTTTAGTAAAGATAAAACTTTACATACATCACTGCTATTTCTCATATGATATGAAAAATAATTTAAATAATGATGACAAAAATCTGAGAGGATTGCTGACAAAAGTGAAAACTCAGAACGATGTGAATGTGTTCTTTTTTGAATTTTCAAATAAATATGTTGTCAGAATTATTTAGATTTTATAATTTGTAAATTGTAACATAAGCTTGGTTTTCACATCTTTTGGCACTCCGAGTGATAATTGTATACATTTTTATACAGTTTATGAACTCATAAAACATATGATAGGTTGCACGATTTCAACATAAAATATTAATATTACACGTCCGCAAGCCGCTATAATACGCGTCACTAGTTTGGCGCAAGCGCGATACGTCACGAGCATCTTGAGGTCATCGGTGACGCCAACTCATAAGTGTTTTCTACCAAAAATCGCTCAACGCGGCTAAAGAAAATTTCACTTCAAAAAATGTTGGGTTCTTAAGTTTTGTTGTAAATAGTTTATATTATTATACATGTAGCGAGTGAAAGTAAATGCTGTCAGCATCACATCCTAATTTTAAATTATATTATAAATCCAAATATGGGTGTATTTGTTTGTCTATTGCGCTTTTACGCCTTAGGTACTTAACCGATTGTCACGATATATTGCTTAGGTACATGTTATCAAAGGTACTGATAAGGACATAGGGTACTTGTCATCCGGAAAAAAGATCGTTCCCGGGGGATAAATTCTATCCACATTTACGCGAGCAAAACCGTGGGTAAAAATTAGCGTAAAATATAGCAGACTTTCTTTTCCCTTTTTTATTCCCTTGTCCTACACAAAAGAAATATTATGCCACAATTGGCATGAGGACTGATTTTCAATTACTGTCCTATAATACTGTACAAATTTTAAATTTGAGATACGTGCCAAAACGCTTGCCCGTGTCATGGCGTCTGTTTATGACGTCATGATATTGACAATATAAACAGCGAGCACATAACGAGTGAACTACAGAGTACTTTATGTCATAGATTAGAAATTAACGTGAACAAAGCAACAAATTAGTTATTTTCCGTTATAAATATGAATGATAAAGTGTATAAGTGGTGTGCTGTTCCTCAGTGAATTAATATATCAATAAAGGATAATACTATAATATATATAATAACAATATCAACAGCCCTAGTACAAAGTGACGTTTGCTGAAGTGTGACGTAATTCACTATGATTGGTGTTCAACATAAGATGGACGATTGCTGGATTTTATACTTTTATTTTATTAAATAAATTATCAATCTCAACTTGAATATAAAAATAAATACATTTTTCGTAACCTATTCATAGGGTTCTATGGGATAAATAGATTATTTTTGTAATTCGCGATTATTGTCATCATGCCAATTACTACTGACCTGTGATTGTTGCACGTCCGTATTGCTAGTCGACGTTGCATAGCAGAACCCCATCCATAACACACTCGATGTAATTAATAATCTTAACATTTTAACTTGCAACAATTATCATTTATTATGTAGTTACATACATGACAACTTCATTAACTTCAGTATATTATTTAATATATTTCTGAACGAAGATATTTATGTCTAATGTCTAATCACATTCTAAACGTGATGATGATGTGATAATGAGATTTTCTTATGATTGATAAGCTATTAATTGATAAAGTATGGAATCTGTGCGTGTTGATAAGAACTTTTTATGTTTCTAATATTTTCAAATTGATCTCTTTGTGATATTAAATGGAGAAATGGTTGCGCACTTTACTGCTTCTCGATTGTTGTCTTCGATTTCATTATTAATTTCCATAAAATAACCATTTCAATTTATAGACTCTCCATTACTTGCACTATTTACTTACCCCACATTATAACATTGCAAAGTAATTACAACATACAGTTATTACCAAAATTTTTTCCGTACTAAGTAATGTGTAAGTGTAAAAAAGTGTAGCTGTTGGCCTAATGGGCCTTCTTAGCTTCACCTAAATATTAAACTAAATAACCATATTCTTAAAAATAAAAATATCTTAAAATCCATAATTCTTTTATTCTCTATAATAATTTAATTTGTCAATTTATATTTCATAAGAATTTATATTTAAATTTGCGACTACAAATCGGACAAATTGTTATTCAACTACCGAATTTAAATTAGTACAAAAACGAGTTACATGACAATGACCAATACAAATGTGTTTACATTAAACATTTCATTTCATTGATATTCATTATGACGTGTTGTATCTGTTTCCAATATCTCTACGTTGAGGGGAGATCCTTTTTTTGCGATTTTATTCTTCCTGGTCCATTTTGAAAAAATAACCTCTATTACTAATATAACCAACGACAGAAAAACACCCGATACAGTTAGCGCTAAAAGCGGTGCAACGTCTCCAAATTTTACTCTCTCAGCGAGTAAAGCGGCTCTGCAAATCGGTCGCTGTGCTTGAAGGCGAGAGACCAAACGTTTCGTAAGACCCGTTTCCAGTAGCCATCTTCCCGCTGAGCGCAATGTATTTGTATATGGACCATTTACGGCAGTAGTGACCCACGCCATAGTCTATAAATAGGAAAGTATACACTTTCGAATGGGTAAAATTAAAGGAGTTATATTAGAAACGCGTGTTACGCTATCGCAACACACTATAAGTGCTGACCAAGAGTGAAGTCTCACGGTACGCCAGGTGCACGACGCATCGATTCAGCAATTTCAGTGGAAACGTTCGGCGCCCCGATTCCTCACTTCCCAACATGCTTTAATCGAGTGTTACAGACTTCCGGCCTTGCATACACTAGCTCGGCTTGCTCGGCTTCACAATAAAATGCATATTAATCATATTTATATTTTAATTAAGTAGATGTAATTAAATTAACTAACTTTGAATTGAATCTATTTGGATACTTGTATATTTTAAATATGTCGCTTTCCGGTTGTTGACATCCGGTACAAGAACTATTAATTAAAAATAATACTTAGAAATTATATTAGTTCATCAGAGTTACTGATAATTACCATTGATTAGTTTTCAGTATAAATAGTAATAATTGATCTTCACATATTAAATACTTTGTAACGTCATTTGTCTATAAAAGCCGGTGTGTCGCATTGTTTAGAATTAATCGTTTTGTAACCACCGTCACGTACAGATATAAGGGAAAACGCTGCCGGATTATAAAGTAATCATACGAAATAAAGTGTTATCGTATCCGTTATCTTGTCTGAACTACCTGCCGTTTTTACACTTCAGAAGTGGGATATGTCCGGCCCATATATTAATGGAATTTGTATAAAGAAAAAGCAACGTCAGTAAATAATGTCTACGGATGAAGAAGAAAATTCCAATTTTTTTTCTTCGGATCACTACGAAGAGACCAACATGTGTTCGATGCAATAGGCGACGTGTGAGCCAGGCCGATGCTGAGGTTGTTCCGACCAGATGGAAAATCAAGTAACATCAAGGGGTGGCTGCACAAGATTGACCAGCTAGGCGACGTGTATGATTGGGATCATTAGGATCGACAGTTCGTCATGCAGATTTGTCTTCGAGGTTCTGCAAGAGACTTGACGGGAAGGTTAATTAGCAAAAGACTGCAGGATACCACGCTGCGAGGTGTCATCGTTCCGGTCATATCGCCTCTAGCTGCTGGTATGCTGCCGGTTCTTCTCTTTACCAGCCCCAAAAGGTAAAGGCGAATATGGTAAATTGCAAGGGGAACTACACCCAATTTGAAAAGCGGCTATTCCAATGCACACTTTACATGTTGACCATTTAGGCCCGTTTGTTAGGACCCGAAAAGGTAACTCGTATGTACTTGTTGTTATAGACTCGTTTACAAAATTTTATTTTCAAAACCTGTTAAAAACTGTGATATGGGATACATAAAAACTGTGTGATATGGGGATACATATATATAGGATACTGTGTGATATGGGGATAAATATATATAGGATACTGTGTGATATGGGGATACATATATATAGGATACTGTGTGATATGGGGATACATATATATAGGATACTGTGTGATATGGGGATACATATATATAGGATACTGTGTGATATGGGGATACATATATATAGGATACTGTGTGATATGGGGATACATATATATAGGATACTGTGTGATATGGGGATACATATATATAGGATACTGTGTGATATGGGTATACATATATATAGGATACTGTGTGATATGGGGATACATATATATAGGATACTGTGTGATATGGGGATACATATATATAGGATACTGTGTGATATGGGGATACATGTATATAGGATACTGTGTGATATGGGGATACATGTATATAGGATACTGTGTGATATGGGGATACATGTATATAGGATACTGTGTGATATGGGGATACATGTATATAGGATACTGTGTGATATGGGGATACATGTATATAGGATACTGTGTGATATGGGGATACATATATATAGGATACTGTGTGATATAGTACTGTGTGATACGGGGTACTACATAAAAGCTGTGTGATACAGGGTACTACATAAAAGCTGTGTGATACGGGGTACTACATAAAAGCTGTGTGATACGGGGTACTACATAAAAGCTGTGTGATACGGGGTACTACATAAAAGCTGTGTGATATAGGATACTGTGTGATACGGGGTACTACATAAAAGCTGTGATATGGGATACATAAAAACTGTGTGATATGGGATACATAAAAACTGTGTGATATGGGATACATAAAAACTGTGTGATATGGGATACATAAAAACTGTGTGATATGGGATACATAAAAACTGTGTGATATGGGATACATAAAAACTGTGTGATATGGGATACATAAACTGTGTGATATGGGATACATAAACTGTGTGATATGGGATACATAAACTGTGTGATATGGGATACATACATAAACTGTGTGATATAGGATACTGTGTGGTATAGGATACTGTGTGATACGGGGTACTACATAAAAAGCTGTGTGATACAGGGTACTTACTACATAAAAAGCTGTGTGATACAGGGTACTTACTACATAAAAGCTGTGTGATATAGGATACTGTGTGATACGGGGTACTACATAAAAGCTGTGTGATATGGGGTACTACATAAAAGCTGTGTGATACGGGGTACTATAGGATACTGTGTGATATAGGATACTGTGTGATATAGGATACTGTGTGATATAGGATACTGTGTGATATAGGATACTGTGTGATATAGGATACTGTGTGATACAGGGTACTTACTACATAAAAAGCTGTGTGATACAGGGTACTTACTACATAAAAAGCTGTGTGATACAGGGTACTTACTACATAAAAAGCTGTGTGATACAGGGTACTTACTACATAAAAAGCTGTGTAATACAGGGTACTTACTACATAAAAAGCTGTGTGATACAGGGTACTTACTACATAAAAGCTGTGTGATATAGGATACTGTGTGATACGGGGTACTACATAAAAGCTGTGTGATACGGGGTACTACATAAAAGCTGTGTGATACGGGGTACTATAGGATACTGTGTGATACGGGGTACTACATAAAAGCTGTGTGATATAGGATACTGTGTGATACGGGGTACTACATAAAAGCTGTGTGATATAGGATACTGTGTGATACGGGGAACATCAAATCTGTGTGAAATAGGATATGTGATACTATATGATATGGAATTGCATGAAATTAAAAAGTAAGGATTCAATGAATAGATGTTCTGCTCTTGTTTTATTTTATTTTTTTAGATGCCATACACCAGCGACAAAACTGGCTCAGGTGGTAATGCTGACCGCCGTGGGGCACGGCAAATGCAGGATGGCCGAGTGTTACAGACTTCCGGCCTTGCATACACTAGCTCGGCTTGCTCGGCTTCACAATAAAATGCATATTAATCATATTTATATTTTAATTAAGTAGATGTAATTAAATTAACTAACTTTGAATTGAATCTATTTGGATACTTGTATATTTTAAATATGTCGCTTTCCGGTTGTTGACATCCGGTACAAGAACTATTAATTAAAAATAATACTTAGAAATTATATTAGTTCATCAGAGTTACTGATAATTACCATTGATTAGTTTTCAGTATAAATAGTAATAATTGATCTTCACATATTAAATACTTTGTAACGTCATTTGTCTATAAAAGCCGGTGTGTCGCATTGTTTAGAATTAATCGTTTTGTAACCACCGTCACGTACAGATATAAGGGAAAACGCTGCCGGATTATAAAGTAATCATACGAAATAAAGTGTTATCGTATCCGTTATCTTGTCTGAACTACCTGCCGTTTTTACACGAGTCAAGAATTTCAGTGGAAACGTTCGGCAACCTGGTATCTTCGTTTCCACATTGCTTTGGTATAAATTATTAAACCAAATTATAATTTGACAGTGTTAACCTAGCATCGGTAGCATTCATATATTATTAGTTTTAGTTTTATTTTGTAATTTAAAATAAATTAAAGTAATTTGTTTATTTTTTTGTTCCTCCGGCTCTGACCTTCGTAATTCGCGCAAACCATAAATGTTTGTAAATATTCCAAGCAAATCTAGTGTACCTATTGAGATGTTTATCTATATACTTCAACAACAAGTTTGGGTACGTAACAGTAATGAAGAAATACAATTTAATAAATTCATATGATTTTCCCAATGAAGTAAGGTTAAAGAAAAGGTCGCCATAAAATAAAACTAAACAAAAAGAAAAGCGCTTTAAAGTTACATAAGTCTAGCATAATCAGGTGTATCGGGCAGGAAAGTGTTATAATTCGTATTTATAAGGATGTAATGTTCATTTGCAATCATCAAAAAATCAGTCGCCTTCGCTTTGCTAATAATTGAATTATTAAAATTACTTCTGCATTGCTCTGGTTGAACGTTAAAAATAATCTAAATAGTACGCACTGTCCGGAGTAACTCTTGAATGGTTGGATATAGTACATAAAACAATAATATATACGATTCTACCTGAGGAACTGTATCCACATGTTGTAATTTGCAGATATTGTCGTCACTAAACGTTTTGAAGTGTGGAAATATCTGATTGTATTCAGTATGGTACGCGGTATTGCCTTCTTCTATAAGCTGAACACCTCGATCAATGTTCTGATAGAATCTTGACGTCATCTTTTTTCTCTTTAGGTATTCAAGCTCATCCCAATTCGTTTTGACCTGTACAATGTATAGAAAACCTGATATTTGTAATTGCTCTTATAAGTTTTTATTTGTTTTTGATTGATTTCATGATCATTTAAAGTTTGATATCCTTTAATAATATAATCTATATTTAAGTTATTATTATAAAGAGAAAAGATCTATTTTTTGTTAGTAATAAAGGATGAATTCAAAAAATAGTTAACCGACTATAGCAAATTATTTCATCTATAGACACGGGCTGTATAACAAGTATTTTATTTTCAAAATCAACATTAACATGGTTACCTATTAAATATAACAATTAACATTCTAGAGAAATAGAATTCTTCGGCTAACTGTCATAATGAAAAAACATATCCTTAACAATTTCCATACTTATACATTTTGTCGTATCTTTCGAAATCATCAATGTTATTAATTAAAATGATTAGTTGCAAAATATTAAAACTAACATCAAAAAATAAGTGACGCATATAATTGTAATCTTCGGAAGCAATAGCGTATCTCGAGTCACCGAGTGATCTTAACGAATCCGGACCACTTCTACCGGTGCTCATGAGTGACGAGACTATTGCAGATGTGTAGTACGCGTGGACCAACATAGATGAAATTGACATCACTATAAAAGCCCACCGACCCGATACACCTTCTGGTACTGCAGTAGCGTCTGCAAATATTAGAATACTTTTACTGTTTCGACATGAAACTATACTGTGTATAGATATTTATTTATTTGTTCATTATGGGTCATCAATATGACAATACATTTGTAAACCATCTTACCCTTATCTTACCTAAGTAGGATCGACACAACATGTTTTCCTTTTCCATTCTCCCCTATCAAATGTCTCCCAGTATTCAAACCTTTTATACTCATATCCTTTTTCACACAATCCATCCACATCTTTTTCGGTCATCTTCTACCCCTATATCCGTCCACTTTCAAACTCAAAACTTTTCTTGTTACATGACTTTTATTTCTTCTCATAATATGCCCGTACCATGTTTACCTATTACTCCTCAACTTCTCTGCCACGGGTGTTATTTTTAAATTTCTTCTGATATAGGTACTCATTCTTAATTTTATCCATTCTAGTTACACCACACATCCATCTTAAAATTCGCATCTCTGCCACATGTAATCTTTTTTCATCTGTCTCTTTCATAGCGCAGCACTCGGATCCATATAACATGACTGGTCTTATTATAGTTTTATACACCTTACCTTCTGTTTCAACGGCATTCGTCACAAGCTACCCCAGACACCTTTCACCAATTCATCCACCCTGCATTTATACTATTTCTCACGCCCTTACCTGTGCCAGTGTCGTTTTGGATGAATGAAACGAGATACCGAAAATTGGAGCAGGATGGTAAAGATACACCGTTTAAGGTAATATGACCAAAACTGGAGGGACCCCGGATGTCGCAGAACAAATGTTTAGTTTTTATTCTACTCATTTTTAAACTAACATTCTCCAGTTCACCTAGCCATTTCTACAGCCTACTTTGGACGTTGGCAGCATTTTCTCCAACAAGAATAATATCATCAGCAAAAAACATACACCAAGGTGCCTCCTCCTGTATGTCTAATGTTAGTGCATTCACGACACGAAGGAATAAATAAGGACTTAAAGCTGATCCCTGATGCAAACCTACAGCCATATGGAAATTGTCGATAACTCCATCTTCGGACCGAACATGCATTTTAGCTTGACATATATGCAACGGATAATTAAACAGTGATAATTCTGTAATTGAATTCCAATGTAGTGACATTTATAGACAACCACGGCATTTGAGAAAATGTCGCATGTTTTATGTAATGTATTATATGTCCCAGATATTCATTTGACCGGAGAGTAAAACCCTAAATTATTGTAAAAATGTGAAATGTAAAATGGGACTTATTTATTAGATCTAGGTAGCTTAACAAGAACATTACAATTATAACATATATTTATTTCAAGCTAGTTTTCGTTTATTGCATTTTGTTTTCCATATTTGCTGTGCACAGTTTATTTCTTGTCAGGTTCATGAAAATAAATTATAGAAGAAACTCATGGTGGCAGCTCTTTCCTGAGCCCAAGTGGCTAGATACCACCCACTTGTTGAAAATCTGTCGCCAAGCACCTATAGACGTGATCAGTGAACTGCACTTGAGAGCCAGTTCCCCTCTTGGTTTGAATTATTTACCATCTGAGTTTGTGGTCAAATGCTCAAACCTATAACAGTATTTAAGAATATCCCTATTTTATTCATATACATGTTGATTTCCACGTATTCGTCAGGTGCTTATATTAATATCGATGTTAGTTATACAAATACAATCTTACTGTATTTATTTAACCTTATTAAATTACGAGCGATAGATCACCTTGCTGTAGGCATGTTGCCAGCACCGCGAGAAACGCTCCATCTTTTTCCTCTCGAGATCTAGACATGACTCTCTGTGTAATAGACAAAATTAATCCCAGTGCTAAACAAGACCACCAAACTGCTTCAGTGAAGGGCTCTACAAACATATTGCTGCTGCTTTCCCGTTCAGCTAAGTATGTAAAACCAACTCTAAAATATATGAAAAGTATCGTTAGATTAGACGCACAATTTTTTTAATACATATCGATAATGTCGGAAAACGTAGCATAATCTGTATATACATATATACAGAAATGAAAAGGAAATACCAAATGTACGTAAGTGCATCACATTAGAACGCATGCACCTAATTGGCTAATACTTATTTATTGTGTATGTAATTGTCAGGACAAGGTTAGTGTGGAAGAAAATGTGTGAAACATTTGCAGCAAAACAGCGAGGGTGAGTGGGAAAGATGTCGGTATCGATTTTCAAAAATAATAGCAGAATTGACAGATCGCCGTACATTTGTTCTGTTACGATTTCACTTCATCACATGGTAGTTTTTTAAGGAAAGCTATCGTCTCATTTTATATCCGTGGTAAGTCGACGCGGGCAACCAGTAATTCATAAAGATAAGACATTTGAAAGATTCAATCGCGGACATGATATTTGAATAGTGATTAATTTGTTGTAAGTAGTTGTGATAGTGAGATGTCGTGGAGTAAAAAATATATACGATTTGCCTATGAGGGTCACAGTAGAAGAGATTTATAAGAAAAAAGATAGTACTGACTGGAATGGCCAGATTGGTAAAACATAATCGGTTTTCTCAAGACGGTCCGTAAGTATACGCAGAACGCCACCACTAAGATCGGAATCGCCATTCTTCAGCTCCACAATCATACTGTTGTTATTAATTTCAGTGCTCCATAACAACGTCGGTACTACAATGTCTCTGAAATAATTGTAATTCTTTTTTAATTCATATACCGCATTTGCCTTGGTATTTTCTGCTAGAAGGCGTCAATTGGACAAACCCAATGTTACGTTAAAAGTGAGAAAAGGTTGTGATGTAATTACGTACGTAGCTTTAAGTCTTTCTATTAGAAGTTCTGAAGCTTGATGTCCACATCGTATACCGGAATCCATTTGTAATAGACGTTCATCCTCTAGATATTCAGCGAATGTTCCATTATACCAACTTTCTGAATATACACCAATCTGATGGAATATTTAACATTAATATGTTTAGTAATTAAAGCATATAAATGAATTTACTTAAAACAGTTAAGAGGACTTTTTATAGAATCATTTAGGTAAGTCATGTAGGTTTAAACGCCATGTCAAGCGAGTTTTGGTGCAAAAGGTCGGGTGAGTACCTTAAGCGCTCTTCTTAGTAGTCCGGTGAAACTATAGAGGCCTTGTCAGGTCAACTAAGTAGTCAGGTCGAAAACAAAGGTGCAAAAGGCTATTATAGAGTGGATCATTATGTGAACGATGGCGATGTCTGGAATTGACTCCTCTTTGTACATCAACTAAAAACAATTGTATCGTGTAATGTATTTTAAATTTATATATATGTTAACAAGATAAACCTGATTGAGTTTCTTGCTGGTTCTTCTCGATAACTGGGTTGTTTTCCGGACCGGTGGTAGATTTGACGTTCATAAGCGCCTTCTTAAAGCCTAAATTGGATAAAGTATTTTTGATTTTAATTTAATAGATTTTATCTCTTTTAGAGGGTACTAGCTTTTTTCATGTTCAAAATAATAAAGTTTGTTATTCAAATATCGAAAGTGGCTTGTCTGCCTACTTTAAAATATTTTCTTACGCTTTTACCGAAGTCGATTCGTAACTCCTTATAATAATTTATTTAGTACCGGAGTAGCAATTCGCAAAGGATAACCCCTTAGATCCATCCTTCTGTGTATTTTTTCGTGGTCATGCGTCAGTACCAAGCCTGTGGTTCTTGTCCAGAATGCCCAAGAATGTGTAGAGACGCCATCGCGAGGATGAATATAGACGTCTTCAAAATAGACTGCTTTGCTTTTGTTGTGAGATATGTTAGTACCTAAAACACCATAAAGATGGATAATATTGCCCAGAAACATGTGGCAAGGAGAGACAAGTAAAATGCTTTTATAGTGCAGATGAGGGCATATAGTTCCCGCAGATATTCCCCTTTGTCGATTTGTTTTATGTTTGACATATACCTTTTCTAATCTAAGAAAGTTTATTGTACAATGGCTTGAAAATTTTTGTGTAGAACCTCTGCAGGTTCAAAGCCAATCATACTAGGTAAGTTATTCTGAGTTTAGTAGAAATAAATATAGAGTTGTACTTGTCTAATGGAATCTTGAACAAGTTCTAACTGTGAGACTCTATTTGCCGGGTTTATATAAGAACTGTAAGAAAACTATTACAAACTATTTATTGATTATAATGGTTTGATTAATTATCTAGGCCACTTAAATTCGTTTTTAGTGAATAATTTCCTTCAATTAATTTACATTCCACCAACGTTCTTAATTTCCGCAAAGTTAAATTTCCTTCTATCTAGTGGAACAGATGTATAAGCATAATTATCGAAACTATTAAGTGTATACTACTCACCGTTACTGGATTTATTCCTATTTGAGAATAATCCATCGTATTGTGATATAAATGTTATATCGGCGTCGTACGACATGTATTGTATATTACCCGGAATATCTCCAACAAGCAACCATTTCTTGTCCAATGCAAAATGTTCTCTTCTCACCTTAAAGTGTATTGTATAATATATGGTTTTGACATTGATTATATGCACGATACTCCCTCTGCATATGATAATTTTATCATGATAGTCAGAAACAGTTAGCAATTTTAATAGTAAATAAAAATCGATCTAGTAAGCGTATTCAAAATATTCATGAGACCAGTAACTTAATAATAACCTTTATCTTTTTTTATTTTACATTGGAAAATCCCTAACGGATATCCATCTGAGGGTAGGTTATCTCCGATTCGCACGCACTAAAACCCCCATGGTACCTTCTTGCCGGGGAAGCAGGGAATGCCTTACGGGCACTACATCTGCTCCCCGACAAGTGTTGGCCTTGACTGCGGTCAAAGAAGTCAAGATAGTAGACCCCTCGAAGTGCGTAGGTATTAGACCTCCTGACGAACTGTGGGAGTCGCATCGGCACAATCCGCCTTCACCACATAAGAACTTTGATCTACCAAATTACATTTTTCCAGTCTTCGATCTGACATGGTGAAAAGAATATGAATACAATCAAAAATAAATAAAAAAAGTATATCATATTGATGTGCTATAATTGTACGCATAACGTTGTTGGTGTTTTAACTGAAGTAAAATTATAAGTAATACGGACTTTATTCAACATTCTGTCATCGCATTGCTTCATATAAATTATTCCTTGTAGTTTATTATGCACGTGGTCCAAAGCTTCGATATTGCAGGATATAGTTGCCATCATTTCGTATTGAGAAAACTGCCGAATTAGTTTAATTCTTTCTGAAATAATTATAAATGCTATTTTTTTTTTATACTTTATAGGTAAATGTTTTGACCACAATCTCATCTGATATTAAATTATGATGTGGTCTAAGAAGGTAAGTCACGCTTAATCTAGAGGGAGACTGGCTTTCAAGCGCAGCTGCAGAAACACACCAACAGGGAGGTAGCTAGCCAGACGGACTTAGAAAAAGCCCTACCACCATGCTATGGTTTCATCACGATGTGGATTATCACATCAGCCTGTAAAAGACCCACTGTGGGGATCATAGGTCTCTTCGCGAAAGAAATTATGTGCATAACCACTAAACCGGCCCACGGCGTATTGTCTTAAAGCTCCGATAAGTCCACATTCCAATATTTTCTCATATACGGTGGTAGGTACTACAAGAACATTTTTTAGGTTCACGTTTCACAATGTATTCCGAGAAATTCGTTATTACATGCCAGAGTTCGAATCTGTTGACATCGAACTGACTGAATACTAATGGTATACAGATGTTGCATTAGCAGATTCCGTTTGTAGTGTTCGTTATTCAAGGACAGCGAATTTTGTACACGGCGATGGTTTACATAGGCATTCCTTATAATAAACATAGTTTTCGGTGAAAGAAGACGTAGTAATGAAACCATAAAATGTCTGTAGAACTTTTTCTAATGCTTCTTTTAGTAATATTTTTACCACTTCCAAATTGGAAATTCGTTGCCAAGAATCTATAGATGTGGTCAAGCAGCTGCCATTGAAAGTTAGTCCTTCTTTAGGTTTAGCGTGTACCATTTTAGATTGCACATTGTACTTACGACACGTGAAATTGTTATCAAGCGCTACAAACTATAAAGTATACAAAAAAAAAACACTATATTTAATAATGCCAAGACAGTTTTAGCTGTGACTGAAAACGTATTGAAACTTCGAAAATTCTATTGGAGAATAACGTATTTTGAGATGGATCAACCTTTTTTGTACTTCTGTGCGATCATACGCGAGTGTAATCGACTATTTTGTTCACGATTCTATTCTATTTTATTCGTTTTCTATAATTGAGAATATATAATGACAGATCCGACACGAATCAAGGGCCGTGCTTACGACTCGTGACATGGTATTAAAATGACCACCTTGTAATATAGTACCCGGATTGTTTAAGTTCCAATAGTGAATCCTGTAGAGGTGAGGGTTGTGACTAAAAAAATCGGCTAGATGGCTTCTAATGAATACATTTAATTAATTTTAATCGGTTCTCAGTTTATGGGAGTTGTAACAAAATTTCTTTTTTGAATATTTGTAACTACTATTTGTGAAAACTTGTAAATGGCCTTCATGTATCTTACTCTTTGTTTTATAATGTTTATTTAGCTGTAAGTTTTCCGAAAAATTGTAAAATAAAATAAATAAAATAGGATTTTAGTTGGAAGGTGAAATTTTTTAAAGAATACGTATAATCCTTACCTAAAGGTGGTAAGCGTGATAATATAATAACACTACCAACTAACTTATATTTAAAAAAATCCACTACGGTAGAAATCAACAACATGGTAGAATTGTTTTTAAGTTACTTGCAGAAATATTTCCTACAAGTTTGCATCTCTTATAATTTATACTAAACTTGGTACAGTCGTGAGCTTAGTTCCTTTATATTACGTAGATTAAATAGCAAATATTAAATTATTATTTTTTAACCGATTTCAAAAAGGAGGTTATAAATTCGGTTGTAGTTTTTTTAATCTTTTTTACCTCAGAAATTCGGCATTTACAAACCGATTAGGTTTTTTTTTTTTGGAACGAGTATATTTTCAAGTAACGTCTATTTTAATAATAATTGAATCTTTGAGTTCGCAGATACACTATAGAACTCCTTAAAATCGAATAGAAAATGTATAGTTATCGAGACACTGGCAGGATTATGTTAATCCAAGACTAGGTAGGCACTTAATTATGGTCCAGGATATTCGGGTGCATTTTTTAGAGTAGATTTTTACTGAGGACGAGCGAAGTGAGTTAGTGACAGCTATTTAAATTTCGTAAGCTTTAAAACAAAAAAAAAAACCTACACAAACTAGATTTGAAATATATTATGGTAGATTATATCGATAATATATTTCATAGTCTTAATTTAACCTCGTATAGTCATTTTTACAAAACATGTTTAATAATAATGCATTAAAATACCATCTGTTGGATTTTCGCTAACTATTATATCGTGAAGATACTACAGATTATGAAACACGGCCAGCTACATAATGTTTAGTGAAGTTGTTTTTAGGTGTTTACAGCCAATCAACATCATATATATATATAATATATATAAATAATTGTACTATATTTTATAAGTCTATATAATTATAATTGTATTTGTATAGGATATTGAATTTTAAAACCTTTCCTTCTTTATTTAATACTGGAAAAAACAAGGGTAATTTTAATTTTAATTATATCATAAACTATCTAAGCAAACACATCAATTTGCGTTTGAATTTAAAATGTTGGATTTTTAATTCTGTTAGGTAAGCTAAAGAAATGTATAAAGCACGACCATTGCGTATGAATACAACTACACATCTAAGTCCCACAGCATGGTATCTCATTGTTTGCTGTTTCCCAGTAATGCTCAGTTATTGTTGGGTGACCAACGTGCTCCCGATGCTTGACACCCTGCGCCGCGATATACAGCTAACACTTTTCTATGTATATTTCCTGACTTACATTTTGTATGGCGGGCTTACATTTTTGCATTTTGTTCCGCTATTAGAACTCCTGGAATATTATAATATAGTCATAACCTTCATTAATGAATAGTAGTTCCAGAAATAATATGTGCGTTTAAAACATTTAATTGAGTTTTTTTTTATATTTGATTTTTGAATTTTGTTTAAAATTAAATTTTTCGTAAAGTGTGTTTTGTATTTTGATTTTAAATGATGACTTATATATAATTTTATTATATAGTATATTTTACATGGACAAAACCCCCGATTCTGCTTTATAGATCATGTACAAAGACTATTTGGAAGAGCTTCTTATCACCAATAAGGTCGCCCTTTGTGTTACGATAAAAAATTATTTTCTTAAACTTTTCAACTTACCTGTACATAATTAATTATTAATTTTATTGCAGTTTAGTCGCAAAGTAACAAAATAATGCTTTCTCCAACGACTAGTTACTAAAGATAATTTATTCATAGTCTTGTGTAACCTGCAATTTGTATAACATATTTTCAACTAAAGCAGTGTTTTGTCCTTCAAATATTTTGTACTGTAATTTAGGAACATAGGTATAACATTACAAATTATATGTTTACATTTACTATTTTAAAAGTCTATTTAGTTAAATAAATAGTTTTTGCTTTCCTGTATACATTTTAATAATTTAATGAATTCGTTAAATTTTAATTTTATTCGCAGAGCGTAACAATATAACTCGCGAGTGCGTAAATAAGACTGAATTGTATTTGAATTAATATAGGGATTTTATTGTCACAAAAGAGTTTTCAATTGTTCGATTGACGTATATCAAATCAAATAAATTGACACATTTAAACTGAGTAAGTTCACAGTTCAGCTCACTGCGTAAAATAGGCGTTTTAGATTCATAGAGCTACAAATGAAATTTAAATATTAATTTTTATTAGATATCTACTTATGTTATTATTAGCAAACGGTTCACCCAATCTGAAGATATGTTGTAAGTTACTATAAATTCCTTTACGAGTGATTGTTGTTTTAGAAAGAGACATTGAAAACATTTTGATTGAGATTATGTTGAAATTTCAATAGTTCCGATGTTTATATTATGGTTTTTTAATATAAGTAATAACGGGAGGTTGAGGACTTCAAATTTGCTTATTTATTAAATTTCTGACCTTCAGAGCACAAATGATTTTGCTGTAAGTAGTCTGCAATTATCCACGAAAAATGTAAAAATAAATGTAACGCTTATAGGATTATTAAAAATCATGGGCTATGTACAAAAGTAAATGTATAATTTATTGTTTATAAATATTAAATTAATCAATATTAAAATAACAAAATATTAAATTTTACTATGAAATTAATAAAACTAACCCTAGTTTAATAACAACAAAGCGGCGGTGGCGGGAGTGGTTTTGGCTCCAAAGTAATCGGAACAGGTGCCGGCACCATAAACGCTGTCATTGGTATACCGGGAGGCGGTGGTGGGACGCAAGGCGCCGGAGCTGGTGGTGGAACTAACGATATCACCAACGGTGCTGGTGCCAGTGGTGGCGCTGGCAATGCACAAGGTGGTAAGGGAGCGGGTAAAAAGAAAGGTGATGGGGCAGGGGCAGGTAACATACAAGGTAGCGGAGGTGGAGCGGGTAGCATAAAAGGCGGTGGGGGTGGAGCAGGTAGTAAAAATGGCGGTGGGGGTGGTGCAGGTAGCAGGAATGGTTGAGGTAATGGAGGCAAGCAAACTGGAGGTGGCGGAGCTGATATACATATAGGTGGTGGCGGTAGACCTGGTAGTAAAAATGGTGGGGGAGGTGGAGCTAACATTATCGGTGATGGTGCAGGTAACAACAATGGTGGAGCACATGGTGGAGGTAAAGGCGGCGCTGCTGGCATCAATACTATAGTTGCTGGTGATGGAGGTGGTAAAAGTAAATCCTTATCTGTAAACCAAAAATTGTATAATTTAATAATATTAACACATTATAATCATTTTAGTTTGGAATATGACGAAGAATATCCATAAATCGTATCATTTTTAATACTCACCTAAAAGTTTTGGTAACAATAGTTGTTTTAATAATCTGCAAACACATAAGAATAATTACATTCTATTTCGACATGGATAGATATAAAAGCACAATAATGACCGTTAAGATAGACTTACGTGGCTAAGAACGCCTTCTTGCATTCTTTCAGATCCTTTAGAGCTTCCAGCTGAAAACATATTCAGTATAAATAATATATCTAACATTATTTTTATAATATTTATTGGTCATTGAGTAAATGATGAAATGACACATTAGTGTGACATTAATATTGTCATGATCAACAAGTGGCTTCTACTGCAGTCTAAGAAGTCTTTGTAATTTTTGAAATACGATTAGCTATTTTATTTTCAGCAGTAGTTATGTTTGAGGTTTTAGGGAAGGGTTATTTCTATTATATTTATGGTTTAGCATTTATAATCTGACCTTAACTGACAATTTCAACTTAACTTTAAATGATAAGTTGCAGACTAAGTGTAGAAGTGTTGAATTCCCCGCTTTTTATTTAAAGAAACATGACAATTACGACTGGATCGTTTGGTAAGCAGCCCAAAAACTATAACGAAAGAACAAGAACAACAGAAACATTAAGAGTCTAACGTAGGTTGTCTCTGTCATGCTGTCTTCCAAGATTCTTAGCTACTGGATATACACTGACTGATCCTAAAAGGCTAAAAGAGTCAATGTGACGGGTTTATCACCATGTACAGGGTGCTTGTGTTCTAGTCTTTAGTACAGACCACCCCGCTTATTCAGTGGATATACAGCAAAAGGTCTCGCAACGCGATAAGCTTAATTGTGCCACAATCGCGGGTATTAGGCAGGTTTATGATGCAGTCCTTAATCTGTTTGATGTATACGAGTATTCTAAGGACTTTAAAGTGACAATACATCAGTGTCAGCGTACTGAAGAGTCGCTTTACAGAGTTTCAATTGATGATTCAAGATTTCGGTGAAACAAAACATCATTATGTTGTCATAATAAGGTTGGAGAATATTTTAATGTACTTTTACCCCTATATTTGAGAGTTTTATGAAATATTTAATATTGCTCCATATTCAACTACATGGTTGTATCAGATCAAGTGAGAAATGGATCAAACAAATTTCGATAACAGTATAAATCTTTATAATTAGGCTATTTTAAGGAAAAATAATGCATCTAAATAAAATCAGAGAAAAGTCGAAAAATCTGTAGATTCTCGTTTTTGCGAAATACGAATAACTCAAGTTGAGATATTCAGTATAATTATAGAACCAAAGCTTTTACGCAAACAGTTAGATACTATTCGATATGCCTTTTTTCCTAATTTAGAATATATATATGAATATTAATATCCCAAAAGATATCCCGAAAAGTTGCGTTTCTCTCTCTTCGGACGGCAATATTATAAAGTGTGCAAGTTTGTCGGAGGTAATCTTCGAAACTTCAGAAAATACACTTAGTACTACGAATGTAACTATTCTTAAGTAAGAAAGGCTAATTAAAATTACAATTTCATACGAACGAGTTTGCGGACAATTAAAGTTTATAAGGAAATTGATGCAATTTTTTAGAAGTTATTACTACACCTTTCGGCGATACTCACCAAACATATCCCTTTATCACCGCACCCGACGACGTAATACGACGATGTGAAGAGTATAATCCCAACGGAGGACCAAAAAAATCTTTGACCCCCCATTTTCCCACAGGCGCGACACACGCGTGCTTTATATTGTATGCATGATAGAATACAAATGATTTCCTATTTAAACAACGTTTTCTGTTAACTAATACTCCCTACGTGATTTCAATTATAAAGATATATCAGATGCGATAAAAGATGAAATTATTGCCGAAAGTTTTCGGTAAATAAACGAACGATAAGATCGGACGTGTTGATTAAACTGTAAGTGAGTGTGTGTGATAACAAGAAATTTGATCGTCGATTATATACTAAGAGGGACGGAAGTCGTTTCACAATTTATTGTGTAACGGTGTTACTAATAAATGATAAGTTAAACGAATTTATATTTTATGCTTAGATTTATAAGTTTAATTTCGTAAAACATATTAATCGTCATAAATATGAGATTCATAAAAGG
The DNA here is from genome assembly GCA_035772565.1 of Antheraea assamensis. Classification (NCBI taxonomy): domain Eukaryota; kingdom Metazoa; phylum Arthropoda; class Insecta; order Lepidoptera; family Saturniidae; genus Antheraea; species Antheraea assamensis. The sequence goes on along the minus strand of JAQQSE010000050.1, from coordinate 199,076 downwards.
AAGTAGGTGTGTTGCAATGTCCACACGATGGAAAAAAAAACTTCTGATTTAAGTAAATGGGTTGATGACGGTTTGCATCGGTTATACCCCCTTTTTTTAAGTGGATACAATCCTGCATTAGATACCCTCACACTGCCGGGGGATAGCTTGAGGGCTATGCCGGACTCTTACCGGCTAAAAACTCCACTGCCGCTAAGCGCGTATGTGAACCAGAGCAATGAGGGTTCACGACTTGCATGCTCCTCACTCTGGTCACGCGCTAGGGTCACCCGTCGATGGACTGGACGGGGACCCACGTCTCGAGAGCGCATCTGTTATACCCGATTCAGCGTTACGTAGCCAATTATGGCGGCTTACTTTCGTTCACAGTTCGAAAATAACGCAAAATCCACCGAAAGAAATGTTTACCTCAATAATACACTAAACATTAAATACATATGAACGTAATCCTAGTTTTAATATAATAAAACAATTACTCAATTTTAAAAACAGTTTAAAATTTAGAAAAAATGCTTTGTAAGCTACATTTAAATTCAGTAATACCTATTGTAAATCCATTGTACTTATTACATAAAGACAAATGTTCGATAAAGCAATTTATACAAATTTGAATAACAAATTTTATTTCAAATTTGAAATAGTGCCTGAGCAAACCTTGTAGCAAAATCGCAAATGATTTCATTGGTCACAATTGTTCTTTATAATTATGAACAATGAGTTGCGTAACGTGACCAATCACAATGAGATCGTAAGATAAATAAGGTATTATCTCGTCTCTATAAAGGTCCATTATAACAACGCCCAGTTCAATTAAGTAATATTAAGCTAACATATAAATACTACAACATGACAGCATTTCAAGTTTCCAATTTTATAAGGACTCTCATATACGTTTTACTATTATTTATTGCAAACGTAAGTTTATATATAAAACTAGATATTAACAGTTTTGTAACTCTTTTTTTCCTATTTTATTAATATGTATACTAATTATTTCAATGTATATTAAATTATCACATGAATATTAAAATGTGATATTTATTTGCCGCCGTTGAGCCGTATGAGTCGTTGGTTACAGGCGGCATAGAGCCGTACGCTGTGGAGATCGTGCAGTGAGGCCTATGTCCAGCAGTGGACCTCTGTAGGTTGTGATGATGACGCTGATGATGCTAGTTATTTCCAATAGTTTGTTTCTTTTTGTCAAAGGTGTAAATTCTTATTAAAAACTTCATGCGTCTCCTTTTTAAAGCTAATTATGATTGTTTTAATTCCAGTTCGAAGAAACAAATGCTATTAATCTCGGACTCTTTGCTGGGGATAATAAGAGACATTCAAATCCACTGGTCATCAGAAAGACAAATCGCAATGCACCTGTTTTTATTAACATAAACTCCGGTATCCCTAAACTAGCTGTGCCATCGTTACTACCAAAAGTATCTTCCATGATACCGCAACTGAAACGATTAGAACCGAAGTTATATAAAGTTAAAACGTCATTATCTCGCAAATCACCGAGATCTTTGAGAACACCGAGAATACCAAAGCTCCCTTTATTACCGTTATTGCCACCCATTCTACCATTCCTACCTCCCATTTTACCATTATTACCACCATTACCAATTTTACCTCCTTTACCATTTGCCCCTTTACCATTACTCCCGCCACTATTGCCAATACTACCAAAGTTAACTAACACTTTGAAACCGTTGAAGGTGCCAATCTTAGGAAAAACAAGATTGCAAAAAGCATTAAGTTCAGAGATTAAACCCATGCTGGTGGTTCCGGCGATTGATATGAAACAAGATGTTTCGCGAAAACTTTTAGAATTAAGGAGACAAGGATCACTAACTTCTGCAGAATATCTGCGTTTTAAAAAATTGTTGCTGAATAAATAATTGTTTTATTTTGTAACCTTAATATACTTGTAACGACGATGAAATGTAGGGACATACAAAGAATAATTAAATAAATTGTATGGTTAAAATTCTTTGTGTTTCATAAAGCATGACTAACTTCTGCAAAATCTCAACGTTTTAGAAATTATTGCTGAATAAACATAAGAACATTGACACCGGCAAATGTTTATGCGGTGCTACAACAAGAAAAAGATGAAGAACTAAATACATTTTGTTTACAAAATTAGTACTTTATAGAAGATCGAATATAATTATAATAAATTATTGTTTTTATAAATACTGTCTTTTTATTATTTACTGTGTATAGATATTGTGTAAATATTTCCCGTTTTTTTTAGACATAACTATTTTTATCGTGAACTCTTGAACGGTACAATAGTTATTGTGTTGCAACGCCATCTAGTTCTGTTTAATAGTAAACGGATAAAAAAAAAACATTTTTACATGCCCATACCATCTGAGGCGGTTCTCGGTAATTTTGTCCGTGATTGGTGCAATTTTACAACTTCCACATCTCCACAACTCCTGCATATATATATTTAATGTTTTATCAATTCGAGTCACATTTAGCATTATGTTCTACTATTTAGATGGAACTACTAAAAAGTACTGTCTATGCAAATCCTTGTTTTTTTTTATTGATACGTAGTGAACAAATGCCCACCGCGGCTGATTGTATAGTATAAAAAATTGCGACCATCGTGAGGTCAAGAAATCCATCCAATCCATTGCTGGTCGTCGCTGTCATGCCTATTCGCATAAATGTCTTATCATATTACTCTAAAAAGACCCGATGTTTGTTATAAGAAGTAGGGAATACATTGACTGGTATCTCTCACCGGTATAGTATATCGTCCTTGAGCATCAAACATGCTCGGTTAAAAAACATTGTATACGGAACTTTAAATTGGATATTAAAAGCTTACTCTCATGTCGTACATAGAAGTTTCAGCTTAATTTTTCTTTATACTCGTGTGATATGTCGTTAAGCTACGAGCGGACGAAAATTACGAGTGAAGAAAACTTCGACTGCAATTAATGAAGACCTGTTTAAATGAAATATTTATTTGAAAACGTACGTAATTTTATTTTTAAATAAATTAGTGACAATTAAGAGTTTAGAATTAATATGTACATGTCAAGTAAATAAAAGTGATTTCTACTGTACAATTAATAAATACAAGTATGAAAATAAATAAACTTACTAGAAGTTGAGAACGATATTATTTACTTGCGTGTTACACCGTCATAGTATTTGGAAATCGCCAAGTTACAATATAACTTATAACCATTGCGATACACAGACCAACAACGACGCAAGATTCCAATACAAAGAATTGAGGACTCCTCACCACCGTGTGATCTTGAGGACCATCTCACATAATTAATAATATCGTGCCAGTATTCGTTCAGACTTCGAGCAGTAGCCACATCTCTTAGGTTAGATCTTAAATTAGGTCTTAATAGGTTAAGTTTCATTATATTCTTGTGTCACATCGCAAGCCTTAGACACTAATGGTGTGCAAATTCGATTATTTATGTAATTATTCGATTAGTGTATGATTATTCAATTAATTCACATGGTGAACAAAACTTATCGATTATTAATCCTTTTGGATAGTTCATTAAATCGATATAAAAATGTTTTATCTTCAGAATAAATGAAACAAAAATAACAGAATTGTATCACGTATTTATTAAAAAAAAACAATATTATATATTACAAATCAAAGAAATCAATCGATTTCCAAGTAGGGTCCAGTTAGTATTTAAAAAATGATGTAATTGAAATGCTTTGGCAGTAGACCTTTTTAAATTTATCAACTGACTTGTTTTGGAAAAAATTCTCTCCGAGGGACAGAGATGGCTGGGATGGACGAATATTTTAAATGTAATTTGTACAGATACGAGTTATTTGTTTTCATGCTCTTCACGCGCGCTACTAAACCCGACCAATTTCGGACTTTCCTAGTGCCGCTTCTGGTCCTTTGTCTGAATACTTTCCCTTCGCATGTAGGGTAAACCATAACTGAAATAGTTTTTTTCCAATGATCTATTGTAATCGATTATCTAAATGGTAATCGATTCCAAACAATTATTTTAATAATCAATTAATCGATTTTTGATAATCGATTCCGAACACCATTAGTAGAAACCTCTTTGTTTTTGATTTAATATAAGTTAAATGTAAACACTTAATAATAATGAATCTTATATTACAATTTCCAAACATAATGTTAATAATAAATTAACATGTAAATAAATAAATCCACTTAATTATTATGTGACATTGAATTAATTTTTATCTATAATACTCCATTATCACTACAGCGTAAAGTGCCACAAGGTTATTAAGAAATATTTCTTTGAAATAAATAAGTAACAAAAATTATGCATACAAACTAGTTATAACTCTAACCATAAATTAAATAGAAAACGCATTTACTAAATGCTAAATTGTAGAAGCATTAATAATTACTAATTACATTTAACGGGGAAACAAAAATATGAAATTGTTTCATTGAATATTAATCTCAATTTTTTTTTTATTTTCATTTTTTGGTGCCGTGAAATAATAATACATTAATTTTAACTCAGAAACTTATTTTCAATCGACATTCATATTTTAAGCCTTGTTGTACTATATATTCTTACAATCACATAAACCAACCTGTAAAAGTTGACAGCCGCAGATATTAAATAAATAACTTAAAAGCTATAGCTTAACTGCTTAGTTTATAATCTTTGCTTTTAGCTACAATAGCGTTGAGACCCCGTACGAGAACGTCCTTGATTTTCGCGAGGAAAGATATGAGAGAGTATGCGTAGGGTCGGTCTTCCTGGCGACACGTGAAACATGGTTCGGGGCGACGTGGCATCAGCAAGGACCTTTTCAAAAGAAGGCTGCTCTGCAACAAACAATACTAGGTTAACCTCTTGAGTGCATCATCTTCCAAAATATTTGGTACCACTATCTAATTTATATTCTCCTTTTTTATACTTTATAGGTAAACGTTTTGACCACAATCTCATCTGATATTAAATGATGATGTGGTCTAAGATGCTAAATCACGCTAAACCTAGAGGGAGACTGGCTCTGAAGTGACTGAAGTGCAGCTGCCGGAACACATCAACAGGTGCTTGCGGACAGATTTTCAACTTGAGGGTGGTAGCTAGCCAGACGGACTTAGAAAAAGCCCTACCACCATGCTAAATTGAAAAAGAGTACGTCCGTTTTTCTTAGATAATCTAGAATTATTAAAAGACCGACATAATATAAATACTAGAAACAATAACAAATTTGTCATTCCATGTTTTAGCCATAATAAAACCGGTAATAGTTTTTTTTATAGCATTAAGTAATATAATAAAATTCCAAAGTTCCAAGAGTTCAAGAAGCTTGTCAAGCGGGTTTTAGTGTCTGAAGGCTATTATAGGGTGGATCAATATGTCAACGATGGTGACGTCTGAAAATGACAACCCCTCTCTGTGCATTTCCGGATAAAATGTGTGTGAAAACTTTAAATTGGCAATCTAATAAAAACATTGATAGAAATAATGGTATATTGCGTACAATTACTAGAAACATATCAATATGATAAAAAAAAAAAAACAAGTCAGCATAAGCTGTGTAAACTTAACCAGGAATTAAGATAAACAAAAACCAAGTACCGATAATTGGTTATTATATTTAACATACGATGAGACAGAAAATATTTTTCATATGACCTGATAAACATTTATAAGAATTGCATTTAAATACAGTTTTTAGGTCAATTTACAAAAATCACACAAACTTGCTGTATCGTTTTTTTTTTCAAACCGTCTACATCGTTGACCTGGCATAGCCTCTACAGTTTTACCGGACTACTAAAGGGAGCGCTTGAGGCACTCACCCGACCTAAAGGTACACACACGATGTTAAGGCACTCACCCGATTACTACATCCGTTCTGTGTGCTATAATATATTATGACAACTAATGTGTGTTTGCGTGTGTGTGTGTATTTAAATACCTATATTTTTAGTTATTAATATTGTTTAAAATTACCTGTTTTGTCTTTTGTTATTTTTTCTATTTAATTTTAATTTAATTTCTCCAATAAGTAAGCCACTTACGGCACTAACCCTATATAAATTTTGTATCCTGGTTTTCATTGATTACCAGGATTTGGTTCCTAGTGCGGGGATCTAAAGTTTATTGTTGTCTCTCCGTCAATATTATTTTGTTAAACATTTAAATTTTTTTTCAGATATCCAATGAATATTTGGTAATATACGATACAATATACAAATAGTACAAGGACCAAGATCTCGCGGTAGGCCAAAAAAACGCTGGCTAGATGTTGTGAAAGCCGATATGCAGGAGAACAAGCTCGCTCAGAAGGATGCCGAAGATCGGGCAAAGTGGAAGAAGCTCAGTCGGAAAGCGGACCCTGGCACTAAGCCGGGAAAACGGTAGGAAGAAGAAGATACGATACACGAGATGATTCTCCGTATGACTTAATGTAACTATATAAATCAAGTTAAATAATATCATACCTCTACTGCAGTTAAGACAACGAAAATCATGACCGTCCAGACAAGTTGCCTTTTTATATTCATTTTCGTAGTACGCCTTCAGTGTTAAGTACAAAACTAGACTGCCAGCATAACAGCTGCCGACTAACCAACACATAGCTATACAGATACAGATAAAAATAAAATAAAAATTTAGATGAACACGTAAGTCAGATAAGATTGATTAAATTCAATGAACATGCTGTGTAGCCGTAACCTTGCAGTATAGGTAGCCCAGTCATTTATTTTGCTGATTCGAAAATTTTCAACCGGTCACACAGTATATGAAATGTATTGTACGACACTTTAAACATGCGTATGAATTGATTAATTGATATTTGAATGTCGATCGTTAATACATGTAAAGGTCACTACGCCTTAATTTAATTTAAACATGATGTGGTATAGACACATTTTATTATTATTGTGTATACATACATATTTATAGCGCCAAGGTTGATTAAATAAATTAATTTATTCGGAAAACATTTAAATCGAAATAATGTAATTCCTATTTCTTAAATAGAAAAATATATAATTGTATAAAATATAAGTTTAAACTTTTAGCTAAATTAAAAACGTTTTTTGTTTGCATAGAATTAAAACTTTTTGTAGGTGGTAGAGCTACGCTGAAGCTATTACTGGTTTCAGCATGAATGGGTCGGCTCGCCCGGGGTAGTACCACCCTCTCACAGAAAGCCGTCGTGAAGTAACAGTGCTTGCACTGTTGCGTTTCCTTCGGTCAGTGAGAGCGCCCCCCATTTTGAGGGGCTCGGACCGCGTATAGCAGGAGCGGCGGCGGCGCTCGGCCGATTGCTCCCCAATATCGGGGGGCCAAGTGCCGGGTGCCGCCGACTCTATATGGGAGTCGTGCGAGCGATGGCCGTCTACGGGGCCCCGGTGTGGTCTGATGCCCTCGGTGTCGATAATGTGCGGGCGCTGGCTGCTGCGCAGCGCATTGTGGCACTGAGGGCTATCAGAGGATACCGCACCGTGTCCTCGGCGGCGGCCTTCACGCTCGCCGGCTCTCTGCCCTGGGAGCTGGAGGCGGGTGTTCTTGCCGCCGTGTACAAGTTCACGGCGGCAAGGAAACGTTTGGGGGAGCCTCCGGCTCCCAGGGAGATAGAGGGAAAGAGGCGAGAGGGGAGGGAGACCGCTATGGAGCGGTGGCGGCAGGATCTGGCAGACGCGCGGTACGGGCGATATACGGTGGACGCCGTCCGCCCGGTCCTGCCGCAGTGGATTAAAAGGGAGTGGGGCTCCCTGACGTTCCGACTGGTGCAGGTGCTGACCGGCCATGGCTGTTTTGGTTGGTACCTGCACCAGATCGCTCGCAGGGAGCCGACCGCCGCATGCCACGAGTGCGGCGCTGAGGAGGACACCGCGCAGCACACACTGTCTGAGTGTGCTGCGTGGGTGGTGCAGCGCCGCACTCTGGCTGCGGTGGTGGGAGGAAATCTGTCGCTGCCGAGCGTGGTTGCGGCCATGCTCGGCAGCGAAGATGCCTGGACGGCGATGGCCTCTTTCTGCGAGGATGTAATCTCGCAGAAAGAGGCGGCAGAGAGGGCCCGAGAGGCGGACCCTCTCAGCGGCCGTCTCCCCCAAAGGAGGGCCGGTGGAAGGAGGCGGCGATTCGTCCGCCTCCTCCCACCTCCGTAGCCGGACCTGAGGAGATGGGCCGGGGGGCCCATCTCCTCATTGCACAGGTTCGGCGGACGAGGGGAGGTAGCTGGTCGTGTACCCTGTGTACCTCCCTATAAGGACGGAGCCCGGCGGCCATCTTTCGCCGGGCTGACCGCTGGGGGCGGCATGGTGATAGCTCAGCACGGTCCCATGCCGCCCCAACTTAAAGCGGTGGCCGGTACACCGTGGGGTTTTAGTCCGTGCGAGTCGGACATAACCCATTCTCTCCCCCGGGAGGATGGGTATCCATAATGGATTTCCCCACGTTAATAAAAAAAAAAAAAAAAAAAGTGAGAGCGCCGGAGGCCCACATATGTTAAAAGGCCGGCAACGCACTTGCGACTCCCCTGGTGTTGATAGTGTCTATGGACGGCGGTGATCACGTATCATCAGGTGACCCACCTGTTCGTTTGCCCCTATGATATAAAAAAAAAAAAAAAATCGTGATAGACATTTATTGGCTATTGAGAAAGATAACAACGTCTCAAATTAAGAATGTTAAGAATCACATAACAATATGTCCTTAAACTCTTCATCATCTTCGCCTTGTATGATAGTGTAACAAACAATTTTTACTGCATAAATAAAAAAAATTGCGTTAAATTTAAAATTTCTCTACTGAAAATTTGTTATATTGTTATCGATTGCTACGTGCTTGAACGCTGGTTTTGTTAGACGCTGCGAAATGTCGTGACTGTGCTGTACTCCGTACGGACAATGTCTCGGTACGTGGCGATAACATTGTTACTGGTGGTTCGTATCCGTTGTCATTGGATCAGTGTTTATATTCAGAGAAAGTAATTGGAATCCTGCTCGCCAATAGCGGGAATTAAAGAGTGTTCCTTGTAGTTTTGACGTACTAATTGTTGCAACGGTGAAAATAATATTGAATCCCATGTGCATTGTGATTTATTGTGTTCATAATTAAACCAGTTTTGAAGTTATCTACGCAATTCAATGTACGTTAATATATAAAACGTGTACAAAATTTAATAGTTTAAGTTTCAAATTGCGTGCTATTTATTATAATCATATGTTAGTTGAATGCTTGTTTAAATATTTTAAAGTCATCATCATGTCAATAGAGATTATTTTAAAGTAAAGTGAAAACTTTAAAGCTACTAATAACGATACACACTGTTCCAATTTTATAAAAACTAGATTGATAATATACATTTTGAATATAAATCGATTTACATATACTCGTATAATATCAATAATGTCCTATGTTAAAACAGGTAATAAAAAGCACTGGAATTGTTTCATCTCCTCTTCGATTTACAATAGACTGTACCGGATCAAACGAGAAGGTGAGCTAATGTTCATTTTATTTGAAATAATTTTAACAAAATATACGTTTGTCAATTTATTAAATTAAGCCACCTTATTAAATGATTCTAAATATGAAACTAAATTAACCAGTTATCGGAAAATATCCATCCCTAACATCCTATGTACGTTAAGATTCCTGCACGATAAAGGTCCACATGACCATTTTCACAATTGACTGCGGACATGATACCTTTATATAAAATGGGAAGCGAATATTCGTGATGAATTAGGTTAGGATGGAAATCTAAAGAAAATAGGAGATTTGTATGGTAGAAAGTAGAAAGCAGCCGTGTATTCTATGAATACTTTTAAAAACCTGAAATGAGATTACAGGGTTCTATTAAGGCTAGTTAAGACTAAAGACTAAGCTAAAATGGCTCCTGTGTCAGTCGAAGTTTCCAACGTTACGTTTAGGCTGTAACATAGTACCTCTAGCAAATATAGGTATGGTGGATTCTGTAGTAAAATTTTACACTCATCAAAGTAGTGGTAGAGCTATGCTGAAGCTATTACTGGTTTCAGCATGAATGGGTCGGCTCACCCGGGGTAGTACCACCCTCTCACAGAAAACCGACGTGAAGTAACAGTGCTTGCACTGTTGCGTATCGTTCGGTCAGTGAGAGCGCCGGAGGCCCACATATATAAAAGGCCGGCAACGCACTTGCAACTCCCCTGGTGTTGCTAGTATCTATGGACGGCGGTGATCACTTACCATCAGGTGACCCACCCGTTCGTTTGCCCCCTATAATATATAAAAAAAAATGCGCTAGTTTAATGAAGCTGTATATTCTTTTCCATGAGTCTTAGTTTCACAATTCTTCCATGAAGATTAATAAGCAATAAGCTTTTACAACTTACTGTTCTTCTTTTTTTAACAAAAATTTACTAATATTCCAGACATCACCATTTTGGTCGACGAACATAAGAGCAAAAGCATCAAGGCTGTTCAGCAGAGATTTCGACGTTGACTCTTTTTGTAGACTCATCCATAATGCGATACCAAAAGCCGTGGAAGACGGAAAGTTCGTTCTAATAGAACCTGAAATGGATCAAACTGGTTACAGTGATACACAATCACCTATAGCCATCGCACCTCCTGAAGGTTTTATACCTAAAATACGATTTCCTAAGTTTTCTAAGCTAAAAATACCTATTATAAATGTGCCAGAATTAAGACCATATACAGATAAAAAATTTAAGACACCATCGATTGGACCGATTATCCCTTTTACAGCTTTCAGGGAAACCGAAGAAGAAGAATCAAGCGCGGAAAAAGTGGAAAGAATCAAGAAAGGCCTACAAAAGGTTCTTCATATAGTTAAAGTTGTCGGTCAAATAGATAAGTATATATCGGAGAGAACTCGAATTTTAGTGGAAAAACTTGCTAAGACCCTGACTGAATAAATAATTCTATAAGATTTTTGTTTTATTTATTATTGAAGTTTAATAAGGGTGAGAGTTAGCGGGATGCTTCGACTTAATGAATAGTCGGCTTCCTTAATTTGCTTTATTCGCCTTGAATGTCACAACATTGATAAACTTTTTGGTTAATTTTAAGGGAACATACGTACGGTGATGCGGTCAAAGCGCAGCAGAGATTTTATTTGACAGGTGGCGCTAGGTGTCGCGTAACTTAGTCGATCGTGCGTTTTGTTTTGCGCCGGCATTTTGAAATGGTCAGAAATTATAGAAAGAATGAAGTTTATTTATTTAACTCAAATGATATTTTTAGACATCAGTGTATTATATGTGGTTTATTAAAAAAAAATTCAAAGTCACTACATAGTATAAAACAAAGTCGCTTTCTCTGTCCCTATGTATGCTTAAATCTTTAAAACTACGCAACGGATTTTGATGCGGTTTTTTTAATAGATAGAGTGATTGAAGAGGAAGGTTTATATATATATAATAACATAAATTAAATAGTGGAGAAGTATCCTTATTTTTGAGGTTACTCCAAATTTAACGCGTGCGGGCCACTGGCAGTAATGAATAAAGCAAAACTACTGGATCGATTTTAATCATTTTTTCAGTGAATGACATAGGCTACATATTTTATACCCGTGCGAAGCTAGAGCGAGTCGCTAGTGTTTTATAAAAAAAAAAAAATATATGCAACTGAACCTAATTTTTTTACATAATACAAAAAGAGTTAAAAACGAAATTGTGTTATCGGGCAAATAGTTAGACCAGTCGACTGTTAGTTCAATCTGATTCGAGTTTCATAACATTCCTATATCAAATAATTTGTTCGGAACTTTCAGACATATTATAAGAAACATTACTTGCTCCTGTAAAAACGATTTTTAATATAAAGTTTCTAAAAAGAGAATTTGTTTATGTCGTTTCATTTTTAATCTCTTCAATCGTACCCCTCTACGGAACCACGTATGCCAGTTTCGGCACAAAGCCTCTTTTATGCACGAACATAGAAGATATTCATCTATCGTTATGCCGTTTGTCTTTACTATACAGCGAAATTGCGGAACCGTTTTCGGGCCAGTGTTTCACCATTATCATAATAATAGATAAACAGTCTTTAAAATGATATTTGTGTGTAACTGATAGTAGTACCTGTTGTGGAGAGTAAAACCTTAGGCTAGGCATAGAGAAGAGTGTGAGCTGATGACATTAGTGAAATGACTAGTAATGTTGGTATATATATATGGAAGTGCTTAATAAATAAAATACTGATAACTAAACATTGCTTTTATTATAACGTACGCAACAGTACCCTAATGCATTTATCACATAATTCGTATAAATAAACTACGCTGCAATTTGTGCATAATTCATTAGCGAAGGCATTAATTACTTATGGTATATAAAAGCCCAGTAATAATAATTAAACTAGTGTACTGTCATATTGCAGTTGTGTATTTAACTTAGAGAAGGGTAAGAAGTTATATTATTTTTTAAATTATTATTAATATTATTTTCCTTATAACTTTACTCCAAATTATGTCTATTACTTTTCCAAGATATTCATCATCGTGTCTATATTTAGGAATTTTTAGTTCTAATTAAAATAATTATTAGTACCAAAAACTATACCCGACTATACTATAATAATGATAGCAAATTATAAATTTTATATGAACGAAATACATTTCTTATGTTTTCAAAAAGTTTTAACAAACCATCGATCTCTCTAAATCGGGACTCCGAATCGTAGGAATATTAAAAAAAAAAGACATTTCGCATTTTTACAATGTTGTTATATATTTGTTTAGTTTTTTTTTATGCCAAAGGCCAGCAAACATGCAGACGGTTATGTAGGTGGTAGTGCTACGCTGAAGCTATTACTGGTTTCAGCATGAGTAGGTTGGCTCGCCCGGGGTAGTACCACCCTCTCACAGAAAGCCGACGTGAAGTAACAGTGGTTGCACTGTTGTGTTTCCTTCGGCTAGTGAGAGCGCCGGAGGCCCACATATTTAAAAGGCCGGCAACGCACTTGCGACTCTCTTGGTGTTGCTAGTGTCTATGGACGGCGGTGATCACTTACCATCAGGTGACCCACCTGTTCGTTTGCCCCTATAATATAAAATAAAAAAAAATTCTTCGGCTCCACCGAAACTCCATGGAAAGTTCTAGCAAGGTAGCCACCATCCTGTTAGAACATTGTAATTATCACAAGACACTTGTAATATTTACTTCATACTCGACAATAGCAGAAAGGGTTTAGAAAATCGGTTGCCAAAAATAACATTAATAATAATTCCAGCTTGAAAATGACGCTAGTATCAGAAAATGAGGTAATGAAGACGAAGCCGTATGATGAAAGTATCGTTATATCTGGAATGTCTGGAGTTTATCCGCAGGCTCGGTCAATTAAAGACCTAAAAGATATTCTTTATAATAAGGTATGTTTGAATTTTATTTCATACTAGCAGGACCGACGGACGTTGTCCTGCCCTGATAATAAAACATATGGGCATGAAATGCTTCAGGTAACTAATGTATTCAATTTGATAAGGATTAATACGGTATCCGTCTAAATAGCCTTCCAATTACCTCATTGTATGTGACCATGTTTTTATAAAATAGATGGGTATAGTATTGTAGACCTACAAAAGAGGAATATCTCACTATGCATTGTTTTGTTATATCTCAGAAGAATTAGGCAGCGTTTTTTGGATGAAAGCTCCCAAGCGGCTTGAATTTTTTCCAACACATCCAACAATTATCGTTATATTTCAACCAATTTAAACAAAACCTTGACAAATTATATACTTAAACCTTCCTCATGTGTTACTCTATCTTTTGGTGAATTACAAATTACAATCCGTTTAGTAGTTTTCGAGTTTATCGAACATACAGATAGACAGACGCGGCGGACGACTTTGTTTTATAATATGTAGAGATGGGTTTAATTTATCTCAATTAAACCAGCAACTATCCGCGTTGTTGAATTACAATATAAAACTTACTAGCCTAGCGTCATCTAGTGACGAGTTATAGTGAAATGGATAGCATAAAGAAATTCTCCAAGCTTCCTTGAAGCAATGATGGCTCCGTGGTTATCGCATCCAGATTCTGCATCGATCCACGTAAGTTCAAATTCTTGCAAAGGATCCAGTGCTTTGGGTGAAGGGAAACATCGTGATAAAACCATAGCATGGTAACCATAGCACCGTCAAGTTGAAAACTTATCTCCAAGCGCCTATATGTTTATCCCGGTAGATAGACTTGTAAACTAGCCCTCTTTACGCTTAGCATGTATAACATCTTAGACCACATCATCATTTAACATTTGAGATGTTCAGATAAAAAATGGTTAAAAGCTAAAATATACAATGTAGTATTCAAAAATAAACACTTAGCTTTGTCGAATTTTATGTTGGTTGGTCAAACGGCGTTGACATTTATCAATTTCTCTTTTATATACAAAATTTATTGTTGTATATATATATATATATACATATATCTCTTTATATATGTATGATAACGTATTCCCGTCCACTTCGTTGGTCATAAAAAATATAAGAAACGTTCAAACGAATCCAAAATATATGTAATCCATCTACGAAATATTCTACATCGAATGTTCATAAACGTACACTAATACGTTCTGTAGTTTGACATGATTTAGTCTCAAAGAAACTGTATTTGCATTGTATTGCATTGTTTTTGTTACACTTACAGTATCAGATTCGTGATTTATAAATCATTTACCGATGCAATAACTTAATTTTTTTTTGTAAAATTATATGTAAAATTAGAATTATTTTTTTTGTTGCCTTTTGCTTTTTGGCCTTTTTTATGTTTTTTATAGCGTCCCGTTAATACATTTAAGCGACGAAGCTGATAATCTTACAAATTTGACTACGCTAAAAAAATAAAGTTAATGTGCGCAAATCTTTCCCTAATTTTATTGATCGATATTGCAACGGCCTTTGCATTTAAATACTCTAGAACTGAATATCTGACGCCTTATAACTCCTAAGGCTAAATTAATTTAAAAATACTTTACTTAATTCTGAAGTCATTTCACATTTTTATTCTCTATAGATCGATCCAATAACAGAAGCGACCCACTGGCAGTTTAAACATCCTGAAGCGACAAAGTTTTCGGGTCGTGCACCGAATTTGGAGTACTTTGACGCACAGTTTTTCAAAGTTCACAGTCGTCTTAGTAACTCCATGGATCCGATGTCGCGTAAGGTGCTCGAGCATACTTATCAAGCTATTTATGATGCAGGTAATATGAATATTTCCATAACATGAAATAATGAATGAACGAAAACTTAACTGAACACTTTTTTTTTGTTTACTAGTGAATTTAACAACACTAAACATTTTCTTCCAGCTCATTAGAGCTATTATGGAGAAAAAAAAATTGTTTGAGATAGTGATAGATAGTGCATCAAAACATATCTGAAAAATTGAGTAGTAATATTAAAATTGAATTATTACTTAGTAATGGCCAAAATACTAATACATAAATAGTGTAATCAATAGATAAAATATATGCAAACATAACATGCGCCTTCGTGGCATGGATACTTCGGAAGCTACCTGTATCGCAGAGCCCGAGAACAGACATCAGGTTGCTATCATTGTGGCTGCGCAATGTTGACTGCGCTGCACACTTTTGAATAATGTGCCGCTAGGGTGCCACCGCGAGTCCGTCGCCGTTATTGGCTCGGAAGTCTCGCTTTAGGTTATCGTTCATACGATGGTCGAGACCGAGTGGAACTCTGTCGGCTTGTACTGTGAGGAAATTATGCTGGCAAAGAAAGAGCCGACGTCGCAGCTCCCATCCCGCGATCGTTGAACCGGACAACGTCGGATAGGTGAAGACCTCTAGCCGCTCTAGACAGGACCTGCGAGTAATGTATGCGGGCATGTCTGTCGCCTTAGTAGCAATGCACAGGTTTTTGAAGATTGAGACACAATCATTTTCGGTGCGCCTCCCACTTGCTTGTCACAGGATGTCAACACTCTCGACCGCTCAGAGATAAAATGCATACGCAGATCCCTCACCTTCCCTAGATCGCTGGCCTAAAGGTGTTTACTTAATGTACAAAGAACAAGAAGCACACTTCCTGCCCCACTTCTCCGCGAGAAGGAAGCATATGATTGAACACGTAGTGCTTGTAAAAATCGTAATTTTTTAATAGTTTAATACATTTATATTAAATGAGGATATCGTGAGAATTCTAAATAAGGACCAAGCGTCTAAAAAGTAAATTTTAAAAATTGATTGAAAACTAAATCATTTTTAAGTGATACGTGCACAACGGCAGACGTGTATCATATTATTTATGTAGGAATTAAATGCATTGGATTATAAATATTCTTCTATTCTAGTTATAGGAAATATTATAACATCTAGATATATTTCAACAGGTATTAGTCCAGAGCATCTCAAGGGGAAAAATGTTGGAGTTTATATTGGAACTTCGTTTTCTGAAAATGAAAGTACTGGGTTTTATAATAATATTATGAAAACTACCCTCGGTATTATAGGGTGAGTCATATTAAAGCCAATATTCTATTTTAACGATCGAACAATATTAATACAATTATATTTAATCTTGAACGATTACATATGTCGAATTAAATCATTACAAAACCTGATCTGTTGTAATATTTTGTGATTTTCTGAATAGTAATAAACACTCAATAGAGAAATAGACATCGGATGTGTAAACGAATTAAAATATAATTCTCTTAATTTTTTCGTCACTGCTATTTCACAGATTGTAAATTAAAATATTTTAAGATTTTGGTAGTCTGCGGCTGTGGTTTATTTTCCTCTGTAATAAATACTCATTTCGTGAATTACCTTGATTTAGCTCCTTCACGTTAACAATATATAACAGGTGTGTGAAATCTGTGAATTATAACGTACAGGTATTTTGTATTTATAATATTAAATAAAAACTAACAGCCATACGGATATATAAGTTGTGAATGTTTATTTTTTATATTATGTATGTATAGTATGTATATATTACATAATTAATTATAGTTCATACCATATTGTAGTTCATATGATAATTCACTATTATGTCCTGTTACAAATCATTTTTATGCTATATAAAAATAGCAGATTACTAATTATGGATTGGTAAATCGTTTTGTTTTTCATATGAATGCAAGAAATGTAATATTTTAGATTCTAATATATAATTATTGAGGTCCGATCCTCCGGAATGAGGCCCTCGAGCGCGTTGTTTACGCGACTACAGCGACACTGAATAAATTTTCAAATACTAGTTTTTACAACATAACACCGATCACCCCACACACGTGCGCATACACACATGTAGGTACACATAGTGGTTGGTTTTGTTTTTTAATCCCTTTTTTGAAGGGACTTAACTTAAATTAACTTAGTAGTCAGATTCAAGATACATGTATAAGCTCTTGAAACATACATTCTTAGTACACGTGTATATTTCACGAATTTATATGTGTATAAAATAATAGTTAGCTTAGTTTAGATTAGTTAGACTGGGGATATTCGGTGACAGTCCAAGCCGAGGCGCATCGCGCGCCCTTGTGCTGGTTGCCTATTTACAATCGGGTGAGTGCCTTAAGCGCTCCCGTTAGTAGTCCGGTAAAACTGCTGAGGCCTTGCCAGGTCAAAAGTGTAGACAGTTTGAAAAAAAAAAGAGTAATTATCAGGCAAATGTGCTTTTTCTACGTGATTTTGAATATGCAATATAATATGAATATTAAATCCAAATTATTATTAAAACCAAATCAGTATTGTAATTAGATATTGCATGTGCTCATTTTCCTCGTCATATTCGAATATATACTCCAGTCACTGTAATAAAGTTTTTTTTTAATACTTTATAGGTAAACGTTTTGACCACAATCTCATCTGATATTAAATGATGATGTGGTTTAAGATGGTAAGTTACGCTTAACCTAGATGGAGCCTGGTTCTCAAGTGCAGCTGCCGGAACACATCAACAGGCACTTGGCAACAAACCTTCAACTTAAGGGTGGTAGCTAGCCAGACAGACTTAGAAAAAGCTCTACCGCCATGCTATGGTTACATCATGATGTTTTCCTTCATTGAAAGCTCCGACTCAGTTGCTTGGATTCGAACCTATGTCCTTGAATGCTGTGTCTGAACACACTAGCAACTGTGTCATCATCGCTGAAGTATCCTCTTTTGTTTAATAACTAGCAATTCCCCGCGGCTTCGCATGCACATTCTATGTAGTAATTATTTTCGACTCTTTATGTTCTATCTAACTACTGACTAAAGGTAATTTACGGGGCTTAATACAAACTTTCATTACCCTTTTACCTCCGTAGGGGTTGAATTTCCCATAAGCCTACGGTGTAAAAGGAACCCAGATGTAAATTTTCTAGGCCTTAACTTCTATAGTTTGGGCCGTGCAGCATATTGATATAGCAGTCAGTTATTCTTTTATAAATATTGATGATATAAATAATAGGTCTTACGTGAATGAAACTGCGTTTCCCATGAAGTCTTGGATGATTTATTCGATCGGAGTATATAGAAAATAATAATTGTACATAAATAATTTCTACTCACTGCCCTTTATCGAGATCCCTTATAGCATTCCACGTTATATTTATTATATCAGTTGACGGATTCCTGGGTGTTATAATGCTTGTGTAAGCTTTGAGATGGTCGTCGTTTATAGACTAGATGAGTCAGTTTTAGCATTATAGAAAGATATATACTATTAATAATATTAATTCTATAGATCGAGCAAAGCAATGTTTGCAAATCGTATATCTTATTGGCTTCACGTCAAGGGGCCATCGGTATCTATTGAAGGCTCCTGCTGCAGCTCTGCTGTGGCTCTCGAACAGGCGTACCAAGCAATAAAATCTGGAGTATGCGATGCTGCGATTGTGGGCACATGCCATATATGCTACCTGTCACATTCTAGTGTGCACTATGGAAGGTATTTTATAATGTCATTTTAAAATTTAAAATTATGTAGGAACAGGTTTCCAGAAGGTTACAGATTGTTAAATAAAGAAGTCCAAATGTCTAATGTATTAATATTAAATTATAAACATAGTCCATTGAAATGTTACATTTTTTAGGCCTTACCTTGCGTTTTTTAGAGGACGCAATTTTATTTTTTTGATGTGTAGGGGGGGTCAGTGTAAAGCTAAAATCAAGTTTGTGGGGTCGCCACCCTTGCCCCACGGCCGCCATCTTGAAAATAGGGGTTGAAATGGTTATTACGATATATCTCTTAAACTATTTATCTGATAAAAAAAATTAGTAAACATTATTTGTTGCAAATATAATTCTTTACAACTTTGGTCCAGTATCTGTTTGTCGTAGAATTATAAATAAAAAAGTTATAAGCGAAAATGTTCAGAAATTCGAGAATTTATTTTTATTTTTCGATATAACTTTTTTTTATCATTTTATGAAAAAATGATATCAGACCATTTTTGTAGATCGTTTTTTAAGGAATAACTTTTTTTAAGCAACATCTTGAGCAACATTTTTTAATTGAGTCAATAGCTAAGGTTTTACAGCGCTCCGAAGTGAGTATTATTTTTCAGTACTCTTACTATACTCGTACATATATTATACGTGTGTACTAATAATGTATCATCAGTTATTTTTTTTTTTATTTTGTTATTATAATTTTTTTAATTATGAATTTTGCAATATTATTAATAATTAATTATTGACTCTTTTCCACTCCATTACAGAACTTTACAATTATTGATTTTTAAAATAATTTTAAAACTTGCTGTTTCTTCATGCTTTTTCAGGATGTGACACAACTTCAGCTCCTTACAGCTATTGACTTAATTAAAAAATGTTGCTTATAAAAGTTATTCCTTAAAAAACGATCTACAAAAATGGTCTGATATCATTTTTTCGTAAAATGATAAAAAAAAAGTTATATCGAAAAATAAAAATAAATTCTCGAATTTCTGAACATTTTCGCTTATAACTTTTTTATTTATAATTCTACGACAAACAGATAGTGGACCAAAGTTGTAGAGAATTAAATTTGCAACAAAAAATGTTTACTAATTTTTTTTATCAGATAAATAGTTTAAGAGATATATCGTAATAACCATTTCAACCCCTATTTTCAAGATGGCGGCAGTGGGACAAGGGTGGTGACCCCACAAACTTGATTTTAGCTTTACACTGACCCCCCCTACACATCAAAAAAATAAAATTGCGTCCTCTAAAAAACGCAACCCCAAATGTAACTTTTCAATGGACTAACATGTCTAGCTTATGTACAGGGTTACAATGATGTCTCCAGAAGGAAAAACAAAATCTTTCGATGAATACGCTGACGGATTTACGAAGTCTGATGCTGCTAATGTTATGTTTCTTCAAAGAGCAAGCGATGCTTTGAGGTAAACTATACAAATTTGAGATGATATTATGGTACGAAAATCATGAGATATCTGTTGATGTTACTTATTTATTGTCGATATTTATAGTCGATTAATGTGGCGAATATTTTTGAAATATTGAATAGTGTTTAGCGTCATGGTCATTATCGTTAATAGTTGGTAAAAAATTTTTTATATATATATACCTTTAATAATGATATCCAGTGTCACGTTATTTCTGTAATTAAGATGTATGTTAAGTTTGTACAATTAGCATATTAATCTATATCTATAAATTCTATACTATACTTCTATTTTATTATTTTTCTTACCCTTATCCCACATAAGTAGGGTCGGTAAAACATGTTTTCCGTTTTCACTCTCCAGCCTCAGTTGTCATCTTACTATTCACACTTTTTAAACACATATCATTTCTCATACAATCTATCCATACCCTTTTCGGTCTTCGTTTACTTCTATATCCGTCCATCTTCATACTCAAAGCTTTTCTAGTTACATGACTTACTATACTATAGTACTATAATTTGATTGTTCGTTAGTTATAGATAAACTCAAAAATATTTAATTGATTTTAAAAATCCTTTCGCCCATATAAAGATGCAGTATCAGTGAGTAATATGGGCTATATTTTAACCAGGAACAGAAGCTAGTAATAGTAATTCGATTAATAAGTTACGGACTGATAACGAAGTATTAAAAATTCTGAAATTAGAAAACCATAACAATTTTTATAACCGCGAGAAATATTTAGAACCTAGCAGAAACGAACCTCAAACACAATGAAATTATATTATCCATATTTTGTTTTGGTCCATCGGGGCCAATATAGCTGGCTAAGTTCGCTTTCATATAGCGTTATCTTTGTCTATCTTAGTCAATGCGATAGAGAGAACGCTCTACAATCCGAAGCATACTGGCATTACCGACGTGTCACTTTTCTCTCCAGCGTGCCAAATGAAATGCCGGCTACTGTACTGCTTGTCGTCAACTTGCTCATGTAGACCATGGATTGGAAGTTATGCATAGGTTACGTTAAGTGGAAAACTTTACTACTTCGATAAATAATAATTATTCTTTATCACATGGACATATATTTAATTGTCTAAAAATGTAAGAAATGCTGTTACAACTTTTTTGTTGTATCTCTTTTCAGAGTATACGCCCAAGTTGTACACGTTAAAAATGAATTCATATTAAAATCAAAGGATC
Source organism: Antheraea assamensis (assembly GCA_035772565.1). Classification (NCBI taxonomy): domain Eukaryota; kingdom Metazoa; phylum Arthropoda; class Insecta; order Lepidoptera; family Saturniidae; genus Antheraea; species Antheraea assamensis. The sequence goes on along the minus strand of JAQQSE010000050.1, from coordinate 177,532 downwards.
TTTCGTGTCCACGTTTTGGATATTATAGAGAACCTGAAGTTACTGTTGATTTCTTGAAGAGTTTTTATAAAGCCGTGGACATTTCTCCCAATGATGTTGAATATGTTGAAGCATTTGGTTCGGGTAAATTATAATTTTCATATTTTTTGTTCGGTATTTAATATCGTTCCAATGCGAAACTTTTTTTTGTAGGTGGTAGAGTTACGCTGAAGCTATTACTGGTTTCAGCATGAATGGGTCGGCTCGCCCGGTGTAGTACCACCCTCTCACAGAAAACCGACGTGAAGTAACAGTGCACTGTTGCGTTTCGTTCGGCCAGTGAGAGCGCCAGAGGCCCAGATATTTAAAAGACCGGCAACGCACTTGCGACTCCCCTGGTATTGCTAGTGTCTATGGACGGTGGTGATCACTTACCATCAGGTGACCCACCTGTTCGTTTGCCCCCTATAATATAAAAAAAAAAAACAAAACTTTCTTAGCCTATCCGGCAGATCCACTTTATTATCAAGATTAAATTGTCCATATTTTTTGTTTTATAGTTCTTTAATCCTCATGGTACTGAACAGTTGAACACATGTGGCTAGTATATGATAATACATTTAAGATGTTCTAAATGTTCGATTCTAGCAACACCCGATGCCGATAAAGCTGAACTAGAAGCTATTGATCAGGTTTTCTGCAATAACAGAAATAAGCCTTTGTTAGTTGGGAGCGTTATGTCAAATATTGGATACACTGAGGCAGCTACTGGATTGACAGCTGTTACCAAGGTATGATAAATGCAATGTAACCGCTGTACTAACGATATAATCTATGACAAGAATAAGCATATGAATTACCTGGAACATATTGACAAAATCTGTATGACAGGTTTATGTATTCACAATCGAGGTGCTTCGCGAAAGTAGTAAAATAACAATTTGTGTTACCAGTCGAAGAAATCACATTTGACGTCGCTATTTCTTAAATGTATTTTTTAATTATGCAGGTACTGCTCGCATACGAAACAGGTTTGCTGGCTGCTAACTTGCATTTTAATAATCCGCGTCAAGATGTACCCGCTTTACGCGAAAACCGAATACGTATAGTAAATGATCACTGTCCTTTTAATCGTGCTTACACCGCAGTAAATTGTATGTCATTAAATGGAGTTAACTCGCATGTATTATTGAAAGGATATTATAAAGCCAAGGTGAGTTTTTATGAAAGAAAATAGAAACGTAATGTATTTTACGTTACAATATTTTTAAATAAGGTTACGGTAAATATTTTGTATTTTATTTATCCAATTTTGGTCAGTTTATATTTCTTTATTGCTATAACTTAACAATGTAATACCATATACCCGATAGTAAGTATACGTGTTAGTTCAGCAACATTTTGTATAAATACACCTTTTCATCTATCTATATAGATAAAAATCAATTGCCTAATGTATGTAAGCGGATCACTTCAGAACGGCTGGGTAATTATTTGTTTGAGAAAGCGTAGGGAAAATTGAAATATTTTGCTTAATAAATCACCATATAAAAATGAGTGATTTAATGAAACAGAAGACAATAAGGAGACCATCAAATATGTTGACAGAATTGAGGCTCAGTTGCTGAGTTGTAATTTTATTTTATTACATTGTTATACTGAAAAGGGAAGAGTTGGTCTCGTTTTCTTCGTTTGTACATAGTTCATGATAACACTAACAATTATATAATTATAATAACTAACAAGTCCGAAGTTTCCCAATTGTATCCAAAATAATTATATTACAGAATCCAGTGCGATATGTATGCAGTATACCTCGTCTGATCGCTATATCTAGTAGAACCGAAAGTGGAGTCAAAAATATATTCGAACACCTTAAATCACATCCTATCGATCCTGAAGAACTAGCATTACTTCATAACATACATTCAACTAGTATTTCTGGTCATTTGGGAAGGGGATATATTGTATTAGGTAACAATTCTAATATTTCATTTAGTTTCTTATTACGAGAACCAAATTTTATTTTCTTGTTTTAACACATTTAATGTGACATAATAATTGTTGCATATATTGCCATAATCTCCGAAGCCTTTGAGAAGTTTCATTAGTAAATTAATTCTATTATACGTTTCGTTTCAAGCTGGTGATAATTGTTAATTAATGGTAGTGGGAGACCAATTCATATGATCTTTTTATTGAGGTACTATAAAGTGAATTCACTGTACCTCATAGAAAAACATGGCAACTACCGAGCGATCTACAATCCATCGCCATTTGTCGCTATTATCCCTGCCTGCTAGCTCTTGGCAGTTAGATATACAATAGTTGATCCCGAAACGTGATAAGCCATAAGAGAATCACTGTAACAGTTTTATTGCGATGTGCGTGACGTGACGGTAACTATCCAATCGGGTAGACAGACCCCGCCACCCCGCTTGAATATTAGATACCGAATCTGATACCGGAATGTGTCATGCTTAAACGTATTCCTATAGTGGTTGCTTTGCCCAATGTATAGTGAACGTGATCCAGTCCGACATCATTTTCATGTGTACCCTGCTCAATAAAATTAGACTCTCAATAATTATTATCGGATTTAAAATAATTAAAAGTAAGTCGTTTAAACTTTGAACAATATTCTGTACACTTTGAAAGATTGTAAAGTGTTATGAAGGAAAAGTTATATGCAGTCAACTTGATGCCAAGTCGTCACTGTATTCTATAGCTGTAAGAAAACAAAACTTTGATCTTAAATGAGACGGGTTAATAGTACATTGCTACTCTTGAGGATGGAATTATAATCTCTTCTGCCAATGCTTATTATAACTCTCACACTTTAAACCGAAATAAAGCAACGTGAAGATTGCTGTTTTTGTAAAAATAGATATGGCGTTATTGCTTCTGTAGGTGAATCTTACACCGGGTCCACCCAACACAGAATGTTGAATTACAACGCGAAATATTCTAAAGAGATAATCCATGCAAATTTTTAACAGATACGGAAGAACAACAGACGATAAGCTATCTTGAAAAGGCAGAGCATTTCGACGGAGCAAAACGTCCGTTATGGTTTGTGTATAGTGGTATGGGTTCTCAGTGGCCTGGAATGGGTGCATCATTAATGCGCATACCTATCTTCGCAGCAGCTATTGAACGGTAAATATGATTTTTTAAATTATTTCTTCCATTATTTGCATAATATCAATAAAGTTATATATATATATATATATATACTGAGAAGAATACACCATAATGTAAATTCGTATTTTTACTATGGCACCTTCTTCTGACTTTGGAACCTAATCATCTTTAGTGGTAATAGTTACTGCTATAATCATGCACGTAATAATTTCAAAATGTTCTGCGATAACTTCAGTTATTCTAATAAAATTGTAGCCAGCATTAAGACTTCATTCGGGGCTCCATTCTTCATAAAGTTTTCCATATCTAGTGAGGGAGCAGAATCTCCCAACTGCTATGTATGTGGAAATATTGATGGTGTGCATCAGTTGATGTTACAATGCACTAAGAACAGCATCGAGAGAAAATCGTTAATGAGTAGTATGAATGCTAGTTGCGAAAACAGAGGTATTTGTCAAAGCATCTTAGCAGAACCCTGCTTGGATGGGGCTAAGATGTTGTATGACCTGGTAATTTTATCTCATCATCAGTGATTTTCCTGACGTGAACTTAGAAAGAATAGGAAATAATTTCGCTGACATGTTCGTTGCACTAAAAGCCCCTAAACTGAAATAAAATAAAATGTGGTATTTTGTGACATCTCAGAATTCATGTTTCGTGTTATTATTTGTCATTCAAATCACCCGTATATAATAATCAAGCGATTACTTAAGATACCATTAAAATTACACAATATAGACTAAACTAATATAAGATTATAAATGCAAATTAAAGTCCCACCATAAAATCTCCTATTATTGCGCCTATGAACTATTTCTTGGAAAGTCTCAAATTGCCCTGATCACTGTAATTTCTGCCCGAATATTTAAATAGAATTGTGAGTTATGTCCACTAAAAATTAAATTTATTTAGAACATGATTAAGAGGAATGTCATTTTATTCGTACTATAATTATTTAATTGACTCTCGAATTTAAAGGTGTCAACGAGTATTGGAACCCGAAGGTATCGATATTGTCAAAATAATAACATCAACAGATAAGACGATATTTGATAACATTCTCAACTCATTTGTCGGAATAGCAGCTATCCAAATTGGTCTGACTGATGTTTTGTACGAATTAGACCTAGTTCCAGATAATATTATTGGTAAGCAGTTAAATGTTACATACATCTGGTGTGTGGCATACTTTAATAATTTTATTGAAACCGATCCTATACTCTTGCATGAAATAATAGTCTAATCCATTTTTTTTAATCTGTTTAGGACATAGTGTGGGAGAACTTGGATGCGCTTATGCAGATGGCTGTTTAACAGCGGAAGAAATGATTTTATCTGCTTACAGCCGTGGACTAGTATCTTTACAAACACCATTGATAAAAGGTTCTATGGCTGCAGTTGGTTTAGGATACCGAGAGGTATAATAAATCAAATCAAATTATTATAGTGAATTATAAGAAGGGAATTTATTATTCTATATATTATTTTAGATATCTAAACTATGTCCTTCAGAAATTGAGGTTGCCTGCCATAATAGTGCGGACTCTAGTACGATATCAGGTCCAGCTGATATTATGGGTACCTTTGTATCATACTTAGAAAACAAGGGAATATTCGCTAAGGAGGTCCCGTGCTCAAATATCGCATATCATTCACAATATATTTCTGGAGCAGGTGAGATTTTTTTTTATTATATGGACACTGTATGTTGTTAGTGACAAAATAAGTATCCAGTAAATTACAGGTCCTGGGCTTCTACGTTACTTAAGAAAGATTATTACAAATCCGAAAGCACGAAGTGAACGTTGGCTCTCAACATCAGTACCACGTGATAAATGGAATGATCCGGCAGCGAAATACAGTTCAGCAGAATATCATACTAATAATTTACTGGTAAATAACATGAAATATTAAAAATGTTGTAGGGTTTTATTTCGGCAAAACTAGGAACATTAATATATTTCTGAATGTTACTCTGAGTGTTATAAATTATTTTATTTCCATAGAATCCTGTGCTTTTTGAGGAAACTTCTTGCCTGATACCACATAATGCAGTACTCGTGGAAGTAGCGCCGCATGGACTTTTACAAGCTATTCTAAAGCGTTCGTTATTCTCTGGTTCTCGAAATATTCCACTAACTAAACGCAATCATCCCAACAATGTTCTATTTTTACTAGACGCCATTGGCCAGTGAGTTCCTTTATTTTGTTTATATTTTTCACTACTAGGTCACTTGAAACAATGATGGTTTAGTTGATAGCGTGTTTGAATACCGTGTAGATCGACGTAGGTACGAATCCATGCAATTGACTCCATATATATGGTGACGAAAAACATGATGATGAAACCATTGCATAGTTGTAGAGCCTTTTCTAATTTTGCCTGGCTGGTTAATCAACTCAGTCTCAAGCTGGAAATCTATCGTCAAACACTTGTTGGTATGTTCCGGCAGCAGTACTTGAGATCCAGTCGTCGCTAGGTTTAATGTAACTATCATTTTCGACCATATCATTATTCAACATCAGATGAGATTGTGGACAAACGATAAAACAGATAAAGTATAGAAAAATCTCTGCTATTATCGATTTGTTTGATCCGTTTGGTATTCTTAACTTGAATTGCAACTATAATCTTTAATTCTACTATTCCTCTTAAAGGTATAAAAGAAATATTTTAATAGTAGAAGCGTTCATTGTAGTAGTACCTTTTTTGTTTAATTTCATACAGGTTGTATATGGAGGGGTATTCTCCGAAAATTCAATCTCTCTATCCAAAAGTGGAATTTCCTGTTTCAACTGGAACACCAATGTTATCACATCTGGTTGATTGGATGTATACGGAAGCCTGGTAATTCTTTTTTTTTTTTAATATAACATTTTAACCAAAATTGAAAGGTAAAAGATATGTAGCAGAATTCTAATAACGATTATTAGAACTTCCTATTCCTTTTATATACTGATTGTATTTATAGAAAAGCAAGAAAAAAACCAGATATATTTTTCAGGACTATGCCTTTTTATGCAACAGTGGATAAAAAATATGCAGCCGCCTGTGAATATTTAATATCTGTACACGACGCTGAACATGTTTATTTACAAGGAAATCGTATAAGAGGTAGCTATTGCAAATTTTGTAATCTTGGTATACACGTCGATTATAATAACTTCGCTGCATAAGATTAAAATAATTGGTCTAACTTTCTAACAATAACTATTCTGTAAATATAACATATCTCAGTAGGCTTATAGCTTTTATTTTTACTTGTTTTAATTATTTAATATGGATAAATAAAACGAAAGAGGTCTAAAAAGCTGTGCGCGCATCACGCAAAAGGTACTGGATATGTTTCAAGTTTTATTTTTATATGATTTCTTATACACTTGGTCCTTATTAAAAATATAACGATTTCTTATAAAAATGAACTGTAATTTCTATGAGCACTTTGCGTTTACCTATGTGCTTTCTTGTTGTGAACAGTTTGCGCAAACGGTATAGTATACATACTCCAGAGACGGGAAGTAAACGTATAACATTGTTCACAAAGAATTTTTGCAAGAAAAGTATAATTTGCTTTCAATCTTTTTATGATTTTTTTTTCCTGTGAACATGAAATATACCTTTAAAATAATAACAACACAAATGAAGTCGCGGCTATCAGTTAGTATTTAATAAAATTTACTGAAGTCGTATCTTAAAATTGCACAATGACTAACTAAATAAGGCATCTAAGAAAGCTGCCAATTCTAAAATTGTACCCCTAACCAGATTTATACGTTAGTACAAAGGACGTGGTATATTTTTTTTTAGGGAAAACTTTGTTCCCTTACTCCGGAGTGTTGGTAGCAGTATGGGATACACTTGCCATGTCTCTGTGTGAAAATAAGAAGAAATTCTCAGTTCGATTCCAAGATGTGCATTTATATTCTCAACCTGTTCTACATGATCAACGATTACTTAGACTTAAAGTGGTTTTACACAGAGCCACTGGACGGTTCGAGGTAAATTCAACATTTAAACGCAGTACTACACTTTTTTATATAACGAGGAATCTCAGAAGCACTTTAAGGCATAATTAAGGGAAAACTCTAATACAGTAAAATCTCTACAGGGGCTAATTACATGTTTGTCAAAAACCACGTAGTCTATATTTATTTCTTTACCGTCTATATAAACTACAAGAGACTATTAGCATGTAGTTAAGGTCTTTTGGTAATCATTTAAAAAAATGATTTGGTAAGTTTAATGCGTGATTCTTTTGGGCAGCGATGATGGCTTATTTGATAGTGTACCCGGACACCGCCTCACTCGACGGTGGTTCGAATCCTTGCGATCGAGTCGGAGCTTTCGGTGCAGGAAAATATCGTAATGAAAGAATAGCATGATGGTAAGGATTTTTCTGAGCCCTATCTGACTAGCTATTACCCTCAAGGGGAAAGTTTATCGCCAAACACCTGTTGGTATATTTGGGCAGCTTCACTTGAGAGCCAGGCCCATCTAGGTTTAGTGTGTTTACGGTTTTGGTTCACATCGTAATTTAATATCAAGCTAGATTGTGGTCAAACGCGAAACCCTTTAAGTATAAATATGGCAATAAAATAAACATTCGAAATTGCAAAATAGAACCAATTACTTTACTATATTTATTCTAGGTTTCTAATGAATATTCAAAAGTGGCATCGGGATTTATAAACGCTCATTTATTACTGGAAGACACAAAAATATTCCTAAAAGACTCCAATGAAAGTAAAGGACCTATGGAGTTAACAGAACCAGAATTATACGAACTGCTGTGCGAACGAGATTATTCTTACAGGTGATATTATAGACCAGACTTATTAGTACAATATAGAGAGCAAAAAATATCGATAACCATCAATCATGAGACCCATGAAGACCCGTTATTTTATCGAAAAAAAAAAAACAGTTTTTTTATTAAGCATTTTCATATTTAATTGGAAGACCAAATTATTTATAAACAAATTACACAGCACTCACTACATACACACTGTTAGCAGGTTAGATTTATTATGATAAAAATATTTAATGCAAGAATCAAACGGTAAATTGCAAGTCATACCTGCTCATCGTGAGTTCCTTTAAACTCAACAGTACATTAGTGTTGTGTTTTTGTTAAAAAATAAACATTGTTGGTTCTTAGCCGTTTTTTACAATCTACGGTTTACAATACAATTAAGTTTTACATTGAAATCTATTATCATATAATATAATAAAAATGCAGTTCTTTTAAGGTTCAAGTTTTGGTTTCGATTGACTTATTGCAATTTTTTTAAATGCCCTATGAAGCGGGCGTTCTTCAGCAAGTGGTATTATATATCATCATTAGCCTGTAAGAGGCCTACTGAAGGGTTATAGGCCTCTTTCCGAAGGAAGGTATGGGCATAATCACAACACCAGCCCCCGACGTATTGGTGATTTCAAACACTGACACATTCAACCTTTTAAAAGTAGTACAGATAACGTAAGCTTAGCAACTTCCTTTTGTGGCAACAAAACCCACTTTTACTTTTTCTATTCTAACACGATATAGTAACGACACTGTACCTGATGGAAAGTAGTATACAATTCTAAAAACAACGACAATAATCGAGAGATCTGCAATCCATTCATAGTCATCGTTGTTTAAAGTATCTGAAAGCCTCTAAGCAGCTGAATATATATGGGCCGATCCTGAAAAACGAAAAGGAAAGTCATTAAGATGGGTTTTTACCATGTGAAAGTTCGTAGCAACCCAGTCGGATACAAATACCCTATCACCCAATCACTCTATAATATAAAATCATTTATTATTCCAGTGGGGAGTTTTGCAGTATTCATAAGGCTAATAGCTCGTTAACCGAGGCTCTACTAAAATGGAATAATAACTGGGTGACTCTTATTGATGGTATGCTACAGCTCAATGCATTAAGAGAACTACACGACGGTATATCTAATCCTGTTTACATAAGACAACTCATAATTGATTTAAATGAACATTATAATAACAAAATTACCAAAATGGACGACAACAATTTGATACAGGTGGATGTTATAAAATTACACGAACTTACAAGGTATACAATTATATAAGTAATTGCTTTTCAACACGGTGCTATTTTAGGTTATGTGTATATTGAACAATCCTACACAACACTACTTATTACTTCATTTCAGGTGTGGCGGGGTTTCCATACAAAATATCAGATTTCATAATTTACCAAAGGGAAAACGAAATACATTGAAAGCATTACCTCTTTCACTTCATACCTATGTAAGTCGATAACAGTAACTTTTAACATAAATTAATTTCAGAAATTAAACATAGGGTAAAATGTCGTTTTACTTTTTCCACATCGTGTCTCAAAATTATATATAACCCAATTTCGCACAATATTTTATGAGTGTCTTTAGTTTGTGTATCTATTCATCTCTATTTCTTTGTCACGCTCTATAACTTGACAGGTTTGATGAATTTCGACACATAAGGTTACTTTAGGTTCATCTCTATAGGCATTAGTTATAATAAAATGAAGTGTCACATCTTTGAAGTTAAACAGAGAAGCTCTCTATTCGCGTCTCTTGTTTATCGTTGGTAACATTTCTACTTGTTCTGTTTGAATATTTGGTTCCAGTTATTGTTGTCTTCCCTTTTATAATCACAGGTAAACTGCCCACTTATAAAGCAATCGGTCTCAAAATCTACATAAGCTCCTAAAGTTGATTATGGTCTCCTATAGTTTTCTTAGACACGAAATGTAAGTGCAGTAGAAGTGTAAAAGAAACGATATATCAGTGGCTCATTTTTTGAACTGGAAAACATGTACCTGACATTGGAATTCGTACGTCGTTACCTAAGTACGGTTTCGTATATCGTTATCTTTGTCTATCGCAGACATTGCGTTACGGGATAAGTAGAACCATTTACAAGGCCGAAGCAAGCGAATCTTAGCCGCACGTTTTCCTTCTCGCCGACGCGGCAAACCAAATGCCTATAATCGGTAGTCACTGTCTACTGCGCCCTGTCTGATAAGAATGCTCGTGTCTTAGACTCCGGGACTCTGGAAAATAAAATTGACAGACAATCCAAAGGAGAATAAAAAAGAAGACAATAGTTAATAATAATAATACGGTGAAACAGAACTGTATAAACCTATAAATTATCAATGCAAATATATTGTTAAGCCCTAACAATATTCCTAAATGGTAGTTAATTAATTTTCTTACCGAACCCTTTGACAAGCTAAAAAAACAATCCTTCAATTACATTACCTTTATTGATCATAGTTCATCTTAAGAATATAGAAATAAAATATATATTTACGTTACAGGATGGACTAAGTAAAGAAATGTCAATGTTCAATGAAGATTATACAAAGAAAATTGATGCAAAACTTGACATCGAATGTTTTGGTGACATCGACACCCTACATTGGATTAAAAACACTAGTGATAACATTATGATGAATGAATTGAATAATAATGGAATTCATGTTACGGTATATTTCTTAACAAAACCTATATGATCATCAACGGTAACATGCCATTAATTCAATATTAATTATGTTCAAATACAGGTACATTACGCAGGTCTAAATATGTCCGATTTAAAACGAACAACCGGAATGGGGACTTGCAATTTAGATGATAATAATTTCGGTATGGAATTTAGCGGAATAAGTAAAAGGTATTATGCTATATTTACTTGAGTTAATTAATTGCATTATTATCTAGAGCTATAGCTCAAGTACACTTGATATTTATTGTTAATGAATTCATTGAGAAAATATAGATTTAATTAAAAGTTAAAAGATCGATGCTTAGAAATAAATTGATAGTTGAACATCGTGATTAGCTTGAGTACACAAATGGGACAGAGTAAGTCCTTAGATATAATGATGAAGCGTTAAAAATGCTCGGCTCTAGTTATAGTGGAACAAAATTTACCACCACCCTTGAGGAATACTCAGCAGCAATAAAGTACATCAGTTAATCTAAAGATTGGCTACCACATCTTCTTCATCTTACTCTATTCCCAAGCTAAATAGGCTTGACATAATATATTTCCTCTTACATTCTCCTCTATTTCTATATTCATCCATCTTCATACTTAACACTCACAGTATTCCTTCAATCCTTACGATATGCCTGTACGAGTAAACAACAATTAAGCTTAAAATTTATGATAAGTATTTAAAAATATGCTATATAATTTGATGGGCTAATTATATTATCTGACTGTTTAAATAGTGGAGATCGGGTTATGGGTTTGGTAAATGGGGGTGCATGCAGCACAAGTGTGGTCGTGCAGCCAGATTTTATATGGCCGATACCAACACATTGGACTCTTGAGGATGCTGCTACCGTACCGTTTGCATATACACTAGCTTTCTACTGTCTTGTAAGTTGATTTCATATCCTTGATGAAGATAATTAAAACACCAATAAATAATTCCATACAGTTTGAAAACCTACAGAGAAATTTGTAATTCCAATCTTAGGTTATATATTAATATAAAGAATAAAATAATCTATTAATTTCTTTACTATTAAGCTTCAATGTGATCTAATAAAGCGAGCGACAAATTCGAGATTTGAAATATTAGAAGTCACCTGGAAAAAGTTTTAATAGTATTATTACAATTCACAGGGTATCAAACGGGATCTAAAGCGAGGTATCCGTATTCTTGTACACGGAGGTGCAGGCGCTTTAGGTCAAGCCGTTATAACTATAGCATTAGCTCATGGATGTCAAGTCTTTACAACTGTTAGCAGTAACTTTAAAAAACGCCTATTATGCAAATTGTACCCAGATCTGAATGGTAAATATTAATTAATAAATGCCTTACAATTAACCGTTAAAATAGAATAGTCACATACGCAAATGCATATGATAAAAAATTCAAATACAATATTTACTATATTATTCCAAATTTTAAAGTCAATGTTAGTCTGCAAAATTGTTACCAGCTATAGTTTATTTAATCTGGTTAATCGATTAATTGGAAAGAAAGCTTTGCTACTGATGACATCAGTAACTAAAATATATTTTATTATCTGAAACAGTTCATTTGAATATTTATTGATCTAATTAGTAATAATAATGATCTTCTTTCTTTCAACGCTTTTTTTTTCTACAACTGCTTTTTAATTCTTTTGTTTAATAATAAATACTATTTATATAATTTCAGAAGAGAACATTGGTAATTCAAGAGATTCAAGCTTTGGCGATATGGTATTAAATGTTACTAATGGAAAAGGTTGTGATATAGTGATAAGCAACTGTCAGAGGAGAGTTAAAAGATGTAAATATTTTGATTTCTTAGTACAGATATCTTCAACTGTGGAAATGATCAAAGTGGTTTCGTAGTTTAAATCAAGCTGCAGAAGTGGTCTTGAAAATTATAGACCTATTTCTATACTTCCGTCGTTAAGTTTTTTATTTGATAAGCAATTGTAGATTATTTCTAAGGGCACAAGTTTTTGGATATTTGACAGTGCGGTTTAACTAAACCAAAATGTACTATTGATGCTGGGATATCTTAGGGGTTTGGGAGGAGTCGAAGGATGCAATTCGTGTGCTCTGTAATCTGTCTAAGGTTTTTGACTGCTTTATCACTTTAACTTATTCTTAAATTTAATCACTATGATATTTCTGAAGCTTCGCTCGACCTACTACTTATGACTTACTCCTATTTAAAAGATCGCTATCAGAAATTTAGCATACTTGGCACAGCCTCTACAGGATCGTTTGAACAAATTCTCGGTTTGCAGGGCCCTATTTTAGGACCCTTTTTATTCCTGCTATACATAAATGTTCTATTTGAACATTTTTGTTGATAATTGTATTTTTGTAGATAATGCTTCGCTTACATTTAAAGTAAAAAGGATTGATTTAAAGACTAAGTATTTCGATAATACTTTATTTGAAATGTATCAGTGATTTGCATTAAATAATTTATTTCTAAGCGCAGACAAAACAAAATCTGAGATTTACCTTGCCTGATCTTCCACGGATTGAGAGTAGAATCATGATGGATGGAAATTTTGTAGGCTTAGTTGACAATACTGTATACTTACGTATCACACTTGATTCTAAACTAGAATAGGGTCCTCATATTAAAGAATTGTCGGGTATTTTAAGTTGTGCTGCATTCACAGTATGTAAGATTCGCTAGTCAACAGATATTGCCACTGCTAGTTTTGATGTCAAAGGGCTATTATTATAGGCTGGTAAGACATGGTGATACCTACAATTAACATTCCCCTCTATGCATCCGCTGATAAAGATTGTAACTTCAATGTACTATAAGTATGTACCTTCGTTAAAAATATAAATCCGATAGAATTTCTTGCCGGTTCTATTCGATGACTGGGGTCGTTCTCCGGGTAACTGGTAGCTTTGACAATCATAAGCCCCTTCTTAGGACTTAAATTGAATAAGGTGTTATTCATTTGATTGAATTTGACAATAATCAACAAATTACTTTTCAGATTTCTCTTAACTGCGTTGGTTATAATGGATATACATTCGATTTATCGCAAATTATTAATACAGAAAATTATCATTATGGAATGTACAAGATGACTAAAGTACGTTCGTACGTAGTAATTGATGTCTCATCTATATTTAATTTAACAAGTTCTGAAGAAAAACAGGTATGGAGATCTCGGTATTTGTTTTTTTAGCAATAAGTAAAAAAAAAACAAAATAGTTTTAAAAGCGTTGAATTGGGTCTACAATCTGCCAGCACTTACTTTTTTACTTGCTCGAAATTTCGGCTTAATTACATAATGTTTGGTACGAGTTAAATTATTTACTCCGATGTATTCTTTAGTAAGTTGTTATTTAACCTTTTTTTTTATTAACGTGGGGAAATCCATCACGGACACACCACTCTCTCGGGGGAGAGAGTGGGTAGTGTGAGACTCTTACTCACTGAAACCCCACGGTGTACCGACCGCTGTTTTGGTTGAGGCGACATAGGATCGTGCATTGCTTTCACCATGCCGCCCCAATGGTCAGTCCGGCGGTAGGCAGCCGAGCGTCGTCCTTATAGGGAGGCAAGCGGAGTACACAACCAGCCGCCTCCCCTTGTCAACCGAACCAGTGCAATCGGGAGATAGGCCCACCGGCCCATCCCCCCTGATTCGGCTACGGTGGTGGAAGGGTAAGGGCCAGGTTTACCCTTCTTTCTGCCAGCTCTCCATTGGCGGTGAAGGCCGCTTAGAGGGTCTACCTCGCGGGCTCTCTCCGCCGCCTCCTTCTGCGAGATAACGTCCTCACAGACTCCGCAACCAGATTGAGGCGCTGCCCATCTCATGCAGCATAATCGGAAAAGGCGTTGACCCTCTATACTCACTAAATTCATTAAGCGTATCCGAGGTTTGATTTTTTCTACCAACGGATTTCCTACGAAATATAATTTTAGTCAATTTTCCCGGTTGAAACTGTTGTGGTGTGGTTGATTATACAAACATAAATCATGCAAAGGAATGAAAGATCAAATTTGATTTTGCACAAAAACTAGACGCACTTGCGATGTTATAAAAGCTTATAAAACACTAGTTGATACCCGTGACTTCGTCTGCGTTGTCTAGTTCAAATGCAATATACCACTTGCCCCATTTCTCCACGGCACGATAATAGATATCACTGAACGCGCTGTGTTTATAAAAATCGTAAATTCTTAAAATATAAATAATCGTGATATTTTTAAAGATAAAAATCAAATATTTCAAAAATAAAAATAAATGTTTGATATATATTATATCCAATTGTGTTTGCGTATTGCGCGCACAAGGCGGTTTTTGGACGGCACTGAGATGCATTTACTTATTTACTCTTCTCTCGTACTTAACTGGCGCCGTTATTCAAATTACAATAACTTTTGATACAGTAAACCCATTATAATGAAATTAAAACGAAATGTTACTCGAGGATATGCGTTATGAACTCTTTGGTGATGTTATATCATAAACGTAGTAGATTACCAGTGATGTGTGCACGAACCAATACAGGCAAACATTCCTATAAATGATTTATGGGTTCTTTATATGAGCGCGAAAATACCGTATCGTAAAATAACCATTAAAAGTAACTGAGTTTAAATTAAAGCAAAAGTGCAAAATTCAAATATTTCTTTTCTTTTTGTAGAAATTACATGATTTAATGAGTGAAGGTATCTCTTGTGGATACGTAAAACCTCTGTCAAGGACCACCTTCCCAGCTAACGAAGCACCCAGCGCCTTTCGTTATTTGACTGAAAACAACCGGCATGGAAGAGTTATTTTACATCTTAAGGAAACGCTGATTAACGCACAGCCACAGTAAGTGTTCAAAGTCAAAAAAGTACCAACAAGTTCAAGAAATTGTTTTCTTATTCGTTTGAGCGCGCTATCTTCGAAACTGCCAGTAATATTTGCATATTAATTAGATAATGCTATTGCCACGTTAATATCTTTACAAAGACTAGCAGCAAAACAATTACCATAGAAAAAAGTATGGGCAGAAACTACGCTAAGTGAGTAAATAGTAACCCTTGTGATGCATCATGGAGTATCGGAATTGAGAGTATGTTTGACCAGTAAACGAGAACCGAGCATTGTCGTGTCGAACCGAACTGCGAATGCCAGCTCCCTGTATAGTAGTCATGTTTCTACAGAATTTGTTTATGGTTACCTAGTTCCGTCCAGATATAATTCAAACGTAACTTAAACTGAGAGTCAATTTTGCTGCAAACAACAATTACGACTTTCTTTAGTTCTAGCATATCTTTGTGCATTATTAATTCTAAGATTACTTTGTTTATTATCCTTTATTGTACAATAAATTTAAATACTTTTCATAAAAATTCTATTACACTATTGTATGAGATTATTTTCACAGATTTATATTATTCTATTATCGTAACAATATCACTATCACATTTCATTGTCGAGAGCAGCATATTGACGGACAGTAAAATAATATTATAGCAAGCCAATAATTAGTACTACAAAATAATGGTTAAAACATATAGTAGTATCAACACTTTTGGAACATCTGAATATTAACCAATTCTAAATTAATTTATTTTAACAGTATACTTTGCTCGTCTAATCTATGCCAAGTAATATTAAGCGATGGCAGCAAACTCTCTATGCAAGTAGCTGATGGACTTATTCGTCGAGGTGCGAGGAAAATTTACTATCACGTTCCAGTTTTAACTTCTTACGATCATCTAAAGATTGGGTAAGATTTATTGAACCTAGTTATTGAAAGCAGTAAATTAATCTATCATTCAGATATAAGGAAATAATAATAATAATGTATATTATCATGAGGATGACATTAAAGAAGAGTAACCAACTGATTGCAGTGAACCCGGAATATGGATTCCAGCTAATATGATAGGAAGTTATATATTGCAATATTAGATATATGTAAATAATATTTTAACATATTTATTTTTTATATAACAAAACGGTTTTAGCTTCCCATATATAACAAATATGGTAACAATGGTAGAACAGCTTTTTCATGTTACGCAATTCGTCAAATTGTGAACGTGAACCGTAAAATTATTTGTAAAAAAATTACTAATTTAATAGTTGCTGCATCTTGCGCATTTATATATTTATTATAGGCTTTAGCGTTCAACCGAAATCTCCCCTGATATTACATGATGATTTGGCCTAAGTCTTAACATAGTAAATCTAGCGAAGTACTAGTTTTCAAGTGCAGCTATCAGAACACAACTGCGGGTCCTTGGCGACAAATTTAAACCTTGATGATGGTAACTAGCCAGGGAGATATTATGAAAAACCCTACCACTATATTATGATTTCTTCACGCTATTTTAATTAACTGAAATCTCATATTCAATGTAGGTAATCGAATCTATGTCAATTGACGAGGTATTCAAGCACGCTACTACTGAACCATTCATTCGGGTTTTATATACTTTTTCATTATTTCTAGATCCTGGAAAAAGCTCGGAGTAGAAGTTAAAACATCTTCTGATGCCTTGAACAACAAAAATTCTGTACAATCTTTTATCACTGACGCAGGAAACTTTGGAGTAATAGAAAGTATTTTTATATTAATAGTGGAAAATAATCGCGAAAGCAAATCTAAACAAATGGCTTCCATCTTGACCAGCATGGATTCAGTATCAAGGAGTCTATATCCAAATTTGAAGTACGATAATTATAGTTATTATATATTGCACTTGTACCCTTCAAATGTAAAGCTAACAGATTCAATTCACATACAATGTTTCACAGTCAAGTGTTCTAGTCAGATTAGGTCATTTCAAATAAAAAAGTATGTTATGCATAAATTTTTTATATCTTTTTAACTCAAACTATGCCAAATAGTAAAGTGTAAACAACAGTTAACCCATGGACTGTTCAAGCCCATAAAGGTTACAGTTCCATCCAAACGAATGTAGACCTCATTAGGCACATTAGCTTAAAAATTACTTGATTTATTACAAAACTTTGAAAAATAACAAACGATGTATATTGAAAACAATTTTTTTTGGAAAATTTGTTTCTTAATTAATTTGCCATTTGCACGAACTTTTTTTTACTAAACCATGAAATGTACAATGTACGATGTCGTGAAATTAAAAAAAATAAAAACATAATCCGCCATTTGGAGATCTGGATCTTAAAAAATCAGCCGAGGGGTTAAAATATTTCTAAAGTTTGTAAATTCTTATGCGTGCCGTATCATATAATTAGACTAGATGGTCAGATACTCGTACTATTGAATATTGCATTAATTGGTCAGAAGAACAATTCGATCATAATTTAGGTCTCTGTTCTTAATATTGCGTTTGTCTTTGTTGTGATTAATACTAATATCGAAGATAAAATGCCTCTGTGATTTTCTATAAATTTAATCTTGTAAACGTTAATTCTTAAATTCAAATTCACAATACGCAAAATGGTCGTCGTTATTCACTTGTGTCTATACTAATGTCATATTTACACATAAAAATAAAACTGAATGGTCTGCTGTTTATTCCAGCTAATCTTCGAAATGGCTGAATTAGTTTAAATAAAACTTCTCCTCGCAGATTGACGACATATCATCACGTTTACCTACGGGTGCGAAGCAGTAGTTATAAAATTTAACAGAAGTGAACACAAAAGTATTTTCAAGTAAAGAAGTATACCCGTTAGTTTGTACATTAAATAAATTGATTCGTTGTTTTATTTTTTACAGATATTTCGTTTTAGTAACTGCTGATCATTATAATATGGGACAGACGATTTATAATTCACGTAAAAGGGACGGTTTTCCAGTAACACTACTAAATATATCTAGTTTGAAAAAGGTAGTTTTAAATAAATTATTTATTCTAATCAGAGAATTATTATAAAACATCTTCTTTGATCGGGTCGTGACTTAGCCAGTATATTAATACCTGAAGGTGGGATATCTGTATAGTCTGTGCTTGTGAAGTTTTGTAATATTATATGTCAATTTATTGTGGTCCCTCCATACTGCCACACAGTGATCAAAAAGGTGGTAGAGCTACGCTGAAGCTATTACTGGTTTCAGTATGAATGGGTCGGCTCGCCCGACGCGCGGGGTAGTACCACCCTCGCACAGAAAACTGACGTGAAGTAACAGTGGTTGCACTGTTGCGTTTCGTTCGGTCAGTGAGAGCGCCGGAGGCCCATATAGTTAAAAGGCCGGCAACGCACTTGCGACTCCCCTGATGTTGCTAGTGTCTATGGACGGCGGTGATCACTTACCATCAGGTGACCCACCTGTTCGTTTGCCCCCTATAATATAAAAAAAAAAAAAATCTTATAACTTTGCAGTACTTTGAGAGCGACTATACATACCTCTTCAAGTAGTAGTACCACGTATTTTAGTCCGGTTACGTGAATGTTTACCTAGATCGTATTTAAATTAGAGATGCTTTGATATTTTGTTTGCATATATATATATATATATAGTAGCATAACCTGCAATCTTTTGAGCCCTCATGTATTGCATATGCTTATTTAGACAACAATGTTCAATGAATTACTTAAATGCCCTGATCTAGAAAATGTTAATCTGTTTAGTCATTTAAAAATGATGAGAATTTTTAGATATATCATTTAGCTATGGCATGTTATGCTTCTACATTCTCACCTGACCTTAACTAGAAATATAGTAAAATGCCAAGCTGAAAAAATAACTAGTATTCAATATCTGTCTACAAACCTGCAATAGAGTATTCTCACCAATCTTTTCAACCGCTTTAAAGATAGCTGCGCAGAATACAAATTCAATAATAAATATGCATTATATTATATATTAATGGCAATTTCAGATCGCTATAATTACGAATATTTAATCTTGGTTTTATATTAAACTCTTAATTTTATTATGCGCAAGCCCCGAACTTAAGGCTATATTTACAGCGGCCAAAGAGATAGACGAGGATTGTAATTTGGAAAAGATAAAAAATACACGTACATTCATAAATCATAAAACAATTGATTGTCCAGGAGAAATTGAACGCCAAAAAACCATGGGATATAGATATTCTCGAAGCGTTGGATTATTCACCACCCAAGACAAACACCATGCCGGTAGATCAACAGGAGGTCAATAATATGCCATCGCTACTGCAACAAATCACAATATTAATGGGTAAATAATCATTGTTATCTTTAAAGATTTCCTGCCTATCTCGATTCGAACAATTTGTAACAGTTTCTGTGTATGACAGTTACAGCCTATCAGAATCTAAACAGTTTCTTGTTGATGTTCCAGATCTGAAATTTACAAATGTAAATGAGTGCGTTACTCTGCGTGAATTAGGTGTTAACGATACTCATTGTGAAA
Source organism: Antheraea assamensis (assembly GCA_035772565.1). Classification (NCBI taxonomy): domain Eukaryota; kingdom Metazoa; phylum Arthropoda; class Insecta; order Lepidoptera; family Saturniidae; genus Antheraea; species Antheraea assamensis. The sequence continues at coordinate 157,574 of JAQQSE010000050.1, read as the reverse complement.
TAATCAATACATTTCTCCGAGATACGTATAACGTTTCCTTAACAAATGATGATATATTATCGCTGAATAAAAATAGGTAAGACACATTGATTGTGTAACATCTGTGTAAAAAAGTAACAAACAAAATGAGTCCAAATCATCTCTTTATATTACAACCACGTAATTAACTAAAATGGTAACGAAGCGTTGAACTGTTAACGTGAATTATTTTTATAACGTTTATTATAACGTTATTAAGTCTTCTATCAATATTTCTGAAGATCTCTTCACTACCTTCTGTCTCATTAACTCCCTTTTTTATTTGTAGATTTTTTAACTCAATTTGTTTACTTTTTCCTACAATTTTTTAAACAGTTCTTCTCGTAGAAAAATTATCCTGACAAAAACAACACAAAAACAAAAATGACCCAAATGATACTGCTTTTCTGAAACGATGCGCTTGTATTTAATCTTTTTATTTGTACAGTTTAAATGTTACTCACTTGTTATTGTTGAACCTTATGAAAATACTCAAAATAGTTAATATTTTTATCATTTCTTCTTATACAGAATAAACGAATTAGAACAATTGATCAGCGAACCTTATTTTAAAGATTTAAAAGGTTTAGAAACTTTCTTTTCATATGTAGACCAAAATGAGCTTTTGGCCACTACCGAAATTGTTCCAATGTCTACATGGGCACATGAAGTGATATCGGTAAGTTTATACTATTTATCTCGTATATCATTGCATTGAAATGAATTATAATATTGAAGTAATTTTAACGTATATATGGACAAGATACGCATGACAATAGAATGCCTTATATAGTTAGTTTAGAGTGGTAGAGCTACGGTGAAGCTATTACTGGTTTCAGCATGAATGGGTCGGCTCGCCCGACGCGCGGGTTAGTACCACCCTCTCACAGAAAACCGACGTGAAGTAACAGTGCTTGCACTGTTGCGTTTCGTTCGGTCAGTGAGAGCGCCGGAGGCCCACATATTTAAAAGGCCGGCAACGCACTTGCAACTCCCCTGGTGTTGCTAGTGTCTATGGACGGCGGTGATCACTTACCATCAGGTGACCTACCTGTTCGTTTGCCCCCTGTAAAAAAAAAAAAAAGTTAGAATTAAAAAAAACTTGTGCCATCGAAAACCTCCAGAAAGAAAACCAGGGTATCCTTTTGTTTTACATGGGGAAAATTCGTAACGGATACCCACCCCTTCGGGCAGCGGAGGGTAGGTTATGTCCGATTCCCACGGACTTAAAACCCCATGGTGCCTCATCACACCTATTTGGCCGGGGAGCAGGAACTGCCAATGGCACTACTTCTGCATCTCCGGCAGGTGTCGGCCCCTCATCGGGGGCCGTCTGCGGTCTGAGGGGTCAGGATGGTAGACCCCTCAGGAGGAGGCGGGTTTTAAACCCCCCCCCCCCCCCCCCCCAAAAAAAACTGTGGGAGTCGCATGGCACAATGCGCCTCCACCAGGGTATCCTGGTTTAACCGTCAAAGCAATCCGTTTTGTCCAAAATAAAATAAGATAGGCCAAAAGAAAGCCATCAAAAATGTTGCCTTGTTAACTAAATGTAGATGGATTTGAGCTAACTAACCACGACAGAAACAGGTCGGGATCTCCCTATGTATATGATGACAAAAAATGCCTAAATTATTTGATGCATGTTAAAAATTACTATAAATTCAATAATTCCCATAAAAGCGTGGTAAATAACAAATACAACTATTTTGTTTAAAATGCTCCATGTATTTCAGAAAGACGACGAGTTTGACGTAAGCCAGACGTACTTGTGTATAGTGCCTGGAATGGAAGGACTTCATGAACGTTTTCGTCAATTATGCGAGCGGCTTAAGGTGCCGGCTCTAGTATTGCAGCCAGGCCTCGATACGCCGCATGAAACCATCACTGAAATGGCTGAAAGATTTGCAAAGGTATTTTTATATTTTCATTTTTGTGTTAAATAAAACCACGAATAAAATCTTAACAATTTTTTTTTTTACAGATTCTATTAAATAAAATAAAACTGAAGGACAATTTTTATTTACTGGGATATGAAATGGGAGTGCCAGTGGTATTGGAAATCGCTGCGATCTTAGAGAGCCATGGTAAAGCGTCTACATACACTTATTAAGATATCATATTGGTGATGACTAATGAATTTATTTAGATCATAAAAGAACATATTTTATAGCAGGTTAACGTATACCACTTGATATTGATAATAGAGAGTTTTTATATTCGAATGCGCTAACTCTGAGAAGTCAAATATAAAAAAAAAATGGCATTAAACACTTCATTTATGGAGGAAGTCTCTAAGCTATAACTTCAATTCATAACTCTTTTGTAATGTCTGATCCAAGAATACTAAAATTTACAATTCTATTTATAGATGACAATAACAGCTATATATATAAACAAATAATTCTCCTGAGCTGTTTAAGCAAACATGTACCGTTATAAATTATTCACAGTTAATTTGCTGTGGAGTAACTTGTCGCTCTGTATCCTATTGGAATTTATAGTAACAGATTCATGAAATTAATATCGGTATCCCTGTCACATCTATTGTTTTCTGCATAACCTTTGCTCGTTCTCACATTATTATCCTTTGATTATTATATTGACATTAACATTACCGGATAATCAAAAGCATAGTAATAATATTATAAATGGCGTAGGAATAATGTGCTACATTATTTTAGGTAATAATTACTCTGCTGGAGGAATAATAATAATAATAATTTGTTCCAGGATTACAAGGCACAATATTTTGTATTGGTTGCACTCCAGACGAACTCAAAGAAGTAGTCAATAACGTATTAAAAGACTTCGCAACTGAAGACGAGCTACAAAATGCGATCGTACAAAACACGTTCAAAATAATATTGAAAGAGGATAGCTCAACCATAGAGAACCATTTGAATAATGCTTCAACATGGACCGAGAAAGTGGAGATTTGTGTACAAAGAACTATAGGCCGTGTGGCATTATCGGCACAGTACGTCGCAGCTGTTATGGAGACAGCATTAGCTCGTATCAAGCAAATACATAGCTACAGTTGTTCTGCAGGCCGGTTGCATTCTAAGCTCGTCTTACTACGTCCATTATCTGCTTCGCGTTTGTCACACAGCAAAATACAGCAATATTCCCAAAAGCCTATATGTGTACACGATTTAAGGACCCGGTTACCTTACGCGACTCAGGATATGCGTTGTTCAGCAATTATTAATAAATATTTATCTACCGAAATTCTTGATGCCTTTGATAAGAAAAATTTATGCGAGGTGTATATTAACGACTCGGCAACAAGGTTCGCCGTATTGTAATTGTCTTTTTTTATGCGAGGTGTATATTAACGAATCGGCAACAAGATTAGCCGTATTGTTATTGTCTTTTTTTATGTGAGGTGTATATTAACGAATCGGCAACAAGGTTCGCCGTATTGTTATTGTCTTTTTTTATGTGAGGTGTATATTAACGAATCGGCAACAAGGTTCGCCGTATTGTAATTGTCTTTTTTTATGCGAGGTGTATATTAACGACTCGGCAACAAGGTTCGCCGTATTGTAATTGTCTTTTTTATGCGAGGTGTATATTAACGACAAGGCAACAAGGTTCGCCGTATTGTAATTGTCTTTCTTATTTTGTCTTTTATACTAAACTATTAAAGCATTTTCTTGAGTATAATGCTCTGTTTTTATTTTATGATCAAACTCTTATCTTTGCTTAAATAGTACACTTATATGAAATTATAATATTTCTGTTCCATATTACGTACTGATTCCTCACAGATACCATCGAGTTAAAAACGAAATAAAGAAAAATATGTAAATGTAGATATTCACGTATTTATCGACTCGTGAATTATTGACAACTCTATAGGTTATCAGTTTATCACTTATAGTGGCGAGACCAAGTACTTTTTTGAAGCATTATTTTCGTCTCTGTTAGAAGATAGTTACACTACTGACATAAATATTAATATAAAAAAGCTTATATGTTCCACTAATTATAAGTACACTGATAATATTAACTTAAAAATGTACTATATTTAAGTTTCGTGTACCCTCTTTCAGATAAAGGCCTCCTCCAAAGAATACCAAAAGTCCTAATTTTATGCGTTGTGAATCTAGCTCTTGGCGCTGTAAATTTCAATTCGTCTTTTAATCAAGCCTTTGGTCTACCACAACGTCTGTGTTCATCGTTTGTTGGTAATACGAGCCACGTGCTCGCCTACCTCTATTTTAAATGACAGGCGAAAGATAACACAAGTTGAAGTTGAAGTGTGTGAGTGAGGCAAAAGACAGTAGGAAAATCATCAAAAATATTGGTAGATTGACATTCAGTTCTTGAGATGACTTTTTATTTCATTACATGCTCGTACTGTAAAGGACAAATTGGTCTCATCTCTTTATTAGTACACCAGTGCGAAGCCGCGAGGGGCATTATGATAGTCCAATATTTTAAATATGTGTTTTATATTAAAAAATAATTTAATAGTAAAATACATTATGTATATATTTCAAAAGAAAATAGTTTATCAACTAGCTTCATAGTGCATTAACACGTATCGAGATGAAGAGATCTGCTCGCGTTCCTGAGATACTAGAGCTGTATATATATATATTCCATTCAGATGCTATCGCGCGTTTTCTCATTCGCGCGTAAAACGCATGCAATGAGCGAGTTTCTCAACTCACTCGTTTTATACGCAAGCGCTATGTGTGTTGAGACACTTTACGTCGAAGCGCGCAACTTCCGTTTCAAGCTAAAAATTCACTAATACTGACTTCTCATACCACGTCAACAGAGTAAATCTCAAGAACAAAACCTGTGTTGAATGAAATGAAAACTAAAACAGATCTAAACGCTTGTGGCATATGAAACCGAAGCGAGTCTGCAACTTTCGAGGCCACAACACGGACAGTAGGCCACACATATTACACATGTAACAATTTTTGTAGGTGGTAGAGCTACGCTAAAGCTATTTATTACTGGTTTCAGCATGAATGGGTCGGCTCGTCCGGGGTAGTACCACCCTCTCACAGAAAACCGACGTGAAGTAACAGTGGTTGCACTGTTGCGTTTCGTTCGGTCAGTGAGAGCGCCGGAGGTCCACATATTTAAAAGGTCGGCAACACAATTGCGACTCCCCTGGTGTTGCTAGTGTCTATGGACGGCGGTGATCATTTACCATCAGGTGACCCACATGTTCGTTTGCCCCCTATAATATAAAAAAAAATGTTACAAAAGCTACTTATCACAAAAACAATGTTTTTCCATTGGCTCAAATTATTTTGTCCACCTAACGCATGTCGCATTACAGCCGGTTGCGATGCAGGGGTAATGTGAAAGGCACACGGCAGAGCAGCCAAGGCCAACAAGACCCATGGCTTAATTCAAAATGATTTAAATAAACATTGTGCTCAGATTTTATAATTAATTATCAGTTAAATTACGATTTTTATCTTCTGTGTCCCATATTCCAGCATATAATACAAATTTTTGTATTGTTGTGTCCGACTTTAACTTAAGATAGCTTCGACGAGTTTTGGGAAATTTTGTACATAAGAAGTTTCTGTAATTTGATATTTGATAAAGTAAAAAAATAAACATATAAAAACCAAAAAAAAGTTGTATTTATATATATAGGAATATTATTCATATATATGGAAAACACAACAGACTTGCTTGCTTCCAGAGTCCAGATTCCTAAAATGCTTGATTCTAAAACATAGATCTGATCACACAGAAGTGACTAATAATGTATTCCAGCAGATGTACACGAGTTTGACGACATAGTATAATAAAATGAACCTAGTAATGTAATCAAACAAATATTTATAAAAAAATCATGTTTATTTCTCACCGTCCCTTAAGTTAAAAATATGAAAAAACACACTCCACACAAAATTATATATCGGTTTTTAAAATTGCAGACACAAAAGTATCGGCGTTAATTACATAAGTTTCACAAAGGTTTTTATGTTCGAAAGCTTGTAATACATCTTCACTTAAGTATTGATTGATAATTGCAGTACAAAGTAGGTCTTCAGTAGCATAATGTAGAGGTGCAGTGAGGTTGTGAATCGCTACTGTTTGAATAGAGCGGGCAGAAATCGCATCCGAAATTAATGGAGAATTTAAAACAGAACGCAGCAATACAATTTTTGATCGTAGCGGTTTAACCTCCGCATTGTAACACTTCACTTGCTTAATTTTCGCAAATGCTGCTTCTATCAACCCACGTGCATACTGTGCTGAGTGAGAGACACGTCCTAAAAGAGTTCGCACGCAAGCATCTATCATTTCATGCCACGAAAAAACGTTGGTCAATACTTTTTCCAGTCTTCTCGTATCCCCATCTGCCATTAGTGAAAACATGTGCCGTATTATAGCATTTTGTAATTCTTCGTCTGTCTTAAACTCACTCAACTGTTCTTCAAGAACTAATTTTATTTCATCTGGGCTATTTCCAAGACAGAAAATTGTACCTTGTAAGCCTATAAAACCAAAAGTTACATCGTTAACGTAATTGTACCAACAGAATAGCAGAATTAATAAAGTACCTCATTGTTTACCTTGCTTTTCAAGATTTGTTGCTACTTCCAATGCTACAAGGACTCCGACTTCATAGCCCAAAAGATAGAAGTTATTTTTAAAGACGAGCTTTTTCAGAAGTGTCTGCAATAGACCAATCGAAATTGTTCTATAAAATCTAATTTGAAACTTGCAGTGGAATTTCAGGGACATTTTATATTAACTATGGAAGTTTTTAAAGGTAGATGGATGGATGTGGTTGACTTTATTTTGTAATAAGATGTTGCAAGACGAGGCGATCCCAAATGAATAGTACAGTAGCATAATAGTTCCTATCTTTAAGAATAAGGGTGATGTGCAGGACTGTAACAACTATCGAGGGATAAAGCTTATCTCACATAGTATGAAAGTTTGGGAAAGAGTAACAGCGAGACGATTAAGAGATGAAACTAGAGTGACTGACGATCAATTTGGGTTTATGCCTGGACGTGCGACAACAGATGCCATTTTCGCACTTCGCCAACTCTGCGAAAAATACAGACGTGTACATAAAAACTTGCATATGGTGTTTGTTGATCTGGAAAAGGCATATGATCGAGTACCTCGGGATGTTATGTGGTGGGCGCTGAAAAAGAAAAGAGTGCCTGGGAAATACTTAGAACTTATCTGTTGTATGTATAGTTAAGCGAAAACACATGTTAGGTTAACACTGATAATTTCCATATGGCTGTAAGCTTTCAGGTCGATGCTTTAAGTCCTTATTTATTCCTTTTTGTCATGAATGCAATAACATCAGACATACAGGAGGAGGCACCTTGGTGTATGCTGTTTGCTGATGACATTGTTCTTATTGGAGAAAATGCTGCTGAGGTTCAAAGTAGGCTAGAGAAATGGCGAGAAAAACTGGAGAATGTTGGTTTAAGGATTAGTAGGATAAAAATTGGACATTTGCTCTGCGACTTCGGTGGTTCATCCAGTTTTTGTCATATTACCTTAAACGGTGTATCTTTATCAGCCTGCTCCGGTTTTTGGTACCTCGGTTTATTGATCCAAAACGACGGTGGCATATACAAGGACAAGAAGTATAGGATAAATTCAGGATGGATGAATTGGCGAAAGTTGTCTGGGGTAGTTTGTGACCCACGAATGCCGTTGAAACTTAAGGGGAAGGTATATAAGTCTATAATCAGACCAGTCGTGTTATATGGATCCGAGTGCTGGGTTACGAAAGAGACGGATGAAAAAAGGTTACATGTGCCAGAAATGCGAATGTTAAGATGGATGTGTGGTGTAACAAGAATGGATAAGATTAAGAATGAGTATATGAGAGGAAGTTTCAAAATAGCACCAGTGACAGAGAAGTTGAGGAGTAATAGGTTCGCATGGTAGGTGCATATTATGAGAAGAGATGAAAGTCATAATTTATAACAAGAAAAGTTTTGAGTTTGAAAGTGGACGAATACAGAGGTGGAGGAAGACCGAAAAAGGTGTGGATGGATAGTGTGGAAAATGATATGTGTATAAAAGGTGTGAATACTGAGGTGACTTTGACAGGAGAAAGTGGAAAAGGAAAACATGTTGTGCCGACCCTTCTTAGGTGGGATAAGGGTATGATGATGATGATGTTAAGAGATACATTTGTGAAATAATTTAGTATTAATGTCAAATATTATTCAAGCAATCTCGATAGGTAGTGACTTTTATTCCTTATTCTTTTAACACTAGCAAAGATATCTATGGAGAAATTAAAACAAATCAGACTCAGATCCATTAAACTAGCATTTTATATGTAGATTCTAAATCTTTTTTAATTAACTATGCCTTTTAAATGTAAAAGAAGTTATTTCTTTAGTTGTAAATTATATTAACTTAATGTAACAAATAAATCAATCAATATTATCTTATTAGTATTTCATTTTGTATTAAAATACCTGAGTATATCTATCAGCTAATTCCTGTATTGTTTCATACGGCTTGTCCAGTCCAGGTTGTAATACAAGGGCACGTATTTTTAGGCGCTCGGAGAGAGTGCAAAAGCGTTTATAATGTCCTTCTAATCCAGGAATTATACATAAGTATGGTTGTGTCCCATCAAATTCATCGTCTCTCTAGAAAATTAATACATTGATGGTCATTGCGAAAATACAATACTTTATAGTAATATGTATGTGTAGCTACCGTTGTTTCACTGTGGCTCAATGTTGACATGGAGACCATTTCTGTAGTAGCAAGTAATTCATCTGAATCCACGTAAGAATAAAATATGTCTAATCCTTTCACGTTTTTGTAAATACTTTCTGTTAGCACTTTTTCTAAGTCCCTTATACTAAAAAAAAAAACATTGTTTTAATAATTTTAAAACACTCATATTATGATATCAAGAAACTAGCTATATACTTACTTTTGAACGGTTAGAGTTTGTACGTAACTTTCATCATATGATACGTTATGCGTATTTCGTAAAAATTGACTAACTCTTTGTGCTTTCACATCATCAAAGCCAAATTCTTTCAATGTACATTCTGTGTGTTCTTCCTGAATACGAACACCTAAAAATGATATCAAAAAATATGTTTATTATATAAACGCTTCGTTTAAAATTAAAAAAATATCATTAATAATATATTCTTGTATATGAGTTAATTGTAAATTACATTGTAATTGTACCAATAATGAAGTTCTTATGATAAATATTTTTTCTCACCAGCCACAGTTTCTATTTGATCGATAAGTGACACGTGACAATCTGGAAGATGTTTCGCTGCTAGGATCAAGTTCTTCGTGTTCACTGAACTCTCTATAATGTCAATTATCCCACGTGCGCTTGGTCGCACTTGCTTGCACCTGTTCAAAATTGTTATACATATTGAGTATATATATGATTTGAAAATCAATAGTTCTCTAATGAAATTAATTTTGTATTCAATTTCTGTTATATTAACAGTATTTCTTAAATGCATTATACTTATAAAAAAATTATATACATTTACTTATAATATTATATATATATATATATATTATTAAGCTCAGAAATGTGATATACTTTAGTCTATTTGCTTATTTAGTTTGTCAAGCTTGTATTTGCGATAGGCTAGAATAGGAAAATAGTACTCACTGTTTTTGAAGTTTCGAGGTTTAGCTTCGTGGATGGATATTTATCTTTCGTACGAGTCAGACATGTGTACAGTCCGACTGTATCATTTGAGCTTATAACAGCAAAGTATCTTAAAAAGATATTAAACTATTAATAAAATTCATAATTTTTAATATTTATATGTATACATAATATCAGACTAAGATACATTCATATGTATGTAGCGTTACATACCATACATGAACTCGATACTAATAAATAAAGAACGACACACCGATCGTGGGAACGCAATACAATGAGGTTAAAGAAATAGCCCGTTTCGAAGTTTCTCGAATTATTTAAATAATAACGTCTGCCTTCCAGAGTTATCCATCCTATTTTATTGAAAGGTATATAAAGCGTGTCGTAGCGTGACCAAGTGAGTTCTATTTAAGACATCGAAGCAAGACGAAGAGAAACAAGTAAGGGAGCTTCAAAAGGTCTGCGACTACAGATTCATTAAATGTAGTGCGACTGTAATGTAATTGTGTAGTAGTGAATATTTGATTTTTCCTTGTACAAGAAACATATTAAATTTATTTTGACGTAAATAGCGCTCATTTTACCCACGGGCGTAACAATAGTATGCCACTAATTATTTTACATAATTATGGATTAAGTAATTCTGTACTTGAACTCCGCTTTAAAAATTTTTTTTTTTTTATATTATAGGGGGCAAACGTACAGGTGGGTCGCCTGATGGTAAGTGATTACCGCCGTCCATAGACACTAGCAACACCAGGGGAGTTGTAAGTGCGTTGCCGGCCTTTTAAATATGTGGGCCTCCGGCGCTCTCACTGACCGAACGAAACGCAATAGTGCAACCACTGTTACTTCACGTCGGTTTTCTGTGAGAGGGTGGTACTACCCCGCGCGTCGGGCGAGCCGACCCATTCATGCTAAAACCAGTAATAGCTTTAGCGTAGCTCTACCACTTATTTTTATGTTTAATTTCCTATATAAGCACAGTAAAGAAATTATGTCTCCTACTATGTTTTCTATTAACACTTCAAAAACTTTAACGCGAGTTCCCAGCAACTAGCCTGTTGCCAAAAAAGTAACTAGACAACCATAGTTGATAATCAAAATTAATACACAAAATAGATGTGAATTTCTTTAATGATTGGAAAATCCATAATAACACACTAACGACCTTAATTTCATTAATTTATGTTATAGTGGAGGTATCAATTGTACTTCATCAACTGATAAAAATACAGCATAAGTACCGAAATCACTTGAAGTATACACGGTATTAAATTGCAATCGACTTAAAATACTATTGTTTCTACTTATTGTGTCGTAAACACTTTAAAAGTTAATAAATATATTGTCTACTTACCTAAGAGTAGTACAAAATTTTCTAGATAAAACATCCAAATTGTTCAACGACCCTTTATCGTAGCTATTGTTTGTGGTCATAGCAATAAAATAGATACCTTCTAATGGACCCATATCCATAGCTTTATGTATTAAACTAAAGACATGTTTTTCGTTTTTCAGATCTTCAGAAGATACGTTAACTTCAACATCGATATCGCGCCATTTTCTAAAAGCAAGTATGTATAGAACGAAAGGTTTTGTACAAAAGCGAATAAGTTAAATACGTTGAAGTTATTGCTTATATTCGGCATAAATCTAACCTTTTAATAAACAATAGCGCCCTATATTGTGTTATAATTTAATTCTCATCCGATAAAAAGGAACCGTTTTTCTTACTTCGGAAAATCGAAATCAGAAAAACTTTATTCAATTTAGGCCCTAACAAGGTACTTGTGAACGTCAAAACTACCACCGGTTCGGAAAACGACCCAATCATCAAAAATAACGCAAGAAGCTCGATAGAGTTTATCATTTTAATATACGTATACCTACAATACATTAATGTTACAAACGTTTTTATTGAATGCACAGAGAGAGAGAGAGAGGTGGTCAATTTCAGACTTAACCATCGTTCACATATTGATTTACCATATGCCTTTTGATACAAAACCCGCTTGACATGGCGCTAAAGCTACAACCCGGCAAATCAGTAATATACTTCGGCAATTTGTTGTAAAACCTTACACTATCACCTAAAGAATTGTTACTAGTTTTACTGAGTCTTAAACATGAGTTAACGAGTTTCTCACAGTTCTTGGTATTCAAAACATGCTAGTCTTTAACGAAATCCAGATTTTCGAAGTTTTTACAGACATACAATAAATTATCAAGAACATGTTAGGAGGGCAGAGTTAATATATCAAATTCCTGAAACTTAGTCCTTAATGATTCGCGAGATCCCATATTGTATATTGATCGAAAAACCCGTCTTTGTATTAAAATATTGTGTCTACTTCTAACTGCTACTCTACACAGTATAATTCTCTATATAATATGGAAGTAAGCGAAATAAACCTAGCAGTGGCAATATCACACGGCAATATCTGTTAACTGACAAAACTTACGAACTGCGAATGCAGCAGAATTTAAACTTCTGGCCAATTTTTAATGCAACTAACCATACTAAATTCCCTCTGATCTAGTTTTACTATCAAGCCGTCGAACATTAGGTGAGGTAAATCTCATACATTTCGTTGTATCTGCATTTACCAATATTTAATGTAAACTAAAAAAAATCTCATTTAAAGTATTATTCAGATACCTAACCTCTGAATCTATTCTCTTCACTTTAAATATAAGTGTAGTTTCGTCTTCAAAAAGCACTATGTCTGCACCACTATTATCCATTAGCGGCAGATCATTTTTATACATCAGGAAGAAAAACAGCCCTATAATAGAGCCCTGCGTACGCCAATTAGTGCAAACGATCCCGAAGAAATTACAACATATATGTTAACTTTCTGGGACAGGGTTCTATTGAATAAGAGACTAGAAGGTAGAGAGAAAGATCACAAGCACCACAGTGTTTTCGCTTAGAATATGCGATAGTATGGTCAACGCTGTCAAAGGGTTTAGGCTTTAAAACACCAATTGCATTTTGTCACTCCTCCCAGGCTCCCAGTAGGTTGGAATCTTGTCTTATCATTAAATCGAATGAGAAATTAGTAAAAAGTTAAGGTTACATATACAAATCAATATTATTTCATAAAATGAATACCAACCGTATTTTGTAAAGAAGATAAGAAGGTGGATTAGTGTGGTGTAAATGTAGTTTTTTTGCTCCTCGACTGATTAATCTATCTGCTAGTTGTAAGCCCAAAGTTTCTTGATCACAGACCAATAAATTACAACTGTCAGGTTGGCAATCGAAACTGCAAATAATAATTTTTCCATTAACTAAATACGAAGAGAAAAGACTGTAAATATACACATTAAAATAAGTTTCCGTCGATTGATCGAAATTATATAATTCAATTTTAACCAAAACCCTAGTAATATATTACCTGGGTTTAATATCTCCTACAGGATCTTCGAGACGCAATAGAATTTTCCCTCGATGTTGGCCAGTCTCCATTAATGTAAAAGCACGCGTCGCATCACTAGGTGCATATGTAATGCGAGACAATGGGCGTACGCAGCCGGAGACAATACCCTCACTTACAAATTTATGAAGTTGCTGTAAATATGAATATTTGTAGATACTATACCTAGCATCAGTGACAAAGAAGTTACAGGGAAATAGATTTGCCTACGAAGGACATGTCATGGATAGTAATAAAGATCATATAATTAGAAGAGTGTTAAGTAAAATTGGCGTATAGGTAGAGAGCAAGCTCGCTGAAGTTATAAATTAATTATGTATGGAATGATATGTGTGCATAACACGTAAATATTGCGATTACAACTAATAGCGCAGAATGGATAAAGAACACATGTTGTGCTGAACTTACTTAGCGTCGGATAAGGAAAAGAGAAATGATGAAAAATAGTACTTTTTTTGGATGATTTTGAAACTATAACATGTTTTAAGCAAAAACTGTTAAGTCAACACTTAGAAACCGGTAAATATTAATACTATCAAGCAGAGAGTACTATCTTATTCCTTACTCATATTTACCTTAACTTCCTCAAAGTTCTTATATTTTAAAAAACTTGCAAAATCCACGGTAACGTATGATCTTTCTTTTGTTAAATTTGTCAAACCAAATTGATAACTTTTGCATTCAGTAACTATATTTGTATCCAGAGTAACACCAAAATAAGCACAACATTTCAGGGAAATCTACGAAAGAAAATAATGTAATAAACAATTTAATTCAAAATATATCAATAATGATAATATTATTAACAGGGGCTATTCAGATACCAACATATTTCAAATCTTCGTTTTCGCAACTTATAATTATGCCACATCCTACACCATTCGTGGCATTCAATATCATATCTCCGAAGCTTGCGTCACGTGAATTGCCAACATGTTCCTCTAAAATTCAAACATACCTAATTATTTTAACATGAGGACAATCTCCTAACTAAATGATGCATTTAGTATAATTTGTTTTAAGTAATATTTAGAACCCATTAATTCCTTAACACAAATATGTAGGTACAACAAAAAAGGATACAAAATAAACATTTTATATTTGATTTATAACCGAAGCACAAACATTACAGTACCAGACCCTAAACATTTTAAGATGTCAATAAATAGGATTTGTCATAGAAAATAACTATATCAAGTCATTGTATATAGTTAGGTACCATTTCTATAACTTGATAGTTTATATACCGTACCTTTCAATTCAGGAAACAATTTCAACAAAAACCGTTTCTTCTGAATGTTGCAAACTGTTGCGAAAACTTCATAACCCAGATTAAGCGCTATAGATATAATAGCCTGACCAAGACTACCAGCTCCTTCATGAACCAACATTCTATCAAACATTTGAAATGATATTCTCTGGCCCTGTAGGTTGTAAAAAATATATACGATTCACAATGCAATAAGTATTAGTTAAACATTTTTAGAAATTAAAGCGATTTTGAATTATGATCTAGAAATTAAAATAACACGGGATACTATTGATACTACATTAATTAAAAAAATATATATTATTCGCTGTAATAATGTTATCGCTGGCAAAAGAAATAGGCGAAAGATACTTAATATTCACTACGCTAGTCGCCATTTTGTCCGAGTAGTTTTCATGCTCGCCTTAATGGTAAAGCTATAGAAACCATTTAGGCGAACTGCATTAGTCAATTCAAAAAAGGATGAATAAATATGATATAAAGTATAAAGTAAGGTGGCATCCGGATATAATAAATATATTATGTCTACACAAAAAAATACCAGTAATCTAGGTAATACAATATTTCACAGGATTAGAAATGTTGAATACAATTAATTGCTGTAGACAAACTGGAACAATTAAAACGGTATTTTGTTGAATAAACATATTTAGGTAAAAGAAAAAAAGAATTAAAAAATTTATATTACGATAGATGGATGGGTCAAGCAGTAAAATGCATGCATATAAGCTAGAGGAACGGTGGCCGCATCTTCAAGACTCCAGTGCTCCGGTACCGGCCACAGCAACTCCGGTTCCGCCAGTACCTCACTACTGCAGGCTCCGTTTAGGGCTATACCCATAACGCGCTCACCTCTGCGATACCAAATATTCAATTTCTGTAAAGCTATATTCGTTATAATATAAACACCAATTCATAGTGTTAAGGTTTTTACTAAACCCGCCTGCCTAGCTACCACCCTGAAGTTAAAAATCTGTCGCCAAGTACATATAGGTGTATTCCATCAGCTACCATCTTAGACTACATGAAACTGAAACTGTAGTCAAGCCCTAGAAAACCTACTAATTATAGCTAAAGACAATATACCCCTAACTAATAGTTTTTGATAAAATCTTTACTATTACCTTTTCGTAACACCACTGAAATCCATCCCATAACCATCACCAGCACCATCAATTTTGAAAGAAATCGCTCCTGTGGCTTTCAAAATATCACCTCTATGTATTCCAGCATAATGAACCTGTAATTAATTACAATTATTTACCTATTCATGGTCTATATCATCATTTATAATAAGGTAACTAACTAAATTACTATTGAATAAACGCCTGGAGAACTATTAGTCTAAAATGGGTAAAATGGCATAACTCTTGCAATATTTTAACCTAATTCAATGAAACTATAAATAAAATATAGGAAATATAATTATTGTTTTGAAAACAGCAAAATGCATACAACGCCAGCGCACAGTCAGTCTGTGTGTAATGAAACAAGTACGTATACATCTTAAAATGGGCCCATGCGATTGGAAGATGCCATTATTGACCGTTTTGGTCGCCATACTGACACTTCTCCTACGCGTGTTCTTACAAGTATAGTAACTAACATAAGGAAATTATAAAACTGTGCATCTCGTAATTTTTAAAGTATCCTGATCTTATTGTAACTGGTCATCATCATCAGCCTGTAAGGGACCCATTGCACGGCAATAGACCTCAGGCCTCAGGCCCGAAGGAAGGTATGGGTATAATCACAACGTCAGTCCGCGACCTATTGGCGATTTCAAACTTTGAGAAATCAACAGTTCTATTCCCCCCCCCCATAAGGTGGTACTAGGTACTACAAGAACCTTTCTCAGGTTATCAACTTCACCGTGTGCTGAAAGTGTTAACAATTTAAAATAGTAAATGTACGTAAATTTCCTAATGAGTTTGTATAACCCGTTTTATATTGAGTTAGCACTGCACAAATAAAAACGGAAGCAAGTTGTGCTACGAACAAAGGTCTTGGAGGATCTAACACAATAGTGACATATTGGGTGATGATAGCCATATGATACATCATATGGCTACAGTCGAGATACATCTCGACTCCTTCAATTATAAACGGGATCCCTTACAAGGAGCCGACCTCTGCTGGCTCGAGCGGAAGTAATATGCAGTCAGTTCCAGGTCCCTGGCAAAAGGTTTGAGAAGAACATCTTGGGGCTTTAATAATTGCTATACTCCACTTTCGATCCCCACTTTGAGGTGGAGATCTCAAGGCAGATTTTTGAAAAAAGGTAGCTATAAGATAAAGTTTTTGTCTTCTACGTTAAGTATATAGGTGTAACCGCATCATGAATCCTCTTCATGAGGACTGTTATTTATTGACCACTGCGTTAAAACTGTGTGAGGT
Organism: Antheraea assamensis; assembly: GCA_035772565.1. Lineage (NCBI taxonomy): Eukaryota > Metazoa > Arthropoda > Insecta > Lepidoptera > Saturniidae > Antheraea > Antheraea assamensis. Next base: position 140,812 of record JAQQSE010000050.1, on the reverse strand, counting down.
AACTATTTTAATAATTTTATATGCTTGCCTACACACACTCGATAAGCACTTTTTTCGGTCTTTATTCAAACTGAGGTTACAGTTTTCTATCTATCTCATTCTATATAGAGTGCTACATACATATTATATATAGTATAGTCTTATATATATAACTGTAAACAAAATTGGTACAGTATTAATTTTCTTATATCCAACAACTTTAAATAAAAATCACCCAATATTGTTAATTATACAACACTTCCTTCCCAGACATAATGAACAATAACATAATCTCGCTGGTATTAACTATTAATACCATTATATTTTGTCTGCATTACCCGAATTGTCTCTTTGTAGTGCATAGTAAACATCAGATTAGATCAACCAAGTTATTAATTGTGTATATACTGTAAATTTACAATAGTTACCAATTGTAGACCTGTTGCTAAAAGTGATAAATGAATGATAATAATTATTGTATTACTTACTTTAACTTTAACACCAGGACCATAAAGTTCAGGGGCAGCCATCCACTGTAGTGACCTCAAATCCCCTATAGATGAACTTTGTAATACTATTCTATGTTTCATATTGTGTTTTTCCTGATAAGGTATATAGTATTCACCACCCCACACACCCTAGGGAGTAAATTACAATTTAATTCTCTTTCACGTTTCAGCAAAGAGCGCATTAAGTAACAAAAACTAACAGACTTACTTCATTCCAAATGTTGTAGGCTAAATCAGCATCGGTATTCAAATCATACTTGTCAGTAGAATTTGGATTGGCTAACATAATATTAACTTGATTTGATGTTGATTCTTTTTTCCAACGACTTATAAGGTCTGTAAAACCAGGCGGCGAAGGATATGGTGCACATATGAGCATACGGGTACCAGATTGTAATCTACTGCGAGCAGCGCTTAATAATGGAAGGTCGGAATCGGTGCGCACTGTAAATGTTGACTTAATAGGACTAGTACTTATAGGTCTCCAACGAAGTAATTGCACGTTACCAGCGAAGCACACTTGATGATATAATTTTGAATCATAATCATTATTCATTTTCATCTCATTTTTGTAGTTCAACACGAAGTTACCAGGATGTAGGACGCGATTTAAAATATGATGTAACTATATAAAAAAAATTAAATATTAGTTGTATAAGTTCATTCGAGACTTGGTTAACTGAGAGTGATTATTTTAACAAGCTAAGTCTGTAATACTCCGTCCTGCCCATGACTTAATAGGAAAAGTATCACGACACTATACTACAGAACCAATGTTAGCTAACACTCCTCGGTATCGTATGTTTTCCGGATACAGCGGCACATATCAATTTCTTGATATACTTATATATCTATATATACATAAAATGTCTTTTATGTAAATAGGCTTAGCGATAGATCGTAATCATTAGTTTAATAATAATAATAATAATTTAATAATACTTATTAAATTATTTAGAAAAACATCAGCCCATTTAGATTTAAATTAACGGGCGTTAACATGTTAAACTACTCTTTGGTTGATTGAATACAGGAGTTATTTCCTCTTCGATAACTATACTTACTTTATCATCATTTGACAGATCTTGTACAACAATGAGATCGACTTCTGATACTAACTGATCATTTTCCCGTAGAACATCATCTACTGAATTCATGTAGACATCACAATATTTAATAACCACGCCAGGTACGAAATCTATGTTCTTTATCTCCGCAAAAATTCCTAAATCATTTGTCAGATTTCTGATTCCAACAACATTTAAAACGGTTTTACCAACATTCTCTGCAACAATTTGCAGATACACATTTAATACGGTGGCAACCTGCAAATACGAATTCAGTTATTTCAATAGCAAGTTAATAAAGACACACCCAAAATAAAACCTGGCAAAAATAAACCATTCATTAATTTGAAGTCAACGATTACGAAAATCAATTCATTCATTTGCCTGATATAATTTTTACTTACATCCAGATAAGAACCGAAGTGTGGGACAAATTTCAAATTTTTTAAAGCAAATTTGTCGCTACTAACAGGAGGCAAATCACAAAATTTTATATTTTCTATGAGAATTCCACCACATCTGTAAACACAAGTTAATTTTTTATTTCTTTACATCGTATTATGCACTCACTTAAATTTGATACTTATATATAAAAAATATATCACCTTGTATTATCAAATATATCAGATAAGCTAGCCGCCATTACAATTTTACCATTGATACTTTCGCTACATTTGCCATGATTAGTGGGGTCGATGGAAATGCTTCTGATATGTTTAAGTTGTGAGACACCGTCATGTCTTTGTTTCAATGCGTTTAGCTGTAGCATGCCGTCTATTAATGTCACCCAGTTGTCATTCCACTCCAACAAAGCCTCGCATATAGTTGAATTAGCGCTATATATACTTTTGCAATCACCGCTGTAGGATAATAGGAAAACACTCTAAGAATCCCATAATGTTATATTACGGAGAAACTGTTCTTGGAAGACTTCAACAAAGACTTCATTGGATAACTAAGACGTTTGCGGTAGGTACCTCCTCTGAAACTGAACTGTCCATAACTATTTTCATTCCAAGGTACTATGATGAAGAACTCCCTGCTGATGACGAGTATTACGATGGTATAATCTGTTATTTTTAATAGTTAGAATTATCTTTATATTTTTAGTTAGTTTGGACTTAACAAAACCTATCAAAGGATTTATTGTTACTTGAAAGAGTAATTATCATCTAAAATGAACCAACTATGAGCCGACGTTACGGATCATATAACGCACCAAACTCAGTACAAGCGTAGATAAATTAAGAGAAACTGCTTCACCTATATGAGTAATCTCTCATATTTAGCAACTGATAAATGTCGTCACCAGATAAATCCATGCTTTTACTCGTAGATAAATTGTTTTCGAGTTGCGATCCTTGCACAACGATAAATCCTGTAGCCAGTCTCGAGTTTTCATCCAGAACCTGAGTCGTAAAAATAATAATGTCACTGAGTTTTTTATTGTTGAAGTTATACTTCTTCTGGCGCGTTAGGGAAAAATCATGAGAGTAAATTTTTACGATGCGCGCGTACACCGGCCCGAAAAACCGAGACCCAAAAGTTAGCGATAGTCAACGTTTTATTAAAAAAAGTACCTTTTTTTCCTATTGATAGTGTCGTATTTTCTACAAATGTAGAATAAGGCGAAAGATAAAATTTATGAAAAGATTTTTATCTTGTCACGCCAAAGAAGTATAACCTCTAAAGCGCGTATATAAGTACACACACACACTTTTTTTATTAACAATACCATAATTAAATAGTTTTTGCTTCACTACTTTATTTATATCGTGTATAATTTATATACGTTATCTTATATGATTATAAATGTAAGAGTGCTGCAAGCTACATCATATCTACTGTATCTGCGATCTATATTAAATATAATTCTTTTTTTTGGTATATTTAAATGGTACGCATAAACTTTTGTTCATATACATGAATACGGAAAACCGTAGCAAACGATACATATAGATAATCTACACATGTCTGTTTAGGACTTTTCTTTTTATTGTGTTTGAAATTAAATTATAAATAAGCATAATCATTTATAGCTATTTAAAACGGATAAAATGAACCAAATAAAAACAGTCGTAGGCGACTGTTTGAAAGTCATCTTTAAGCTAATATTGGATTACGAAGTAGAATATTGCGTCAAAGGGAATGGAAGTGACTCGTATCAAATTGCGACCACCGCTCTCATTTATTATATCGCTAATTTCGAATAGATTTATGCGAAAACAAAAAAAAAAAAAACTATATATCGGTTTAGTCAAAACCATAGCAGACAACTTAAGTAAAATATAAATGATTAATTAGCATACTTCAAACTGTCCAGTGCCCCTGTGCAGGGAGACGCTGAGTCTCAACTGTCCGTTGATCTCGCAAAATTGGCTGTACATCAAAATGTACATCCGAGAATTGTACGGATATTTGCCTCTTCGGTGCGTTCACAGTCATAGCGAGCGTATCCCATACAGATACTAAAACCGCTGCAAATGGATATAATATTTTGCCTGGAACAAGTAAAAATATATAAGATTTTAATAAGAAAATTGAGGAATATTTTAATTTGTGAAATTTAAAACGTCTGTATGAAAAAAGATTTCTTCCATGTTATAACATGCTATATATTTCACAATACATACATTTTATCTAGATTAAAAGCGATAATAGGGACCATTAGAACTCGTTATTTTCATTTCTGCTACGTAAACGTAAACGTAACCGAAATCCTTCTTAAAATATACTTCTGTATTATCTTGAATACTACATTCAAATTATTGCAATGGTTCTCTATTAGTATGCCTTTCAAGATAAAAATTTACATTTGTATTGTACATATACCTACAAATTATATAAACAAGGTCACGTATCAGAGGTGCACGAAAATGTGTGGTGTACATAATATTCAGCTATTAAATGTAGCGCAAATTTTATTACTTCAGGTAGAGACTACGTAGCAAATGCTTGAAAGAATAATATATCCTCATGCTTATCTTAAAAATTTTGTATAAATTAATATTTGACAACCATAACCACATTGACATCAGACACCTTCATTCAAATCGCACTACAAAGAAGTTGGAATATTCTGATCAATAAGGTATATATTACCTCTTACAACATGACCACGAAGATATTTATGTTCCTCATCGTGAGTAGATATAACAAATTTACATGATGCTGCAGTAACTTTATCTGCTGATACATATAGAGGCAAGGACCTGTAATAATTGAATTACTTTACATTTTAATTCATAAGCTGACGTTTATCATAAATTTATCTAATTCTAAGTGACGAAATAGGAAATATACTCTTAACAGACTCTACCGAAAGCATAGAAATGCCATTTTTATTAGAAATGTTCAATTTTCGGGCGATAGCCACTCATAAAAACACTAAAAATATCTATCCTCATCATAATTTTTAACCTATAATCGCATACAGCTGGGCATAGGTGTCTCTCATTTTATGGCTCTTATCCTGGACCTTTTTTTTTTATTAACGTGGGGAAATCCGTTATACGTAGATACCAATACTCCCCGGGGAGAGAACGGGTTATGTCCGACTCGCGCGGACTAAAATCCCACGGTGTATCGGACCACCGCTTTAAGTTGTGGTGGCATGGGACCGTGCTGAGCTATCACCATGTCGCCCCCAGCGGTGCCGCAACCACGCTCGGCAGCGAAAAGTCTCCTCCTATCGACGCAGCCAGAGTGTGGCGCTGCACCTCTCACACAGCACACTCGGATAGAGTGTGCTGTGCGGTGTCCTTCTCAGCGCTGCACTCGCGAGATGCGTCGGTCGACTCCCTGCGAGCGATCTGGTGCAGGTACCAGCCAAAACAGCCATGGCTGGTGAGTACCAGCACCAGTCGGAACGTCAGGGAGCCCCACTCCCTATCAAACCACTGCGGCAGGACCGGGCGGACGGCGTCCACCGTATATCGCCCATACCGCGCGTCCGCCAGATCCTGCCGCCACCGCTCTATAGCGGTCTCACTCTCTTCCCTTCGCCTTCCCTTTATCTCCCTGGGAGCTGGAGGCACCCCCAAACGTTTTCCTACCGCCATAAAATCATACACGGCGGCAAGAACCCCGTCTCCAGTTCCCAGGGCAGGCAGCAGGCGAGTGTGACGGCTGCCGCCGAGGACACGTTGCGGTATCCCCGAATCGCCTTCAGACGGTTGTGGCCGCCGTGGCCAGGCGCACTAAAATCACCCACTCTTTGAATTTTGTTTACAATTTTAAGGAAATGACTTACCATATTTCATTATGCATCCATTCTACCTGATGGGACAGCATAGGTGTTCCAGTTGAGACAGGAAACTCTACTTTAGGGTAAAGTGCCTTAACTTTAGGAATGTATCCCTCTAAGTAAAGTCTGAAAAATAGGAACTTATACTATTTGAACTAACAAAAGGATAAAGGTTGATAAAGCGTATGGAATATAGATTTGTATGTTTTTAAACTGGTTTTGTTTTTCACCACTGAATTAAAGCTATTATATAATATACTGAGCAATTGCAAATATGGTAAATGGCTTTAATAATACACACATAATCAAAAGTCAATAAATGGTTTTCACAATTTTTTTGCAATGTTTTGGACATAAAGTAGCTTTTTTCCCAACCTTCATGTTTATGCCATTAAATGATTTTTTATAAGTATTGAAAGTTCATTGATTTAATTCAACAACATCAAGCAGTAATTGTAATTGTAATATATGCACTAAGCATACGTAAATAATTACTAACTCTCCTACAGCTTCCAGCACCAAATAGGCATTATCAGGATGGCCACGTCTAGTAAGACCTATGTTCCGGCAAGTGGGGTCCAACGAGCGTTTGAGAATAGCCTGCAGTAAGCCATGAGGTGCGATCTCCACAAGTACTGCATTCGATGGTATTAGTGCTGCAGTTTCTTCAAAGAGTACAGGGTTCTTGAAAACAAAAAAATATACATCCTATACGCCTTATCTATTTAATTGTAAGTTTTGGTATTTTTTTAAGTTAACTAATATCTGAATTTCTATAATGGTTGCATAATATGACTACCGTATACCTATCGGTAAAGATAATGAATCCTGTTGCTTTTAACTTTTAATAATAGTTGATTCTCATAATTCATTGAAACGCAATTGTTGCTTCTTATAGAACTAGCCATATGTGTTATTTATAACAATTAAGTTACCAATAAATTATTCGTCAGATACTCCGCCGAACAATGCATAGCAGAAGGTTCGTTCCATTTGTCCTGCGGCACTGAAGTCGATACCCACTTTTCGCTTCGAAGTTTTGGTTCCTTTATTACATCCTTCATGTACTTTAATAGACCTGGACCTGCGAACCATTAGCCTAATATTTTATTTAATACAAAATTCTTCCATCCAATTCACATGCATTACGCAAACGGTATGCAATCAGCCGTACAATAATTTTACTACAGTACAATCACCATGATTTTTAATTTTTCGAACTGACATACCCTCTTGACCCTGGAGCGTCTACAGATTCACCGGACTACTTCACCATTAACCATAAAACTATGTTCATACTTAATTATAAAAATTACCGGCATCAGCGATGTATCGGGAATGGTAAGCAATGTTGGAGCAGGGAACCTTTCTAGCAAATATTCCTTTAGCTGATAACTCTGCCACAAACATTTGCATTTCCTTCTCAGGTCCAGAAATAGTACTAGATTGTTGTCCGTTGTGACATGCTATTTCAATTTCTTGTGGGCAAATGTTTTTAATCTATAAAAGATAAATAGTATAATATTTAATACTGAATTAAGTATAGAATTGAGGCTTTATCTTTCTTGGTTTACTTTTATTCAGCTTGAGCTCTTAAATCACTCATTTCATAAACTTCATAAATCTTCACGTCGCTCAGTTGTATATGTTATTGCATAATTTTTCAAATTGTTTTGGTCTCATTTTGATATTGTTAGAACTATATTTTGAGTTCTATATGGTATGGTAAGTTTAAGCAAATCAATATAACTAGTATGCCTTTAAAGAAACTACACTTGTAGATAAATATCCATAAACGAAATTAAAAGAAGTTATTTTATCTCGCTTCTACGTTCATTTTTCATTTATTATAGAGATAGTAACAAAACATATTACTTGTTGAAATCCTAAACCGACGGCCGCCATGGAGCCTCGAATGAACGGCGTTTGAATAGAAACGAGCCCTCTATAATACGCTGCTAATATCATCTCTTCTGTCGTCAAACAACCGTCGGCGTATGCACATCCTAGTTCTCCGACACTATGACCTGAACACAAAATTTGTTGTTCACTTAATACTAACTTTACAGTTAGATATTAATGATAATGTTAATGAGAAAATGAAGATATATCCAAGTTAAAATAGCTACCACTGAGAGATAAGATCTACTAAAAGTCATTGTTTGTTCGTTCGTGTTCCTATGTTGGAAGTAATTTCGCAAAAAAATAAAGCTAGATGATTTAACACAGAGAAAGCATTTTTCAAATTTTGCTTTTGAGTTAGCTCTCACACTAGTTCATATAGTTTATTTCTAACTATATTATTGCTGTTTGCCAATTCTTTTTTTTTATTTACTATGAACTACAAGTTACAACTATGATGTCTGATGATGACTTATCATTACTTCTTGCCACTGAGTATAAAATGGTTTTCTATAATCGTGATATTTTGAAAATCAAAGAAATTAAAATAATATGATAGATCCCAAGCAATCGATAGCAACTCCAAGTAAATATTATTGCGCCTTTGAGTAAGTTTGTTCACACATACACACACTAATGCACATGAGACATGATAACTTATTTCGCAAGACCAGTGTTAACAGTTTACTGTTTATTGGCCTCAGCTAGGACCATTTCCCTATGAGTTGATAATAAAGCTGTATTAATAACTTCAAGTCATATATACAACATGTCTCTTTGACAGTACATACAATGAAAATTATTGAATAAATAAATCGTGATTACCAATAATTTTATCAGGTGATAATCCCAATTCTTGCAGAATATCAGTGAGTCCGATTTGAACAGCCGCTATGCCGACAAATGAGTGAAGGATATTATCAAAAATGTTCTTATCCGGAGACAATAAAATATTCAGAAGATCAACACCCTTCGGCTCCAGAATTCGGTGGCATCTAAAAATAAAACGAATTAACTTTTATAATAGCATTGCATATCTTGTTAAAATTTAAGCATCATAAGAGTTCATAAAAAGTGCAAATAGTAATTCATGACCGTTTTTTTTCAGCTTTTTAACGATTTGATTAATATTTTTTTTTCATAAATGGGAAATAGTAATTGTTAAGTGCAATTCTTATTATTACGTCACAATCAAACCAGGAGTTATCGTGATTTGAAATTTGCAACACACACACATGATATTTGCTATTTTCACTTCCACATCACTTCACTTTAAGTGATGGTTAAATGACATGGAACCGAGAAAGGTTTACAAAAGTACAGACATAAAAAAACCGTGCATTATAACTAACTTCATTTCCCAGTAAAAACATGGCACGATGTTAGTATTTGCTACCACGAAATTATAATTTTCTTACTAGACTTACTTACAATGTGCTATTTATGTTTTCTTTATCTGAGACGTCTTATCTTTCTTATCATCTACATAGCTATTTAACATTAAGTATCATTAAGTTTAATTACGGTATAATAAAAAGTAAACACATATTTAAGTATTTTATCGCTTTTTTGTTTTTGCTTGTTCAGTTGTTTTTACTTTTGCTTTATATCAAACACTTAATCAGTAATCAATAGTGAAATATAGGATTTTGTGTACACTCCGTTGAATTTTATTTACCTTTCAATAGCTGCTGCAAAGATGGGTATACGCATAAGTTGTTTCCCCATTCCAGGCCATTGGGAGCCCATACCGCTATACACGAACCAAAGCGGACGCTTCATTTCATCAAAATACTCAACCCGTTCAGTTAACTCACTGTCTTTTGATCCTTTATATCTAGTAAATCGTTTAATTATCTTTAAATCCAATAAATGGACAAACCACACAAGCAGTCTACAAACTCAAAATTGTTAGAGTGTAATTTGAAACATTTACTTGTATTACCTAGAATTATAAATCCCCTTTCCATATGTCCGGTAATCTTCGTCTCGTGTATATTATATAGTAATGCTAACTCTTCAGCATCTATGGGACGTGACTTTAGGTCTTCTATGATTTTTTTTACAGCGGACTCCTGCCTTCCTGATACAGTAACTAATCGTGGAATACTTGAATGATATTTGTTTAGGTCCTGAAATATTAAATCAAATCTAGTCGAAAAACTAAAGCCATTCTATGCCAATTACGGAAATACTTCCCATAAAACAAACCAAATAATAGTTGGTATAATATGTCCGCTGTTTAGAAAACTGATGTTCTACATAACCAGCAAAATTAAAACCACTCATTATACAGAATGGCCCCTGAGAAGTTACCTGCCTGCAATTTTCTCGCCTCAGTTTGTATGAGTACGTTATGCGCAGTGTATTACAAAGTTTCTTTACTTAGAACATAACTATAATACTCTATTAGGCTACCTATGCCTCACTGATATAGATAGTCGAGAAAAACACGGTCTTAATTCATCACCACCTTTGCATGGTGGTAGGGCTTTTTTCTAAGTACACCTGGCTAGCATCACCCTCAAGTTCAAAATTTGTTGCCAATCACCTTTTGATGTGTTCCGGCAGCTGTACTTGAACTTCTAGAATTACAATATTTCATAAATATTTAGATTTCAGAGCAATATTTCGCTTTACCTTTAGCTAATACAATCATTAAATCAATTCCAACTTCACACGTATTAGCTGACCTTAGGTTTGTAGTGCCCATGCAAGAGTACGTGTGCATTGACGCCTGTAATTGACAAAGCATTTACACCAACATACGTCCGTTGAAAAGTATGATGGTCTTTGATCACTTCTATACGTCCCTCACGCAGAGCAGCAACGTCTTGACGTGGTGTGGTTAAGTGAAGATTTCCAGCAAGCAATCCGGTCTCATATCCTAGTAGGACCTGTTATGTCACAAACGGTTCCCATTGTAATTTTTGTATGGATAATGAAAACTTAATAGATAGTGATGAAGTGTCCAACATTTTACTTCGATATTATCCTATCGATATATCCATGAGTAACATAATCGTCGTTGAATTTGTATTTGACAACAAATGAAGTAAAAAGAAGAATACGTTTATTAAGGCTTTAAAAGTCGTTGTAGAAATTGATTGTAGTTGAAATCAAAGCATAAACGTATTGTTTAACAAAACTGAAACTAACCTTTGTAACAGCTGATATTCCGGATGCAGCTTCTCCGTATCCAATATTAGACATCACACTTCCTACTCGTAGTGGAATATTTCTGTTCTTGCAAAAAACATTATCTATAGCTTCCAGCTCAGACTTATCTGCGTCCAACACGGCTATAAATAATATATTTTTGTTTAAGTGCTAGTAAATATCTTATCAACTAGGTGCGAATAAGCTAATATTTATAGCAGTAATAAATTGTATACTTTATCCCCTTTAACAGCACTAGCCACCTTTAGTTTACGTGATTTTGAATATAATAGTAACCTACCTGAACCGAACGCTTCCACATATTCTACATAACTTGGAGAAATTCCAACTTGTGAGTAAAAATCTTTCAAAAAGTCTGCTGTCTTAATTGGATCTCGATAAAACCCATACCTAGGAGTTGTTTCTCCTTGTACTATTGCAGTGTACTCCGTTTTTACGTGTAATACTTCAGCATAGATCCTATTTGAAAAAATTATAAAATACTTATTAAATTGTAATTAAATGAGTAAGCAGTTAAAAATTATAACTTTTGCTTACCTTAAAGCATCTTTAGCCTTCTGTAGGAACAAAACATTAATCGCTTCTGATTTAGCACAACCGTCGGCATTTTCATCAAATGATTTTGTTTTCCCGTCTTTACACATTTGCATAATTCTATAATAAATACTTCAGTTTTATTCATTTCCAAATAATATTTTTTAATTTAATATTTTTATTTAATTTAATTGACTGAATTTACAAAAGAAAAAGAAGTCTGGTTTCTCTTAAGTTTATTCTTATATCCCTAATGCTTAACTTCTAGTTATATTAGTAAAGATAGTGGCTCTTCATAACACTTCGTGTATGATAACTCTATATAGCCATGATATAGAAATAGTTCTATTACGTAAATTTTAAACGACATATTACTTTACGAATACCAATAATTCATATAAATATTATTATCTAAAACCTCAAACTGAAAGAACAGATTTATTTATTATATTTGTCAGTTCTAATAGTCGATAGCAATGTTTCGAAACTTGGGCAGTGACTTTAATTTTAATTTAATGATGCATAAAATAATTACCTTCTGAAACCTAAATTTAATACACTTTAATTAAATTTGGTTTAAACTATAAAACTTAATACAATTACCTGGAATAGTGTACGGAAGATTGCGGATGGAGGCATAAATTAGCACCGGCAGCAATAGCAACTTCGCATTCGCCTCGACTGATAGCTAAATAAGCTTGTTCCAGCGCAGATATTGAACTACAGCATGCTTCATCAATCGACAATGATGGACCTTTCGCGTTCAACCAATAAGAGATGCGGTTGGCCATCATTGATTTACTGCAACTGTTAACAAAAGTATTATTTATAATTCTGATGATTCAAGGTGATGAAGATTAAAGCCTGTCATTCGAGGAATTCCTCAGGAATCAATCTTAGGACCTTTACTACACATTATATACTATGTTGATATTAACCACCGTTTGCATGATTGTAAATGCTATATTTATACGTATGATACACAACTGTGCATGTCATTTAAGTATGAATTTGCGACATCTAGTAATAAAATTTATGAGGATCTTAATAACTTATATGCTAGTCAGAGCAAAACACTTTCAATCCGGCTAAATCCAAATTCATGGTTTTAGGAAGAAAGATGCAAATTACTCATACCTTATTCCCCAAACCAGAGATAAAAATTATGGAAAGGATATACGTAGTGTCGATATAACTCGTAATTAGGGGTTACTTATCGACCGAGAATTTCATTTTGAGTCGCACATAAATAATGTTATTAGAAACTGTATCTGTAGTAGATTAAAAGTATTGTATCGATTTAGACAGTATTTTACTATCACGTTACAGAAGACAATTGTCGATAGTCTAGTTTTACTCGAGACTTAATTACTGTGACACAGTATATGACCCTTCCTTACTATCGAGAACTGATTATTCCATCCAGTGTCTGGAGAATGCTTTTGCCAGATTTTGTTTTGTTGCTCCCCGCCGTGGTCACATTACACCATTTTTGAATGATGCAAATGTTTTATAAATAGTAGCAAAGACGGGAATTACATATAGTTATGCTACTTTTTGGGCTGATCAAAACAAAAAGAAAATTTCAAATATCTGCATGATAAGCTAATGTGGAGACAAGATAACCCCATATATTTTAGGGTACAAGATAATCTGTATATCTAAAATGTAACTGGGTCATTCATCTTTCAACAATAAAACTATTTATTTATTTTAATTGCCAACTAGAACCTACCTGCTAAGCAAACCAAATGCCTCATCTAAGTTTTTTTTATTTTTAGTAGATGGATTAATCGATTATAAATAAAAATGAGCAATTAAAATAAGGAACACTGGCTCTATTTGATATCACATACAAAAATAATATACTGTATTGTTATATAGTAAAACATTTTTTTACTAATAAATAAATATTGATCCATGTTCGTAAATTTTTAAGCGATGGATTACCTGAATCACTATCAAAAAAATAGATGGGGTGGGCATTATTATAGAAACCACAGTTTATTGACTTTTAGTAAATCCGGCGAGATTTGTAGAAAGCCTTTTTTGTGTATATAAATTTAGCATTTCACCACGATCTTTCTTGATGTCCAGTGATGTGGCCGAAGACCATGTTAAGCGTAGAGAGACTAACTCTAAACTTCAACAGTCCGTACACATCTGTAGGCGCTTTGCGAGAGAGTTGGATCGTAATGATGATAGCTAGCTGTTCAGGCATTTAGAAAATGACTTACAACTATAGTACAGTTTCATCACGATGTTGTCTTTTAACAGAAGCTCAGGCTTAATGTTCAAAGACATTAACAATGAACAGTCATCGCTTCAACCTACCTCATACAGTGACAAGAGCTAAAGACTCTGGTCTAAAAGCGAAAAATTTGCTTGTCTAATTTACAGATGATCCTTAAAGAAAAAAAAAATGTCAAGTAATTTGTTCTATTACCCGGCAATACCGAATCCAGTTCTTGAATTTGCAACGTAAAAACATGCTTTTTCAGTTTCCGAGAAGCACGTTCCAACATAAACACCAACTTTCTTCCCCGAAAGATGCTCCGGACTTACACCTACAATTGTAGTTTCTCTTCAATCTTTCTATATGTAAATACAATGAGAGAGGTCTGCAGCATGCGAAAATATCAAGATGTCATCATTGAATAATAAAGTTATTATATTTAAAATACTACTATTTTTATAAACACTACAAAAGACGAAAGAAATTTTGTAAGCAAAGTATGTTCTTGCAATTTTTGTTATGTATTTTCCTCTGTACATAAAATATACCATTAAGGTAATCAACGACGCCGGCAGAGACGCTGGTATGAACTAGCACTTATAATTAGAAAGTAAAGAGATGAAAATTGTACATTATAAGTTATTTGATAAAAAAAATAGTCTGGGTTTTTTGCAATTTTATGTTGTCTGTACAAAAGTGCATCACGCCGAAACTACTACACCAATTTTCAAGGAATTTATTATGGGCATAGTTTATACACTGGTGTAACATACACAATACCTACTTTTAAAATTCGATAGCAAGCGACTTGTTTATTAAGTTACAATCAGATTTTTTTTTTAGGATAAATGCAGGGTGGATGAGTTGCCGAAAGGTATCTGGGGAGGTTTGTGACCCACGAATGCCGTTGAAACTCAAGGGAAAGGTGTATAAAACTATAATAAAACCAGCCGTGTTATATGGATCCGAGTGCTGGGTTACGAAAGAGACGGATGAGAAAAGATTAGATGTGGCAGAAATGCGAATGTTAAGATGGATATGTGGTGTAACAAGAATGGATAAGATTAAGAATGAGTATATCAGAGGAAGTTTGAAAATAGCACCAGTGACAGAGAAGTTGAGAAGTAATAGGTTAGCATGGTACGGGCATATTATGAGCGGAGATGAAAGTCATGTAACAAGAAAAGTTTTGAGTTTGAAAGTGGATGCATATAGGAGTAGAGGAAGACCGAAAAAGGTGTGGATGGACGGTGTGAAAAATGATATGTGTATAAAAGGTGTGAATACTGAGATGACATCTGACAGAGGAGAGTGGAAAAGGAAAACATGTTGTGCCGACCCTACTTAGGTGGGATAAGGGTAAGATGATGCTGATTCAGATTTTAAACGAGCTTCATGTCAATCATATAAAATAAGAAAGTGCCTAAGGCACGGCTAACAGTTGCTTTGAGTACAAAGTCATCTTACGACACACACACATATAAGTACAATTATAATTTCAATGAATGTAAAACACGACCAGATGCTGACCATAACACCTGTTTTCGGAAAACAAAGTCGCTCATAAATCAAATTAAATTATATATTCTTAAATTTATTTTATATTGTTATTGTATTTTTATATTTTAAATTTTAATTCCTGTGTATCTCGGTAATTTTTCAATGACTGCCTTATATAAACCAAAATACCATGAGAATGGAATAGCGAGAACACCAGTAAATATTATGCAACAAAATCGTCTTTAGTGTCTGTTTGTGTGTTCCCTTAATTGTTTTCAACTTCGCAACGGATTTTGATACGATTTTCATTATAGCGTAGAAAATACATAGATTATTTATAGCTAGTAATTAAATTGATTTCAACATATAAAGTTACACTTATAACAGCATAACGGTAAATGAATAAAAACTTTATTGCACTTTTTAATTACTACACCGGCTAGCTTACAACCATAAGACATTTTCCAGCTAAGTATTGTAAAGAAAGAAAATATAAAAAAAAATAAAAATAAACATAAAAATGATCTCAGCACTAAAGTATAGCTAAAATACAAATACATATAGAATATATTAAATAAAGAAATTAAATGAATACGTACACAACGTAAATATACAAATATACAATATATATACATAGTGAGAAAGAAGTTAAGAGGTTTCCTTACCCGCATCGTAAATAGCTTGATAAGCTTGTTCCAGAACTTTACGCCCCATAACATCCATATTGTTGCCAAGACGATAATGCACTTTGAAGAATTGAGCATCGAAACGTTCCAAATTCGGAACTTTCCCCGTAAACTCTACCACCTCTGGATGTTGGAATTTCCAACGTGAATTTTTGTCCGACACTGGATTTATCTGGATACAGAAGCTTATGTAAAATAATATATACGTACTAGTGTTGGTTTACTGACCCGAATGCGACCGAATTTTGTTAAAAAAAAAACGGGATTTGTCAACGGCTACTAAAATAAAAAAAATTAAGAAACTTCTACTGAGAAACGGAGAAGATAGATGTTTTTAGCTGTTTTTCCTATGCCCATTAATATATAGACACTGAGAAGACAGTCCTTTCGAGACCCAATCAAGTCTAAACTACTGAATGTATCACTATAGTACTGTAACCATTTCATGAAGAATTTCTCGTAGATGGTTATAGACTACGTAGTTACTAGATTCAATTGGCATGATGACTGATTTTCAATTACTGTTCTAGAATATTCTAGAATATATACTATTTCCAAAAAACAATACTTTTGGAGAAAACAAAGAAATTTAAAATGCATGCCAAAACGCTTGCCCGTGTCATGGCGTCTGTTTATGACGTCATGATATTGACAATATAAACAGCGAGCACATAACGAGTGAACTACAGAGTACTTTATGTCATAGATTAGAACTTAACGTGAACAAAGCAACAAATTAGTTATTTTGCGTTATAAATATGAATGATAAAGTGTATAATATATATAATAAAAATATCAACAGCCCTAGTACAAAGTGACGTTTGAAGAAGCGTGATGTAATTCACTCTGATTGGTGTTCAACATAAGATGGACGATTGCTGTATTTTATAGTTTTATTTTATTAAATAAATTATCAATCTCAACTTGAATATAAAAATAAATACATTTTTCGTAACCTATTCATACGGTTCTATGGAGAAAAACAGATTATTTTTGTAATTCGTGATTACTGTCATCATGCCAATTGACGCTTTGTCATTTTGTAACGCCCAATGAAGTAGGCGGGAATCAGCTAGTGAATTGCAATTTTATATTGTTCTCGCTAAATTTTATGACCGCTCTTAACACAATTGCGTACAACACAAATTTAGGTATTAATACATATTAAAAGCAAATTTTAGAATCCTATATTTTAACTTTCTTTTGTTTATAATTCTTGACTATATGAGGTGCTAGTTCGAACTTACGGCTATATTCGAACCGGCCAAAAATAATATTGCGGACTATACATTGTATTGAATGACGTAATAAAAGTAAATACAATCAACGACGAAAGTGAGAGAGAAAATAAATTGATAATTGCTTAGTAGTTAGCGTGTTCCGCCACTGTATCCATGGACGTAAATTCGGATACGACAGTGTACTACTACAGCTTTCGGTGAAGGAAAGATATCGTCATGAAATCATAGTATGCTGGTAGGGTTTTTCTAATATCCCTCTGGCAAGCTATATAGCATGCTAAAGTTGAAAATCCGTCATCAAATTGCAACAGTTTATAATGAGCAATATAATTCAATACATTGTTTCGGTCATTTCGGTAGCATAAGGTCATTGTGAAAACATAGCATGATGGTAAGATTTTTCTAAGCCCATCTCACTAGCTACCACCCGCAGGCTAAAAATATGTTGCTAAGTTTTTGTAGGTGTATTACGGTAGTTGCACTTGACAGCCAGCACCACTCTAGGATTGGAATTTACCATCTTACACTACATTACCATTTAATGTAATTTGTGGACAAACGCTAAAAACCTTAAGATATCAAAAGGTACGTAGATACAATTAAAAGAGTTGTTAATAAATAAATATATTAATAACAATACCTTGTTGTAAAGAATATGCGAAAGTTCCTTTACGGAATTGGACTGTGGGTACAGGCCCGACATTCCAGATATGACAACTCTCTCGCCCTCCAGTGTCATAGACTTCTTGTCTTCATGGTTCGAATGCCCTTGAGGTACCGAAGACATGGTTTTTTTTCTTAATAAACTAAATATGAAAAAGAAAAATAATTGCATTAACATACTATCTTTTAAATTCATTAGGGATATCGATAAGTTTACTTTTTCTTACAAAATGACATATTTTAATGAAAAATAACTACTACCTGTCCCCGCTTCGCAAACTCTTTCGAAAGTAACGAAGAAAATTATATTTCCTTTAGTGTTTGCCTATCTGATGAAATACAATGGCAACAGTACGTCGATTTATCAACTTTGTCGATATTTTGGAATATCTTTCTCTCTTCCATCTCATTCACTCATGCTCTTTTTTAAACGCAGATTTTTTAACAAAACAAAGAAAATTACTCTGGCATGTATGATATTGGAAGGGATTGCACTAATATTATTGATTGTGGACACAAGAAGCGAGAAATATGACCAATAGAGATTTATAAATAGGGGAAAATTAACTGTTACCAATTTTAACTAATAAACTACAGCTCACACTAAACAAAAAAAAAAGGAAATCGGTAGACTAACATGGTAGAGAGTCTACTGAATACTGGACTGAGCTGTTTTTATATACAGATACGGCTTATACATCAGAATAACATAATACATTGGCCAAAATATCAAAGGTATCAAGTAAGTTTGGAAAAATACTGTGAAGTGTTACAGGTGTACGCTGCATAAACCGATACAAATCAAATGAAGATAGTGTATGGTGTCATCATTTACAACAATACAACCGCAGACTAAGTCGCGGGCTGCTGCTAGTAGGCTATATGTCCGACAGGCGTAAATAGCCCTTATTTAACTTAGGATCACATATACACAATAATTATAAATTAAAAGGACCGACCGCACAGCTCGAACTAAAGTAACTAGAGTCTTGAACTGCATGCGAATTCTTTTTACACTGTAGGTGAGCACTGTGGAAGGATTTTTGGAAATTCAATTCCTAAAGTAAGTGCAAAAAGACATGAAAGTTTATACGAAAATCATCATTTTTGTTCGTCAGTCAGCCAGCCCGTCAGTTTCTTATATGTATAATATATACAGAATAAAGAGTAGAAAATAATGACTGCATAGAAAAAGCAAGGGTAACCGTGAGCAATTGCTAGTTAGATTATAAAATTTAGGATAGTAAAAAACGATTAAAAATAGCAAACAGTACCTACATACCCGACTGTGGAAATAAAAGTGTACATAGAATGTAATTCTTAAAAACCAATTAATAATTACATACATGACTTCTTACAAACTAACAAACTATAGAAGTTTATCTTATAATAATAAAAATTTAGATTTTCATACCTTCCTAATGTATTACCTAAGTAATGCAAGGTAAAGCCAACGCCGATTGCAACTGAAGATTGCAAGGTTCTGTTGTAAATATGCCTCAATATATAATATACTTATTAACATAAGATTAAAAAGCACATTACTCTGTAGGTATAATTTAATGGAAAAATAGTGCTGTCCTCGTATTTTCGTTTTATCAAGAGAACATATTTATAACAGAAATCTCTAAGTTAGACTAGTAGTCGTCCAGTGGTCGAATTCCAACCATGATTAATTGATTTTTTTAATTTCAACATTATCGTTGTATATTATCAAAAAAGGAAATAGTACCAGAGAAGTACCTACACCTTATCCGTTGCATGCACAGTCAAGCCAAAATATATGTTTAGTCTGAGGCTGGAGTTAAATTACTTAACACTGGCTTAGTATTCACACATACTGAAACGATATCTGACAAGTGAGACTGGAAGAAGAAAACATGTCGTGCCAACGCTATTTATGTGGGATAACGGTAAGAGGGTGATGATTTTTCGTCAATTGTCAATGTGTACAAATACGACTTTATGCATTAATATTTATTTTATTAGAATACGTATAATCGATGGTACTACAAAAAGTAGCTATTTCCAATTATTTTATTGATAGGACTGAAGCTCATCAGTAGCTACTAAATAAAAAACATTAAGAAAATCGGTTTGAGAAATAAAAGAAGAACTGAACTATTTTGTCTTTATAAACAGAGGAGAAAAGCTACCGCAAGCCGCGAGTCCTTCTCTCCGTATCCCCATCGTCAACGGAGGACAACCAATAACTTTTTACAATTCAACACCTTTTTTACATAGGAAAATCTTTGTGAAGAATTTTGGAATTATGCATTTGAATCTACTTCTTTTTCCCACGCTTACCCATCTTTTACCTTTTTGAAAAGTCAAATTCTAAGGGGTAAAAGTTGAAGGAAAAGAAAAAGTGAAGGGTCGAGAATTTTGAAATGATTCATTTCAATCTACTTCATTTGCCCATCTTTTACTTTTGTGGAAAGTCAAATACTAAAGGGTAAAAGAAAAAGTGAAGGTTCGAGTACTCATAATTTCTCTTCTATTGCTCAATTTTAGTTACAGATATTTTTTAATTAGAATATGACGGTCTACACTCTAGCAATAATCAATTATATTGTGCCTACCTCACGATTGATTTTATAAAATAAAGACTTAATAAGGTACATTCCCATACAAAAAAACCTCCTTTCAATTGCCCATCATTTTTCTTTGATTTTCTACCCTTGTTTATCTCTGTAATATCTCTTTATTTTACGAAGAATATAACGTTCTATATTCTGGCAATAATCAAACATGTTTTGCGTATAACACGATTGAATGTGGAAAACTAGGACCTAATAAGAGTCAATCCATAGAGCAGGACATCCTTTCGGTTGTCCATCATACTTTTTCGATTTTCCTCCATAAGTTACAGAGAAATTTTACGAAGAATATGACCCTCTATACTTTAGCAATAATCGAATATATTTTGCCTACTGCACGATTAATTGTGGAAAACTGGGTCTTAATAAGGCTCATACCTATACAGAAAGAGACATTCTTTTGATAGCCCATCATGTATTTTTAATTGCTCCAAAATTGTTTTCCAAAATTCATTGTGCGGTAAGCAAAACATATTCGATTATATAAATAGTAAATAATTTTAGAATGTACTACGTACATCTTTAGTGTACGGGAGCAATGTATTTTTTGGAATACAGATTGTAAAATCATTACCATTTTTTCTTGACAGTAGATATATAAGAAAATAAAATAATCAACAACGCTATCTATACATTTAGTTAATTGAATGTTGTAATTACAACGTTTCATATGTATAAATATTATGCACATTTGTTGACCTCTCGACACTGAATATAAATTAAGACTTTACATTGTATAGTATAATTGAAGTACTTATTTTAATCAGGAATAGTTATAAATAACCACCACTGCCCTTAAGGTCAATTTATTGTCTTGCTAATAATATTTGAATTTAGTGATGTACTGTAACAATTACCTTTTTTTATGCCTTTTTTACTTTATAAGTTTGGACGATGTAGATTTACATGGTCAACAAGCTAAGGGGGCCTGGTAATTAATGTGGTTGCGGGAAGGTATTGAGTGTTTGGTTGAAATACAGTTGTTAGTGGTTGTCCTCTGGTGAAGATGAGGATGTAGAGTATACTATGCAGCTTGTGGTAGGAATTGAATGGTAGGGGTGCACGTCAGAGAGCCTCCTCGTGGCAAACCCCGAGTAACATCGTTCCTTTTGACCGGCGGCTGATTTCTGGCCTAGATGTGTTATGTGAGCGGTGCATCTAGATTTCAAAGTAGAATATCATGGAAAGTCCGTACCATAATGTGTGTAAGAAGGTTAGAGGACTCTTCGCTACAATCAGAAAGTACATGGACTTAGCAGCAGATACTTATAGTAAAAATCAAATTTTTAACATTCTTGTTAGTCTATCAGTCTGTTTATTCCGGGTGATCTCCGAAATGGCTGGACCGACTTTGACATAAATTTTACTGGAAAAGAGCTAAAATTGTTCGCTGTTATTTTAGACTTTCTGTTATTCGCACCTTTGCCAGCAATGGCATATCTGAAACGGAGAAACCCATTACGGGACTTTCACTATCAAATAGCTGACCTCATAAAAAGTAACTTAGGCTATTTTCTTTTAGACCAGCTGTTACCGACGCCGTTTTCCACAGTGAAATCTCCAAAACGGTAGGATCGATCTTCACGGGACTTTTACTGGTATATAACTGATTTTATAAGAATTGACTTAGGTTATTTTATTTTAAACTAGTTGTTATCTTCAACTGTGTCCACAATGTGATCTCCAAAACACATAGAAAGATGATCACTTGACTTAGGCTATTTTCCGTTAAACTAGATGTCACCCGTGACCATTTCCTGTCCAATATGGAATCTCCTTAAAGAATTGACCAATTTTGACGAGATTTTGACCGCTATATAACTAAAGTAATGAGAACTAACTTGAGTTATTTTATTTTCAACTAGCTGTTACTTGCGATTTCATCTTCATGCGATTCAACTTTCACTAGCAGATAACTGAAATTGTAAGAACTATCTAAGACTATTTTATTTTAGCTGTCACCCTCGAATTTTTCCTTGTAATATTTAGCAAAAATATTCTGTTTACTATAAACATGTGCGTGTGGCATGCGCTGTATTGGACGCCAATAATTAATATAATTGTCATTCATATATTTCTATATGATACATAATTGATTAATTTGTCTTTTTTAGGGATTATAAGGCGTAATATTTTATATTGATTGCAATCCAGATGACCTCAAAGACATAGTCAATAAGGAATTAAAAGACTTTGGAACTGTAGATGACTTACATAATGCGATCACACAAAACACCCTCAAAATAATATTGAAAGAGGATAGTTCAGCCATAGAGAACTATGTGGATAATGCTTGAATATGGACTGAGAAAATGGAGAAGTGTGTATAAAGAACTATAGGCCGTGTGGCATCATCGGTACAGTACGCCGCTGCTGTTATGGCGGCAGAATTGGCTCATATCAAGTAAATACGTAGCTACAGTTGCTCTGTAGGCCAGTTGCAGTCTAAGCTCGTCTTACTACGTCCGTCATCTGCTTCGCGTTTGTCACAATACGAAATGCAGCAATATTCTGAAAAGCCTATATATGTACACAATTCAGAGGCCCGGTTATCTTACGCGACTCAGAATATGCGTTACTCAGCTATTATGTATAAATATAGAACTAATGAAATTCTTGATGCCTTTGATAAGAAGAATTTTAGCGAGGTGTATATTAATGACTCAGCAACAAGGTTCGTCGTATTACAATTGTCTTTTTATTTATGTGAAGTGAGTATTAATGACTCTGCAGCAAGGTTCCGCGTATTGTAATTGTCTTTTTATTATGTCTTTTATAATAAACTGTTAAAGCATTTTCTTGTGTATAATGCTCTGTTTCTATTTTATGATCAAGCTCTTATCTTCGCTTAAAAGGTACACTCATATGAAATTATAATATTTCTATTTCATATTACGAACTGATTCCTCACACATACTATCAAGTTGAAAACTAAATAAGGGAAAGTATGTGGATATCTACGTATTTATCGACTCAAGAATTATTGACGACTCTATAGGTTATCAGTTTGTCACTTATGGTGGCGAAACCAAGAGCCTTCTTCATGCATTATTTTCGTTCCTGTTAGAAGATAATTACACTACTGACATAAATTGTAATATATAAAAAAAGATTATTTGTTCCACTAATTGTAAGTACACTGATAATATTGACATAAATAATTTAGTATATTTCAATTTCATAGACCCTCTTTCGGGTAAAGGCCTCCTCCAGACAATACCAAGAGTCATAATTTTATGCGATATCAATACAGCTCTTGGCGCTTTAGATTTAAATTCATCTTTCAACCAAGCCTTTGATCTACCTCTACGTCTGTGCTCTTCAATTATCCGTAATACGAGCAACGTGCTCTCCCTACCTCCATTTTAAGCTACAAGATGAAGCATCTATTATTTTGGTTGTTTTCCCTTATTATTTTGGGGCATATCCTAAACCTTACCAAAAAACAAAAGTACAGCACGGATTTTTTAACCATTCCAGTTTATGACTATTGGTGATTTTAAGCGGAGAGAAATATATACTTCTATATTTGGACCCTATAAGATATTACAAAATGGTGTTTCAAATGTTGGAGCCTTTTATAGTAAATTCCTTCACTTATACCACCAATACTGAAACATATCACTTAGCCTTTAGCATTTAGGGACAATATAGCTTACTATTAGTGTATTGCTTTTTTATCATAATAATATGTTATGAATAAAAGTTGAACAAATAAATGTCAAATGTATTCATCACCATTTATCAAAAACACATAAAGTTACAAAATATAACAACGTTCTAAATCAATTACTTTGTAAGGAAGTCGACATAACGATGTCGGCGTTAATAACGTAAGTTTCACAAAGATTTTTATTTTCATAAGCTTCTAGTATCTCTTGTTGTAAATATTGATTGATAATGGCCGCACAACGCAGATCTTGAGCAGCGTAATGCAAAGGTGCGTTGAGATGGTGAATCGCTACTGCTTGAAGAGAGTGTGCAGAAATTGCATCTGAAGATATTGCAGCGCACGAAGTAGAACGTAGCAGTACAAGTTTTGAACGTAGCGGTTTGGCTTCAGCATTATAGTGTTTAGCTAGCTTTATCCTTCCAAATGCTGATTCTATTAACCCATGCGCATACTGAACTGAATGCGAAACACGTCCAAGAAGAGTTCGCACGCACACGTCTACCTTTTCATTCCAAGAGGAAATATTGATCAATGCTTTTTCTAATGTTGCCGTATCTTCATCAGACATTAGCTTAAACATGTGACGTATAATAGCATTCTGTAACTCTTCGTCCGTCTCAAATTCACTCAACTGCTCTTTAAGTATTACTTTGAACTCCTCCGGATCATTACCAAGGCAGAAAACAGTACCTTCTAAACCTGAAAACACAAAAGATAAAATATTTCATACTATTAAAATCAGACTGGATAAAAAAAAATTAAGAATTTATCATTCAATATTTTTACCTAGTTTTTCAAGATTTTCTGCTACTTCCAATGCCACAAGAACTCCAACTTCATAACCCAAAAGATAGAAACGTTCTTTGAACTCGAGCTTTTTCAAGAGGATCTGCAATAAACAAACGGGAATTGTTTCAATAGAAATTTCACATTTAAGCCCTATATGTTGAAGAAAACTCTTGTGAAGTTATTCAATATTAATATCGGGTAATATTTATACAATGTCTTCAAAAGTAGAGACTAACATTAATTATCTAATTATTTACGAGTATAAGCAAATCGGCTTATGGGAACACGAGAATACATGAAGCTTGTTTATTACACAACCTTATTTTTATTAAAATATTTTTACTACATAAATTTAGTGGCACTGTAATTTAGTTAAGAAAGGGCTATTGGAATAATATGCAGTATTATTGTTTAGCAAATAAAAAACTATTTCCATTCCCCGCCAAAGTTGCTGATTGCTCTGAATATAGATGCACACAACACACATTTGGGTATAAACAATTAAATATTATGTTATAATAGCTGTTGCCCGCAGCTCCACACGCGTTTTTTTTATAATTGTAAATGACTTCTTACAAGATCAGTAATCTGTTAGTGAAAGTTCCGTGAAAATGGTTCAAACGTTTTGGAGATAGTACTTCAAACGAAGCCATGAGTAAAAGCTAGTCTAAAATAAAAAAAGCTTTAATTACTTTCTATAACGTTAGTTATCTGTCAGTGAAAGTCACATGAAAATAAGTCCAATCGTTTTGGAGATAGTACTACAGACAAAGCCACGGATGACAGTTAGTTTAAAATAAAGTAGCCTATGCCACCTGCTGTAATTTTAACTATTAGTCAGTGAAATATCTGTCATAATTGGTCCAGCCGTTTCGGAGATTACCCGGAACAAACAGACAGACAGACAAAAATTTTAAAAATTGTGTTTTTGTTATCAGTGTCGTCTGTCTATACATACGTCATACCCAATCAGTGAAAAGTCGTTATTTTGATATTACATACAGTCACTTCATTTCTATATTATGTACAGGTGTATGATATCAAGAAAACTTAAGGATAAATAAATGAAAAATATAGATTCCTATAATAATAACTTAACTTTGTTTTGTATTAATCTCCTGATATTATGCGCAAGCTTGAACTTTTACCTGATGGTAAGTAATCACCGCCGCCCATGGACACCTACGACACCAGAGGTATCACAGATGCGTTGCCGGCCTTTAATTATAATTTATATTATAGGTGGCAAACGAACAGGTGGGTCACCTGATGGTAAGTGATCACCACCATCCATAGACACTAGCAACACCAGGGGAGTCGCAAGTGCGTTGCCAGCCTTTTAATATATGTGGGCCTCCGGCGCTCTCACTGACCGAACGAAACGCAACAGTGCAACCACTGTCACTTCACGTCGGCTTTCTGTGAGAGGGTGGTACTACCCCGGGCGAGCCGACCCATTCATTCTGAAACCAGTAATAGTTTCAGCATAGCTCTACCACTTACGGCTATATTCAGAACGACCAAAAGGAACGACGAAGACCGTATTACTATAAGATTTCATAGAGACATTTCTATGATTACCTGAGTATATCTATCAGCTAATTCCTTTAAAGTTTCATACGGCTTGTCTAACCCAGGTTGTAGTACAAGTGCGTTTAACTTGAGACGCTCGGTAAGAGTACGAAAGCGTTGATAATGCCCTTCTAACCCAGGAATGATGCATAAATATGTCTGACTCCCATCAAATTCGTTGTCTCTCTAAAATTTGATACGTTTATTTTTAAATAAGAAAATGCGATGTCTGATTATTGTTTTTATGTACGTGTATCTACCGTTGTCGTACTGTTGGTTAATGTTGACATTGACACAATGTCTGCAATAGCTAGTAATTCATCGGGGTCCACATAGGAATAAAATGTTTCCAATCCTTTAACATTTTTATATACATTTTCTGTTAGAACTTTGTCTAAATCTCTTATACTGAAAAAAACAATATGATTAACAAAAATAAAAACGCAGCACATTGATATGTTACATATACTAGTGTGAGTCTAATAAAACGACCATTTTCCTTCTCCATTGGTTATTAATAATACTGTAAAACGACGAAAAAAATATGTCATAGTTTGAGGTATTAATATTATTAGGTACCTATTCGCAATATCTCATTTAAATAATACAACCAGTAAATTGTTTTTTAATTATAATTTTATTACCTAATAACGAATTAGCCAAAAGCAATACATACTTTTCGAGGAAATTGAATAACTTGACACCTACTATCGATTTTTCCCTAAGTCGACTGATTTAAAAGTTATTTGAACATAAACTTGAATTTCAAATAATATATAGTAAATTTTAACGTTTTTATTCAATTTTCACTACAAGATAATAATTTAAAATAAAAAAAAAAAGCTTTTCATAAATTTTATTTTTGAAAAAACATTTTTTATTTATTATTATATATTATTATATATTGTATTTTTCATTTTTAAATAAACTAGGTATTAACATGTTAGTTTTCACAAGATAAAAAAGTCTTAAAATAATGGCGTAAAAATTAAAGAGTCTTTATATATTTTATCTTAATCTTTGCAGACCGTTCAACTTACCACAATAATATGTATTGTTTTTTTTTTTTTTTAAATAACACCAGTAACGGATAATTTAAGGCGTAATAAGTTAGCATGGTATGGGCATGTCATGAGGAGAGATAAAAGCCATGTAACTAGAAAACTTTCAAGTATAAAGGTGGATGGATATAAGAGTAGAGGAAGGCCGAAGAAGGTATGGATAGATTGTGTGAAAAATGTTATGACTCACGATGACGTCTGACAGAGCAGAGTGGAAAAGGAAAATATGTTGTGCCGACCCTACTTAGAAAATAACCAAAATCAAAAATACTTTATTCAATTTAGGCCCTAACAAAGCGCTTATGAACGTCAAAACTACCACCGGTTCGGAAAACATCCCAATCATCGAGAAGAACCGGCAAGAAACTCGATCGGGTTTATCTTTTTAACATACAATTATATATTTAGAATACGGTATACGTTACAATCGTTCTAGTGGTTGCACAGAGAGAAGTCAATTTCAGACATCATCATCGTTTACATATTGATCCACTCTATAATAGCCCTGTGACATCAAAACCCGCTTGACATGGCACTTAAACTTATAGTCTGGAAAATCGGTAATATGCTTTGGGACTTTGTTATAAAACATAACACTATTACTTAAAAACCTGTTACTGGTTTTAGTGAGTCTAAAACATGGAACGACCAGCTTGTCACAGTTTCTAGTATTTAGATCATGCCTGTATTTTACGAACTCCAGCTTTTCAAAGTTTTTGCGAACATACATTAAATTATCAAGAATGTATTGGGAAGGCAGAGTTAAGATACCGAATTCTTGAAACTTAGTCTTTAATGATTCGCGAGGTCCCGTATTGTATATTGCTTGAACTGCCCGTTTTTGCAATAAAAATATGGTGTCTACCTCAGCTGCTGTCCCCCACAGCAAAATACCATAGGACATTAAGCTATGGAAGTAAGCGACGTAGACTAATCTTGCTGTAGCAATATCTGTAAGCTGGCGAATCTTACATACTGTGAATGCAGCAGAATTTAATTTGCCAGCCAATTTTTTTTATATGAGGACCCCATTGCAATTTGGAATCAAGTGTGATAACCAAGAATACAGTATTGTTAACTAACCCTACCAAATCCCCGTCGATCTTGATCCTACTATTGACATATGAAACATTAGGTAAAGTAAAACTCATACATTTCGTTTTATCTGTATTTAGCAACAGGTTATTTAACGCAAACCAATGACAAATTTTATTTAACTTATTAATCTATCCTTTTTACTTTAAATATAAGTGAAGTATCGTCTGCAAAAAGCACCATGTCAGCACAGTTATTAACCATTAGCGGTAGATCATTTATATATATCAAGAATAAAAACGGCCCTAAAATAGAGCCCTGTGGGACGCCAATTTGCGCAAACGGTCCCGCAGAGGTTACCCCATGTATGCTAATCTTTTGACAGCGATCTTTTAAATAAGAGACTAGTAGGTCGAGAGAAGATCCATAAACACGATAGTGTCTTAATTTAAGAATCAGTGTACTATGGTCAACGCAATCGAAGGCCTTAGACAGATCGCAGAATACACCAATTACATCCCGCGAATCCTTCCAGGCCCCCAATATATGACTTATCAGCGTTGCATCAGTGTCAGTAGTGGATGATGATGATAATGAACATTGTTCGGGCATAAATTGGTTGGGGGGTAGGCCGAATTGTTGTATAATATTTAAGTCAAAAATCGGTGATGATCGGTCAATTGCCCGGAACCCGCTCGCACACTCGGACTCGTTCGTTCGTTATCGGCTCGGCGGCACGAAATACTGTTTTTTGTGTTTGTGAGTGCATATTCGAAAAGCTGGTGCTCTCAGCCATCGGCAACGGCGGCAGAGAAGACTTGTCAGATAAGTGAGCCTTTATCCCGGTTATAACGAAACATTTCGGCATATATTGTAAAAGGGCATCTACCTCCAACCAATTTAACGTACAGTCCACTTCCTTAGGTTAGGTAACCCGACCTGCGTGGGTGTGGTAGTTGCCACTCCAAATATGTATTGCTTATTACGATACACTTTTTCGTTATTGAATAATTCAATTGTATTAAAAAAAATCTATATTACTTAAATCAGAAATCGAAAATCACAAATAGGCAAGTGTTAGTAATATTAAAAGCTTAAACTTTAACAGAATTATTTTCCTCGTTTTGAACAGTACTTTCATGATAGCTAATGAAAAAAACAATAGAAAATTTATTCGGATTACTCTAATAATACTTACTTCTGAACTGTCAGAGATTGTACATATTCTTCGTCATATGATATATTATGGGTATTATATAGAAATTGGGTAATTCTTCGTGCTTTCACCATATCTATGCCCAGTTCTTGCAACGTAGTCTCAGGGTTTTCTTCTTGAATACAAACGTCTGAAGATGATATAAAAGTAAATACTATTTCATTTAAAACTTAATTTATTACACATTTTGAGTGCAGACCTCTTATTCAATTAAACCATATAACAAAGAGTATTGAGTCTGATTAATATTACATTTTATATATACAACATTTAAGTATAAAGTTCAATTACATTTGTTGAAATAATAATTTACAAAATTGCTTATTACGAAAACAGATTTACAAAGCAATATGCTGAAAAATAAATGAATTGTTAAAATAAATAGTCTCACCAGCTGCAGTTGCTATTTGATGAATAAGCGGTATCTGACGTTCTGGAAGATGTTTTGCTGCTAGAATCAAGTTCTTAGTGTTCACTGAAGTCTCCACAATATCGATTATCCCACGGGTATAGGACGCTTTTGCTTTTACCAGATAATTATTATTTATCTGTAGAATTTTTTTTCATAAAATCTTGATACAAATTATTCAAATTGATTAAAGATTCCATAACCGCTCGACTGATTTTTAAGACATAGATCTCAAAATTGCGGAATATATTTTTTATGTTTTTTTTTTTATTTCACAACATCGTATTTTTAAAATTTCATGGTTTAGTAAAAAACAAAACGTATAAATGAAATTTTTCTACAATAAATAATTTATTAATTTTCAAAGTTTTATAATAAATCGGGTATTTTTTAAGATTATGCTGCTAACAATCCGTTGACCTGTGACTCATGAGGTCTACAATCGTTTGTATAGAATATAAACATTTATGGTTTTGGACAGCCCAGGCGTTAATTAAATTTTGTAAGGCATGCATATGCATATCAAAATACTTTATTCAGTTCAGATCCTACAAAGGCGCTGAAGAACGACAAAAGTACTCCTGTTTGGATAACAACCCAGTCATCGAGAAGAACCGGCAAGAAACTCAATCAGGTTTATCTTTTTAACGCACATATTTTAATAGTACATAATATACCATAGTGACAATTGTTTTTACTGGATGCACATAGAGGGGTCTCTATTACAGACTTTACCATCGTTCACATATTGATCCACCCCATAGCCTTTTGACACCAAAATCTGCTTGACATGGGGCTTAAACTTACGGTTAGGTAAATCGGTAATGTGCTTTGGGACTTTATTGTAAAATCTAACAGTATTACCACATTGATACTATTTTTAGAGCTATTAATATTTGTGATATGAATGGTATTATCGAAGTTATTTTTCTTTGAAAGAAGCATGTAGTTATGTGCAGCATTGTAATGGAATCTTTAAAAGCAATTTTAAATTTAGATGATAAGACTGTTCATATTCTTTGCAGTTACGAAGAACAAAACCAAACTCCTTGAAACCGTTTAGCAAAAACATTTTATAAGCGTTAAATAATGTTGAAAGTATTTCGTTTTTTTTTTGTAGTCATTCAGTGGCCGAAATTCAACTAGGATTCGAATTTCTTTTTTCCACGTGTATAGACATTAGTATCTGTATTTCTTGTTCACTTTTTTTCTAATTGGTAAAAACTATAATAAATATTAGTTATCATTTCAGGAGCCAGAAGTTTTACAAAAAGAGACTTTGGGAAAGAGATTTGGACTAGTTGATAGTACAGAAAAAACGATTTAGAAAAAAAATAATTGATGACATTAAATCTCGTGAATAGTAAAGAAAATTAGTTGATTAATTGACGACTCCGAAATATAATTTTCATTACTTGTCAACGTATATTATTTATTTAACCAAATATTTGAACAATTGAATAGAATGAAATAACCACTCACCGCTTCTAAAGTTTCAAGGCTTAACTTTGTCGATGGGTAATTATCTTTCGCACGAGTCAGACATGTGTGTAATCCAACGGTATCATGTGAACTTATAACAGCAAAATATCTTTAAAAATTGTTGTTAAATTAGTACTATAATCTAATATAATTTTATCATTGCATATATTTACACTAAGTATTATATTGTATCACCATTATCAGCCTGTAAGAGACCCACTGCAGGGCCCTAGGCGTCTTCCCGAATGAAGGTATGGGCATAATCAGCCCACGACGTATTAGCGATTTCAAGCTCCGAGAAATCCTCAGTCCTATATTTTCTCCCAAACGACAGCACTACACGAATATTTCTCAGATTCATGCGTACCCACGATGTTTTCCTTCACCGTCACCCGATAGTGTTACCAATTTAAATTAGTAAATGTACGCGAATTGCGAAAAATTTGTTGGCACATGTCGGGGTTCGAATCTGCGGACATGAGATGGATATTCCACTGGTCAAAGCCCTCTACGAACTCAACTTCATTATAGAATATACTGTAAGCGATCTCTTATTTATTTGTAATCTATAGTCTTCATTAAGCATTTATTTAAATTCTACCTTTTGAAGCATTATCATCGTAGTTTCTATGACATTTTTTTTTAAATAAGCCTGGGCTTTAATATTTATAAGATGGCGATATTTATTAATATTACATTATAAAATATATATCAGACGTTACGTAACATATCTACTAGATATAAAACCTTAAATGACAGTAATGTATAACTATAGTATCATGACGATAGTCCCACTAGGAACAATCTCACAATTGACTCTTTGCCGTGGTTCGATCTATGACACTAGAAAGAGAGAGAGGGAAGGAACACGCATAACCGGAGATATAGGGAAAAACTACAGTCCCAATAATTGTGTGAATGATTCAGGCAAGTCTATCGTTCATATATACATGGCACATGTCGGAAATTTAAGCGGGTTGTGTATTTAGTCGCCATCTCAAAAGATCAACAAAGAAATCCTATCTACGGTCTTCAAAAGGGTCCTAGAATTATGCCACACCTGCACCCATCGCGTATAGTAAAGTAAATCCTATGGCTGCAGTGCGACAAGAGTATCCTTCGATTTAAGGTAGTATGTATTCGACATAACTTACCCGTTACTTCCCAGTGAAGGGCAGTTACTCAGATAACAGAGAAAAATAGAGTAGTTCTGCCTTTAGTAACAGGAACACTTATAAAAAATTAATAAATGCAATTTGCAACTTACTGAAGAGTTGTACATAATTTTCTAGATAAGACATCCAAATGAGTCAATAATCCTTTATAGTATTCATTACTTCCAGTCATAGCAATAACGTAGATACCTTCTACGGGACCCATATTCATAGCGTTGTGTATTAAGCTAATAACATGTCTTTCGTTTCTCAGGTCTACGGAAGATACGGTAACTTCGACATCAAGATCGCACCATTCTCTGGAATCCAAATATAAATTGAATAATGCACTTGCTATTAAAGACATATACATACGAATAAGTTAAGGACTATTATATCAATGCATTGACTTACTATATATTCGAATTCACTATTCTATATTATTTTACAAATTATTTTCTAGGCAGATATTAGAATGCTATAGTTTTATTATTGTAGTGTTACAATGTTTGCATTCTCTGAAAGCTTTAGTTCACAGTAGAGATTCGAACCTACACCAAAATTAAAAAGAAAAAAATCTCAGAGAGGACTACACATTTATTAATACAGATATAATAAAATAATTACTACTTAAAAACGTGTGTAGTGCCGTAAGAAGCTAGCTGCAGCAGCAGATTATACATTTTTTTTTCTTAATTTTATCAACAATTTTAATGGGTTATTAACTTTGAAATTATACGAGTATTTTCCGTATCTAAAATGTCATTTAAATCGGTTGAATATTAATAAAAATTTTGATTTTTAGTATTTTCTACACAAAATGCAAGAGTACTATGAATAATTATTGTAGTCTATCATTAAAGGAATCAGATAAGCTTCATATCTTCAAAACTTCATAAAAATCGGTAGCGTCGTTTTAAATTAAATCCAAATACATAAACGGAAAAATGTAAAAAAAAAACATTCATCACATATAAAAAAATACAAAGAAAACCCCAAATTTCTTAAGATAGATAATCTAATTTTCATCTTAGAAAATAAAGGAGATATCGCTCGGTAACGCTGAATAATGAATTCTGAAACTAATCTGTAGTAAGTTCTCGAATAAGCAGTAGCATTAAACCTTTCAAATGTTCTTAGAATACTTGAAAAATTTCAAAAATAAATTAGAAACAAAAATAAAAAAGAGTAAGTCACAGTTTAATCTTATAAAATGCAAATTAACCTTATTTTATAACTAAGGTACGAAGGTGGATGAGCATAGTGCACGTGTAGTTTCTTGGCTCCACGGCTGATCAATCTATCTGCTAGTTGTAAGCCCAAATTTCCTTGATCGCAGACTAACAAATTACAACTGTCCAGTTTGCAATCGAACCTGTAAATAATAATTAATTTATTGCTAGATTAAAGATTACAATTAGTTTTTATTTTTAGAGATTGAAATGACTTCAATTACTTATGGCGTGAAGCCAACTAACAGGTTACCTAGGTTGAACATATGCCACAGGATCTTCAAGGCGTAATAATATTTTCCCGCGATGTTGGTTAGTCTCCATTAATCTAAAAGCCCGTATGACATCACTGGGTGGGAACGTAATGCGAGACAACGGGCGCACGTACCCGGCGACTATACCCTCACCGACAAGTGTGTGAAGTTCCTGCAAATATAATATACATGTACGTACTTGTCTAAAAACATTAAGTAGTAAGTTAATGCATTATAGGAAAGTCAACGATACGGTTAGAATGCGTATAATTTTAAATGTGTTAAGTATGAAAGTGGACAGATATAGAAGCAGATGAAGATCAAAAGAGGTACTGACGAATCGTGTAAGGAATTATATTTGTGTAAAGGCTTTTAATACTGAGATAACAACTGATAGAGGATAGTAAAAGGACATGTTGCAACTGATTTGCTTAGAATAGGACCAGGCAAAAGAAGACAAAAAAATTTAGTCTGTACATAAAAAACAAAGAGAGAGAGTCTAGAATGTATTTGTTAGATAGTGATATAATATTATTGAAAAAATATTACTTCTTACCTTTATTTCATCAAAGTTCCTATTTCTTAAAATACTTGTAAAATCTATGGTAATATATGATCTGTGTTTCGTTAAATTTGCCATTCCAAACTGATAAACTTCGCGTTGGGGCACTACAGTAGTATCGAGAGTGAAACTTGAAAACGCGCTGCATTTGAGGCACATCTGTGAAATTTGCATTGCATAAGTTACTGTTTAAGTCGAAGGATACGAATAAATTTATTAAAATGTATATTCACATAATAATACGAACATCTTTCAAATCTCCCTTCACGCAGCTTATAATAATATCGCATCCCAAACCGCTCGTAGCATTTAATACCATATCTCCGAAGCTGGTATCACGCGAATTACCAACATCTTCATCTAAAACAACATAAGGACAATCTCATAAATTTATATGTATATACATAATGAAAATATAGTTGTTTCGAAGCTCAATCACATTAAAACTACTGAACGTATTAACATTGACCTATAACAATGGTTATATATATCTAATGATTATATATGAAATGTCATATAGAATTTTTCGTAGATAGTTCTAGGTTACTAAGTTTTTGGAAGAAACTAAATAATAAGAAACTAAATAATAATAAAAATAATAATAAATAATAAGAAACTAAAATTTTTTTTTACAAAATGAAATTTCTAAAGAAAATGTATTTATTGTGAAAGAATAGAACAATTTAATACAAAGTCAGAATGCTATTAATTAATGCTATTATTAATGCGATTCAGAACTTGTCTGCAACGATTATTCATTGAATTAATGAGACTGTTTATGTCATCTTGCGGTATTCGCTCCCAATGGAATTGTAGCAAATCCTTCAGCTGTTCGGTTGTTGTCACTCCGTCCAAGTCCTTCAAAACACGTCTCTGGAGCATGTCCCATGCGTGCTCGATGGGGTTGAGATCTGGCGATTGTGCAGGCCAGGGCAATACCCGGATGTTCTCCGTTGCAAAGTATTCACTGGTTCGCCGAGCTGTATGTGAACGCGCATTGTCATGCATTAACCTAAAATCGGAGCCAAAGGTTTGTGCAAATGGATAGACATAAGGTCTGAGAATATCCTCAATGTAATTTTCAGCATTCGTGTTTCCATTTACAAAAACGTGCTCAGTTCGCCTGTTCTTCATAATACCCGCCCATAACATAACTGTTGAGCCGCTGTATGGATGAACTTCCTGAACGCACCTGAGCCTTTCAGTATTTCCAGGCCGACGATACACTCGCACCCTTCTTGTATCAGGCTTAAACCCGAATCGCGACTCATCGGAAAACATAATTTTATCCCATTGTTCCTGGGTCCATGTTATGGGTTCTCTACACCATTCATATCGACGAGCGCGATTCCCGTGACGTATCGGTGGGCACCTGATTGGGCGTCGAGCTCTTAGGCCGTACTCATGTAGTCGATTTCGCACAGTTTGAGGACTTACATCAACACCACTTGAAATTTGTAGTCTCAAACTTATCTCTCGAGCGGTTAACATCGGCTGGCGTCTTGCAGTCAGTTGTATGTACCGGTCTTGCCGAGTGGTTGTACTCCTTTTACGGCCTGGATGCTGTTCAGCGGGTTCTCCTGTATTATTGTAGCGCTGCCAAAGACGACAAATAACACTTCTATGAATGCCAAAATGTCGAGATACCTGAGATTGATTACTTCCCGCTTGCAACATCCCTACAGCTCTTTGCATTTCATCTGCTATCAAATGACGTCGCTTCATGACGTAAAGAATATCTAACAATTCAATTTTGTCGCTAACTTTATTTAAATGATTGGTAAAATTTAAAAAATCAAGACTAAACGTAACAATTAAAACGCACTTAAATTCAAACAAATTCGCAGTCATTTGAATTTTATGAAAAAACAAAACATAATCGATTTTTTTTACAACCAGCCAGTATGTCATCAATAACAAAAAAGTTTACTTACCTACGCACTTTGTTTGAGTAAATACTTAGAAATTAATTAATATAAATGGTAAAATTTGTAATATCACGCATTGTTGCTTAGACTTTTTTGATGTGTGTAACACCATAGGATATAAATTATATCAAGCTTACATTGAAGTTAGGAATTTAATATTTATTACAGATGTGATATTGCCATACCTTTCAGCTGAGGAAACATTTTAAGCAGGAATTGTTTCTTTTGAACGTCACTAACAGTTGTAAAAACTCGATAACCGAGCCCGAGTGCCACAGATATAATAGCCTGGCCTAGACTTCCAGCCCCGCCATGAACTAGCAAAGTTATGGTACTCTTAGCGCATTGTATTTTTTCATCCTGTAAGTTATTAAATATATATACGATTGGCAAAGTGTAAAGTGTTTCATCGACTTTAGAAAGACTGCACCAATTTGGCTAATTGTTTACAAGAAACAAAATCTTTGAAATATTGTACGGAGTAGTGAGAAATTTCGGTTAAAAATCTGCATGTTAAAAGTGTGTGAGTGTAAAGGAAATAGATTTGGTTTCATCTCTCCGGGCAGGCAGCTAATTCATATTAATTAACTTCATAAATTGACAAGGAAATGAGATCCACAATTTACAATTTTTAACATTATTTATATTATTAGCAGATTATGTAAGCAAATATTTTAATATAATAATTACAGTATATAGATTTGCACCAACTAACAAAGTTTTGTATTGTACAACAGTAAGTAGTACAGTAGTAAATAAGTGTAAAAGAAACTACACAGAGATAGGAGCATTTAAATGATCTTTCGCTTGAAACTTGAGTGGTTAAAAATGTGGACTGTGCAATCAGAACAATATAAACAAATATTAAAAATGACATTACCAAAGATCGATGTGTCAAGCAGTAAAATGCGTGCATATAAGCTAGAGGAACGGTGGCCGCATCTTCAAGACTCCAGTTCTTCGGTACCGGCCACAGTAGCTCGGGTTGTCCAAGTACCTCACTACTGCAGGCTCTGTTCATGACTATACCCATCACACGTTCGCCGCTGCGTACCAAACATACTATTTTAAATTTTCCTAAACACTACATGCTTAATAATATTACCATAACCAACATAGATGATACTAAAATTTGTTTTGACTTTACTTTTTAATACGCTTTTTTTCGAACTGATATACCCTGTTGGCTCTTATGGCCTTTACAGATTCACCGGACTACTAAAAGGAGCGCTCATGGCACTCACCCCAGACTTCTTAAAACGCTTTTTATAGCCCTGAGTACAAAACTTAGATAGGAAGTGAAATGGACTAACTAAAATATAACTCATTCTATCTTCCAAATTTATAAAGTAAAAAAACAAGTATTATGTATTTATTCCATTCTATCTATATTATCCGCTTATTTCTTAGAACTATTTTTTTTTTATATTATAGGGGGCAAACGAACAGGTGGGTCACCTGATGGTAAGTGATAACCGCCGTCCATAGACACTAGCAACACCAGGGGAGTCGCAAGTGCGTTGCCAGCCTTTTAAATATGTGGGCCTCCGGCGCTCTCACTGACCGAACGAAACGCAACAGTGCAAGCACTGTTACTTCATGTCGGTTTTCTGTGAGAGGGTGGTACTACCCCGGGCGAGCCGACCCATTCAAGCTGAAACTAGTAATAGCTTCAGCGTAGCTCTACCACCTACAAAAACTAATATCTGAAATGACTGACTTTGACTACACCCATGTTTTTATGACAGATCAGATTAAGATAATATTTCTCTCTTCCTAACTATTTGCTCCAAATGGTTGTGGGAGCAACCTTCCGTTCTTTTGTGCTCCACTTCACTCTCTCGTCACGTTGCATTCGGAAACTATGCACTCCATCACATTCTTTAGCAGACATCCTTCTAATTTATTTTGAGCCTGCCACTGGGTTTTTAACCATTAAGAGATAGTTCTAGTGCTGAATTCTCTAGATGGATTTATATAATATATTTTTATGAA
The DNA here is from genome assembly GCA_035772565.1 of Antheraea assamensis. Taxonomy (NCBI): domain Eukaryota; kingdom Metazoa; phylum Arthropoda; class Insecta; order Lepidoptera; family Saturniidae; genus Antheraea; species Antheraea assamensis. Next base: position 102,107 of record JAQQSE010000050.1, on the reverse strand, counting down.
AACTGAACATTTGTTCTGTGACTTCGGAGGTCCATCCAGTTTTTGTCATATTACCTTAAACGGTGTATTCTTACCAGCCTGCTCCAATTTTCGGTACCTCGGCTCATTGATTCAAAATGACGGTGGAATAGACAAGAACATGAGGAATAGAATAAATGCAGGGTGGATGAATTGGCGAAAGGTGCCTGGGGTGGTTTGTGACCCACAAATGCCGTTCAAACTCAAGGGGAAGATGTATAAAACTAAAATAAGAGTAGTCGTGTTATATGGATCCGAGTGCTGGGCTACGAAAAAGACGGATGAGAAAAGATTACATGTGGTAGAAATGCGAATGTTAAGATGGATGTGTGGTGTAACAAGGATGAATAATGTTAAGAATGAGAGTATCAGAGGAAGTTTGAAAATAGCACCAGTGACAGAAAAATTGAGGAGTAATAGGTTAGCATGGTACGGGCATATTATGAGAAGAGATGAAAGTCATGTAACAAGAAAAGTTTTGAGTTTTCAAAATCAAAATCAAAAATACTTTATTCAATTTAGGCCCTAAGAAGGCGCTTATGAACGTCAAAACTACCACCGGTTCGGAATACATCCCAGTCATCGAGAAGAACCGGCAAGAATCTCGATCGGGTTTATCTTTTTAACATATACTTATATAATTAAAATTCATTATACATTACAATCGATTTTAGTGGATGCACAGAGAGGAGTCAATTCCAGACATCACCATCGTTCACATATTGATCCACTCTATAATAACTCTTTGACACCAAAACCGGCTTAACATGGCACTTGAACTTATAGTCTGGCAAATCAGTAATATGCTTTGGGACTTTGTTATAAAACCTAACACTATTACCTAAAAAACTGTTACTGGTTTCACTGAGTCTGAAACATGGAACGACCAGTTTGTCACAGTTTCTAGTTTTTAAATCATGCCTATGTTTTACGAACTCCAGCTTATCAAAGTTTTTGCGAACATACATTAAATTATCCAGAATGTATTGGGAAGGCAGAGTTAAGATACCGAATTCTTGAAACTTAGTCTTTAATGATTCGCGAGGTCCCATATTGTATATTGCTCGAACTGCTCGTTTTTGCAATAAAAATATGGTGTCTACCTCAGCTGCTGTCCCCCACAGCAAAATACCATAGGACATTAAGCTACGGAAGTAAGCGAAGTAGACTAATCTTGCTGTGGCAATATCTGTAAGTTGGCGAATCTTACGTACCGCGAATGCAGCAGAACTTAATCTTCCAGCCAATTTTTTTATATGAGGACACCATTGTAATTTGGAATCAAGTGTGATACCCAAGAATACAGTACTATTAACTAATCCTACCAAATCCCCTTCGATTTTGATACTACTATTAACCTGTGGAACATTAGGTAAAGTAAATCTCATACAATTCGTTTTTTCTGTATTTAGCAACAGGTTATTTAACGCAAACCAATGACAAATTTCATTTAACTTATTATTCAGATGCCCAACCTCTGAATCTATCCTTTTTACTTTAAATATAAGTGAAGTATTGTCTGCAAAAAGCACCATGTCATCACAGTTATTAACAATTAGCGGCAGATCATTTATATATATCAAGAACAAAAACGGCCCTAAAATAGAGCACTGTGGGACGCCAATCCGCGCAAACGATCCCGCAGAGGTTACCCCATGTATGCTAACCTTTTGACAGCGATCTTTTAAATAAGAGACTAGAAGGCCGAGAGAAGATCGACAAACACCATAGTGTTTTAATTTAAAAATAAGCGTACTATGGTCAATGCAATCGAAGGCCTTAGACAAATCGCAGAACACACCAATTGCATCTCGCGAATCCTCCCAGGCCCCCAATATATGTCTTATCAGCGTTGCACCAGCGTCAGTAGTGGATTTCGTTTTCGTGAAATCAAACTGTCGATCATCCAGAAACTTATGCACATTGAAATAATCTACTAACTGTGAGAGCATAATCTTTTCAAAAATTTTGCTTAACGACGGAAGTACAGAAATAGGTCTATAATTTCCAAGATTACTTTTGCAGCCTGATTTAAACAAAGGAACCACTTTGCTTACTTTCATTAAATTAGGGAAAGTTCCTTTTGCTATACTTTGATTAAATATATTAGCCAAATGTGGTGAAATAGTGACAATTATGGACTGTACTACTATTACCGACATTCCCCATATGTCTTCGGTTTGTTTAAAATTTATTTGTTTAAAAGCCCTTACTATTTCACCTGCACTAATAGACGAGAAATTAAATTTTGAGTTTATAGGTGCACTCATATTTTTTAAAAGAGCTGCAGCACCCTGGGCTGATGATGTTATATTTTTAGTGACTTGTAAAGGTATATTAGTGAAATAATCTTGAAAAACAGTTACTACCTCTGAACTGTTTGAAATATGTACTCCGTCGACATTTAGATTAAGTGAATTATCATTTATTTTATTATTTCCTAATTCTTTATTTATTATATGTCAGACAGTTTTGGTCTTATTTCTAGACTCAAGAACTTTATTTCCTAAAAATTTTGCTTTAGCAGCTACACAAACACGTTTAAAAACTTTAGAATAACTACTAACATAGGCATGATAGGATTCACTATTTGTTAGTGATCTCTTATAATAGAGCTCATACAATCGATCTCTACTTTTTTTAATGCCTGTAGTTGCCCATTCGCTAAAATTAGTTTTTTTCCTTATACTAATAACCTTTCTTGGGCAATGTTTATTAAATTGAGAGCTTATGATATTAAATAAACTTTCATAGTCACTATTAGAACCTTGATTATTAAGAGTCTTGAAAGATAAATGTTGTGCAATATTATGATTTAAAAGTTGTTATCTTTTTTTTGATAGAAATCTAGTTGGTTTTTTACAGACACCGCTAGGTTTATCACAATTAATTTTAACAATGAGTCCTTTGTGGTCAGATCGTATCCCAGTAATAATACTACCGCCAATGGTCTTGAAGTCAGTAAATATATTATCTATACATGATGCAGTTTGAGACGTACATCTTGTTGCCTCATTAAAAAGAGGATCCAGATTAAATGACTTAAATAACGATGTGAACATAGTGACCTCTGGCGACATATTTAAAATATCTATATTGAAGTCACCACAGACTAAAACTCGCTTGTTACTATTAAATATTCTTATTAAAATTTCCTCCATTTTTTGTAAGAATTGATAAATACTTGATGATGGAGGTCTATAGACACAGAGAATAATCAATTTATCCATCTCTGCACAAGCCGCTTCACAAATACGGTCGATTGAGAAACTACATATATCTTTTCTATCTTTATATTTTAAATTATTTTTAAACAAAATAATACAACCACCACCAACTGTGATTGTTCTATTAAATACACTGGCAACCGAAAAATGGGGTACATCAAATAGCATCTTATTTGATTTAAGCCATGTCTCTGTAAAACATAATATATCTAGTCTCTCTCTATTTAATAATAAGTCTATGTCTAATATCTTGCCGGAGAAGCGATTAATATTTTGGTGGTATAATGTGATATTACACTGCTCCTTTGTCTTATCTACTAGTTTTAAAATTAAATTGCAGTATCATTAGATACACTAGTTGATACTGCTGAGTCACTTAACCTATTTATATTATAAGCTATCAATGTAGCTATGTCACGTTTATACTTTTTTGGAAGGTACATACTTTCCCGCGTTATTGTAAAGTTTTGAAAGTGGATGGATATAGGACTAGAGGAAGACTGAAAAAGGTGTGGATGGATTGTGTGAAAAATGATATGTGTATAAAAAGTGTGAATACTGAGATGACATCTGACAGAGGAGAGTGGAAAAGGAAAACATGTTGTGCCGACCCTACTTAGGTGGGATAAGGGTAAGATGATGATGATGATGATGATGGTACTAGTATTACAAGCTTGATGCATTGTACATACTGCAAAACAATCGTTACTAAGGAATAACCTCCAATTGCGGATCAGAATTTGCAAATACATATAGTTGCATATTGATATAGTCGTAGATTTCAATTTAATAGAACTGATTTTCCAATGCAATTACCGGAAAATACTCATGTGTACATGAGGATAGATTTTCAAGTCAATGGTCAAACCTTTTCCAAAGACGATCATTTGAAAATGCTTTACTAACAAGTTATGGTTTTTTTAAGGATTATATAGCTCAAACGAGACCGCTCAAGCTTACGTAACTTACAAATAAAATTTATAGAATATAAGAAATTTTTATATTATGAAACTACATTTTTATTATTCAAAATTGTTCTTTAAAATTTTGTACGACAACGAAATTTGTTTCGTTAATAAAACCGTAATTATACCTTTTCGTAACACCGCTGAAATCCATTCCATAACCGTCACCGATATTATCATCTCTATAAGCAATTGATCCTGTGGCTTTCAAAATATCACCGCTGTGTATTCCGGCATAATGCACCTGTAATTTATTATGATTATTTACAGATTCTAATGCTGTTACTCTTACGCGTATACCGACTCACACATGGTTAGGGCATTCAACGTTAAGCGGGCAAAGAAAAAAAAATACAAGTTACTAAAACTTCATTTGTCTCGAGCAAAAGCTACTTTCATTATATTTGCTTCCCAGCTGTATTTGAGCTATTAGCAGATGTTTTATGGTTTTAGGTTAAGGATTTATTCCACATATTATCTCTATTGGCAGAATTGGCTCTTCGCAGTGCATCCTGATGATAAGCCTTCAATAGTCAAGTAGTCCAACATACCGTCATTAAAAAATTGACTCTAAAAATATTTGCCACTAATGTACTTCGTTTTAGAAAAGTTAAATGAATGATAATTATTGTATTACTTACTGCAACTTGAACACCAGGGCCAGAAAGGTGAGGTGCGGCCATCCACTGTAGTGATCTAACATCGCCCACAGATGAACTTTGTAACAACATTCTTTGCTTCACATTGTACTTTTCCTGCCAAGGTATATAGTATTCACCACCCCAAATACCCTACAAAGTTAATTACCATGTAAATTCTCTTCCAAATTTCAGCGTAACTTACATTAAGTAATTAAAACTTACATCATTCCAAATGCTGTAAACTAAGTCCGAGTCAGAATTCAAATCGTATTTGTCAGCAGCATTTGGATTGGCTATCATGACATTAATTTGAATTGAAGTAGATTCTTTCCTCCAACTATTTACAAGTTCTGTAAGACCAGACGGTGAGGGATATGGTGCGTACACTAGCATGCGGCTTCCAGATTGCAGCCTACTGCATGCGTTATTTAACAGTGCAAGGTCGGAATCTGTGCGCACTGTAAATGCTGAAGCAATAGGTCTACTTGCAGAGTCTCCAACGAAGTAATTGTACGTTGCCAGCGGAACACACTTGATAATATAATTCAGAAAGATGACTGTTATTGATTTCTGTTACACTACTGTAGTTCACGATGAAGTTACCAGGATGCAGGACCCGATGCAAAATTTGCAACAACTGTTAACAAAAATTTAATTTTATGTAAATATATTATTTTTAACCGGCTTCAAAAAAGAGACGGTTTTCAATTTAGTTGTATTTTTGAAATTATACTTTTTTGGAGTGTTTGGAAAAAAATTATGAAAATATATTTTTCCAATGCGGACCCACACCGACTCCTAAAAGTGACACCAAGAAGATGATTGGTAATTTACAGTCAAGTTCCTGTGAGAACTAATAAAACTACATTAGGGTGGTTATTAAAAAATATTTTAATTAACCACACGTATTTAATATGGAGACAAAAAATATTATCATTTTCATCACCATCAGGCTGTAAAAAAGCCACCGCCAGACCATAGGCCTCTTCCCGAAGGAAGGTATGGACATAATCACAAAGCCCACAACTTATAGGTCATTTGAAACCCTGAGAAATCCGCAGTTCTATATTTTTCCTATATAAGGTGGTACAAGAATATTTTTTTAGGTTCAGGTTTGCTCACGATGTTTTAAGCAAATCGACCCAAAAAACGAAAAATAAATTAATAGTTATAATATTAATTAATATTTTTTTTAACTATAATTTCTTTTTTTATCTAAAGAAGTATTATATTATAACTTCTTATGCGTGTATATAAATACACAGATAGGTTTTTTTTAATGTTTGTTGCTACATCCTTTGGCATTTACAAACAGATTTCAAAAATTGTTATTTAATTAGAAAGCGGATAATTTCAATAAGGTCCCATTTTCATTAACATTGACCCTAGGATTTTAAAGATATGCCAAGAAACTCCTTACAATTGTCTAGAAAATATTTAGTGACTGAGATATTATAGATAGGTTTATGACAATACAAGATAGGTACCAGGTTAGAAACTGTTCACAATACCTTTATTATAAATATTTATATTTGTTATTAATTTAACAAAAATGAAAGGAAACTTTAGGATAGCTATTAAATAATATGTACTTTACTATCAAAGAAACTTTACCGCTTTGAGATTTTAAATAACTAATATTAATGAAGATGTTTTACAATTTTGAATATCTGCGGTATCATGAGGAATTATTATTGTCTATCAATAAACTCTCCTTACTTTGTCATCAGTTGATAGATTTTGCACAACGATGAGATCAACTTCTGGTGCTAACTGATCTTGTTTCCGTAAAACATCTTCAAAGCTGACATCGCAATATTTAATACACACACCAGGTATGAAGTCTAGGTTCTTAATATCCGTAAAAATTCCTAATTCATTTGTCTCACTTCCGATTCCAACTATATTTAAAATACTTTTACCGACATTCTCCGCCACAATCTGCAGATACGCGTGTAACGCAGTGGATACCTGAAAGCGTAAATCAATTATTTTAGAAGCAGGTTAATAAAGACATGTGTACTCATTAATTGTTATCTCGTATATTTAATTAACATCAACTAAATGTGGTATAAACTATCTATCCGCTGCTTAACTCGCATATAGTATCACATTTGTACAGTTTTTTCCCCTTTTTTTATAATAATTATATTTTATTACCTCTATTGTTGGTATATAAATTAATAACTAATATAGTGTATCTATACGTACAAAGATATGAATAAATTACAGTTCTTTTTGCAATGTCTGATGTGAAAACTATAAATATGCTTTAAGAACACATTGTAAAATATTGGATGTAGAATAAATCTAATCCGACGAATATTATTTGCCCTACAAACTTATCCATCTGTTTTTGACGTCCCAGCGGATTTCTCAGATACCCCAATGCACGTATTTTATTGATTGCCTTTAAAAGCATTGCATTAAGGCCAAATTTTAAATAAATCAAGCCTCAAATAATATTGCTATGAAAATCCACACACAAATGTTATAATCCCATCTCTGTTCTTACAAATTAAATTCTGCATAATGCTGAAATATGGGTTTAATTATTTGTGTCTAAATGTACTCAAATCAAATCAAAAATACTTTATTCAAATTAGATCCTAAAAAGACGCTTATGAACGTTAAAACTACCACCGAGAAGAAACTTGACTGGGTTTCCTTGCTAACGTACATATTTGTGTAAAATTAAAGTTACAATCGTTTTAGCAAGTGCACAAAAGGGGTGTCAATTCCATCCATCACCTTTATTCACTCTATAATAGAATTTCGACAACAAAACCCGCTTCACATGGTGCTTAAACTTATGATCCGACAAATTAGTAATGTGCTTTGGAACTTTGTTGTAACACGTATAGCCTAGAGAACTGTTACTGGTCTTATTGTTTCTGAAACATGGGATGACCAATTTGTCATAGTTTCTAGTATCTACACTATACCGGCCTTTTACGAAATCCAGCTTGTCAAAGTTATGTTAAGTTTTTGTAGACACACCTTAAATTGTCAAGAATGTATTGGGAGGTAAGAGATGCGATACTGAATTCCTGAATCATAGCTTTGAATAACATTTGTGACATATATGATATATGTTAATTTATTTTCTCCAACAAACTTTGCCAGTCCGTTGCATGCCCGTAGGTATTAAATTACTAAAAAGCAGAAATTTGTAATACTCTTTTCAAATTACAAATTTAGACTAGACAAGGATGAGTCATTCATGACCTTGCTTTATATACAGAGAGAATGTTTGTTATCCTGCCTGATAGTATTATTTATTACTTACATCTAAATGAGAACCGAAATGTGGAAGAAACTCCAATTTTTTTAAAGCAAATTTTTCGCTAGACAGACGAGGTAAATTACGAAACTTCAAATTATTTATTATAACTCCACCACATCTGTAAACAAAATTAATGAATTTTTGCTCTGCTACTTATTTATTATTAATTGGTAAGAATTTCATATAAATATTTGAAAGATATATTACCTAGTAACATCTAATATATCAGATATTTGAGCCTCCATCAAAACTTTACCATCAATGCTTAGGCCAAATTTCCAATGATTTTTGTGGTCAATGTAAAGGCTTCTGATATGTTTAAGTTGTGAAACACCATCATGCGCTTGTCTCAAAGCGTTCAGCTGAAGCATACCGTCTATTAATGTCACCCAATTGTCATTCCACTCCAACAAAGCTTCCGATATAGCAGCATTAGCTCTATGAATACTTTTGAATTCTCCACTGTAGAATATAAAATAAAAATGTAAATCATTCGTATTAAATTGCTTAAGCGAATATCAAAACAAAAAACAACCAACAAAGGCCCACATGATGAACTATGTAATATACAGAACTCAGTATAAAATATCAACTACGGAAACAAATTAGCAAAAACTTCACCTATATGAGTAATCTCTCATATTTAGCAATTGATAAACATCATCAGCAGAGAATTGCATGTGATCATTCAAAGAACACGTGTTCAGTTTCGATTCTACTGCAACTATAAATCCTGTAGCTACTTTCGAGTTTTCATCTAAAACCTGAGTTAGAACAAAATCATTAATTTTTTTATATACATTACACTTTGTATTAAAATGGTTACAATTTTCAATATAATTTTGTCATTGTTACAATTAGCATTAATTTATTCAATTAGTATCAAGCTCTTTAAGTGTTTAAAAATCTATCCTCTTGTTAAAAAGCATGCAATCTGATAGAAGATTGTTCAGTGTTACTCCTATCTTGGTAGGGTCTGTAATAGTTATGCAAATTCACCAACTTAACGGACGAAATAGTCAGCGGTACCGAACGTCGATACAATAGGGCACATTCCTATTATCATATAGTGCCAAACGGTCGAATCCGTTGACTATTTAAATTCATTATACTCGTGAATGTTCAACAGTCAACGTGCAAGAAGAACCTATCATCGCACCGTACATCAAATTAAGGAATACACGAGTGCTTACAGCATTTTTAAGTTGTGCTATCAAGTTGACCGAACCTGTACGGGTAGCAGGACGTGCCAAAAGAACGGTGAGTAGATTTATATTATTGATTGTAGACCTTTTGCTAGCTTGGGGTAATTGAACACTGAAATCAGGGGTTGGGGGCTTCCACAGTTTTGGTTCTACATAAAGCCTTCAAATCTATCAGCGAAAGTTAATATCGTTCCACAACAAAGATTATTATTTCTTTTAATAATTAAATAGATTTACACGGCTAAATAGTATACCTCAAACCGCCCAGTGCCTCTATGTAGCGAGACGCTGAGTCTCAATTGCCGTTGATTGTGCAGAACTGGTTGTCCGTAAAAATATACATCAGAAAATTGAACAGATATTTGCCTTCTCGATAACTTCATGGTCATGGCAAGCGTATCCCAAACGGACACTAACACTGCAGCAAAAGGATACAGAATTTTCCTGTAACAAGAAAGAATGTAATTGGAAAAATAAAATTAGCAAATATTTAACTGTACTTACCCACCGCATAGGTGTTTTCTCGCCAAAAACTCCATACAATGTCACTACTTCCATGTTACATAACACTAAGGGATTTCTTTATGATCCTAATTAATAATTATAGAATTTCCCTTTGGTTCGATAAGAACATATTTGTATTTTGTGTTTGGCAAAATGCACTGAGAATTCGCAAATATCTCACAGGCCTGAGTGCATTTATATTTAAAACTTAATATAATATCATTTAACACTAGTTAAAGTCCATGTCTGCGTATTACTTCCATTTCAAAAATCTTTCTTTAAAAAAGAGTTTATGGAGATTTATCCGTTATAATCCTAAACGTACGATGAACCATGGAAGTCGAAATTGAAGTAATAATCTTGGCCGAAAAGAGTACAGAATAACGTCGTCATTAATAACGCGAAAAAAATTAACATTTGATAGTAATAGACGATACTAGAGTTGAAATTTTGGATTCATTTATTTTTTATTCTCTATAGGCTTTAGCATTTGATCACAACCTTATTTGATATTAATGACGATATGACATGCTGAACCTAGAGGGAAGTTGGCTCTCAACTGCAACTACCGGAATACGCAAACAGTTGCTTGGTGATAAATTTTCAAGTTGAGGTTCGTTAGCCAGGCAGACTTCGAAAAGGTCTTATCACAATACTATGGTTTCATCTCAATGTGTTCCTGTATAGAAAGCACCGACTCAGTTGCAAGAATTTGAACCTACTTAAATTAATGCGGCGTCCAAACACGCTATCAGCTGAACCACTACAGGTTCAAAAATTATACACTGGAAGAATTACAATTAAGAAGATATATATTACCTCTTACAACATGACCGCGTAGATATTTATGTTCCTTGTCGTGAGTAGATATAACAAATTTACATGATGCAGATGTAACTTTGTGTGCTGCTACATATAGAGGTAAGGACCTGTAATCATTCCATTAATTTTAATATCAATATAACGTTTGCTACCATCGCACCTAATTTTACACCGATGTACCTAATATTCTAAGCCAAGACATGAGAAAGAGTCCGGAAACCTACTGTCGGAACGCAGTGTTAAATGTTTTTCTATTATGTTTTTAGTCGGAGGCTGCTAGCTCTAAAATGTCTTACCACCAAGATATATTTCTCATAGTTTACTAGACAATTCGAAAATAACTTACCATTTTTCATTATGCACCCATTCCACTTGATGCGACAACATAGGTGTTCCAGTTGAGACAGGGAACTCTACTTTAGGGTACAGTTCTTTGACTTTAGGAATATACCCCTCCAAATATAACCTGAAAATTTGGAAATCATATAATATGAACTATACAATTAAGTAAAATACATTAGCTATACATTTTCAAATCACTTTGTGTCCTTTGATAATCGTACTGAGAAAAGTTCGTATAATTATAAATTGCAAATAGGTGGATTCAAAGAATTTTTGGTGATATGTTCAAATTCATACATGAAGGCAACGTTCTTTAAAGTTATAATATTATTGACATAATCTTTGTTGTATTTATTTATTGTAATGAAATTTTATGTAACGATAATCAAATTGCGGAGCATACATACATAGAGAGTTAAATTGTCTTTGGAAGGAAGAAAAGCCATGATCCCTATCACATACAAAGCGTCAAATCATTTTGTCAGAAGTATATAAATTTTAGTCAGTCAACTTTACAAAAACAACAACAAAGAGGAATTAAACAATATATACTCTAACCCATCATCTGCATCTGCTATATTAAACGATATTTATAAATTATTACTAACTGTCCTGCAGCTTCCAGTACCAAATAGGCGTTATCAGGGTGTCCACGTCTAGTAAGACCTATGTTCCGGCAACTGGGATGCAACGAGCGTTTGAGAATAGCCTGCAGTAAGACCGTGAGGAGCGATCTCCACGAGCACCGCATTCTCTGGTATCATTGCTGCTGTTTCTTCAAATAACACAGGACTCTTAAAGATAAAAAAAATGAATCAATATATCTTAAACATATTATCAATGTAGCTTTTATTATGCATTTACATTTACATTTACAGCATTTCCGAAAATATTTTTCACTATATTGTTACTTCTACAACTCTTTTACACTAATTTTCATCTTTATAAACACTAAATAAAGTATGTATTTGCGCATTACATTCGTGCACCTGATTATAATTACATTATAGTACCAGAAATACATCGACTACGGATTTACGAATAATAGTAAATTATTGAGGATTTCAACGTAACAAGTCCAAAATTAAAATTACATAAAAGTGTGTCATAAGAAAATAGTTTCACTCTCACTCCACTGTCTCCCATTTTTTATTATTTTGTTCGATTCAAGGTAACGTATGTAGGTTTAATTAAGTTAGTTTAGGTGTCTGAAATATTTATCAATATCCCACTCTTTTGTTTTTGGAAACTTACCAGTAAATTGTTTGTCAAATACTCCGCCGAGCAACGCAAAGCAGAGGGCTCGTTCCACTTTTCCATCGGTACTGATGTAGATAGCCATTTTTCGCTACGAAGTTTCGGTTCCTTTATAACTTCCTTCATGTATTTTAATAGCCCTGGACCTGTAATTTACTCCTCAAAGTTACTATCACAAATAAAAGAAAAATCAAAAGAAGACAAAAATTTATTTTTCTAATAAAAGTCACACTAGAGAAACAGTTGGAAGTAAAATATACTATGACCTGCATTGACACCACAAAAAAAATACAACCAAAAATAATGAGTTTTGATGCATTCCTTTTTTTCTGAACGAAAAATTATCGGAATCATCCAAGTCTTATTACAAATTTCTATGCAAAGCTTATTGTACAAAACATAACTTCAGTCCCATCTGACGTAATACATTTCAGTTGCAACTGCAGCGAACTTAGAATACTTTGTTTTCCATAGCTAACCACAACCTTTAAACCATAACATTGTTAATTTCCGGCAAATCCGTAGGTTACTGATATGCCTAATACTATGAAATCTTATACACGATAAATGGATGCTATAAGTGAGTTACTTGTATAATTGTGTATAAAAATTATAGAGGTGCTCCGGATCAAAGAACGTCTGTTACTTATTCGTTGACCTTGTTCAAATAGAAAAAAAATTTTTTTGTTCATTTTTTTATGTATGTTAGATAAAAATTTGTATTGCTGTGATATTTATATCATATGAGATTATTATGATGTATGATTGTGATAGTAGCTAAGAATAATCCAAATCTCAATGATAACAAACGAGAGTCAAAAATCAAATCAAAATTATAAAGTGCTTTATTCAATTTAGGCCCAAAGAAGGCGCTTGTGAACGTCAAAATTATCACCGGTTCGGAAAACTACCCAGTCATCTAGAAGAACCGGCAAAAACTCGATCGGTTTTATCTTTTTAACATATATAAATGTATATTGAAATACATTATACGTTCCAATTGTTTGTAGTGGATGCACAGACAGGAGTTAATTTCAAACATCACCATCGTTCATTCATACTGATCCACTCTATAATAGCTCTTTGACACCAATACCCGTTTGACGTGACACTTAAACTTAACAGTCTGGTAAATCGGTAATATAGAATATGTTTTGAACTTTGTTATGAAAGCTAACACTATTACCTAAAAAACTGCTACTGGTTTTATTGAGTCGGAAACGTAGGCGATCAGTTTGTCACAGTTTCTAGTATTTAGTGGTATAGTAGTTGTTCTTGTAATAACGTAATATAATTCGAATATAATGGAAATAATAATTCTTACCAGCATTAGATATGTAACGGGAATGGTAGGCAATATTGGAGCAAGGAACTTCCCTAGCGAATATTCCTTTAGCTGATAAATCAGCAACAAACGTCTGCATGTCTTGCTCGGGACCAGAAATAGTACTAGATTGAGGTCCATTGTGACATGCTATTTCGATTGCCGGCGGGCACAAGTCTTTGATCTATGAAAAATAAATAATGCACGTTTATACTAGATTAACTAAAAAATATTTCAGTACCCTTCTAATTTCATAAAATTAAAACATCTCATTTTCACATAATTCTGTAAAATCACATCAAACTCTAAATTTATATGAATATTATAAATGCGGAAGTATTTCTGATATGTCTGTTTTTGTTGTTAATTTTCACGACAAAGCCTCTAAAGTAAAATTGAACATAACCAATAAAACACTGAGAAAGTCCCGGAATAAATATACTAGCATTTCCAAAGATCTATTATATACATTTTTGATTGATGAAGGCGTTACTTTGCGGAAACCCTCATTACATCATCATCATCATCAACATCATCACATGATCAGTTCCATATTAATTTAAAATAACTTTCAAAATGTGGACATACATAATATCTGTTCAAAAACGAAACTAATTCTACACTCTTTTAGGCATCCACATTTTCACAAACTGTAAAATACGATAAGTCATCAGTAACAAAACCTATCACCTCTTGATATCCCAAACCGACGGCCGCCATCGAGCCCCGTATGAACGGTGTTTGAATGGAGACGAGTCCTCTATAATATGCAGCTAGTATCATCTCATCTGCCGTCAAGCAACCATCAGCATATGCACATCCCAGTTCTCCTACGCTATGACCTGAAAACAACATTTATAAAGTAGGTATATAGAAATTACTGTCATCATGCTGGCCTGCAAAAGGCATGGCATTAAACACCACGCAAGATGATATGCATTGGCTGATTAAGTTAGCTAATATGATTCAAAACAGATAACGCATAATTTCATACAGTTGGCATGTGCTATTCAAAGTGACACAATTTCCTTACGAGATCATCAATGTATTTTAAAAATTATTTATAATACTCGTACATCAGAAGAAGATACCTCTGACACGGTTATAATACGTCCTTGTAATCTAGTACAAAAACATAATAATAAAAGGTATTTCTCGCGTATCTTAAGAAGTTCAGAGTAAACCATTCATATGATAGAAGACAATAGAATGAGTTGATATGTGCAAGGATCAACTATAGAAGTATACTACTTTTCCAGAAAGACCGAGAGTTTAATTTACTACGGAAGATGTACACAACACATATTTCTAGGCAAAAGAAGAATGCCAACATAATGCTCAGGAATAATTACTGGCTTCAGTTAAGCCTACGTTTCTATGTTATTGCAATGAGCATGTCAAATCTTCTGTACTAGATGTATGTTTGTTATAGTTATGTCCATATCATAAGTAGTGTAAGATAATCAGTATTACTGTCCAGATTGATGATGAGCAAGTGAGGGAACATGGAAAGCACCAGAGATTCACAGATTTTAAAAGTTGTTCGAATTATCGTGAGTAACAATAATTGTGTAGGTGTGCGCATATGGCTAAGGGTTAACGGAATAGAAGGGGTTGGGGGGTGAAAGGGTTACCGAAATAGGTGGCAATTGCGACCATCCCATTGAATTGGCCCATTTGTGAAATTCATGAACTGGCGTGTCTTGGTACGTACACCTTTATAATATGTACTGATTTACCTATAATTTTATCAGGCGATAATCCCAATGCTCGCAGAACATCAGTGAGTCCGATCTGAATAGCCGCTATACCGACAAATGAGTGAAGGATGTTATCGAAGATGCTCTTATCACGTGACACTAAAATATTGACAAGGTCAATTCCCTTTGGTTCTAAAGTTTGGTGGCATCTGTAAATAAAACGAATCAACTATAAATTTGCAATGAAAATATTATTGAAATTGAAATATATTCATAGAAAACTCCTTTTTTCTCTAATGCCCAACTCCAAAAATTCCGAAAATAATTCATTGGGATTTGTTATAAAATTCATAACCAACGTTACGTTAAGACGTAATTATTAACTACCATGGAACTTAATCCAGTGAAACTTTGAAAAAAAGTACCATAGTAACGAAAAGGTTTGCGAGAACAGAAGAGTTTTAGAAATCGTTCGCTTTATCTACCAGCTTATTGTTTTCATGTAGCTGATGTTTTTGAGATTCTAGAAAGTTTTAGTGTTATTTCGGTTTACTATTTTTTAAGTTTTTCGTTATCATTATGCACATTACATTACCTACCAATAGATGTGATTGTAATGAACTGTAGCTCAACAATAATATTATCACTTCATTGCAACTTGTTCATTTGATTGATTATTTATTGTTACGTTAATTTAAAGTTAATTTAAACACTTAATAACAATTTAATTTTAACTCTTTTCAATAGAAATACGACGGAGTTTAAGTCGGTTATATAATGTACCTATCAATAGCCGCTGCAAAGATGGGTATACGCATAAGTTCTTCCCCCATTCCAGGCCATTGGGAGCCCATACCACTATACACGAACCAAAGCGGACGCTTCATTTCATCGAAGTACTCGACGCGCTCAGTTAAACTCACTGTCTTTTGATCCTTTGTATCTAGTAAAAAGGTTTAATTTAGCTTTAATAATAATAAATCTACAAAACCCATCAGCAGTTTTCTTTACAGTAATTTATTCGTCTTACCAAGAATTATAAATCCTCTTGCCATATGTCCGGAAATCTTCGTCTCATGTATATTATGTAGCAGTGCTAACTCCTCAGGATCTATTGGACGCGACTTTAAATCGTCTATGATTTTTGTTACAGCGGACTCTTGCCTCCCTGATATAGTAACAAGCCGCGGAATGCTCGAAAGATATCTGTTTACGTCCTAAAAATCAACCATGAATTATAGAAATAGTATTCTATGTCCAGAAAAATTACATTATTCACTAAGATAATTATGCCTCCTCATAGTATTCCCGCATCAGTTTATGGGAAAAATACTGATATGCATAAATACAATGAATTATAGAGACAGTTAAAATATGAAAGAATATAGCTATTAGTATATACATAACACTATTCAGTGGCCTTTTAAGTGTAAAATCAATACTTCTACCTATATGTTCATCCTACCATTACTTAGTAGTTTAAGAAGTGAATAAATGTATTGTTGTTGAATTTATACACTCTTTACTAGAACAGCTTATAAATATTCAGGTTCAATGATAATATTTGGCAATTCTGTTTGCAGACAAATTAATTAATTAAATTCAAACTTCATACTTATAAGATTACCTTAGGTTTGTAGTGGCCATGTAAGAGTACGTGTGCATTGACGCCCGAAAATGATAAAGAGTTCACTCCAACATACGTCCGACGGAAACTATGATGATCCTTGATAACTTCTATACGTCCCTCACGTGTAGCGGAAACGTCTTGCCTGGGAGTAGTAAAATGTAGGTTTCCAGCAATCAATCCGGTCTCATATCCTAACAGCACCTTTTAATAAGTATTACAAGTATAATTCATTAAGAGAACGTACTTCAACTTGTATATTGAATGCATTCATAAAAAGAAAAATCGTATTGGAAGTAATAAAAAGAATGGATAGACTTTAGAACTATTAGACTATAAACTTATATTAGAGAACTACAAAACATTTGAAGCTATGATGACTTAGTTAGGTGTTCGGACAACCGGGTCTATGGATGTACTTTCGAGGCTTTCGAGTCGGAGTTTTCGGCGAAGGAAGGCATCTTGATGAAAACATAGCATGGTGGTAAGACTTTTTCTAGGCCATCCTCTCTGGCTACCACCCTCAGGTTGAAAATCTGTCGCAATGGTGTATTCTGACAACTGCACTTGAGAACCCCTCTAGGCTAAGTTTGTTTACCGTGTTTGACCAAATGGTCATTTGTTATCAGATGAGATCGTGATCAAATGCTAAAGACTATAAGTCAAATCGGTAAAATAAGAGGATAAAAAATCGAATTTAGAAGCATTTAATTGGTACTCGAGAAATATTTTTGCTTAGCTTTAACCTTTACTTTGAAGAGTCGTCCCGATTGTAATCGAAATTAAAATCGATTTTTTTTTAGGTACTCCAATAGTAACACAATACATTTGCAATAAGAAAAACTACTTAATTTAATAAACTAGTGTACGATAAGGTAGTAAGTGATTTACTGATCATTGAAATTATCATTTCAGAAAATTGTATAAATTAGAATTATTGTTCAGGAGATAATCATCGTTCCATATTAAAACACAGTGAAAGATTTTTTTTATGCTTTAGCATTCGACCACAATCTCGCCTGACGTTAAAAGACGATGTGGTCCAAGATGATAAATACTTTAAACCTAGAGGAACTGACTCTTAAGTGCAGCTGTCGGGATACAATTACAGCAGCTTGATGACAGAACTTCAACTTCAGGGTGGTCTTAGTAAAAGTACCATATTAGTAGTAGTACCATGCTATAATATTATGCATAAATATCAAAATCCAACTTACACAGAATTAAAATAAAATGGATTTATTAAATAGATAAAAAAGAAGCTTTTAAATTTACAATACAAATAAATTTAATATAAGTAGTCATTTGAAATAAAGTATAAAAATATCGTAAATGGTTAGTAGGACATTAGGTGGTTTACGATTTCAAATACAAAAAAAGAAAGCTTAAATATAAGTGTTCAATTACGACGAAGACAATAGAAAGTCAAAATTTTCTCATATTATCAAATTATTAACCTGTTACTGTAAAAAAGAGACTGACCTTTGTAATAGCCGATATTCCAGAAGCAGCTTCTGTATATCCGATGTTAGACATCACACTACCCACTGGCAGTGGCACATCTCTATCCTTGCAAAATACATAATCAATGGCTTCAAGCTCAGACTTATCTGCTTCGGGCACGGCTGTAGGTAAAAAAATATTTTTTCTTATTTCTACTTAAAGCTTGGGTATTTCATATTTTATTGTTCTTAATAAGATCACCTATTTTATTCATTCAATACATATGGTATCATATAATAACGGTATATCGTAAAAAAAAACTTTAATAACGCTTTTTTAACTAATTGGGCTCACAAATTGGTCACAGGACAGTGGAGTAACTTCGAAAATTTTACGCCGGTTCTGTGTAATGAACCTATACTTATATACTCGTATGTATACTTGTTAGGATACCGGTGTAGCAAACGATAAATTCAGAATTTTCTTTCAAATAAATCATAGTAATGGCCCTATATTCGCGTTATTGGAAATAGTAGTACCCTGAAGTCTCGGAGATATACGTTTAGCAGGTATGGCAGGAAATGACTTTTCATAAAGTTTATAATTGTGTGTATATTTGACTTCTTAATTTTGTGAAATAACTGCTTCCACCCAATTTGAGATATAGTCCAATCGATTCTTCCAAGCATCTATATATATCAAAATCAATCGTCGAATAAGCGCATCGCTTCAGAACGGCTAGATTTATTTAGCTATTTCTTTTTGTTACGTATGTAATAGTCAGGACAAATTGTATAAAAGAATATGTTTGAAAAATCGTCAGTAAAAATTAAGGTTGTAACATCTCCATATAAAAGAGTGATTGGTGATACAGATAACAGTAGAAAGATCCTCAAAAATATTGTCAGAATTGCGATTTTATCTCATTACATGTTCGTACTTCATTACATGATCGTACTTCACTACATGGTCGTTCTTCGTTAGTACTGCCATGCGAAGCAGCAACCGGCAACTAGCTTATGGTAAATAACCAACTGTAGTTTGTTTGTTTTGAAATATGGTACCTACCTGAACCGAACGCTTCAACGTATTCAACTTCATTTGGAGAAATGTTAGCACTTGAAAAGAAATCTTTCAAAAAATTTGCTGTTTTCATTGGGTCACGATAAAATCCAAACCTCGGAGATGATTCGTCATTAAATATTTCAATGTACTCCGTTTTCGCGTGTAGTACTTCGGCGTATATCCTATTTGAAAAAGTTATAAGGTCTTTATCATATTTTTTGAACTTCTCACGGACACTATGGTTATTGAACAAATGTAATAGTATAGAGTACTAAACACATATTATTATGTTATCTATCTAACGTTAATTGGTTACTGCAGTATATAGAAGTTCATAACCATCTTTAAAAGAAACGTAGTTTAACGGAGGCTAACTATTAGTCGGTCGCTATTCTTTAGGATGAGATGATGTGCCTCTATGTGTTGCCCGACACACGGAAACGCAAACATTATTACTGTGCAGCAGTGACTGATGTAGTGAAGGTGATTACGTCGGTCCATGTTCCGCAGATTCTATCATTCAAAGATGAAGCAAAATCTGCAGTAGCAAATTTTAATGTAGTTTTTAAAAAGAACCGTACTTCTAAGGGAGCCCAACTATTTGTAGCTCGTCATTCTTTAAGGCTGGAATGATGTGTTGCCAAATACACAAAAACGCAAGCTCTATCACTTTGCAGTAGTGATTGATATAGTGAAGGTGATTACGCTGTCCAATGTTGCACAGATTCTACCACTCAATGATGAAGCAATATCTGCAGTTGCAAGCTTGAATGTAGTTTGTGAATACATCCTCACCCGTCTTTATACAGTCCTCGTCAATCATTTTGGCCGCTCTGAATTTAGCTTTAAGTTCGGACTTACGCATAATACAGTCAAGAGGTTAATGTAAAACAAAGGCAACATATAATTATACGAATTTAGAAATTGCCCTTCATTTATCATTACGTTGTCTCGATGTTATACATATAATAATATAGTGCGTATTTTTACCTAAATTTGTGTTCTGCGCATCTATATTCAAAGCGGTCAAAAAGTTTGGCAAGTACCGTACGAGTATAATATTTCTGTGATCCTTTAGACATATTTTATCTATGCAGATTTGAACATATAAAATAATAAATAGCTATAATAATAAATATAAATAACAGATTAATTAAAAGTTTTAATTATTACTTACCTCTTAGCGTCTTTAGCCTTTTGAAGAAACAAAACATTAATCGCTTCTGATTTAGCACAACCGTCGGCATTTTCATCGAATGATTTTGTTTTCCCATCTTTACACATTTGCATAATTCTATAATAATAAAAAATGTTTTAAACTAACGCTTCCATATATATATGAGCATTATCATTATTACGAACACGTTAGACGAGATGGTTTTCATTAGTTGAATTAAAAGGCAATTTAGGGAACTGTACTTACTAGATAATATATGTACGTCCACATGTTAAGTGCATAACTGCTGAATATTTATATGAAATAATAAACATATCAGCGACCGAGAAGTAGTTTTTTTACCTACATGTTTTATTGTAGAACCATAAAGGTGAGATTCACCATACTTAAAAACGAATGCAATCCCCAGCATCTTTGCCCATAGTCATGAGTGTATGCATAATAATGGTAGTAGAAACAGATCGTGTAAATGTAAGAATCTCCAATTCGTAACACAACATATGTATCTGGGGTTGTTAATAGATAATAAATTCAGCTGGCGGACCCATATCGACTATATATGTAATAAATTACTAACTAACTTGTCTAGATTAGTTTTATTAAGATATAAAGTACCATATAATACCGTAAGAATGTTATACCTATCTCTTGCTGACTCTATAATAAGTTATGGATAAGTATTTATGGCAATACATTCGGAACCCACGTGAAAGACATTCATAAATTACAAATTAGATTATTAAAAACAATAGTACCTGACCGGCTTAAATTAAAATATAAAAATGATATAAAAGTTTTATTAAAACATTGTAGAATTATGTATGTCTTCGATAAAGTTAAAGTGGCTGTAATTTGTGATAATATAAATAAACTTAGTAATCTTAAAAAAAGAGTACGACCGGAATCTTTGTGGAATTTTGCTGATGTTCCCATGTACGCACTGCCCGGTTACAACAATTACTATGGTATGCGTACGTGGGAATATATGCTTCCTTCAATCTTAAACGTTTTACCAGCCGATTATATAATAGAACTACAAGGAATTAATGTAAAACAAGCGAAACGTATTTTAAGAAGGTATTTCATAAACAAAATACCTCCAAAAACTTAAATCTAATTATCTTGTCGGCGTGTTGAGGAGAATACCCTTCCTTGATTAAGCCGCAATTGCGGTTTCCTGGGAGAGTCCTACAATGTAATTTTTTTTGTCATAAAAAAAAGGTGTGAGTGCGATTCACACACGATAGAAGTGAAACTTCAATAAATCAACAAAAGAATGAGATGAATATAAAAAACAAGGGTAGGATAATTACAAAGTTGATTTGTTGAAAAATGAAAGTATTTTGATTCATTTTTAAAGATATTTCATATTTAACTTAGCAAATGCTACATAATTTATTGCTCAAGTTCCATATTTTCAGTTTCAACAAACAAGATATAAAAATGCTCACAAACACTGTTAAATAATAACACACCACGCTTATTTCCTCCTAAAAAGCTGTAATACGCAGCCGCATACAGTGTACAGTAGTACATGTACTTTTCACATATACTAACACATGTTAAATGCTCAAATACAAGCAAGTATTAAACAGTGTGTAATATACATACACACCAACATTTGCTCTCTCGCTCTGGCTCACTAATTACAGGCGACTATGCTTATGCTTAGAAGAGTGGGGATGCTACGAAGCATGTCACAAAGAGGAGAGACCGATAATATGAATTAGTATGTATATTTCTGTCTCATTCTTTGCCGGTTTCATCCTACACATTTTTGTATTTGTGTTTCTTACCTGTCGTTTTTTCCGTTGCATCCGTTTTGAAATCACAACGATTCTAAAGAAGTTTCACTTCAAAAAATAAAAAAAGATAGTGTATATGATGGTAAGCACAATGCTAGTCAAAAACAAGCACTACAAGCGAGAGGACTACTATCCATCGACAGGTATTGCCATCGGACATACGCTGGCTGATCTTGAAACGCAATAAACCAAAATAATCTAAATGTGGGTTTATCACCATTTGTATGGTCATTACTATCCAGTTGGGTACATATATTTATTAAATGGATGCACTATATCGCATACTTATCGTTTTTAAATACTTAAATCGAAGATTTCGTAAAAACAAGTGTCAATAACAAGAGCTTTGGAACCTAAGCAAAATTAATTTTGTATAACTACGAATTTAAAATGAATACCTTGAATAATGTATGGAAGATTGAGGATGAAGACACAAATAGGCACCTCCAACTACCGCAGCTTCACAGTCACCCCGATTAATAGCTAAGTAAGCTTGTTCCAGCGCAGCTATTGAGCTGCAGCAAGCTTCATCAATCGATAAAGATGGCCCTTTCACATTCAACCAGTAAGAGATTCGGTTGGCGAACATTGACTTGTTACAACTGGTAATAAATTCAATATCTCATGACAATAGTACCTTCACATAAGAAGAGTCGATGGAAGCTCGTTATGCGTGAGGATCAATTTGGAATACGAATATTAATTTGCTGTTTTTTATATACACATTTCTTACATGATTATTTATCATTAGAAAACAAAGAAGTTAAAAGACATGTAGTGGTTGAACTCAATCTTATTACATAGATAATGATAGAGGTCAACGGTTGCGCACGCATCACACAAAAACTTTTTTATTTTATTTTGCTTCATAGACACTTGGTCCTTATGTAAAAATTATCACCATATCTTCATATAATACAAAGTTAAAAAAAAAAACATTTTTTATAAGCACATACTCGTTCAACGACGTATGTTTTCTTGTCGTGGATAAGTGTGGAAAACGGTCTGGTCTAAAGAAACATATATAAATAATTTCTATTACCCGGCAATACCTAATCCAGTTCTTGAAGCAACAGAGTAAGAGGCCGCCTTTTCAGATTCGGAGAAGCATGTTCCAACATAAACGCCAATTTTTTTTCCCGAAAGATGATTCGGACTCACACCTATAATAATAACAATTCTTCTCTAATTCTACAAGTTGCTGGTGAGAGGTGGCTATTAAGCAAATAATATTTTTACGACAAGTACTCAATTTTGGAAGGATAGTGTAATGAAGTAAATTAAAGTGTTACAACTGAATGATTTTATGATTTCGTAAGGAATGATCGTGAAGGTTCCAGTCGAACTCTGTAGTGACCACTAAAAATCAGTCATAGTCTAAATTATTTGCATAATAGATATCAAAAGAAAATCTTCTGGATGGAGCATGCTCTAATAAATAAAATGCACGTAAACAAAAATTGGGCCATTACACTTTGAATTCACATTAGTTCAGTATCTTACCGATCACACTTTCCCCTCATAAAAACACCTAACTTGGTATATAAATGTTTTCATTAAATTTTTATTACCTGCATCATAAATAGCTTGATAGGTTTGCTCGAGAACCTTGCGTGACATCGCGTCCATATTGTGACCAAGACGAAAGTTCACTTTGAAGAACTGAGCATCAAAACGTTCCAAATTTGAAACTATTCCCATGTATTGTATCAGCTCAGGATGATGGAAATCCCAACGTCGATTTACGTCCGTCACTGGATTTTCCTATTTCAAATCCAACTTGTCAGAGGATATGCTTGTTAAACCATCGTAAAGCTTAGAAACAGACGAATTGTATTGTTCCTCATCTATTCGTAACACGATTGCAACAGGCGGGCCACCAGCAGCCTAAGATATTGATTCGAGGCATTTGCACACGTCACCACCACGGCACACTTAAAATATTCTCGCATACCGATTCCCACTAAGGTATGCTGTGGTATGAAGCCGCTCTCGATTCATTCACACTGAACGTGTTCATACTTTGAGCAATAATCATGTTGTTTTGTTAGGTATTAGCAGTGACTATTCTTCATACTCATACTTATAGGTGGTAGAGCTACGTTATAGGTGGTAGAGCTACGCTAAAGCTATTACTGGTTTCAGCATGAATGAGTCGGCTCGCCCGGGGTAGTACCACCCTCTCGCAGAAAACCGACGTGAAGTAACAGTGGTTGCGTTTCGTTCGGCCAGTGAGAGCGCCGGAGGCCCACATATTTAAAAGGCCGGCAACGCACTTGCGACTCCTCTAGTGTTGCTAGTGTCTATGGACGGCGGTGATCACTTACCATCAGGTGAACCACCTGTTCGTTTGCCCCCTATAATATAAAAAAAAGTCTTATAGGTTTAATGTTATTGCACTGCCTCGATTGATAGCCACATTTCTCACACGCCTCTTGGTACAGGGGATTTACAGAATTGATAAGTTTACATATACTTAGTAAAATAATTCATACCTTGTTGTAAAGAATATCTGAAAATTCCTTTACGGAGTTGCACTGCGGGTATAGACCCGACATTCCAGATATGACGACCTTCTCGCCTTCCAGTATCCTGGGCTTTTCATCCCGTTGTATCGAAAGTTCTCGAGGAGTCGGGGTCATGGTTTATTTCTGATAGGAATAAAAACGAATAAAAGCTTATAAAGAAATTAATCGAGATTTATACTAGATCTGACAAATAGAAGATAGATGATTTTTTTGGTAAGTTTTATAAATTTTTTTTTTTTTTGGAAATATTAACATTAAATTGTGCATACTTTCTTAGTGATAAGAGTTATCTAGATCATTTCGTGGTCAGAAATAAACCTAATCGTACTACGTTGGTGTTACAATAATCTATCACCAATCACTGTGCCGCTTATATTGATCAATATTGAACTCGCTACTGGTAGTTTTAGCAAAATACATGAAGGGGAATCCAAACAACTCGGTAGTAGTGTTGTGGTGGCCGAGTAGTTTAATCCGATGTCTACAGGTTCGTACCCCGGCAAGTACCAACGAATTTTCTGGAACTCGCGTACGTATGCTAATTTAAATTGGTAGCACTATCGGCTGACGCTGAAGGAAGATATTGTGAGTTAAGCTTTTTTTTTTATTAACGTGGAGAATTCCATCATGGACAAGCCACCATTCCGCGGGAGAGTTGGTAGTGTGAGACTCTTACTCACTAAAACCCCACGGTGTACCGACCGCCGCTTTGGTTGGGGCGGCACGTGATCGTGCAGTGCTATCACCATGCCGCCCCAGCGGTCAGCACAGCAGAAGCTGGCCGTTGAGTGTCGTCCTTATAGGGAGACAAGCTGGGTACACAATCATCCGCCTCCCCTCGTCAGCTGAACCAGTGCAATGGGGAGATGGGCCCCCCGACCCATCCCCCCTGGCTTGGCTACTGTGGTGGAAGAATGGGGACAGGCGCGCCCCCCTCCTTCTGCCAGCCTTCCGTTGGCGGAGAAGGCAACTTAGAGGGTTCCCTCGCGGGCCCTCTCCGACGCCTCCTTCTGCGAGATAACGTCCTCGCAGAAGGAGGCCACCGCTCAGCAGCGACAAATCCTTTCCAACCGTCGAACCTAAGAAATGTTCTTGTTCACCACTCTACATGGGAAAATATAGAACTGCGGATTTCTCTGAGTTTCCTATCGTGGGTTATAGTGGAACCATCGTGCGATGGCGTGATGACTATTCCTATACTCCAGGAAGAGGCCCATGGTCTTGCGATGAGTATCTTTTGGGCATCAGCCTCAGATGATGATATATATAAAAACGATTTTTTTTACATTCATACTTATTATTCGCAAATATGATAATAAATGTTAATAAATCCTAGGACAATGTATTTCTGCCTTTGCAATGTTCTACTATGATACAAAATATCTAAGTTTGTTGCGCTTGACTCTGTCGCTATCTGATGCTTTATGGCAGATGTTACATTTGCGCTAGTAACCTATAATAGTCTGTAGTAATCACTTAACATTAAGGCACTGTATGTACCTTTTTGCGAACATCGGATTGAAATTTCAATATAACTTAGAAATATTATTTCGTACCTGGCTATTTTTTGTCGTTAGTAGTTCAACAGAAGTCCAGAGGCTGTCATCAACTGACTGTTTTTGGACGAATAGCAGATATACTCGTATATATACATGAATTTGAATAATGTTATGCATTACTTAATAATTCACTTAATCGACTTCCTATCCTTATGTTTGTTTCAATGTAGACTTTAGTGATGTGCTAGTTGTTTCACATTTCGAACAACATTGCAATTAGATTGGAGATAACATTTAAATTGCGATTTAATATAGAATTTTTTTAAATACAAACAAAAAAAATCACATAAATCTAACAAATGGCTTTGGAGCTATATAATTTTAGAAGTGAAATGATAGTAGTGAAAGGGTATGGTAAAATTATCGTTACGAATTACGCGTTGAACTTACAATAGGTATGTATTTGTGTGCAAGTGTGTATAAGTTTTTTCTCTGGGTCTAGTACTATATGGTCTATGAGCATTCTTATATTTATATAATTTAATACATATAAGTCAGAGAAGTTTCACTTTCTCCTCGTGTTGACAATGATACACGCCGCACACTGCATCCGCCGGTTTTGTGTCCTAGTTGACTGCACCGGAAACACTGGCGACAGTTAGCCTTAGAGGTGCATTTGACATCCAAGCACTTCTGGAGCCAGGACGGCAACACTTTCACATGCGCTGACACCCACTTTATAAGAAGCCGGCGAGCGTCGCCGAATTTCTAACAGACATGAGACCACAGAAGTCTATAGCACCCCCTGAGACCACGGTGGACGCCGTTTGTTTTGATCTGCTCTGATGGGCATTCGGCAATTTCGGCGAC
The DNA here is from genome assembly GCA_035772565.1 of Antheraea assamensis. Taxonomy (NCBI): domain Eukaryota; kingdom Metazoa; phylum Arthropoda; class Insecta; order Lepidoptera; family Saturniidae; genus Antheraea; species Antheraea assamensis. Next base: position 74,802 of record JAQQSE010000050.1, on the reverse strand, counting down.
AGCAGCTATTACATCATCCAGCGTCACTAACTCATTTAGGTCTTTATTGGTTCGGTAGCAACCAGCTCTCTTATTTTAGCCGCTGGTTCCACCGGGGTTTTAAATAAGTAAGCCCCGGTCGCTGCTGTACATCAACGGATGCCATTTCAGTTATTTAGACATACGATTTAATTTTCTTGAGGACCTCCAAATAGGCGACCCCCCTTTCGTGTTCCCCAGGTTCCAATGTCACTGCAGCAGTTTTCGGGGACAAATTTGCGGGGACAAATTTGCGGGTTTTCACCTTTCTGGATGCCTCACTCTTCTTATATTTCTTTTTTCATCGCCTGCTTCGCATGCTTTCTATTCCTTCTTACAAGCACCCACTCTGCCTCAGCGAGTTTGTGTGCGAATGGCCGTTTTGTTGCCGGTGCTATGAAGGCAGAAGCTGGGACGGGTGCTCTTTCCGATGAGTCTTGGTCAGTTTTTTTGCCACCATTCCTTTCCTTCGATCGTTGGGAAGTAACACCCTAAGACGACTCTGGTTTTGACCACAGTCTCTTTTTGGGTAGAAGCCACTCTTGGAGAGTATCCAGATGGGCATTTACCATATTGCCTACAGCGTGTAACAAGGTTTGCATTGCCTTCGCCGTTACTGCTGTAGAAAGTAACACCATTCCTCCAGAATTATGTGACTGCTGCAGCGGCAGGCTCCTGAAAGCAATCCTGGCGACGGCGTGATTTATGAGCAACCCTGAGAATAATATCAACGTTGCCTAGTATCCTTTATTGAGGTCAGCAGCAAGCTGCTGTTCAGACCGCGAAAAGTTAATCTTTTTGGTAGTTCGCTCTAACTTAGCTCTGGACGCTACCTTTTCAATCTCCTCTTTCGCTAGGAGATACCCTTCATCCTTATTTAAGTGGACGCCTGCGGCCTTAGCTGCTGCTAAGCCCATGTACTCTCTGAATGCAGCGGGGCGTCCTCGAACCTTCTTAGATACACTAAGGTACGGTCTTTCCATCGCTACGATTCAACTCCTACCGCAAGCCGCATAGTGTCCTCTGCATCCTAATCTTCACCAGAGGACAACCACCAACAACTTTATTTCAACCAAACACCAATAAATATCTTCCGGAAACCGCATTAATTACCAGGTCCCCTTAGCTTGTTGACCATGTAAATCTACATCGTCCAAACTTATAAAGTAAAAAAGGCATCGAAAAAATGTGATTGTTACAGTATAGTCTATCACTAAATTCAAATATTATTAGCAAGATAATAAATTGACCTTAAGATCAGCGACACATGCGCAATCGCCGATATTTAAAACTATTCCTGATTAAAATAAGCACTTCAATTCAACACTTCAATGTAAAATCTTAATTTATATTCACAGTGTCGAGAGGTCACCAAAAATGCATAATATTTGTACATGTGAAACGTAATAATTAGAACATTCAATTAACTAAATGGATAGTTAGCAATGTTGAATATTTTATTTTCCTATATATCTACTGTCAAGGAAAAAATGTAATGATTTTAAAGCATTTTCTTGTGTATACTGCTTGCTCTGTTTTTATTTTATGATGAAATATTTTATTATTACCTTTGGTTAACTAGTACACTTATATGAAATTATAATATTTCTATTTCATATTTTGAACTGATTTCTGACACATACTATCGAGTTGAAAACTAAATAAAGGAAAGTATGTGGATATCTACGTATTTATCGACTCACGAATTATTGACGACTCTATAGGTTATCAGTTTGTCACTTATGGTGGCGAAACCAAGAACTTTCTTCATGCATTATTTTCGTTCCTGTTAAAAGATAATTACACTACTGACATAAATTGTAATATATAAAAAAAGGTTATCTGTTCCACTAATTGTAAGTACACTGATAATATTAACATACATAATTTAGTATATTTAAATTTTATGGACCCTCTTTCGAGTAATGGTCTCCTCCAGACAATACCAAGAGTTATAATTTTATGCGATATCAATCCAGCTCTTGGCGCTATAGATTTAATTCATCTTTCAACCAAGCCTTTGATCTACCTCTACGTCTGTGTTCTTCTTTTATCCGTAATTTTTATTTATTTATTTGGAAGACTAACAGCTATATATACAATAATTAGTAACTAGAATAAAAACAATTAAGCCATTTACTAGTCCTCGCCGATAAGTAAACAATATACAAACACTTGCAATAAAAAATAACAAAATGCAATCACTTACATTTTGTAGGTATTAAACGTACCTTATTATGAAAAATGCAAAAATGTTAATAGTTTATTATAATTAGCAATCGCCATCATTAAAGAACATTCTATTTAAAAACGTTATCACCGTAATTACAGTAGTATTAAAGAAATCAAAATCACCAACCTCGCTCATACTGTTGAAGGAGTGACTAGCTCGCCATAAAAATGAGTTTTGTCGATAGTTAGTGGAAACGGTTGGCAGCGATACAGGGAAGTTTGTTCGTAAATGCTTGGTCGGAACAGTAATACATAACTTTGACAGAATTTCGGGACAATTAATGTAATTAGAAGTAATTTTGAGCAGGTATATTATATCTGCTACTTCTCGTCGCTTCACAAGGGGCAACAAATGATGCTTCCTACAAAATATGTACATCGTAATTATTGGAGTCGTAGGTATCGTACAACCCGTAACATAGATATTTAATGAACTTTCTCTGGATATTTTCTAATCGATTTGCGTAAAAATTATACCTAGGATTCCAGATCTGCGATGCATATTCCAAGTGACTACGAACATAAGTACAATATAATATCTTTAAGGTCTTTATGTTATTAAACTATTTAGCGTTACGCATCACAAATCCTAGGGCCCTGAAAGTTTTTTTTACAATATTGTCAACATGCGTATCAAAGAGTAATTTTGAATCGAGCAAAACACCCAAATCACGCATGACATCTTGCCTCTGTAGTTCAGTGCCTTTCAGGTAGTACTTAGAAATGTGGATCTTAGTTTTACGAGTGAAAGTAACCGAAAAACATTTTGATGGATTTAAGTCGAGTTTTTTTTTCAAGCAATACTCATGCAGACTACGAAGATCCTGTTGAATTTGGTATATATCTAGTTGCGATTCAATAGCCTTGAATATTTTCATGTCGTTAGCAAAACACAACAAGCGGGCAAATTTTATACACGTACTAATGTCGTTAGTAAATATTGTGAAAAGTAACGGGCCTAAAAGGGAACCCTGTGGTATGCCACTTGGAATAGGTATCCAGCTTGAAACATAATTGATGATAACTACCGCTTGAGACCTATTTTCAAGATACGATGAAAACCATCTAAGAAGGTCACCCCTAATACCGATTTGAAAAAGTTTGGGAAGTAGATTGTCGTGATCAACACGGTCAAAAGCTTTACTGTAATCAGTATAAATAACATCGACCTGTAGTCCCTTATCCATAAAATCTGTCAAGTATTCGTTAAAAACTGCCAAGTTAGATACTGTAGAACGACCCTTTATAAAGCCGTGATGTATGCTGCTAAAGGAGTGCTTGAGAGCAGCATTAACTTGATCATATATTGTTTTTTCCAATAGTTTAGATATTATACAGAGTTTTGAGATCGGTCGATAACTAGTCACGTCGTCTTTAGGGCCTTTCTTGTGTACTGGAGTAATAAGTGCTGATTTCCAGATTGGGGGCACCAAACATTCATCTAATGATCACTTAAACAAATAATATGTAGGGAGAACTATAGTCTCAGCACATTTTAATAAAAATACAGGGGGGAATTGATCAGGTCTTGCAGATTTAGAAATGTCGAGCTTAGATAATAATTCGTAGATATCATCAATATTAATTTCAATGTTATGAACATGCGAGATTGACGTATCCACTGATGAGATATTAGTTACATCTCTAATACGGTTAATATTAATATTGCCAAGAAATATAGATTTAAAAAAAGCAGAGAAAGCTTCACAAATATCTTTACCAGTAGTTGCTGTTACATTTCCAAACTTAACCAAACTCGGAATATACTACCTACCTACCTACCATAATATACTACCTTTAGGACGAGGTTTAATGTAAGACCAAAATGCCTTTGTGTTACTAGTGATATTATTTTCAACAGAACTGATGTAGTTATTAAAACAAGATTTTTCCAATCTCCTAACTCTGTCACGAAGTTACTGTAAATGAATGTAGATCACAATGATTGCCATAAGTTTTATATTTTCGGTGATACTTATACTTTTCTTTTATAACCTTTTTGAGTGCTTGTGAATACCAAATTAGATAAGAATCAAATGAAGAGATCTTGCATGGAATGTATTTATTTCGGAGCGCATCAAGTTTATGATAGAAGAATTCAACGGCGTGCAAAAACGTTCTATCAGAGAGTTCTTTCTCCCAGTTAGTATCGTGTATTTCAGAATTAATGGAATCGAAATCTCCGACGTTGTAAATATATTTAATACGCGGAGCAGCTTTTAATGAGGTTATAGTAATAAACGGAATGGTTATTATAAGAGCATTATGATGCGGGTCAATTGGCACTAAAGAATCATAACTATCGGTTACTGATACTACATCATTACAGAGCACTAGATCGAGAATTTTATTGTGATTATTCACGAGCAACGCGCTCTCCCTACCTCCATTTTAAGCTACAAGCGAAAGATGAGCATCTATTATTTTGGTTGTTTTCCCTTATTATTTCGGGGCACATTCTATACTTTACCAAAAAATAAAAGTACGGCACGGATTTTCTAACCACTCCAGTTTATTACTATTGGTGATTTTAAGCGGAGAGAAATATATACTTGTATATTTGGGCCCCACATAATATTACAAGATGATTTTTCAAATGTAACTTTCACTAATGCCACCAATACTGAAAGAAATAATTTAGCCTTTAGCATTTAGGGATAATATAGCGTACTATTAGCGTATTACTTTTTTATAATAATAAGATATTATGAATAAAAGTTGAACAAATAAATGTCAAATATATTCATCACCATTTATCAAAAATACAGTACGATACAATAAATTACAATACATAACATCGATCTTATCAGTTAGTTTGTAAAGAAGTCGACATAAAGGTGTCGGCGTTAATAACGTAAGTTTCACAAAGATTTTTATTTTCATAAGCTTCTAGTATATCTTGATGTAAATGTTGGTTGATAATGGCCGCACAACTCAAATCTTGAGCAGCGTAATGCAGAGGTGCGCTGAGATTGTGAATCGCTACTGCTTGAAGAGAGTGTGCAGAAATTGCATTTGAAGATATTGCAGCGCACGAAGTAGAACGTAGCAGTACAAGTTTTGAATGTAGCTGTTTGGCTTCAGCATTATAGTACTTAGCTAGCTTTATCCTTCCAAATGCTGATTCTATCAAACCATGCGCATACTGAACTGAATGCGAAACACGTCCGAAGAAGAGCTCGCACGCACACGTCTACCTTTTCATTCCAAGAGGAAATATTGGTCAATGCTTTTTCTAATGTTGCCGTATCTTCGTCCGTCATTAGCTTAAACATGTGACGTATAATAGCATTCTGTAACTCTTCGTCCGTCTCAAATTCACTCAACTGCTCTTTAAGTATTACTTTGAACTCCTCCGGATCATTACCAAGGCAGAAAACAGTACCTTGTAAACCTGAAAACACAAAAGATAAAATATTTCATACTATTAAAATCAGACTGTATAAAAAGGAATTAAGAATTTGTCATTCAATATTTTTACCTAGTTTTTCAAGATTTTCTGCTACTTCCAATGCCACAAGAACTCCAACTTCATAACCCAAAAGATAGAAACGTTCTTTGAACTCGAGCTTTTTCAAGAGGATCTGCAATAAACAAACGGGAATTGTTTCAATAGAAATTTCACATTTAAACCCTACCCATATGTTGAAGAAAACTCTTGTGAAATTATTCAATATTAATATCGGGTAATATTTATACAATGTCTTTAAAAGTAGAGAAATAACATTAATTCTCTCATTATTTATAAGCAAATCGGCTTATGGGAACACCAGAATACATCAAGCTTATTTTTATTAAAATATTTATACTACACAAATTTAGTGTCACTGTAATTTAGTTAAGAAAGGGCCATTGGAATAATACGCAGTGTTATTGCTTAGCAAATAAAAAACTATTTCAAGTCCCCGTCAAAGTTGCTGATTGCCCTGAATATAGATGCACACAACACAAATTTAGGTTTAAACAAATACATATTATGTTATATGTATGATATCAAAAAAAGTTAAGAATAAATAAATGAAAAATATAGATTCCTATAACAATAACTTAACTTTGTTTTGTATTAATCTCCTGATATTACGCGTAAGCTCAAACTTGTGGCTATATTCAGAACGACCAAAAGGAATGACGAAGTCCGTATTTTTATTAGATTTCATAGAGACATTTATATGATTACCTGAGTATATCTATCAGCTAATTCCTTTAAAGTTTCATACGGCTTGTCTAACCCAGGTTGTAGTACAAGTGCGTTTAACTTGAGACGCTCGGTAAGAATACGAAAGCGTTGGTAATGTCCTTCTAACCCAGGAATGATGCATAAATATGTCTGACTCCCATCGAATTCGTCGTCTCTCTAAAATTTGACACGTTTATTTTTAAATAAGAAAATACGATGTCTTAATATTGTATTTATGTAAGAGTATCTACCGTTGTAGTACTGTTGGTCAATGTTGACATTGATACAATGTCTGCAGTAGCTAGTAGTTCATCGGGGTCCACGTAGGAATAAAATGTTTCCAATCCTTTAATATTTTTATAAACATTTTCTGTTAGAACTTTTTCTAAATCCCTTATACTGAAAAAAACAATATGATTAACAAAAATAAAAACACAACACATCGTTATGTTACATATACTAGTGTGAGTCTAATAAAACGACCATTTTCCTTTTCCATTAGTTATTAAGAATACTGTAAAATGACAAAAAAAACGTATGTCAAAATATCTTATTTAAATAATACAACTAGAATATGATTACGATCAGGTTTATCTTTTTAACATACAATTATATATTTTAAAAACGTTATACGTTACAATCGTTTTAATGGCTGCATAGAGAGGAGTCAATTCCAGACATCACCATCGTTCACATATTGATCCACTCTATCATAGCCTTTTAACGCCAAAACCCGCTTAACATGGCACTTAAACTTATAGTCTGGCAAATCGGTAATATGCTTTGGGACTTTATTATGAAACCTAACACTATTACCTAAATAACTGTTACTGGTTTTACTGAGTCTAAAACATGGAACGACCAGTTTGTCACAGTTTGTAGTCTTTAGATCATGTCTGTGTTTTACGAACTCTAGCTTTTCAAAGTTTTTGCGAACATATATTTAATTATCAAGAATGTATTTGGAAGACAGAGTTAAGATACCGAATTCTTGAAACTTAGTCTTTAATGATTCGCGAGGTCCCATATTGTATATTGCTCGAATTGCCCGTTTTTGCAATAAAAATATGGCGTCTAACTCAGCTGCTGTCCCCCACAGCAAAATACCATAGGACATTAAGCTATGGAAGTAAGCGACAAAGTCTAATCTTGCCGTGGCAATATCTGTAAGCTGGCGAATCTTACATACTGCGAACACAGCAGAACTTAATCTGCCAGCCAATTTTTTTTTATATTAGGACCCCATTGTTATTTGAAATCAAGTGTGATACCAAAGAATATAGTATTGTACCCTACCAAATCCCCTTCGATCTTGATTCTAATATTAACTTCTGGAAAATTTGGTAATGTAAATCTCATACAATTTGTTTTATCTGTATTTAGCAACAGGTTATTTAACGCAAACCAATGACAAATTTTATTTAACTTATTATTCAGATGCCCAACCTCTGAATCTATCCCTTTTACTTTAAATATACGTAAAGTATCGTCTGCAAAAAGCACCATGTCAGCACAGTTATTAACCATTAGCGGTAGATCATTTATATATATCAAGAGTAAAAACGGCGCTAAAATAGAGCCCTGTGGGACGCCAATTCACGCAAACGATCCCGCAGAGGTTACCCCATGTATGTTAACTTTTTGACAGCGATCTTTTAAATAAGAAACTAGAAGGTCGAGAGAATATCCACAAACACCATAGTGTTTTAATTTAAGAATAAGCGTACTATGGTCAACGCAATCGAAGGCCTTAGACAGATCGAGAATACACCAATTGCATCCCGCTAATCCTCCCCCCCCAATATATGACTTATCAGCGTCAGTAGTGGATGATGATGATGATGAATATGTATTGCTTTTTACGATAGCTTTTTCGTTATTGAACAATTAAATTGTATTACAAAAAAATTCTGTGCTACTTAAATCAAAAATCGAAAATCACAAATAGGCAAGTGTTAATAACATTAAGAGCTCAAACTTTAACACAACTTTTTTCCTCATTTTGAACAGTAGTTTCATGATGACTAATAAAAAAAAATAATAAACAATTTATTCGGATTACTCTAATAATACTTACTTCTGAACAGTCAGAGATTGTACATATCCTTCGTCATATGATATATTATGGGTATTATATAGAAATTGGGTAATTCTTCGTGCTCTCACCATATCTATGCCCAGTTCTTGCAACGTAGTCTCAGGGTTGTCTTCTTGAATACAAACGTCTGAAGATGATATTAAAATAAATACCATTTCATTTAAAACTTAATTTATTGCACATTTTGAGTGCAGACCTCTTATTAAATTGAACCATATAATAAAAAGTATTGAGTCTGATAAATATTACATTTTATATATACAAGATTTAAATATAAATATTTTGTTGAAATGATAATTTAAAGAATTGCTTGTTACGAAAACAAATTTACAAAGCAATATGCTGAAAAATAAATGAATTGTTAAAATTAATTGTCTCACCAGCTGCAGTTGCTATTTGCAGAATAAGCGGTATCTGACGTTCTGGAAGATATTTTGCTGCTAGAATCAAGTTCTTACTGTTCACTGAAGTCTCCACAATATCGATTATCCCACGGGCATAGGACGCATTTGCTTGTACCATATTATTATTATTTATCTGTAGAATTTTTTTTCATAAAATCTTGATACAAATTATTCAAATTAATTAAAGTTTCCATAACCGCTCGACTGTTTTTTTAAGACTCAGATCTCAAAATCGCGGATTATGTTTTTAATGTTTTATTTTTTAATTTCACAACATCATACTTTTTAAATTTCATGGTTTAGTAAAAAACGGTACGTACAAATGATTTTTTTTTTACAATAAATAATTTATTAATTTCCAAAGTTTTATAATAAATCCGTTATTTTTAAGATTATGTTGCCAACAGTCCGTTGACCTGTTGCTCATGAGGTCTACATTGGTTTGTATGGAATTTAAACATTTATGGTTTTGGACAGTCCAGGCGTTAATAAAATTTTGTAAGGCATGCATATCAAAAAGACTTTATACAGTTTAGATCCTACAAAGGTGCTGAAGAACGACAAAAGTACTACCTGTTTGGAAAACAACCCAGTCATCGAGAAGAACCGGCAAGAAGCTCGATTAGGTTTATCTTTTTAACGTACATATTTTCATAGTACATAATATATCATAGTTACAATTGTTTTTACTGGGTGCACATGGAGAGATTTCTATTCCAGACTTTACCATCGTTCACATATTGATCCACCCTGTAGCCTTTTGACATGAAAATCTGCTTGACATGGGGCTTAAACTTACAGTTCGGTAAATCGGTAATGTGCTTTGGGACATTGTTGTAAAATCCAACAGTATTACCACATTGATACTATTTTTAGAGCTATTCATATTTGTCATATGAATGGTATTATCTAAGTTATTTTTCTTTGAAAGAAGCTTGTAGATATGTGCAGCTTTGTAATGGAATCTTTAAAAGCAATATTAAATTTAGATGATAAGACTGTTTATATTCTTTGCAGTTACGAAGAATAAAACCAAACTTCTTGAAACGTCTAGCAAAAACATTTTATAAGCGTTAAATAATGTTGAAAGCATTTCGTTTTTTTTTGTAGTCATTCAGTGGCCGAAATTCAAATAGGATTCCAAAGTTTTTTTTTCACGTGTATAGACATTAGTATCTGTATTTCTAGTTCACTTTTTTTCTAAATGGTAAAAACTATAATAAATATTAGTTATCAATTTCAAGAGCCAGAAATTTTACAAAAAGAGACTTTGGGAAAGAGATTTGGACTAGTCGATAGTATAGAAAAAAACGATTTCGAAAAAAAATTAATTAATGACATTAAATCTCGTAAAAGTAAAGAAAATTAGTTGATTGATAGACGATTCCGAAATATAATTTTCATTACTTGTCACCGTATGTTATTTATTTAACCAAATATTTGAACAATTGAATAGAATGAAATAACCACTCACCGCTTCTAAAGTTTCAAGGCTTAACTTTGTCGATGGGTAATTATCTTTGGCACGAGTCAGACATGTGTTTAAACCAACGTTATCATCTGAACTTATAACAGCAAAATATCTTTAAAAAATGTTATTAAATTAGTACCATAATCTAATTTTATAATTCCATAAATGTACACTAAGTATTAGGTCCTTCCCGCAGCCAGCCAATGTATAACCGGAGATATAGGGAAAAACTACAGTCCCCATAATTGGGTGAATGATTCAGGCAAGTCTATCGCTCATATATACATGGCGCATGTCCGAAATTTAAGCGGTTTGTGTATTTACTCGCCATCTCGAAAGATCAACAAAGAAAGCGTATCTTCGGTCTACAAAAGGGTCCTAGAATTATGCCGCACCTGCACCGATCGCGTATAGTAAAGTAAATCCTATGGCTGCAGTGCGACAAGAGTATCCTTCGATTTAAGGTAGTATGTATTCGACATAACTTACCCGTTACTTCCCAGGGAAGGGCAGTTACTCAGATAACAGAGAAAAATAGAGTAGTTCTGCCTTTTATAACAGGAACACTTACAAAAAATAACGAATGCAATTTGAACTTACTGAAGAGTTGTACATAATTTTCTAGATAAGACATCCAAATGAGTCAATAATCCTTTATAGTATTCATTACTTGCAGTCATAGCAATAACGTAGATACCTTCTACGGGACCCATATTCATAGCGTTGTGTATTAAGCCAATAACATGTCTTTCGTTTCTCAGGTCTACGGAAGATACGGTAACTTCGACATGAAGATCGCACCATTCTCTGGAACCAAATATAATTTAAATAATGCACTTGCTATTAAAGATATGTACATACGAAAAAGTTAAGGACTATTATATCAATGCATTGACTTACTATATATTCGAGTTCACTATTCTATATTATTTTACAAATTAATTTCTAGGCAGATATTAGAATGCTATAGTTTTATTGTTGTAGTGTTACAATGCTTGCATTCGCCAAAAGCTTTAGTTAACAGTAGAGATTCGAAACTAAACCAAAATTATAAAAAAAATCTCTGAGAGGACTACAGGTTTATTAATACAGATATTATAAAATAATGACTACTTAAAAACGTCTGTAGTGCCGTAAGAAGCTAGCTGCAGCAGCAGACTATACATATATTTTTTTTTATTTTACCAACAATTTTAATGGGTTATAAACTTTAAAATTATATTTTCCGTATCTAAAATATCATTTAAATCGGTTGAATATTAATAAAAAATTAAATTTTTAGTATTTTCTACACAAAATGCAAAAGTACTATGAATAATTATTGTAGTCTATCATTAGAGGAATCAGATAAGCTTCATATCTTCATAACTTCATAAAAATCGGTAGCGTCGTTTTAAATTAAATCCAAATACATAAACGGAAAACAGAAAATAAACATTCATCACATATAAAAAAATACAAAGAAAACCCCAAATTTCTTAAGATAGATAATCTAATTTTCGTCTTAGAAAATAAAGGAGATATCGCTCGGTAACGCTGAATAATGAATTCTGAAACTAATCTGTAGTAAGTTCTCGAATAAGCAGTAGCATTAAACCTTTCAAATGTTCTTAGAATACTTGAAAAATTTCAAAAATAAATTAGAAACAAAAATAAAAAAGAGTAAGTCACAGTTTAATCTTATAAAATGCAAATTAACCTTATTTTATAACTAAGGTACGAAGGTGGATGAGCATAGTGCAAGTGTAGTTTCTTTGCTCCACGGCTGATCAATCTATCTGCTAGTTGTAAGCCCAAATTTCCTTGATCGCAGACTAATAAATTACAACTGTCCAGTTTGCAGTCGAACCTGTAAATAATAATTAATTGATTAATTTATTGCGAGATTAAAGATTATAATTAGTTTTTATTTATTGATTGAAATGACTTCAATTACTTATGGCGTGAAGCCAACTAACAGGTTACCTAGGTTGAACATATGCCACAGGATCTTCAAGGCGTAATAATATTTTCCCGCGATGTTGGTTAGTCTCCATTAATCTAAAAGCACGTATGACATCACTGGGTGGGAACGTAATGCGAGACAACGGGCGTACGTACCCGGCGACAATACCCTCACCGATAAGTGTATGAAGTTCCTGCAAATATTAATATACATGTACGTACTTGTCTAAAAACATTAAGTAGTAAGTTTAATGCATTATAGGAAAGTCAACGATACGGTTAGAATGCGTATAATTTTAAATGTGTTAAGTATGAAAGTGGACAGATATAGAAGCAGATGAAGATCAAAAGAGGTACTGACGAATCGTGTAAGGAATTATATTTGTGTAAAGGCTTTTAATACTGAGATAACAACTGATAGAGGATAGTAAAAGGACATGTTGCAACTGATTTGCTTAGAATAGGACCAGGCAAAAGAAGACAAAAAAATTTAGTCTGTACATAAAAAACAAAGAGAGAGAGAGAGTCTAGAATGTATTTGTTGGATATTGATCTAATATTATTGAAAAAATATTACTTCTTACCTTAATTTCATCAAAGTTCCTATTTTTTAAAATACTCGTAAAATCTATTGTAATATATGATCTTTCTTCTGTTAAATTTGCCATTCCAAACTGATACACTTCGCATTGGGGCACTACAGTAGTATCGAGAGTGAAACTTAAAAACGCGCAGCATTTGAGGGACATCTGTGAAATTTACATTGCATAAGTTACTATTTAAGTCAAAGGATACGAATAAATTTATTAAAATGTATATTCACATAATAATACGAACATCTTTCAAATCTCCCTTCTCGCAGCTTATAATAATATTGCACCCCAAACCGTTCGTAGCATTTAATACCATATCTCCGAAGCTGGTATCACGCGAATTGCCAACATCTTCATCTAAAACAACGTAAGGACAATCTCGTAAATTTATATGTACGAGTATATACATAATGAAAATGTAGTTGTTTCGAAGTTCAATCATATTAAAACTACTGAACGTATTAACATTGAACTATAACAATGGTTATATATATAATGGTTATATATGAAATGTCATGCACAATTTTTCGTAGATAGTTCTAGGATACTTAGTTTTTGGATTCAATTGACCCTTTGCCTTTCTTTTATACGCAACGAAGCGAGTGGAAATCACCTACTAAATGTATATATTTATGCTCGCAGTATGTGCAAGATCAAAAACTTTAACGATAAGTCAGTTAATATTAAAATGAATATATTAGGTAGTAAAAAGGATTTACTATATCTCAGGTTAAATTATGAAAATAACACCATTGGATATAAATTATATCAAGCTTGCGTTGAAGTTAGGAATTTAATATTTATTTCAGATATGATATTGCCATACCTTTTAGCTGAGGAAACATTTTAAGCAGGAATTGTTTCTTTTGAACGTCACTAACAGTTGTAAAAACTCGATAACCGAGCCCGAGTGCCACAGATATAATAGCCTGGCCTAGACTTCCAGCCCCACCAAGAACTAGCAAAGTTATGGTACTCCTAATCCATTGTATTTTTTCATTCTGTAAGTTATTAAACATATATACGATTGGCAAAGTATAAAGTGTTTTATCTACATAAATAAAAATCAAATGCTGAATGTATCTAAGCGCAACACTTTAGAAAGATTGCAACAATTTTATAATGGGAAGATTTGGTCTCATCACTCGAGACAGAGAGCTAGCCTATATTAAGTAACTACATAAATCAACAGGGAAATAAGACCCATATTTTTACAATCACTTGCGGGTAACTGTATTTTGAACATAATATTTACTGTATATAGATCTGCGCCAACTAACAAAGTTTTGTATTGTACAACAGTAATATAAAAGTTATAGCAGCAGAAAGATAGAATAAGTGTAAAAGAAACTACACAGAGTTAGGTGCATTTAAATGATCCTTTCCTTTACACTTGAATGGTTAAAAATGTGTACTGTGCAATCAGTATACTTCAGAAAAGTATAGATATTAAAAATGACATTACTAAAGATGGATGTGTCAGGCAGTAAAATGCGTGCATATAAGCTAGAGGAACGGTAGCCGCATCTTCAAGACTCCAGTTCTCCGGTACCGGCCACAGCAGCTCGGGTTGCCCGAGTACCTCACTACTGCAAGCTCCGTTTAGGACTATACCCATCACACGTTCGCCGCTGCGTACCAAATATACTATTTTAAATTTACCTTAATACTACATGCTTTGTAATATTACCATATCCAACATAAATTAGACTAATTTTAGCAAATTTTTCGACTTTACTTCTTAAGACGCTTATTATAGCCCTGAGTACAGATATTAGATAGGAAGTCAAATGGACCAACTATAAGTGAAGCATATATTTTTCTCGATGCTATTTAAAATATAACTCATTCTATCTACCAAATTTATAAAGTATTAAAATGTTATGTAATTATTCTACTCTATCTATATTGTTCGCTTATTTGTTAGGACTAATATCTGAAATTACTGATGCAATTTTGACTAGACCCATGTTTTTTATGACAGATAAGATTTACATAATATCTAACTCTTCCTAACTATTTACTCCATTTGGTTGTGGGAGCAACCTTCCGTATTTTTCTTCTCCATTTCACCCTGTCTCCAAATCGCATTCGGAAGCTATGCACATCATCATATTCTTTAGCGCACACCCTTTCAATTTATTTTGAGCCCGCCATTGGGTCTTTCACCATGAAGAGACAGTTATAATGCTAAATTCTCTATTGATGGATTTGTGGATGGATTTGTGTAATATATTTTATGAAATTTAATTTAATTTAATGCGGGCATCACCAATAGATAGAGTAATTCACGGGGAAGGGTTAGGTATATAATTTGTCAAATTTCTTTTTGTAAATTGGTTGAAATATAATGATTATTGTTGAAAGAATTGGAAAAAGTCAAGCCGCCTTAAGCGTTTCATGCACATAAGTATATATTTTGTTATTATCAGGGCAGGACAACGTCCACCGGTACTGCTAGTTGTTCTATAAAATTTTGTACGACAAAGAAATGTGTTTTATTATTATACCGTAATTATACCTTTTCGTAACACCGCTGAAATCCATTCCATAACCGTCACCGATATTATCATCTCTATAAGCAATTGATCCTGTGGCTTTCAAAATATCACCGCTGTGTATTCCGGCATAATGCACCTGTAATTTATTATGATTATTTACAGATTCTAATGCTGTTACTCTTACGCGTATACCGACTCACACATGGTTAGGGCATTCAACGTTAAGCGGGCAAAGAAAAAAAAAAATCAAGTTACTAAAACTTCACTTGTCTCGAGCAAAAGCTACTTTCATTATATTTGCTTCCCAGCTGTATTTGAGCTATTAGCAGAGGTTTTATGGTTTTAGGTTAAGGATTTATTCCACATATTATCTCTATTGGCAGAATTGGCTCTTCGCAGTGCATCCTGATGATAAGCCTTCAATAGTCAAGTAGTCCAACATACCGTCATTAAAAAATTGACTCTAAAAATATTTGCCACTAATGTACATCGTTTTAGAAAAGTTAAATGAATGATAATTATTGTATTACTTACTGCAACTTGAACACCAGGGCCAGAAAGGTGAGGTGCGGCCATCCACTGTAGTGACCTAAGATCACCCACATATGAACTGTGTAATAACATTCTTTGCTTCACATTGTACTTTTCCTGCCAAGGTATGTAGTATTCACCACCCCAAATACCCTGCAAAGTTAATTACCATCTAAATTCTCTTGCATGTTTCAGCATAAGTTACATTAAGTAATTAGAACTTACATCATTCCAAATGCTATAAACTAAGTTCGAGTCAGAATTCAAATCATATTTGTCAGCAGCATTTGGATTGGCTATCATGACATTAATTTGAATTGAAGTAGATTCTTTCCTCCAACTTTTTACAAGTTCTGTAAGACCAGACGGTAAGGGATATGGTGCGTACACTAGCATGCGGCTTCCAGATTGCAGTCTACTGCATGCGTCATTTAACAGTGCAAGGTCGGAATCTGTGCGCACTGTCAATGCTGAAGCAATAGGTCTACTCGTAGGTCTCCAACGAAGTAATTGTACGTTGTCAGCGGAGCACACTTGATAATATAATTCAGAAAGGTGACTGTTCTTGATTTCTGTTACACTACTGTAGTTCACGATGAAGTTACCAGGACGCAGGACCCGATGCAAAATTTGGGACAACTGTTCACAAAAATTTAATTTTATGTAAAAATATTATTTTTAACCGGCTTCAAAAAAGAGACGGTTTTCAATTTAGTTGTATTTTTGAAATTATACTTTTTTGGCGTGTTTGGAAAAAAATGATGAGAGTAAATTTTTACAATGCGCGCCCACACCAACTCCTAAAAGCGACACCAAGAAGATGGTTGGTAATTTGCTGTCAATTTCCTGTGAGAACTGATAAAACTACATTAGGGTAGTTATTCAAAAATATTTAAATTTACCCTCTATATAGACCTCTTCCCGAAGGAAGGTATGGATATAATCACAAAGCCCACAACGTATAGGTCATTTGAAACTCTGAGAAATCCGCAGTTCTATATTTTTCCTATATAAGGTGGTACAAGAACATTTCTTAGGTTCAGGTTTCCTCACGATGTTTTAATCAAATCGACCGAAAAAAACGAATAATAAATTATTAATTATAATATTAATAAATAGTTTTTTTAACTATAATTTATTTTTTAACCTTAAGAAGTATTATAACTTCTTGTGTGTGTATATAAATACACAGATAGGTTTTTTTTTAATGTTTGTTGCTACATCCTTTTGTCATTTACAAATCGATTTCAAAAATTGTTATTTAATTAGAAAGCGGGTATTTTCAAGCGGGTCCCATTTTCATTAACATTGAACCTTAGATTTTAAAGGTATGCCAAGAAACTCCTTACAATTGTATAGAAAATATTTAGTAACTGAGATATTGATAGGTTTATGACAATACAAGATAGGTTACCAGGTTAGAAACTGTTCATAAAACTTTTATTCTAAATATTTATATTTGTTATTAATTTAACAAAAATGAAAGGAAACTTTAGGATGACTATTAAATAATATGTACTTTACTATCAAAGAAACTTTACCGCTTTGAGATTTTAAATAACTAATATTGATGAAGATGTTTTACAATTTTGAATATCTGCGGTATATTGAGAATTATTATTGTCTATTAATAAACTCTCCTTACTTTGTCATCAGTTGATAGATTTTGCACAACGATAAGATCACCTTCTGCTAACTGATCTTGTTTCCGTAAAACATCTTCAAAGCTGACATCGCAGTATTTAATACCGACACCGGGTATAAAATCTAGGTCTTTAATATCCGTAAAAATTCCTAAGTCATTTGTCTCACTTCCGATTCCAACTATATTTAAACTACTTTTACCGATATTCTCCGCCACAATCTGCAGACACGCGTGTAACGCAGTGGATACCTGAAAGCGTAAATCAATTATTTTAGAAGCAGGTTAATAAAGTTATGATGAGTACTCATTAATTGTTATCTCGTATATTTAATTAACATCAACTAAATGTGGTATAAACTATCTATCCGCTGCTTAACTCGCATATATTATCACATTTGTACAGATTTTTTTTTCCTTTTTTTATAATAATTATATTTTATTACCTCTATTGTTTTTACATAAATTAATAACTAACACAGTGCATCTATCTGTACAAAGATATGAATAAATTACAGTTGTAGAAGCGGAATCGAAATATCTATTTATTTCGGCCGCTATGACGGCGACACTATGGCCTAATGGGGTAGGCAGCAAACTACCGGTGGCACGAAGTCTTACACCGCTGGATCCTCTCTCACCAATTACAGGGCAAAGAACGTTCTCACTAACGTAACGTAACTGATGGTGGTCTAAGGCCCAGACCGTGAAGCTCGAGCACGTATCTGTCGCAGCGCCGTCCACGCGACACATATGCACGTGTCACCGTTTAGGTACAATTGTTCAGCACATCACTATATTAGTATAAAATACACAAGCAGTGCGACGAGCACAATGTACAGTTTGTATATTTAAACGTTTTAAGATATACGTGGTAAAAACACAACAGTCTTATAGAGTAGCGAACTTTTTATATGCGTAGTGTAGGAGCAACAAACAATAACTGTCGTATGATTATTTGAAGTAAAAAATCTGCCGGGAATAACGCGCGCTGATTGGTTGTGAGAGGCTCCGTACCCGTCATTGGTGATTAAGAAATCCAGTAATGAATCGGCCCAAATATCGTCCCCGGGTTGAAAGACTGCCTTTCAAAAAATGTACAAAAAAGTACTGGATATAACTAATATATCAATAAGAAACTTCAACTAAGGAGTACAGAAGTTCTATGCTAATATACATATATACAAGAAACTTCAACTAAGAAGTTCTATGCTAATACATATAGACGAGAAACTTCAACTAAAAAGTACAGAAGTTCTATGCTAATACATACAGACGAGAAACTTCAACTAAAAAGTACAGAAGTTCTATGCTAATACATATAGAAGAGAAACTTCAATTCAGAAGTATAGAAGTTCTATGCTAATACATATAGACGAAAAACTTCAATTAAATAGTATAGAAGTTCTAGCTAATCTTTAACATATATAGATATGAAACTTCAACTCAGAAGTATAGAAGTTCTATGCTAATACATATAGACGAGAAACTTCAACTAAAAGGTACAGAAGTTCTATGCTAATACATATAGTCAAGAAACTTCGACTAAGAAGTACAGAAGTTCTATGCTAATACATATAGATGAGAAACTTCAACTAAAAAGTACAGAAGTTCTATGCTAATACATATAGATAAGAAACTTCGACTAAGAAGTACAGAAGTTCTATGCTAATACATATAGACGAGAAACTTCAACTAAAAAGTACAGAAGTTCTAGCTAATCATTAACCTATATAGATATGAAACTTCAACTCAGAAGTATAGAAGTTCTATGCTAATATACATATAGACGAGAAAACTTCAACTAAGAAGTACAGAAGTTCTATGCTAATACATATAGACGAGAAACTTCAACTAAAAAGTACAGAAGTTCTATGCTAATACATATAGACGAGAAACTTCGAATAAGAAGTATAGGAGTTCAAACTAATAGCTAACATATAGCCCAGAAACTTTAAGTACGAAGTTAGAAGTACTGGTTAAATTAAGTTACCTTAAATTATTTAAATTTATATAAACTAAAAGAATGTAAGATAGAAAAACAAAAAATTATTGTGTCGGTAATGGACATAACCGAATAATTGGACGTGTAAGTGTACCAGATTTTATTGTAACTCGAAAAACGCGAGTTCGACGATCAGTTCCCGGGAAAGTTTCCTGAATAACACTCAATGACCAATGCCAAGAACACGTGTTGTTACGCAGATATAGTATCCTGGTATCATTCTTACCAGGTCCAGGATCAATCAAACATCTTTCCCTCGTTTGGAGTGTAGGTAAAAATTTTAAACTACTCCTACATCCATACGATTGTAGTAACTTATCTAAAAGTAAATACCACACGATCAGGTGATCTAAGTTATATGAAACTGACGTAGATGGTAATGGCCTTGAAAGAACGTTACATATAAACTGCGTAGAAGTCAAAACAACTGGTTCAGATTGGTCTGAACTAAGAACGCACCCTAAAAGACGAGGATTAAAAATTGCGCCAATTTGGCAGATCATTGTAAATAATTTCTGATAAATGATAATTCGACGGCTAATAACCCGAAAAAGGTGCGTCTTAAATTCCCGTATTGTGTCCTCCCAACTTCCACGAATATGCGGCGCATTTGATTGAGTCATTTGCCAACCAATACGTCGGTTTGCCAATTCACTATTATATCGCTCAGTATACTTTTTAGAACCTAAAAGTGTCCATAATTTATTAAGGTAAGTGCACGCACCAAGTAGGTTGCATGCGTTAAAACAAAAATGTACTATGTTACGTCCTGACATAGTGTATAAATATTGAACTAAAGGCAAAAGTAAATGTGAACCCGTATGGTAAGTATGACGATGAATATAGTCTATTATTAAATTAACAATATGATCCTTGTGTGGTAAAAGCATTGGATGTATATGATCTAAAGTCAAATCTGAGTTGTCCAATCTGCCATCCACACGTAATATACCGTCAACCAAGATCGGTCTAAGTTTTTGAATTCTTTTTAAATACGGATTTCTCGAATGTATTATCTTTATAATATAGGCAACGTGGATCGATTGCAATGATCGAATAATGACTGCTTCCGCTTGAGCCATATCTTTGCTGGTAGAAAAACTACGAGACATTAGCTTCCTAGCAAATCTCAACAAATAAACCGTCACATGTAAACCTTTTTGCCAACAGGACGTGCGTTGACCCATGGCATAAAAGATTGGTGCATTTTGTTGAATTGTAGGAAACGCTAAAGTTTTGATTTCCAGCATTTCTAAATTAGAAAGATTTGCTGACTTCAAAGGCGGTATTTACCACCTAGAGGCATTCTGATGAACCCAAGGCGGTCTTTTAAGCCACAAGGGATGTTCCTTGCGTTGGGCTGGAGTAAGACCACGCGACAAAACAGCACGGGGATTCTCCTTGCCGAAAATAAAATAAAAATTCGACACATCGAGATTCTCCTGAATTTGAGCAATCGCATTCGGTACGAGAGTTATACATCGACGTGAACTCAACTTAGGATTCAAACTAAAAGGTAACGTAACGATATACTGACTAGTTGGATCACGTGTATTGATACTCTCGTAAAAGTTTTCACACACTAGGTCTCCTCGACAAGCGCTGTCAGCAGTATATAAAGACACTTCTTCCAATTCCCAACATTTGCGAACAACGCCATCTGTTGGTGAACTGTTAAATACACAAAGTGCTTTAGTGCAAGTAGGCTTAGATCCTGTAAGTGTCGGAGTTTCTCCCATGAGAACAAAGCCGAGGGTGGTTTGTATAGCATCAGGTTGTCCGGGTGGGCCGAGAATACGACCAGAGAGTAAAAGGCGAGAAAATAACTGAGCGCCGATTAACAATTCTATGTCACCCGGAACCTCAAACGTGTCATCCGCGAGTGGAACATTAGACAAATACGATAAGGTCGTCTTGTCAATGTCACACGTAGGTAACCTATCTGTAATAGAATCGACCACCAACGGACGAATTTTATACGATAGGTTCATATTAAAGCGCGACGAGAATTCAAGTTCGGTCTCACCCTTAACAAGGTTCGAACCACCACCGAATCCGTGCACTGTAATTGGAGCAGCCAAAGCATGCGATGGCAAAGCCAATCGCTTCAAACAGCGCTCCGTAATAAAATGATTTTGTGATCCACTATCAATAAGGAAGCGAACCATTTGTTGACAGCCACTCGAGTCTACAACACGAACGCGCGCTGTGGCTAATAAAATAGAAGAAGGAACGAAGCTAGAACAAATAGAGGTGTGCACTCCCGCATCATGCAAAGAGCGCAACGAAACCCCACCGTCAGCTGTTTCACTCATTCTAGCATCACCAACAGACGACACGTCGGTGTGACGCATGATCGGATCGTCAACACTACTATTAAATTTTACATTATTTGGAAAATGTAATAAAGTGTTATGAGTTTTAGACTGACAATATTTGCATACAGTCATTATCTTACACGTTGGAGAATTGTGCATAAAACTCAAACATTTAACACAACCGTTATATTTTTTAATTATGTAATAACGCTCTTTCGCGCTAACTTTTAAAAATTCTGTACATCGATATAATTTATCGTGATCCGCCGCACTACAGAACGGACACGAAGTTCCTGCCGCGACTAAAACTTGCGTATTTTTGGTTAATCCATTAGACCTAACATTTTTAGGTATAGGCAATTTGTCATACGACTGTAAATTTTTATTAATCGTAACATGAACATCTGACCTTTCTAATATCTTTGCTTGCTCCTTGACAAATTTTACAAAATCTTGATATGTGGGTACTTTTACCCCACGAACGGAACCCTCGAATAATCGAGCGGTTTCAACGTCGACTTCTTTTAGCGCCATATATAATTAAAGAAAATCTAATTTATTTTTTATTTCTAACTTTTCAAACGCGCTTATAGAAATTGAAAACTTGTCAATAAATATGTTCAAGCTATCACTAGAAACTGTTTGTATTCGTTTTAAGCTAAATATCTCGTCTAAGTACGAAGAACCTAACAAGCGAACCTTTAAAAGCATTGCATTAAGGCCAAATTTTAAATAAATCAAACCCAAATATTATTGCTTTGAAAATCCACACACAAATGTTATAATCCCCTCTCTGTTCTTACAAATTAAATTCTGCATAATGCTGAAATGTGGATTTAATTATTTGTGTCTAAATGTACTCAAATCAAAAATACTTTATTTAATTTAGGCCCTAAAAAGACGCTTATGAGCGTCAAAACGACCACCGAGAACAAACTTGTCTGGGTTTCCCTTGCTAACGTACATATTTGTGACAAAATAAATTAAAGTTTTTGTTTACTCGTTTTTGCGAGTGTACAAAGAGAGGTGTCAATTCCAGCCATCACCATCGTTCACATATTGATTCAGCCTATAATAACCTTTTGACAACAAAACCAAATCAAATCAAAAATACTTTATTCAATTTAGGCCCTAAAAAGGCACTTATGAACGTCAAAACTACCACCGGTTCGGAATACATCCCAGTCATCGAAAAGAACCGGCAAGAAACTCGATCGGGTTTATCTTTTTAAAATATACTTATATAATTAAAATTCATTATACATTACAATCGATTTCAGTGGATGCACAGAGAGGTGTCAATTCCAGACATCACTATCGTTCACATATTGATCCACTCTATAATAGCCCTTTGACACCAAAACCCGCTTAACATGGCACTTAAACTTATAGTCTGGCAAATCAGTAATATGCTTTGGGACTTTGTTATAAAACCTAACACTATTACCTAAAAAACTGTTACTGGTTTTACTGAGTCTAAAACATGGAACGACCAGTTTGTCACAGCTTCTAGATTTTAAATCATGCCTGTGTTTTACGAACTTCAGCTTATCAAAGTTTTTGCGAACATACATTAAATTATCCAGAATGTATTGGGAAGTTAGAGTTAAGATACCAAATTCTTGAAACTTAGTCTTTAATGTTTCGCGAGATTCCAAATTGTATATTGCTCGAACTGCTCGTTTTTGCAATAAAAATATGGTGTATACCTCAGCTGCTGTCCCCCATAGCAATTTACCGTAGGACATTAAGCTATGAAAGTAAGCGAAGTAGACTAACCTTGCTGTGGCAATATTTGTAAGCTGGCGAATCTTACGTACCGCGAATGCAGCAGAACTTAATCTTCCAGCCAATTTTTTTAAATGAGGACCCCATTTGTAATTTGGAATCAAGTGTGATACCCAAGAATACAGTATTATTAACTAATCCTACCAAATCCCCTTCGATCTTGATACTACTATTAACCTGTGGAACATTAGGTAAAGTAAATCTCATACAATTCGTTTTATCTGTAGCAACAGGTTATTTAACGTAAACCGATGACAAATTTCATTTAACTTATTATTCAGATGAGCAACTTCTGAATCTATCCTTTTTACTTTAAATATAAGTGAAGTATCGTCT
The DNA here is from genome assembly GCA_035772565.1 of Antheraea assamensis. Lineage (NCBI taxonomy): Eukaryota > Metazoa > Arthropoda > Insecta > Lepidoptera > Saturniidae > Antheraea > Antheraea assamensis. The sequence continues at coordinate 50,744 of JAQQSE010000050.1, read as the reverse complement.
GCAAAAAGCACCATATCAGCACAGTCATTAACGATTAGCGGCAGGTCATTAATATATATCAAGAACAAAAACGACCCTAAAATAGAGCCCTGTGGGACGCCAATCCGCGCAAACGATCCCGCAGAGGTTACCCCATGTATGCTAACCTTTTGACAGCGATCTTTTAAATAAGAGACTAGAAGGCCGAGAGAATATCCACAAACGCCATAGTGTTTTAATTTAAGGATAAACGTACTATAGTCAACGCAATCGAAGGCCTTAGACAAATCGCAGAACACACCAATTGCATCTCGCGAATCCTCCCAGGCCCCCAATATATGTCTTATTAGCGTTGCACCAGTAGTGGATTTCGTTTTCGTGAAACTAAACTGTCGGCCATCCAGAAACTTATGCACATTGAAATAATCTACTAACTGAGAGAGCATTATCTTTTCAAAAATTTTGCTTAACGACGGAAGTACAGAAATAGGTCTATAATTTCCAAGATTACTTTTGCAGCCTGATTTAAACAAAGGAACCACTTTGCTTACTTTCATTAAATTAGGGAAAGTTCCTTTCGCTATACTTTGATTAAATATATTAGCCAAATGTGGTGAAATAGTGACAATTATGGACTGTAATACTATTACCGAAATTCCTCATATGTCTTCGGTTTGTTTAAGATTTAATTGTTTAAAAGCCCTTACTATTTCACCTGCACTAATAGACGAGAAATTAAATTTTGAATTTATAGGTACACTCATATTTTTTAAAAGAGCTGCAGCACCCTGGGCTGATGATGTTATATTCTTAGTGATTTATGAAGGTATATTAGTGAAATAATCTTGAAAAACAGTTACTACCTTTGAACTGTTTGAAATATGTACTCCGTCGACATTTAGATTAAGAGAATTATCTTTTATTTTATTATTTCCTAATTCCTAATTATTATATGCCAAACAGTTTTGGTCTTATTTCTAGACTCGAGAACTTTATTTAATAAAAATTTTGCTATAGCAGCTACACAAACACGTTTAAAAACTTTAGAATAACTACTAACATAGGCATGAAAGGATTCACTATTTGTTAGTGGTCTCTTATAATAGAGCTCATACAATCGATCTCTACTTTTTTTAATGCCTGTAGTTGCCCATTCACTAAAATTAGTTTTTTTCCTTATGCTAATAACCTTTCTTGGGCAATGTTTACTAAATTCAGAGTTTATGATATTAAATAAGCTTTCATAGTCACTATTAGAACCTTGATTATTAAAAGTCTTGAAAGATAAATGTTGTACAATATTATGATTTAAAAGATCTAATCTTTTTTTTTTTATATAAGTCTAGTTATTTTTTTACAGACGTTGCTAGGTTTATCACAATTAATTTTAACAATGAGTCCTTTGTGGTCAGATCGTATCCCAGTAATAACACGCTTGACATGGTGCTTAAACTTAGGATCCGGCAAATCGGTAACGCGCTTTAGACCTTTGTTGTAATACGTATTACCTAGAGAACTGTTACTGGTCCTATTGTTTCTGAAACATGGGATGACCAATTTGTCATAGTTTCTAGTATTTTAAATTATTACGAAATCCAGATTTTTTAAAATTCTGTTACATTATTGCGAACACACATTAAATTGTCAAGAATGTATTGGGAGGGCAGAGGTGCGCTACTAAATTCCTGAAACTTAGCTTTGAATAACATTTGTGATTACCTTCAAATAAATCTAACCAAAAAATATTTTCTCATACAAACATTGCCAACCCTTTTCACGCCCGAAGGTAATAAATTATTAAAAAGCAGAAAATTGTAATACTTTCCTCAAATTACAAATTTAGACTAGACAAGGATGAGTCATTCATGACTTTCCTTTATATACAGAGAGTATTTTTGTTAATTTGCCTGATAGTATTATTTATTACTTACATCTAAATGAGACCCGAAGTGTGGAATAAACTCCAATTTTTTTAGAGCAAATTTTTCGCTAGACAGACGAGGTAAATTACGAAACTTCAAATTATTTATTACAACTCCACCACATCTGTAAACAAAATGAATGTATATTTCTCTACTACTTATTGATTATTAATTGGTATGAATTTCATATTAATATTTGAAAGATATATTACCTAGTATCATCTAGTATATCAGATATCTGAGCCTCCATCAAAACCTTACCATCAATGCTTAGGCCAAATTTCCTATGACTTTTGTGGTCAATGTAAAGGCTTCTGATATGTTTAAGTTGTGAAACACCATCATGCGCTTGTCTCAAAGCGTTCAGCTGAAGCATACCGTCTATTAGTGTCACCCAATTGTCATTCCACTCCAACAAAGCTTCCGATATAGCAGCATTAGCTCTATGAATACTTTTGAATTCACCGCTGTAGAATATAAAATAAAAATTTCAATCATTCTTATTAAATTGCTTAAGCGATTATCAAAACAAAAAACAATCAACAAAGGCCCACGTGATGAACTATATAAAATACAGAACTCACTATAAAATATCAACTACGGGAACAAATTAGCAAAAACTTCACCTATATGAGTAATCCCTCATGTTTAGCAATTGATAAACATCATCAGCAGAGAATTGCATGAGATCATTCAAAGAACACGTGTCCAGTTTCGATTTTACTGCAACTATAAATCCTGTAGCTACCTTCGAGTTTTCATCTAAAACCTGAGTTAGAACAAAATCATTTTTTTTTATAAACATTACACTTTGTATTGAAATGGTTATAACTTTCAATATAATTTTGTCAGTGTTACAACTAGTATTAAGTTATTCAATTAGTAACATGCCCTTTAAGTGTTCAACAATCTATCATCTTGTTAATAAGCACACAATCTGATAGAAGATTGTTCAGTGTTACTCCTATCTTGGTAGGGTCTGTAATAGTTATGCAAATTCACCAACGTAACTGACGAAATAGTCAGCGGTACTGAACGTCGATATTATAGGGCACATTCCTATTACCATATATTGCCAAACGGTGGAACCGTTGTTATGTAAATTCATTACGCTCTCGAAAGTTCAACCGCCCACTGCAAGAAGAACTATCATCGCACCGTGCATCAAATTAAGGAATACACGAGTGCTTATAGTGTTTTTAAGTTGTGCTATCAAGTTGACCGAACGAGTACGGGTAGTCGTTCCAGAAGAACGGTGAGTAGATTTATATTATTGATTGCAGACCTTTTGCTAGCTTGGTGTAATTGAACACTGAAATCAGGGGTTGTAATCTTCTACAGTTTTGGTCTTATATAAAGCCTTGCCAACGAAACTTGATGTCCTTCAATAACAAAGATTATTACTTCTTTTAATAATTAAATACATTTACACGGCTTAATAGTGTACCTCAAACCGTCCAGTGCCTCTATGTAACGAGACGCTGAGTCTCAATTGCCGTTGATTGTGCAGAACTGGTTGTCCATAAAAATATACATCAGAAAATTGAACAGATATTTGCTTTTTCGATGCCTTCATGGTCATGGCAAGCGTATCCCAAACAGACACTAAGACTGCAGCAAAAGGATACAGAATCTTTCCTGTAACAAGAAAGAATGTTATTGGAAAAATAAAATTAGCAAATATTTGACTGTACTTACCCACCGCATAGATGTTTTCTCGCCAAAAACTCCATACAATGTCACAATTTCCATTTTACATAACACTAAGTGATTTCTTTATGATCCTAATTATTAATTTTGTAGGTGGTAGAGCTACGCTGAAACTATTAGTGGTTTCAGAATGGATGGGTCGGCTCGCCCCACCCTCTCACAGAAAGCCGACGTGAAGTAACAGTGCGTTCGGTCAGTGAGAGCCCCGGAGGCCCACATATATTAAAAGGCCGGCAACCCACTTGCGACTCCCCTGGTGTTGCTAGTGTCTATGAACGGCGGTGATCACTAACCATCAGGTGAATTACCTGTTCGTTTGCCCGCTATAATATAAAAAAAAAATAATATATTATAGAATTTCTCTTTGGTTCGATAAGAACATATTTGTATTTTGTGTTTGGCAAAATGCACTGAGAATTCGCAAATATCTCACAGGCATGAGTACATTTCTATTTAAAACTTAATATAATAATATCATCTAACACTAGTTAAATAGCATGTCTGCTTATTACTTCCATTTCAAAAATCTTTCTTTAAAAAAGAGTTTATGGAGATTTATCCGTTATAATCCTCAACGTACGATGAACCATGGAAGTTGAAATTGAAGTAATAATCTTGGCCGAAAAGAGTGCAGAAAAACGTCATCCTTAATAACGCGGAAAATGTTGACATTTGATAATGATAGACGATACTAGAGTAGAAATATTGGATTAATTTATTTTTTATTCTTTATAGGCTTTAGCGTTTGATCACAACCTTATATGATATTAAATGACGATGTAACATGCTAAACCTAGAGGTAAGTTAGCTCTCAACTGCAACTACCGGAATACGCAAACAGTTGCTTGGTGATAAATTTTCAAGTTGAGTTCGTTAGCCAGGCAGACTTCGAAAAGGTCTTATCACAATACTATGGTTTCATCTCAATGTGTTCCTGTATAGAAAGCTTTGACTCAGTTGCAAGAATTTGAGCCTATTTAAATTAATGCGGCGTCCAAACAAGCTATCAGCTGAACCATTACACCTTCAAAATTGTACACTGGAAGAATTACAATTAAGAAGATATATATTACCTCTTACAACATGACCGCAAAGATATTTATGTTCCTTGTCGTGAGTAGATATAACAAATTTACATGATGCAGCTGTAACCTTATGTGCTGTTACATACAGAGGTATGGACCTGTAATAATTCCATTAATTTTATTATCAATGTAACATTTGCCACAATCACACTTGATTTTAAATCGATATAGCTAATATTCTAAGCCTAGACATGAGAATGTCTCGCAAGAACTACTGTCGGAACGCAGTGTTAAATGTTTTTCTTGTTTGTTTTTAGTCGGAGGGTGCTAACTTTAAAATGCCTTACCACCAAGATATATATATTTCTGCCAGTTTAATAGGCAATTCGAAAATAACTTACCATTTTTCAGTATGCATCCATTCCACTAGATGCGACAACATAGGTGTTCCAGTTGAGACAGGGAACTCAACTTTAGGGTACAGTTCTTTGACTTTAGGAATATACCCCTCCAAATATAACCTGAAAATTTGGAAATCACATAATATGAACTATACAATTAAGTAAAATACATTAGCTATACATTTTCAAATCACTTTGTGTCCTTTGATAATCGTACTGAGAAAAGTTCGTATAGTTATAAATTGCAAATAGGTAAATTAGAAGGATTTTTGGTAATATGTTCAAATTCATACATGAAGGCAACGTTCTTTAAAGTTATAATATTATTGACATAAATGTAAATATCTTTGTTGTATTTATTTATTGTAATGATATTTTATTTAACGATTATCAAATCGCAGAGCATATATACATGGAGAGTAAAATTGTCTTTAGAAGGAAGAAAACCCATGATCTTTATGACATACAAAGTGTCAAATCATTTTGTTAGAAGTATAATTTTTAGTCAGTAAATTTTACAAAAACAACAAGAAAGAGGAATTAAACAATACATACTCCAACCCACCATCTGCATCTGCTAAATTAAATGATATTTATAAATTATTACTAACTGTCCTGCAGCTTCCAGTACCAAACAGGCGTTATCAGGGTGTCCACGTCTAGTAAGACCTATGTTCCGGCAACTGGGATGCAACGAGCGTTTGAGAATAGCCTGCAGTAGACCGTGAGGAGCGATCTCCACAAGTACCGCATTCTCTGGTATCATTGCTGCTGTTTCTTCAAATAACACAGGACTCTTAAAGATAAAACAATATAATGAACATGTATTACATATATATTCAATGTTGCATTATGCATATCTCTTTCATTTACAGTGTTTATTCCGATAATATAGTTCACTGTTAATGTAATTGTTTCTTACGCAAATTTTTTACATTAACTTTCATCTCTTTAAACTATGTATTTACTAAGCACTTTATTATAACTGCATTATAGTAACATAAATACAACGACTACAAATGATAGAAATTATTGAGGGTTTAAAGAACAAGAACAAGTTCAAAATGTATAAAAGTTTGTCACAGTACAACAACTTCACACTCACCCCACTTTCTTCTATTTTTCATTTGTTGTTCGATTCATGGTAACGTACGTAGGTTTAATTAAGCTAGTTTAGGTGTCTGAAATATTTATCGATATCCCACCATTTTGTTTTTGGAAACTTACCAGTAAATTGTTTGTCAAATACTCCGCCGAGCAACGCAAAGCAGAGGGCTCCTTCCACTTCTCCATCGGTACTGATGTAGATACCCATTTTTCGCTACGAAGTTTCGGTTCCTTTATAACTTCCTTCATGTATTTTAATAGCCCTGGACCTGTAATTGATTCCTCAACGTTACCATCACAAATAAAAGAAAAACCAAAAGAAGACAAAAAATTATTTTTCTAATAAAAGTCACACTAAATAAACAGTTGGAAGTAAGATATACTATGACCTGCATTGACACCACAAAAAAAAATAAAGCCAAAATAATGAGTTTTGATGCATTCCTTTTTTTCTAAACCAAAAATTATTGGAATCATCCAGGTCTTACCACAAATTTCTATGCAAAGCTTATTGTATAAAACATAACTTCAGTCCCATCCGACGTAATACATTTCAGTTGCAACTGCAGCGGACTTAGAATGCTTTGTTTTCCATAACTAACCACCACACAACCTTTAAACCAGAACATTGTTAATTTACAGCAAATCCGTAGGTTACTGATATGCCTAATACTATGAAATCTTATACACGATAAATGGATGTTATAAGTGCCTTACTTGTATAATTGTGTATACAATTTATAGAGGTGTTCCGAATTAAAGAACGTCTGTTACTTATTAGTTGACCTTGTTTAAATACAAAAATATATTTTTTCTTATTTTTTTTGTATATATTAGATAAACATTTGTATTGCTGTGATATTTATATAGTATGAGATTATTATGATGTATGATTGTGATATTATTAGTAAAGAATATTCCAAATCCCAATGTTAACAAACGACGGTCAAAAATCAAATCAAAATCATAAAATACTTTATTCAATTTAGACCCTAAGAAGGCTCTTGTGAACGTTAAAATTACCACCGGTATGGAAAACAACCCAGTCATCGAGAAGGACCAGCGAGAAACTCGATCGGGTTTATCTTTTTAACATATACTTATATAATTAAAATTCATTATACATTACATTCGATTTTAGTGGATGCACAGAGAGGTGCCAATTCCAGACATCACTATCGTTCACATATTGATCCACTCTATAATAGCCCTTTGACACCAATACCCCTTTGACATGACACTTAAATTTAACAGTCCGGTAAATCGGTAATATGCAATATGTTTTGAACTTTGTTATAAAATCTAACACTATTACCTAAAAACTGCTAAAGAAAGAAAGATTCATTTATTCGACACATACAACACATATTTACAAGTAAATATTTTAAATGAGTGTTGCATGAAGTCAAATAGGTCTCAGCGTAAGGCTGCAGGTGCAGGTTTGCAAGTGCAAGCGTTGCAGTGCTGATTTTCAGACAGGACCTGCTGTATACACAAACCCATGGACGAAATTTCAAACACATGGACGAAACTTACACTGCTATTTTAAACAGCGAAGCTAGATAGCAATTTTTAAAGACTACGCCTTATTTCAAAGATCACATTGGTGAAACCAGTTTGTTTAATTTATTTATTTACTAAACCTCATGCGACGCTTGCCATGTTAATAAATAGTTTTTAATTGTGTTTTGAAACTAAAACGATGCTCTCGCGTAAGATTACGAATAGGAGGAGGTATGTCATTCCAACACTTTGTGGCCGCATATCTAAAAGAACCACGAAAAGTTACTGTTCTTTGTTGCGGGAGAAGAAACACATGTGAGCAAGTCCTTTTATTGTGTTTATTATAATCTCGAGTCCATACAAATTTATTATAAAGGTAACTAGGTGTCATGGTTGGTATTATGTAGAATAGCATACTAGCCAAGTGTAGCTTCTGTCTTGCTTCCATTTTCAGAAGTTTAAATTTAATGAGGAAAGGAGTGATGTGAGAACGTAGTGGGGCATAGTAATAAAAACGCATGTAGGCGTTTTGTACACGCTGTATCAATTTTTGTGTTCGAACAAGAAGACACGGGCCATAAACCACATCACAATAATTTAATTTTGATAGGATGATCGACTCACATAACTGCAGCCCGAGTTTTTCATTTAGATATGGTCTAATTTTGTACAGTATCTTAAGCCGATAAAAGCAGTTTCTTACACATTCATTTACATGTTTTTCAAATTTTAAGGAACTGTCCAATACCATTCCAAGGTTTCTCGCTTCGTGAACTTGTTGTACAGGCTCGCTGTTAACCGTAATTTTATTATGTGATATATTTAAATTTACAATTTGGTGTTTAGAGCCCATTACCATAAATTTAGACTTTTTTGGGTTTAGATTCAGGTAATTAGAGATAGACCAAGTGTATATTTGTTCTAAGTCATGATTTATTTTATTTACTGCCTCAATATGATCACTGGGACGGAAGAAGTAATAAAGTTGGATATCATCTGCATAAAGGTGGTATAGACAGTGAGTAATGTTATTTATGATATCTGCGGTATATATAATAAAAAAATAGGTCCCAGAATTGACCCCTGAGGAACTCCGCGAGTTACATGTCTGATTGAGGAGTGAAGTTTTGTACCATCTGATTTCACTACTTCGACATACTGTTGCCTATTTGTCAAGTAACTGTGAAACCAGTGGATTGAGTTAGTATCAAAACCGTAAAAAGAAAGTTGTGATAATAGTAGTGAAATATTTATGCAATCAAAAGCCCAGGAAAATACAATAACACCAAGATGCTGCATTTACCTTGGTCTTGGGATGCTAAAAGGTTATCAACAACATCCAAAAGAGATGTCGATGTGCTATGGCTCTTTCTAAAGCCCGATTGAGCCCGCGATAATAGCGAATTATCTTCTAGGTATTTTATGAGCTGCCTTGCTACTACCTTTTCTAAAATCTTGGAAACGCACGGCAACAGGCTAATGGGATGTAAATCATGTAGATCACTGGGATCTGTGCTCTTTGGGATTGGTTTCACTACTGCAACCTTCCAGTTATCAGGATAAATACCAGATGTTATCGACTGGTTAAACAAGGCAGTGATTCATTTCAAAGAATTAGGAAGGGTCATATGAAGCATCTCCAGTGAGATACCATCAACACCCTGCGCGTTAGATTTTAGGTCATTTATAGTCTTTAAAATGATGTCCTCGCTCACAGGACACAAAGAAAAGGTCGACTGATTATACCTGTGATATTCAAAATATGATAATTATGAAATTGTTATATTGTCTTCAGCGGGGACGTTGAGAAAATGTGCATTTATTACTTCCAGGTCGAGAAGATACTGCGGAATATCAGCCATTTGATTGTGAGAGTTTAGTACCTGTGATTTTAAGTTTTTCCACAATTGTTTGGGATTCTTAATATGACTATTGATGTGGTGAGAAAAGTAACTTTTCTTTTCGCTTTCGAGTGTTTTTTTGATAACTAAGCGCTTCATGAATTGATAATTCTCTTTACTTGATTCTGTCTTGGTTTTTCTATATTTCTCATGGTAGTTATCTCTAATTTCTATCATTTTCTTTACAGTATCAGTTATCCACGGATGAGGCGGTGTTTTAAATACTTTACTTTTTATTGGCGCATGCAAGTTAAATAGTGTAATTATATTATTAGAAAAAGTTAAAGCCAAATCATGAATATTACTGTTTATTATAAAGTATTGCCAATTAATATTCTGCAAGTGGTTGTTAAAGAGTTCAGTAACTATATTTTGTAATGGTTTGTATGTTACACATCTAGGGCGGATTTTTTCTTTTTTAAAGTTAAATTCTATAAGAAGCATAGCATGGGCTCCCAATTCTGGCTTATGTTTAACTATCGAACTACCAACGTGCGCATCTGTACAAACAATATCGATCAGTATTTGACACCGCTCGGTAAAATGGGTAGGTTCATTAATAATTTGTATTAAGTTTAAATTATGCCGAAACTGATTTAGTAAATCTTTCTTTTGGCTACTGGAGACAAGCAAATCTATGTTACAATCTCCCACCAATATGTCTTTATCAAATTTAGTTTTTGTTTAATTGAGTCGGAAACATGGGACGATCAGTTTGTCACACTTTCTAGCATTTAGTGGTATAGTAGTTGGTCTTGTAATCTATATTCTATATATATATAAGCGAAATACCACTGACTGACTCATCACGATTTCTCCGAAACTGTTTGCCCGATTGACTTGAAATTCATCATAGTTATTCCTTTTGCGACGTAGACGCTCACTAAGAACGGATTTTAGTTAAAACGTATCCTAAATACATTTTTCAGTTAAAATTAAATATTCTCCTACAAACACCGACAGTCCCTGACATTAGACAACCGTTGTTATAGTAACCAATAATATTATAACCGTGGTAACATGTTTATTTTTAGGGGTGTGCAAATAACGCTCGAATCGAACCGTATCGTATAATGATGTTAAAATCGAATTTTGAATTGAAAATTTGATCTATTCCTATATTTTTAAAATAAGGTAGTATTATTACTCTAATAGTTATAGGAAAAGTTACAACATTTTTCACTATTTTATTAATTCAAATTAAGCTATCATTTAAGCATCAAAACTGAAATGTTTTGAAAAAGAACTTTAATTTACTATGCAATTCAGTGATACAATAATAAATTTCTATTCCTGAAAACATTTATTAAAAATATACTTTCTCCCTTAAATCTAAATAATTTTATAGAATTTCAATTTTAACAAAATGTTGATAGAAATAGCCGAATTACTTTATTTAAAAAAAAACAATATTTTTCTAATTTCATAATTCAACAGGTTTCTAGAACTTTGTGCTCTTATTTTTTATCAAATACATAAAAAAATAGTTTTAAACTTTAGCGCCCTAAATTCGTTAAGAACTAATAAGGTACAAACGTATAGCTTTTACTATATTGGAATATTTTATATGGTCATTTATAAATTAAGAAATCGATCATAGTTCATAAAGGAAATTGTCAGTGCCGTATAAAAAAAGACATTTTGAAATAAAAATAAATGACAATTAAATTCTTGAATTTGAAATTTTTACTTTTTCCCGCCACTTTTTGGACAGAAATAGAGATACAGCATTTTTTAATACACTCAATGGCTGGTGTCGACTGTGATGACGTCACTGGTTAATTCGTAACAATCTATAGTTCATGCTTATTTGACGCATAAATGAAACTATTTGAATAATCCGAATAGTTCGAATTATTCGTATGTTCAATTCGAAATTCGAATACTATGATTCGGTTCGATTTGTTATCGATTAATGCGCATATTTGCACACCTCTATTTAATTTGTGTTCATTGAATTAGTAAGTTTTCATTAAAAAATGACATTTTAGGTTAGTATTATTTAGAATTTTATATTTGCAATCTATAGATATAATAAAAATGAAGTGTCTATATATAATATGACAATTTCTACTTTTAAATGACTGGATATGAAATTGTATAAGCAAGTTACTTATAGTAAAAATCATTTATTTTTTATTTTATTTTAGACGGAAATGTTACTGGTAGAGAGCTGAAATTGGAGGCTATGTTATTTTAGACTAGCTGGGACCCGTGATTTTTTTCTGTTCAATGTGAAATTTATAAAACAATTCGGGCAGTTTTAATGAGACTTTCACTGACATATAACTAAAGTAATGAGATCTAACGTGAGCTATTTTATTATCAACTAGCTGTTACTCGCGATTTTATCAGTGTGGAATATCTGAAACAATTGGACCGATTTTCACATGACTTTCACTAGCAGGTAACTGAAGTTATAAAAATTAACTTAGGTTATTTTATTTTAGACCAGCTGTCACCCACGACTTCTTTCGCCTGAAATTTAGCAAAAGTATGTTGTTGACTGTAAGCATGTGCATGAGGCGTGCACTGTACAGGACTCCCAAGAGTTAATATAATTATATTTCATATATTTGTATGTAATTTACTTAATTTGTCTTTTGTCAAATTGGAGGCCATTTTGTTTTATTTACCGCGTTCGCGTCTACATAACTTATTAACCAAAGCTCCGGGATGTTGGCCCCCCATTTTTCGTGCAACGATTTAAAAATTCGTAGACGGTATGACCATCGATTTCCCATTTTTGTCCACATTGTAATTTTTTTGTCCACCTCTTTGAAAAAGTTATGAAGATTTAAATTGCGTGCCCCAGCGTCCGAAAAATCTTTATAAAATGGAAAATAATACGGTGGATTCTTGAAGTACGAGGTGTGTTCAAAAAGTATCGCGAATTTTGAATTTTCGCGGGTTACGTATATTCGAATTTCGAATTTTTTGTGGCGTTATGTTGGTACTCATGTCTCTCACTTATGCCGACAAGCTCGGCCATTTTGAATGTTCATTTAATTGTTGACAGCTGCTTTGCTTGCACGTGTTTTGGATCGTCTTCGATTTTTACCTATTCAAAAAAATGGATCAAAGAACCTGTATCAAATTTTGTGTGAAAAACGAAATTAAGTGCGCGGATGCATTCCGAATGTTGACTGTGGCATACGGAGAAGCTACCTTGGACCGAAGCAACGTTTATCGGTGGTACAAAATGTTCTCAGAAGGCCGAGAAGATGTGAACGACGAAGAGCGTGCCGGACGCCCGAACACTTCAACAACAGACGAAAAAATTAATGAAGTGGAGAAAATGGTATTGGCCAATCGTCGAATCACCGTTAGAGAAGTTGCTGAGGACCTAAACATATCGATTGGCTCGTGCCATTCGATTTTTATCAATGATTTGGGCATGAGACGGGTCGCCGCGAAATTCATCGTTGCTTGTGCGCGACTTTTTGGCCAAAAACAACACACTAATGATGCCGCAGCCACCGTATTCCCCAGATCTGGCCCCCTGTGACTTTTTCTTGTTCCCTAAACTGAAGAGGCCCATGAAAGGACGACGTTACGCTTCTCTTGACGAGATAAAGACGGCATCGAAGGAGGAGCTGAACAAGATAAAAAAAAAATATTTTTTGAAGTGCTTCGAAGATTGGAAAACCGTTGGCACAAGTGTATAATATCTCATGGGGATTACTTTGAAGGGGACAAAATAGATATTCATGAATAAATAAATAATTTTTGAAAAAACACAAAATTCGCGATACTTTTTGAACACACGACGTATGTAATTTGCCCACGTTTGCCCATCTTTTACTTTTTTGACCAGGACGGAAAGGGAGGAAGAAAAATTGAGCAATCGAGAATATTGGAATGATGTATTTGAATCTATATATTTCGCCGACGTTTGAATATTTTTTACTTATTTAAAAAGTCAATTTTAAGGGGTAAAAATTGGATGGAAAAAAAAATTGAGGGATCGAAAATTTTAAAATGATGCATTTCAATCTACTTAGTTTGCCCACGTTTGCTCATCTTTTACTTTTTTGAAAAGTCAATTTCTAAGGGGTAAAAATTAATATTCTAAATTATATAATTCTATATAATATAATACATATTGAACGTACACGTTACATATCACACTAGGTGGCGCGCGTGTCATACCTATAAATGTTTTTAAAAGAGCATTTCTGTAATTCACTATTTCATATTATTTTAATACAATTTAAAAAAGGCGTGCGAAGCTGCGGGTATCAGCTAGTAACGTAATATAATTCGAATATAATGTAAAACATAATTCTTACCAGCATTAGATATGTAATGAGAATGATAGGCAATATTGGAGCAAGGAACTTCCCTAGCGAATATTCCTTTAGCTGATAAATCAGCAACAAACATCCGCATATCTTGCTCGGGACCAGAAATAGTACTAGATTGAGGTCCATTGTGACATGCTATTTCGATTGCCGGCGGGCACAAGTCTTTGATCTATGAAAAATAAATAATGTGCGTTTATACTAGATTAACTAAAAAATATTTCAGTACCCTTTTAATTTCATAAAATTAAAACATCTCATTTTCACATAATTCTGTAAAATCATATCAAACTCTAAATTTATAAGAATATTATAAAGGCTGAAGTATTTCCGGTGTCTGTTTTTTTTTCACGACTAGGCCTCAAAAGTAAAATTGAACATAGTCAATAAAACACTGACAAAGTTCTGGAATAAATATATTAACATTTCCAAAGATCTATCATATCAATTTTTGATTGATGAAGGCGTTCCTTTGCGGAAACCCTCATTACATCATCATCATCATCAACATCATCACATGATCAGTTCCATATTAATTTAAAATAACTTTCAAAATGTGGACATACATAATATCTGTTCAAAAACGAAACGAATTCTACTTTCTTTTAGGCATCCACATTTTGACAAACTGTTAAATACGATAAGTCATCAGTAACAAAACATATTACCTCTTGATATCCCAAACCGATGGCCGCCATCGAGCCCCGTATAAACGGTGTTTGAATGGAGACGAGTCCTCTATAATATGCAGCTAGTATCATCTCATCTGCCGTCAAGCAACCGTCAGCGTATGCACATCCCAGTTCTCCCACGCTATGACCTGAAAACAATATTTATTTAGAAAGTATGTATATAGAAATTACTGTTATAATGCTGGCCTGCCAAATGCATGATGTTAAGCACGAGATGATATGCACTAGCTGATTAAAGTAAGCTAATATGATTCAAAGCAGATCACGCACAATTTCATACAGTTGACATGTGCTACTCAAAGTGACACAAGTTCCTTACGAGCTCATCGATGTATTTTTACAATTATTTATAATACATCAGAAGAAGATACTTCTGACACGGTTATAATACGTCCTTGTAATCTAGTACAAAAATATAATAATAAAAGGAATTTCTTGCGTATCTTAAGAAGTTCAGAGTATCCCTGAATAATAATTATTTTTACAGTAGTACTTTTAACAATTACGGTAAAACCATTCGTATGATAGAAGACAACAGAATGAATTGATATCTGCAAAGATCAACTACAGAAGTGTACTACTTTTCCAGAAAGACCGAGAGTTTAATCTATTACGGGAGATGTACACAACACATATTTCTAGGCAAAAGGGGAACATACTGCTCAGCCAATATAATCCCCAGAAGTACTGACTGGCTTCAGTTAAGCCTAAGTTTCTATGTTATTGCAGTAAGCGTGTCAAATCTTCTGTACTAGATGTATGTTTGTTATTGATAATCAGTATTACTGTCCAGATTGATGATGAGCAAGTGAGGGAACATGGAGAGCACCAGAGACTCACAGATTTTAAATGTCGTTCGAATTGTCGTGAGTAACATTAATTGTGTAGGTGTGCGCAAGTGGGTAGGTTTTAACGGAATAGGAAAGGGTTGGAGGTTGAATGGGGTACTAAAATAGGTGGCAATTGCGACCATCCAATTGAATGGCCCATTTATGAAATTCATAAGCTGGCGTTTCTTGGTACGTACACCTTTATAGTACGTACTGATTTACCTATAATTTTATCAGGCGATAATCCCAATGCTCGTAGAACATCAGTGAGTCCGATCTGAATAGCCGCTATACCGACAAATGAGTAAAGGATGTTATCGAAGATGCTCTTATCACGTGAAACTACAATATTGACAAGGTCAATTCCCTTTGGTTCTAAAGTTTGGTGGCATCTGTAAATAAAAACAAATCAACTATAAATTCGTAACGAAAATATTATTGAAATTGAAATATATTCATAGTAAAGCTCCTTTTTTCTGAAATGCCCAACTCCAAAAACTCCGAAAACAATTCATAGCGATTTGTTATAAAATACATAACCAACTTTATGTTAAGTAATTATTAACTACCATGGAACTTAATCCAGTGAAGCTGTGAAAAAAAGTACCATAGTAACGAAAGAGGTTTGCGAGATCAGAGGAGTTTTAGAAATTGTTCTTTTTATCTACCAGCTTATTGTTTTCATACAGTCGATATTTTTGATATTCTAGAAAGTTTTAGTGTTATTTCTGTTTGCTATTTTTTAAGTTTTTCGTTATCATTATTATGCACATTACATTACTTAGCATCAGATGTGACTGTAATCTACTGTAGCTCAATAAGGTAAACAATAATATTATCACTTCATCGTAATTTGTTCATTTGATTATGCTTTGATTGCTACGTTAATTTAAAAACACTTAATAATAATTTGATTGTGAAATTTAACTTTTTTTCAATAGAAATACGACGGAATATTAGACGGTCATATGATTTACCTATCAATGGCCGCTGCAAAGATGGGTATACGCATAAGTTGTTCCCCCATTCCAGGCCATTGGGAGCCCATACCACTATACACGAACCAAAGCGGACGCTTCATTTTATCGAAGTACTCGACGCGCTCAGTTAAACTCACTGTCTTTTGATCCTTTGTATCTAGTAAAAAGGTTTAATTTAGCTTTAATAATAATAAATCTACAAAACCCATCAGCAGTTTTCTTTACGTTAATTTCTTCGTCTTACCAAGAATTATAAATCCTCTTCCCATATGTCCGGAAATCTTCGTCTCATGTATATTATGTAGCAGTGCCAACTCCTCAGGATCTATTGGACGCGATTTCAAATCGTCAATGATTTTTCTTACGGCGGACTCTTGCCTCCCTGATATAGTAACAAGCCGCGGAAGGCTCGAAATATATTTGTTTACATCCTAAAATTTAACCATGAATTATAGAAATAGTATTCTATGTCCAGAAAAATTACATCATTCACTGAGATAATTATGCCTCCTCATAGTATTCCCGCATCAGTTTATGGGAAAAATACTGTTATGCATAAATACAGTGAATTATAGAGACAGTTAAAATGTCATGTCATCATCATCTTACCCTTATCCCACCTAAGTAGGGTCGGCACAACATGTTTTCCTTTTCCACTCTCCTCTGTCAGATGTCATCTCAGTATTCACACTTTTTATACACATATCGTTTTTTCACACAATCCATCCGTACCTTTTTCGGTCTTCCTCTACTCCTATATCCGTCCACTTTCAAACTCAAAACTTTTCTTGTTACATGACTTTCATCTCTTCTCATAATATACCCGTACCATGCTAACCTACTACTCCGTAGTAAATAAAGTCTCTGACCACCACACCAGGGGATTCAGTTAATAGAAAAAAAAAAAAAAAAACCTACTACTCCTCAACTTCTCTGTCACTGGTGCTATTTTCAAACTTCCTCTGATATACTCATTCTTAATCTTATCCATCCTTGTTACACCACACATCCATCTTAACATTCGCATTTCTGCCACATGTAATCTTTTCTCATCCGTCTCTTTCGTAGCCCAGCACTCGGATCCATATAACACGGCTGGTCTTATTATATTTTTATACACCTTCCCCTTGAGTTTCAACGGCATTCGTGGGTCACAAACCACCCCAGACACCTTTCGCCAATTCATCCACCCTGCATTTATCCTATTCCTCACGTCCTTGTCTATTCCACCGTCATTTTGGATTAATGAGCCGAGGTACCGAAAATTGGAGCAGGCTGGTAAGAATACACTGTTTAAGGTAATATGACAAAAACTGGATGAACCTCCGAAGTCACAGAACAAATGTTCAATTTTCATCCCATTAATCTTTAAACCAAAATTCTCCAGTTTCTGTTGCCATTTCTCCAGCCTACTCTGGACCTCGGCAGCATTTTCACCAACAAGAACAATATCATCAGCGAATAGCATACACCAAGGTGCTTTCTCCTGTATGTCTGATGTTATTGCATCCATGACAAGAAGGAATAGATAAGGACTTAAAGCTGATCCCTGATGCAAACCTACAGCCACATGAAAATTATCGGTAATTCCAGCCTCGGACCTAACATGTGTTTGAGCTTGACTATACATACAATGGACAAGTTGTAAGTACTTCCCAGGCACTCTAAAATATAAAAAAAAATATATTAAAATATGAAAGAATATAGCTATTAGCGTATACATAACACTATTCAGTGGCCTTTTAACTGTAAAATCAATACTTCAACCTATATGTTCATCCTACCATTACTTTGAATAAATGTATTGTTGTTGTATTTATACACACATTACTAGAACAGCTTATAAATATTCAGGTTCAATGTAAACATTTGCCATTTCTGTTTTTAGACAAATTAATACATTAAATTCAAACTTCATACTTATAAGATTACCTTAGGTTTGTAGTGGCCATGTAAGAGTACGTGTGCATTGATGCCCGAAATTGATAAAGAGTTCACTCCAACATACGTCCGACGGAAACTATGATGATCCTTGATAACTTCTATACGTCCCTCACGTGTAGCGGAAACGTCTTGTCTCGGAGTAGTATAATGTAGGTTTCCAGCAATCAACCCGGTCTCATATCCCAACAGCACCTTTTATTTTACAAAAAAAAAAAAACAATTCTTAATTCTTTCATATATCATCAAATTATTTTAATAAGCATTACAAGTATAATTCATTAAAAGAAATTAATTCAACTTCTAAATTGAATGCATTCATAAAAAGAAAATTCGTATATGAAGTAATAAAATGAATGGATAGACTTTAGAACTATTAGACTTATATTAGAGAACTATAAAACATTTGAAGCTATGATGACTTAGTTAGGTGTTCGGACAACCGGGTCTATGGATGTACTTTCGAGTCTTTGCAATTGAGTCGGAGCTTTCGGTGAAGGAAACCACCTCGGTGAAAACATAGCATGGTGCTACGACTTTTTCTAAGCCCGCCTCTCTAGCTACCACCCTCAAGTTGAAAATCTGTCACAATGGTGTATTTTGGCAGCTGCTTTTTGAGAACCTCTCTAGGTTTAGAGTGATTACCGTCTTTGACCATATGGTTATTTATATTCAGATGAGATAGTAGTCAAACGCTAAAGACTATAAGGGGATAAAAAATCTATTTTAGGATAATTTTTTTGGTACTCGAGACATATCTTTGCTTACCTTTAACATCTACTTTGAACAGTCGTCCCGATTGCAATCGAAATTAAAATCAATTCTTATTTTTTTTTTTAGGTACACCAATAGTAACACAATACATTTGCAATAACAAAAACTACTTAATTTAATAAACTAGTAGTATACGAAACGGTTATAAGTGATTTACTGATAATTAAACTTATAATTACAGATCATTTTATAAATTAGAATTAGTGTTCAGGTGATAATCATCGTTCCATATTAAAACACCGAGAAACATTTTTTTTATGCTTTAGCATTTCACCACAATCTCGCCTGACGTTAAAAGACGATGTGTGGTGTCAATGTGTGGTCAAGTGCAGCTGTGGGGACACACTTACAGCTGCTTGATGATAGAATTTCAAGTTCAGGGTGGTAGCTAGCCAGGTGGTCTTAGAAAAAGTACCATGGTAGTAGTACCATGCTATAAATATTACGCATGAATATCAAAATCAAATTTACACAGAATATAATAAAATAGAATTAAATGAAAGAGAAAAAAAAAATATAACTACAATACAAATAAGTTAATAATCAGTAGTCATTGAAACAAAGTAAAATAAAAATTCATCGTATATGGTCAGTAGGACATTAGAAGACTTACAATTTCAAATACCTAAAAGAAAGCTTAAAAGAAAATAGAACGTCAAAATTTTATCTTATTATAAAACTATATATCTCAAATTATAAACCTATTACTTTAAAAAATAAACTGACCTTTGTAATAGCCGATATTCCAGAAGCAGCTTCTGCATATCCGATGTTAGACATCACACTACCCACTGGCAGTGGCACATCTCTATCCTTACAAAATACGTAATCAATGGCTTCAAGCTCAGACTTATCAGCTTCGGGCACGGCTGTAGGTAAAAAAAAACATTTTTTCTTATTTCTTCTTAAAGCTTGGGTATTTCACATTTTACTGTTCTCAATAAGATCACCTACTTTATTCATTCAATACATATGGTATCATATAATAACGGTATATCGTAAAAAAAACTTTAATAACGCTTTTTTAACTAACTTTGCTCTCAAATTTGTTACAGGACAGTGGAGTAACTTCGAAAATTTTACACCGGTTCTGTGTAATGAACCTATACTTATATATGTATACTTGTTAGGATACCGGTGTAGCAAACGATAACTTCAGAATTTTCTTTCAAATAAATCATAGTAATGGCCCTAGATTCGCGTTATTGGAAATAGTAGTACCCTGAAGTCTCGAAGATATACGTTTAGCAGGTATCGCAGGAAATGATTTTTCATAAAGTTTATAATTGTGTGTATATTTGACTTCTTAATTTTGTGAAATAACTGCTTCCACCCAATTTGAGATATAGTCCAATCGATTCTTCCAAGCATCTATATATATCAAAATCAATCGTCGAATAAGCGCATCGCTTCAGAACGGCTAGATTTATTTAGCTATTTCTTTTTGTTACGTATGTAATAGTCAGGACAAATTGTATAAAAGAATATGTTTGAAAAATCGTCAGTAAAAATTAAGGTTGTAACATCTCCATATAAAAGTGTGATTAGTGATACAGATAACAGTAGAAAGATCCTCAAAAATATTTTCAGAATTGCCATGTTATCCCATTACATGATCGTACTTCACTACATGGTCGTTCTTCCTTAGTACTGCCATGCGAAGCCGCGACCGGCAACTAGCTTATGATAAATAACCAACTGTAGTTTCTTTGTTTTGAAATATGGTACCTACCTGAACCGAACGCTTCAATATATTCAACTTCATTTGGAGAAATGTTAGCATTTGAAAAGAAATCTTTCAAAAAATTTGCTGTTTTCATTGGGTCACGATAAAATCCAAACCTCGGAGATGATTCGTCATTAAATATTTCAGTGTACTCCGTTTTCGCGTGTAGTACTTCGGCGTATATCCTGTTTGAAAAAATCATAAGGTCTTTATAATCTTTGGTTTCATCATCTTTACTATGGTTATTGAACCAATGTAATAGTATAGAGTAGCAAGCACATACTTTATATAGCTGATGTTAATTGGTTACTGCGGTGTATAGGAGTTAATAACCAGCTTCAAAAGAACCGTAGTTCTAAGGAAAGTTGACTATTAGTAGGTCATTACTCTTTAGGATGGGATGATGTGCCTCTATATGTTGCCAGATACACAGAAACGCAAACACTATTACTGTGCAGTAGTGACTGATATAATGAAGCTGATTACGCTGTCCAATGTTGCACAGATTCCATCATTCAAAGATGAAGCAATATCTGCAGTTGCAAGCTTTAATGTAGTTTGTGAATACATCTTCACCCGTCCTTATACAGCCCTCGTCAATCATTTTGGCCGCTCTGAATATAGCTTTAAGTTCGGACTTGTGCATAATACAGTCAAGAGTTTAATGTAAAACAAATGGAAAATATAATTATACGAATTTAGAAATTGCCACTTATTTATCATTAAGTTGTCTCGCTACTATACATATAATAATATAGAGCGTGTTTATGCCTAAATTTGTGTTCTGCGCATCTATATTCAGAGCGGTCAAAAAGTTTGGCAAGTACCGTACGAGTATAGTATTTATGTGATCGTTTATACATATTTTATTATTTTATTTCTGCAGTTTTGAACATATAAATAGTAAATAGCTATAATAATAAATATAAATAACAGATTAATTAAAAGTTATCATTATTACTTACCTTTTAGCGTCTTTAGCCTTCTGTAGGAACAAAACGTTGATCGCTTCTGATTTGGCACAACCGTCGGCATTGTCATCGAATGATTTTGTTTTCCCATCCTTACACGTTTGCATAATTCTGTAATAATAAAAAATGTTTTAAACTAACGGTTCCTTATATATAGGAACATCATCATTATTGCGTACACGTTAGACGAGATGGTTTTCATTAGTTGAATTAAAAACCAATTTAGTGAACCGTACTAACTGGTCAATATATGTACGTCCAAATGTTAAGTGCATAACTGCTGAATATTTATATGAAACTAATAAACATATCAGTGACTGAGAAGTAGTTACTTTACCTATATGTTTTATTGTAGCACCATAAAGGCGAGATACTGTATATGATGGTAAGCACAATGCTAGTCAAAAATAAGTGTTACGGACAGCGAGTCATGTACGGGACAATTAGTTTTATGTGCTAGTTTTACGAAATATAGGACATTGATAATATATTACGGTCAGGGTTTTTGTTATTACGGAGTACGTAGAAAGTCAAAATGTGTTAGTTACAAGTTTTTTTGGTGAGTAAGAACTTTGAACGTTGACTGATTGTAAGAACAATACACAAAACACGTAATTTATTAGGGATAAGTTTTGTCGCACAGGATGTCATAAATATACAAGGTACCGAATGGTGTCGTACATAGAAAACGAAATGGACAATGGAATCATTTGGTCCATTCACTAAAAATATTCCTACGAACACTCGCTACGGAGTGTCGTTACGCGTCGGTCTGAGAAAAAATACGGAAGGAGGCTACACACGCGGAGTGCGCTCGCTAGCGGATCAGCTGCGAGGCATTTAAATAAGGAATACAAACGGGAAACAAAGCAGAGACTGTATACGGTCTGATCAGAACGGACAGAGACTGAGTAGCGTCTGATCAGTACAGATACACGAAATAGTGGTAAATAGTTCGAGAGGTTCAAGATAAGAGATACGCGGCGATAACAAACCACAGTAATACCTACGGCAAACGTCTCTACGAGCGAAGAGTCAACGAGCCACATCAACATTTGTACTATACGACTTGTATTGTATAAATAGAACAAGAAATAATTTATGTTACAGATAGAGCTGATTTACAACCACCCACATATATTCGTAACAATAAGCACTACAAGCGAGAGGATTACTATCCATCGACAGGTATTGCTATCGGACATACGCTGGCTGATCTTGAAACTGGGTTTATCACCATTTGTATGGTGATCACAATCCAGTTGGGTACATATATTTATTTATTGGATGCTCTATAACGCATAATTATCGTTTTTAAATACTTAAATTGAGGATTTCGTGAAAACCATTGTCAATAATAAGAGCTTTGGAATGTGAGTAAAATTAATTTTGTATAACTACGAATTTTTCAAATGAATACCTTGAATAATGTATGGAAGATTGGGGATGAAGACACAAATAGGCGCCTCCAACTACCGCAGCTTTGCAGTCACCCCGATTAATTGCTAAGTAAGCTTGTTCCAGCGCAGCTATTGAGCTGCAGCAAGCTTCATCAATCGATAAAGATGGCCCTTTCACGTTCAACCAGTAAGAGATTCGGTTGGCAAACATTGACTTGTTACAACTGGTAATAAATTCAATATCTCATTACAATTTTACCTTTACATAACGAAAGTCGCTAATTGTGCATGCGATCGACTTGGAATACGAATATCAATTTGCTGACTTTTATATACACATTTCTTACATAATTATCATTATTTTAAAAATATCTTCATATAATACAAAGGTAAAAAAAAAGCAATTTTTATAAGCACAATACGCGTTCAACGACGTATGTTTCTATCTTCGGTCTGGTATAAACAAAAATATATAGATAATTTATGTTACCCGGTAATACTGAATTCAGTTCTTGAATTAGCATCGTAAAAACACGCCTTCGCAGATTCAGAGAAGCATGTACCAACATAAACGCCAATTTTTTTCCCGGAAAGATGATTCGGACTTACGCCTGTAATAATAATAAATCTTCTACACTTTGAAATCATATTAATTCAGTATGTTACCGATCATACTTTCCCTTCATAAAAACACCTAACTTTGTATATAAATGCTTAAATTCTATTTTTATTACCTGCATCATAAATAGCTTGATAGGCTTGCTCGAGGACCTTGCGCGACATCGCATCCATAGTTTGGCCAAGACGAAAGTTCACTTTGAAGAACTGAGCATCGAAACGTTCCAAATTTGAAACTATCCCCATGTATTGTATCAGCTCAGGATGATGGAAATCCCAACGTGGATTTACGTCCGTCACTGGATTTTCCTATTTCAAATCCAACTTGTCAGAGGATATGCTTGTTAAACCATCGTAAAGCTTAGAAATAGACGAATTGTATTGTTCCTTATCTATTCGTAATACGATTGCAATAGGCGGACCACCAGCAGCGTAAGATATTGATTCGAGGCATTTGCACACGTCACCACCGCGGCACACTTAAAATATTCTCGTATACCGATTCCCACTAGGTATCCTGTGGTATGAAGCCGCTCTCGATTCATTCACACTGAATGTGTTCATACTTTGAGCAATAATCATATTGTTTTGTTAGGTATTAGCAGTGACTATTCTTCATACTTTAAGCGGTAGTCATATCTTTTTATAGGTGGTAGAGCTACGCTGAAGCTATTACTGGTTTCAGCATGAATGGGTCGTCTCGCCCGGTGTAGTACTACCCTTTCACAGAAAACCGACGTGAAGTAACAGTGGTTGCACTGTTGCGTTTCGTTCGGCCAGTGAGAGCGCCGGAGGTCCACATATTTAAAAGGCCGGCAACGCACTTGCGAATCCCCTGGTGCTGCTAGTGTCTATGGACGGCGGTGATCACTTACCATCAGATGAACCACCTGTTCGTTTGCCCCCTATAATATAAAAAAAAAATAATCTTATAGGTTTAATTTTATTACACTGCCTCGATCGATAGCCACATCTTACCTTAACTATAATTGTAATTTATTAATAAGTAATTATAACGCAATCTGCGCATGAACAGATATTCCAAATATACAGTCAATTATCTCTTAATGTACACAAATATCTTTCACGTCAATTACCATCCTCACCGAATTGGCTGCAGCTATTAGACAATCGTTACTGTCATACAGTTTACATATACTTAGTAAAATAATTCATACCTTGTTGTAAAGAATATCCGAAAATTCCTTTACGGAGTTGCACTGCGGGTATAAACCCGACATTCCAGATATGACGACCTTCTCGCCTTCCAGTATTCTGGACTTTTCATCCCGTTGAATCGAAAGTTCTTGAGGAGTCGGGGTCATGGTCTATTTCTGATAAGAATAAAAACGAATAAAAGCTTATAAATAAATTAATCGAGATTTCTATTAAATCTTACAAATAGAAGATAGATAAATGGGTGTCTTTGTAGTATTTAAATGAAAATAATTAAAATCACCAAACACAAGTATAATGATGCGAGAATCCACAAATTTTGGTTAACTGTTTTTTTACTCTCAGGTTTTCTTTAAAATATCCTCTATTATTATTATTTTACTTAGCTATTCTTTCGATTGTTTGAATCACGAATAGGTCTGTGAAAAAGTTTGTTATTGCTATATTTTAATCATCGAAGGACTGTAACGCGTTATTTTTAGGCTTCATTAATATTATCGAGTATTCTAGATAGAGTATTCTGATTCTAGAAAGAATAAAAGTAGTTTATTTACTAGTAACTAAGGACTGGCTGCCGGACGAAACCGTTAGGCTAAGTAACGCACGGTTAAATATTCTACATAAGTACTACGCTAAGTCCCAAGAGTAAGAAAGTAATTCACAGATGTTGTCAAATTTTTTGGAGCAAAATAAAGAATCTAATCCATTGATGAAACCATAGTATGGTGGTGAGGCTTTTCCTAAGTGCGCTTGACTAGCTGCCATCCTCAAGTTGTAATTCTGTCGCCAAGCACCTGATGGTGTGTGCCCGAAGCTGTACTTGTGAGCAAGTCTCAGCAAGTCAAGGTTTAGCGTGACTACCATCTTAGAGCACATTATCATTTATCATCAGAGGAGATTGTGGTCAAACCTTTTAGTACTTTTCTTAGTGATAAGAGTTATCTAGATCATTTCGTGGTCAGAAATAAACCTAATCGTACTACGTTGGTGTTACAATAATCTATCACCAATCACTGTGCCGCTTATATTGATCAATATTGAACTCGCTACTGGTAGTTATAGCAAAATACATGAAGGGGAATCCAAACAACACGGTAGTAGTGTTGTGGTGGCCGAGTAGTTTAATCCGATGTCTACAGGTTCGTACCCTGGCAAGTACCAACGAATTTTCTGGAACTCGCGTACATATGCTAATTTAAATTGGTAACACTATCGGCTGACGCTGAAGGAAGATATTGTGAGTTAACCTTTTTTTTTATTAACGTGGGGAATTCCATCATGGACACGCCACCCTTCCGGGGAAGAGTTGGTAGTGTGAGACTCTTACTCACTAAAACCCCACGGTGTACCGACCGCCGCTTTGGTTGGGGCGGCACGGGATCGTGTAGTGCTATCACCACTGCCGCCCCAGCGGTCAGCACAGCGGTAGGTGGCCACTGAGCGTCGTCCTTATAGGGAGGCAAGCTAAGTACACAACTATCCGCCTCCCCTCGTCAGCTGAACCTAGGCAATGGGGAGATGGGACCCCCGACCCATCCCTCCTCCTGCCCCTCCTCCTGCCAGCCCTCCGTTGGTGGAGAGGGCTACTTAGAAGGTTCCCCCGGGCCCTCTCCGCCGCTTCCTTCTGCCAGATAACGTCCTCGCAGAAGGAGGCCACCGGCAGCAGCGACAAATTCCTTCCAACCGTCGAACCTAAGAAATGTTCTTGTTCACCACTCTATATGGGAAAATATAGAACTGCAGATTTCTCTGAGTTTCCTATCGTGGGTTATAGTGGAACCATCGTGCGATGGCGTGATGACTATTCCTATACCTTTCTCCAGGAAGAGGCTCATGGTCTTGCGGTGAGTATCTTATGGGCATCAGCCTCAGATGATGATAAAAACCGATTTTTTTTTTACATTCAAACTTATTATTCGCAAATATGATAATAAATGTTAATAAATCCTAGCACAATGTATTTCTGCCTTTGTAATGTTCTAGTATGATACAAAATATCTAAGTTTGTTGCGTTTGACTCTGTCGCTATCTGATGCTTTATGGCAGATGTTACATATGCGCTAGTAACCTATAATAGTCTGTGGTGATCATTTAATATTAAGGCACTGTATGTACCTTTTTAGCGAACATCGGATTTAAATTTCAATATAACTTAGAAATATTATTTCGTACCTGGCTATTTTTTGACGTTAGTAGTTTAACAGAAGTCCAGAGGCTATCATCAACTGACTGTTTTTGGACGAATTGCAGTATATATATATATATGAATTTGAATAATGTTATGCATTAGCTAATAATTCACTTAATCGACTTCCTATCCTTATGTTTGTTTCAATGTAGACTTTAGTGATGTGCTAGTTGTTTCACATTTCGAACAATATTGTAATTAGATTGGAGATAACATTTAAGTTGCGATTTTAAATAGAAATTTTTTAAATACAAACAAAAAAAAAATCCCATAAATCTGACAAATGGCTTTGGAGCTATATAATTTTTGAAGTGAAATTGTAGTAGTGAAATGGTATGGAAAAATTATCGTTACGAATTACGCGTTGAACGTACAATAGGTATGTATTTGTGTGCAAGTAAGTGTGTATAAGTTTCTCTCTGGGTCTAGTACTATATGGTCTATGAGCATTCTTATATTTATATAATTTAATACATAAAGAAAGTTTCACTTTCTCCTCGTGTTGACAATGATACACGCCGCACAATGCATCCGCCGCTTTTGTGTCCTAGTTGACTGCACCGGAAACACTGGCGACAGTTAACCTTAGAGGTGCATTTGACATCCAAGCACTTCTGGAGCCAGGACGGCAAGACTTTCACTTGCGCTGACACCCACCTTATAAGAAGCCGGCGACCGTCGCCGAATTTCTCGGCCGCGTCTAACAGACATGAGATCACAGAAGTCCAACCAGCTCTCTTATTTTAGCGGCTGGTTTCACCGGGGTTTTTAAATAAGTAAGCCCCGGTCGCTGCTGTACATCAACGGATGCCATATCAGTTATTTTGACATCCGATTTAATTTTCTTGAGGACCTCCAAATAGCCGATCCCCCTTTCGTGTTCCCCCGGTTACAATGTCACTGCAGCAGTTTTCGGGGACAAATTTGCGGGTTTTCTCCTTTCTGGAGGCCCCACTCTTCTTGTTTTTCATTTTCATCGCCTGCTTCGCATGCTTTCTATTTCTTATTACAAGCACCCACTCTGCCTCAGCGAGTTTGTGTGCGAATGGCCGTTTTGTTGCCGGTGCTATAGAGGCGGAAGCTGGGACGGGTGCTCTTTCCGATGAGTCTTGGTCAGTTTTTTTGCCACCCTTCCTTTCTTTCGATCGTTGGGAAGTAACACCCTAAGACGACTCTGTTTTTGGCCGCAGTCTCTTTTTGGGTCGAAGCCACTCTTGTACTACAACGTGTAACATGGTTTGCATTGCCTACGCCGTTACTGCTGTAGAAAGTAACGCCATACTTCCAGAATTATGTGACTGCTGCAGCGACAGGCTCCTCAAAGCAATCCTCGCGACGGCATGGTTTATGAGCAACCCTGACAATAATATCAACGTTGCCTCGTATCCTCTTATTGAGGTCAGCAGCAAGCTGTTGTTCAGACCGCGAAAAGTTAATCTTTTTGGTAGCTCGCTCTAACTTAGCTCTGGGCGCTACCTTTTCAATCTCCTCTTCTGCTAGGAGATACTCTTCATCCTTATTTAAGTGGACGCCTGCGGCCTTAGCTGCTGCTAAGCCCATGTACTCTCTGAATGCAGCGGGGCGTCCTCGAACCTTCTTAGATACACTAAGGTACGGTCTTTCCATCGCTACGATTCAACTCCTACCGCAAGCCGCATAGTGTCCTCTGCAACCTCATCTTCACCAGAGGACAACCACTAACAACTTTATTTCAACCAAACACCAATAAATATCTTCCGGAAACCGCATTAATTACCAGGTCCCCTTAGCTTGTTGACCATGTAAATCTACATCGTCCAAACTTATAAAGTAAAAAAGGCATCGAAAAAATGTGATTGTTACAGTATAGTCTATCACTAAATTCAAATATTATTAACAAGATAATAAATTGACCTTAAGATCAGCGACACATGCGCAATCGCCGATATTTAAAACTATTCCTGATTAAAATAAGCACTTCAATTCAACACTTCAATGTAAACTCTTAATTTATATTCACAGTGTCGAGAGGTCACCAAAAATGCATAATATTTGTACATGTGAAACGTAATAATTAGAACATTCAATTAACTAAATGGATAGTTAGCAATGTTGAATATTTTATTTTCCTATATATCTACTGTCAAGGAAAAAATGTTATGATTTTAAAGCATTTTCTTGTGTATACTGCTTGCTCTGTTTTTGTTTTATGATGAAATATTTTATTTTTATCTTTGGCTAAATAGTACACTTATATGAAATTATAATATTTCTATTTCATATTTCGAACTGATTCCTGACACATACTATCGAGTTGAAAACTAAATAAAGGAAAGTATGTGGATATCTACGTATTTATCGGCTCACAAATTATTGACGACTCTATAGGTTATCAGTTTGTTACTTATGGTGGCGAAACCAAGAACATTCTTCATGCATTATTTTCGTTCCTGTTAGAAGATAATTACACTACTAACATAAATTGTAATATATAAAAAAGGTTATCTGTTCCACTAATTGTAAGTACGCTGATAATATTAACACACATAATTTAGTATATTTAAATTTCATGGACCCTCTTTCGGGTAAAGGCCTCCTCCAGACAATACCAAGAGTCATAATTTTATGCGATATCAATCCAGCCCTTGGTGCTTTAGATTTAAATTCATCTTTCAACCAAGCCTTTGATCTACCTCTACGTCTGTGCTCTTCATTTATCCGTAATACGAGCAACGTGCTCTCCCTACCTCCATTTTAAGCTACAAGTGAAAGATGAAGCATCTATTATTTTGGTTGTTTTCCCTTATTATTTTGGGGCATATTCTAGACTTTACCTAAAAATAAAAGTATAGCACGGATTTTCTAACCACTCCCGTTTATGACTATTGGTCATTTTAAGCGGAGAGAAATATACACTTCTATATTCGGGCCCTATATGATATTACAAGATGGTGTGTCAAATGTTGGAGCCTTTTATAGTAAATTCCTTCACTTATACTATGTAACGGATCTATATAGACCTCTTGTAGAAAATAGAATATTATTTATACGATCAACTCCATCTAATTAGAATTATGAAGAGTTCTCCATACTTGGTCAATATTGATGTATCGAAATTTTGCCAAACATAATAATAGTATGATAGCGTAGCTAGCGCCAACTTTGGAATTTTTTATAATAGAGGTTAAATAAAAGGAATAAAGGGAAAATACGTATTATAATATATTCATAAAATTTTGTAAAATGTATTAACAGTTATTGTAAATTACATTAAAATAATCACAGAATAAAATCTTTATATAAATATAGAACCTTTGTAAAATCACAGACAAAAGTGAAGAATTTCTATTGGTTGTACTTGTTTAAAATAAATGACCAATGGGGAATCAAATCAGGGATCATTGTTAAATATTATGAATGAAAAGTAGGTCAACAATTACATAACGAAGGGGAACTACAGAAACTTATTTAATTTAATGCTTGAAACAAAGGATGGACTGTGGGAGATGGAGGAATGAGTCGCAATTTAAGAAAGGGAATAAATCGAAAAATATCAGTAGTTTTGGGGAATGAAAGGATTGATTGTTTGACTAGATTCTGGGAGAGGGGCACATGGATAAAAAGGGTTTCAACTAGGGAGTCGAGGTAGTCTAGGAGAAATCGGAAAGTGTAAGAGTGCTTTATCTGTCGTAGTGACAGACTAGGAATCTTAGAGACAGTCGAGGAATCGGGATTTGTAAAAGTGCTTTAACGGTCGTAATGATAGTTTGCGCATAAAACAAAAGTAAATAATGTTCTTCCAATTTATTATTCAATTTACTAGTATTTAGGGTGTTAATAGTAGTCTCATATAGTGCGCGAGAGTTTCGTTAATAGTGTCAGGGAGATCCCACAGCAATTTCAAGTAAAAGTTTAATAAATATTGTTAGGTGTTGTAGAAAGCGAAATATCAGTTATTTTCCATCGTAGAAATATTAAAATATCTAAAAGAAGAGGTATTGTTGTGTTAAGCATTGTAGTCAGTAATTTGTATTTAGAAAGTACGTTTATTAGATCTCCGAGACTGTAAGTAATTTAAAATTATACATTATTACATATATACACTATAACTACTATTTACAGAATCAAACAAAACATATACATATGTACATAACACTACTGTACATAAGCCAAAGGTTTTGTAGTTCTGATAATACTATCAGAATGAGGTAAAATTGGCTCAGGTAGATTTGTGACTATATTGTAATTCATTAATACATCATTCCCTAAACTGAAGTGATTCCAGTACACAAGCTTTTACTCATCAGTGTTTTATTATAGGAAGTCCCAGTAGGCGTTGAATTGAGTTGGCACCTAACGCATATACGCCTTGGCGGTTCTTGAATTCTCTCTCTCTGTCAAGTAAAACTAGTTTGCTGGATAACGAAGAGGTTCCTGTATACCTGAAGAGTAACTGGGTAGTTGTCGGCGATACGTTTGCCTTGACCCGGGGAATGGTTTGGTCTTAGAGGCATAGTTCCTCTTCACCAAAGTACGAACTGGTAGCCTTCATTGTCCGACATCATCTACCTAGTGGATCTTCCGCCTGGTGTTAGTCGGCCCTAGCCTTGACGTAACTCATTCGACATCCTCTTGTGTTTATAATACAAAAGAATGTGTACTGGATTACACTGAAAGTTATGATAAACCTCTTTATGAATGTCACAAACCCACACTCAACTCTTGTACAGACATACCGTAAAACATATATATCAAATATTTATTCAAGTTTGAATTCTATAAAACTAAGGCAACATTCCTATAATTTCAATGAGGAATATATGTAGGCCAAGTTAAATTAAAGTTAATCTAAATTCTATATTTTAGGATTATATGAGCATACTTAGATAACTAAGAAAGGAATTATGTTAAAGTAATTTAGTTTTAAGTTTTATTTTTCCAACAAAATCATGTAATTATGCACCACACCACACCATACTACACTTTTTGTATTGTTGATTTGCTAAAGGGATAAAATAGCCCTTATGCCTATATAGTCAACTATCACATTCATAGCTGAAATGTGTATTGAACAGAGTTAGCACAGCATTATTTAATTAATTTATTGTTATATATTGACAACATTGGTAAAATGAATAATCTGTGTGGGATTCGGTTAGCACATTATAAAGTAATGGTAACTGGAACCAATCAGATGTTCAACTACCAACCGAAATGAATATCTACAATATCATTTTGTAGTACAAATGCTGGTTGGTGCTGATTTGACTCTGTACATAATGCTATTAAAACCTATCCACTATCCTTCTGGAACTAGTGTAATTTTAATATTTCATTACTGGTTATGTCTACCATTTAAAAGGCAGTAATGTTTTTAATCCGATGGGTGTGTTAGCGAAATCTCTATGCAGGCTGCTGTGATTCCTCCAAACAATCTGAATGCTTGTTAGGGTATTTCTTGTCTTCCCTATATCCATATCTGTCGATCCACATTGTGTTAAAAGCCAGACGAGTGGATTGGAGCTGAGCTTTGTCTCCCTCCTACTTATTCCAGTGTCTATTTTGGTTTTCTTTCCTGTGCTGGGAGGTTTGGATTGAATCAAGTTACTTATTTTCTCCTCGGTTGACTTTGTCACCTTGGAGTTTTCGCTACTTCAGTGAGGATCATGGTATGTCTCCTACGTGACTAGCTATAATCACTTATTAGATTGAACCATTATATTTCTACATAATACAATTAAGGAGCTGGTTCCAGATTCCTTTTATCCTGCCTTTTACCCTTAACTCCCTAGCAATGCTTGTGGTAGTTGATTATTGGGTGTCACTATAAATATAATAGTGCTTCCAAGAGGCGAGGCTTGGGACGGTATTGGGGCCTCTCCCCCTTCAGGGGAAAATTAGGGAACATTTAAACACAACCAACATACACATAATTAAGAGACAATTATATTTTTATTATGAATATAATTAGGATGTATACTAAATTAAATGAACAATATGAATACAGTGGTACATATAGATAATATCTTTAAGTTATTTACTTGATTTTGAAATAATTGCATTTATAACTTATTGTCATGTGTTTGATAAAGTTCTAATTATACTAAATTCGATCTATGTAATGTTTTCTGAGTACCAGATTGAAAGAATTTGTTTACTATAATTTTGTTTCAATTCACAACATAGAAGGTTCCTAATTTCTAAACGATCATGGTAATAATTATATCAATATAATGCTTTAACCAGGATTTTATACCTTTGGTTAGCTAATATATGGTAGATAGTGAGAGAGGTGTGTAGTGTATGATGGAGGGGTGGGTCGTTACAACCAGCAATACTAAAATATATCATTTAGCCTTTAGCATTTAGGGATAATATAGCGTACTATTAGCGTATTACTTTTTTATAATAATAATATATTATGAATAAAAGTTGAACAAATAAATGTCAAATATATTCATCACCATTTATCAAAAATACAGTACGATACAATAAAATTACAATACATAACATCGATCTTATCAGTTAGTTTGTAAAGAAGTCGACATAAAGGTGTCGGAGTTAATAACGTAAGTTTCACAAAGATTTTTATATTCATAAGCTTCTAGTATATCATCATGTAAATGTTGGTTGATAATGGCCGCACAACGCAGATCTTGAGCAGCGTAATGCAGTGGTGCGCTGAGATTGTGAATCGCTACTGCTTGAAGGGAGTGTGCAGAAATTGCATTTGAAGATATTGCAGCGCACGAAGTAGAACGTAGCAGTACAAGTTTTGAACGTAGCTGTTTGGCTTCAGCATTATAGTACTTAGCTAGCTTTATCCTTCCAAATGCTGATTCTATCAACCCATGCGCATACTGAACTGAATGCGAAACACGTCCAAGAAGAGTTCGCACGCACACGTCTACCTTTTCATTCCAAGAGGAAATATTGGTCAATGCTTTTTCTAATGTTGCCGTATCTTCGTCCGTCATTAGCTTAAACATGTGACGTATAATAGCATTCTGTAACTCTTCGTCCGTCTCAAATTCACTCAACTGCTCTTTAAGTATTACTTTGAACTCCTCCGGATCATTACCAAGGCAGAAAACAGTACCTTGTAAACCTGAAAACGACAAAAGATAAAATATTTCATACTATTAAAATCAGACTGGATAAAAAAGAATTAAGAATTTATCATTCAATGTGTTAACCTAGTTTTTCAAGATTTTCTGCTACTTCCAATGCCACAAGAACTCCAACTTCATAACCCAAAAGATAGAAACGTTCTTTGAACTCGAGCTTTTTCAAGAGGATCTGCAATAAACAAACGGGAATTGTTTCAATAGAAATTTCACATTTAAACCCTACCTATATGCTGAAGAAAACTCTTGTGAAGTTAATTAATATTAAAATCGGGTAATATTTATACAATGTCTTTAAAAGTAAAGAATAACATTAATTATTTCATTATTTATAAGCAAATCGGCTTATGGGAACACCAGAATACATCAAGCTTGTTTATTACACAAGCGTATTTTTATTACAATATTTTTACTATATAAATTCAGTGGCACTGTAATTTAGTTAAGAAAGAGCTATTGCAATAATATGCAGTATTATTGTTTAGTCAATAAAAAACTATTTCCATTCCCCACCAAAGTTGCTGACTGCTCTGAATATAGACGCACACAACACAAATTGAGATATATACAAATACATGTTATGCTACACGTCTGATATCAAGAAAACTTAAGGATAAATAAATGAAAAATGTAGATTCCTATAATAATAACTTACCTTTGTTTTGTATTAATCTCCTTATATTATGCGCAAGCCTGAACTTACGGCTATATTCAGAACGACCAAAAGGAACGATGAAGACCGTATTACTATAAGATTTCATAGAGACATTTATATGATTACCTGAGTATATCTATCAGCTAATTCCTTTAAAGTTTCATACGGCTTGTCTAACCCAGGTTGTAGTACAATTGCATTTAACTTGAGACGCTCGGTAAGAGTACGAAAGCGTTGATAATGTCCTTCTAACCCAGGAATGACGCATAAATATGTCTGACTCCCATCGAATTCGTCGTCTCTCTAAAATTTGACACGTTTATTATTAAATAACAAAATACGTTGTCTGAATATTGTATTTATGTACGTGTATCTACCGTTGTCGTACTGTTGGTTAATGTTGACATTGACACAATTTCTGCAGTAGCTAGTAATTCATCGGGGTCCACATAGGAATAAAATGTGTCCAATCCTTTAACATTTTTATATACATTTTCTGTTAGAACATTGTCTAAATCTCTTATACTGAAAAAACAATATGATTAACAAAAATAAATACACAACACATCGATATGTTACATATACTAGTGTGAGTCTAATAAAACGATAATTTTTTTCCATTAGTTATTAAAAATATTGTTTCAAATGACGAAACAAATATGTCAATGTTTGAAGTGTTAATATTAAATTAAATTAAGTGTTAATATTGTTAAGTGTTAAGTGTGTGTTATAATAGTGTTAAGTGTTAAGTGTTAATATTGAAGTACCTATTCGCAATATCTCAATTAAATAATACAACTAGAATATGTTTTTTTAATTATAATTTTATTACCCAATAACGAATTAGCGAAAAGCAATACATACTTTTCTAATAAATTGAACAACTTGACACCTATTATCGATTTTTTCCTAAGTCGAC
This sequence comes from Antheraea assamensis, assembly GCA_035772565.1. Taxonomy (NCBI): domain Eukaryota; kingdom Metazoa; phylum Arthropoda; class Insecta; order Lepidoptera; family Saturniidae; genus Antheraea; species Antheraea assamensis. The sequence goes on along the minus strand of JAQQSE010000050.1, from coordinate 14,916 downwards.
TGACTTAAAAGTTAATTGAACATAAGTTTTAATCTCAAATAATGTATAGTCAATTTTAACTTCTTTTTTCAATTTTCCATTCCCATTATACCCAAGAATATAGTATTGTACCCTACCAAATCTCCTTCGATCTTGATTCTAATATTAACCTGTGGAACATTAGGTAAAGTAAATCTCATACAATTTGTTTTATCTGTATTTAGCAACAGGTTATTTAACGCAAACCAATGACAAATTTCATTTAACTTATTATTCAGATGCCCAACCTCTGAATCTATCCTTTTTACTTTAAATATACGTAAAGTATCGTCTGCAAAAAGCACCATGTCAGAAACACTTAGTAACCATTAGCGGTAGATCATTTATATATATCAAGAATAAAAACGGCCCTAAAATAGAGCCCTGTGGGACGCCAATCCGCGCAAACGATCCCGCAGATGTTACCCCATGTACGCTAACTTTTTGACAGCGATCTTTTAAACAAGAAACTAGAAGGCCGAGAGAATATCCACAAACACCATAGTGTTTTAATTTAAGAATAAGCGTACTATGGTCAACGCAATCGAAGGCCTTAGACAGATCGCAGAATACACCAATTGATCCCGCGAATCCTCCCAGACCCCCAATATATGACTTATCAGCGTTGCATCAGCGTCAGTAGTGGATGATAATGATGATGAATATGTATTGCTTTTTACGATAGCTTTTCATTATTGAACAATTAAATTGTATTAAAAAAAATCTGTATTACTTAAATCAGAAATCGAAAATCACAAATAGGCAAGTGTTAATAACATTAAGAGCTCAAACTTTAACAGAATTTTTTTCCTCGTTTTGAACAGTATTTTCATGATAGCTAATGAGAAAAACAATAGACAATTTATTCGGATTACTCTAATAATACTTACTTCTGAACTGTCAGAGATTGTACATATCCTTCGTCATATGATATATTATGGGTATTATATAGAAATTGGGTAATTCTTCGTGCTTTCACCATATCTATGCCCAGTTCTTGCAACGTAGTCTCAGGGTTGTCTTCTTGAATACAAACGTCTGAAGATGATATTAAAATAAATACCATTTCATTTAAAACTTAATTTATTGCAGATTTTGAGTGCAGACCTCTTATTAAATTGAACCATATAATAAAAAGTATTGAGTCTGATTAATATTACATTTTATATATACAAGATTTAAATATAAATATTTTGTTGAAATAATAATTTAAAGAATTGCTTGTTACGAAAACAAATTTACAAAGCAATATGGTGAAAAATAAATTAATTGTTAAAATTAATTGTCTCACCAGCTGCTGTTGCTATTTGATGAATAAGCGGTATCTGACGTTCTGGAAGATATTTTGCTGCTAAAATTAAGTTCTCACTGTTCACTGAAGTCTCCACAATATCGATTATCCCACGGGCATAGGACGCATTTGCTTGTACCAGATTATTATTATTTATCTGTAGAATTTTTTTTCATAAAATCTTGATACAAATTATTCAAATTGATTAAAGATTCCATAACCGCTCGACTGATTTTTTAAGACACAGATCTCTCAAAATCGCGGATTATGTTTTTAATATTTTTTTTTTTTTTTTTTTATTTTTTAACTTATATTTAGGGCTTTTATTCTATTGAATATATCGGCCCCATTGTTTCCCATTCTTTCGAGCTTCAACAGGAGAGTCGTTGATGAGATATTATTACAAGGTCATACAACATCTTTGCTTCTTCCGAACAGGGTTCTGCCAAAATGCTGTGACAAATACCGATGTCTTGGCAATTAACATTCATAATTCTCATCAACATCGTACTTTTTTAATTTAATGGTTTAGTAAAAAACGGTAAGTACAAATGAATTTTTTTTTATAATAAATAATTTATTAATTTCCAAAGTTTTATAATAAATCAGTTATTTTTTAAGATTATGTTGCCAACAGTCCGTTGACCTGTTGCTCATGAGGTCTACATTGGTTTGTATGGAATTTAAACATTTATGGTTTTGGACAGTCCAGGCGTTAATAAAATTTTGTAAGGCATGCATATCAAAAATACTTTATACAGTTTAGATCCTACAAAGGCGCTGAAGAACGACAAAAGTACTACCTGTTTGGAAAACAACCCAGTCATCGAGAAGAACCGGCAAGAAGCTCGATTAGGTTTATCTTTTTAACGTACATATTTTCATAGTACATAATATATCACAGTTACAATTGTTTTTACTGGATGCACATGGAGAGATTTCTATTCCAGACTTTACTATCGTTCACATATTGATCCACCCTGTTCCTTTTGACATGAAAATCTGCTTGACATGGGGCTTAAACTTACAGTTCGGTAAATCGGTAATGTGCTTTGGGACATTGTTGTAAAATCCAACAGTATTACCACATTGATACTATTTTTAGAGCTATTAATATTTGTGATATGAATGGTATTATCTAAGTTATTTTTCTTTGAAAGAAGCTTGTAGATATGTGCAGCTTTGTAATGGAATCTTTAAAAGCAATATTAAATTTAGATGATAAGACTGTTCATATTCTTTGCAGTTACGAAGAACAAAACCAAACTTCTTGAAACGTTTAGCAAAAACATTTTATAAGCGTTAAATAATGTTGAAAGTATTTCGTTTTTTTTGTAGTCATTCAGTGGCCGAAATTCAACTAGGATTCCAAAGTTAGTTTTTCACGTGTATAGACATTATTATTTCTTGTTCACTTTCTTTCTAAATGGCAAAAACTATAATAAGAAGTTAAGAGCCAGAAGTTTTACAAAAACAGACTTTGGGTAAGAAATTTGGACTAGTCGATAGTATAGAAAAAAAACGAATTCGTAAAAAAAAACTGATGACATTCAATCTCGTAAATAGTAAAGAAAATTAGTTGATTAATAGACGATTCCGAAATATAATTTTCATTACTTGTCAACGTATATTATTTATTTAACCAAATATTTGAACAATTGAATAGAATGAAATAACCACTCACCGCTTCTAAAGTTTCAAGGCTTAACTTTGTCGATGGGTAATTATCTTTCGCACGAGTCAGACATTGTGTGTAATCCAACGGTATCATGTGAACTTATAACAGCAAAATATCTTTAAGAATGTTATTAAATTAGTACCATAATCTAATTTTATCATACCATAAATGCACACTAAGTATTATACAATATCACCATCATCAGCCTTTAAGAGACCCACTGCAGGGCCATAGGCGTCTTCCCGAATGAAGCTATGGGTATAATCACCACGTCAGCCCACGACGTATTGGCGATTTAAAACTTCGAGAAATCCTCAGTCCTATATTTTCTCCCAAACGACAGTACTACACGAATATTTCTCAGATTCATGCGTCCCCACGATGTTTTCCTTCACCGTCAACCGATAGTGTTACCAATTTAAATTAGTAAATGTACGCGAATTGCAAAAAATTCGTTGGCACATGGCGGGATGCGAACCTGCGGACATGAGACTGATATTCCACCAGTCAAAGCCCTCTACGACTACAACTTCATTATATAATATACTGTAAGCGATCTCTTATTTACTTGTAATCTATAGTCTTCATTAAGCATTTATTTAAATTATACCTTTTGAAGCATTTTCATAGTAGTTTCTATGACAATTTTTTTCAAGTAAGCCTGGGCTTTAATTTTTATAAAATGGCGATATTTATTAATATTACATTATAATATATATATCAGAAGTTACGTAACATATCTACCAGATACAAAACCTTAAATGACATTAATGTATAACTATAGTATCATGACGATAGTCCCACTAGGAACAATCTCACAATTTAATCTTTGCCGTGGTTCGATCTATGACACTAGAGAGAGAAAGGGAGGGAACATAATATCTTACGTCCTTCCCGCAGCCAGCCAATGCATAACCGGAGATATAGGGAAAAACTACAGTCCCCATAATTGGGTGAATGATTCAGGCAAGTCTATCGCTCATATATACATGGCGCATGTCCGAAATTTAAGCGGTTTGTGTATTTACTCGCCATCTCGAAAGATCAACAAAGAAAGCGTATCTTCGGTCTGCAAAAGGTTCCTAGAATTATGCCGCACCTGCACCGATCGCGTATAGTAAAGTAAATCCTATTGCTACAGTGTGAGAAGAATATCCCTCGATTTAAGGTAGTATGTATTCGACATAACTTACCCGTTACTTCCCAGGGAAGGGCAGTTACTCAGATAACAGAGAAAAATAGAGTAGTTCTGCCTTTTGTAACAGGAACACTTATAAAAAATTAATAAATGCAATTTCAACTTACTGAAGAGTTGTACATAATTTTCTAGATAAGACATCCAAATGAGTCAATAATCCTTTATAGTATTCATTACTTCCAGTCATAGCAATAACGTAGATACCTTCTACGGGACCCATATTCATAGCGTTGTGTATTAAGCTAATAACATGTCTTTCGTTTCTCAGGTCTACGGAAGATACGATAACTTCGACATCAAGATCGCACCATTCTCTGGAACCAAATACAAATTGAATAATGCACTTGCTATTAAAGACATATACATACGAATAAGTTAAGGACTATTATATCAATGCATTGACTTACTATATATTCGAATTCACTATTCTATATTATTTTACAAATTATTTTCTAGGCAGATATTAGAATGCTATAGTTTTATTATTGTAGTGTTACAATGTTTGCATTCGCTAAAAGCTTTAGTTCACACTAGAGATTCGAACCTACACTAAAATTAAACAGAAAGCAATCTCAGAGAGGACTACAGATTTATAACACAGATATAATAAAATAATTACTACTTAAAAACGTGTGTAGTGCCGTAAGAAGCTAGCTGCAGCAGCAGATTATACATTTTTTTTTCTTAATTTTAGCAACAATTTTAATGGGTTATTAACTTTGAAATTATATTTTCCGTATCTAAAATGTCATTTAAATCGGTTGAATATTAATAAAAATTTTGATTTTTAGTATTTTCTACACAAAATGCAAAAGTACTATGAATAATTATTGTAGTCTATCATTAGAGGAATCAGATAAGCTTCATATCTTCAAAATTCATAAAAATCGGTAGCGTCGTTTTTTAATGAAATCCAAATACATAAACGGAAAACAGCAAAAAAAGCATTCATCACATATAAAAAAATACAAAGAAAACCCCAAATTTCTTAAGATAGATAATCTAATTTTCGTCTTAGAAAATAAAGGAGATATCGCTCGGTAACGCTGAATAATGAATTCTGAAACTAATCTGTAGTAAGTTCTCGAATAAGCAGTAGCATTAAACCTTGTCTATGCAAATGTTACTAAGATACTTGAAAAATTTCAAAAATAAATTAGAAACGAAGATAAAAAAGAGTAAGTCACAGTTTAATCTTATAAAATGCAGACTAACCTTATTTTATAACTAAGGTACGAAGGTGGATGAGCATAGTGCAAGTGTAGTTTCTTTGCTCCACGGCTGATCAATCTATCTGCTAGTTGTAAGCCCAAATTTCCTTGATCGCAGACTAATAAATTACAACTGTCCGGTTTGCAGTCGAACCTGTAAATAATAATTAATTGATTAATTTATTGCGAGATTAAAGATTATAATTAGTTTTTATTTATTGATTGAAATGACTTCAATTACTTATGGCGTGAAGCCAACTAACAGGTTACCTAGGTTGAACATATGCCACAGGATCTTCAAGGCGTAATAATATTTTCCCGCGATGTTGGTTAGTCTCCATTAATCTAAAAGCACGTATGACATCACTGGGTGGGAACGTAATGCGAGACAACGGGCGCACGTACCCGGCGACAATACCCTCACCGATAAGTGTATGAAGTTCCTGCAAATATTAATTTACATGTATGTGCTTGTCCAAAAACATTCAGGAGTAAATTAATGTAGCATAGGAAAGTCAACGATATCACTAGAATGTATATAATTGTAAATGTGTTAAGTATGAAAGTGAACAGGTATAGAAGCATAGGAGGAGTCTCGTTCGAGTGCACACGTGCGCCCGCTCGCAGCTCTGTCGGTCCGTTCGGTTCGCCGCGCTCGCCTACCTGTGCACCAGATGTTGGTATTCCAACGACTTCACCGCTGCCCGACCCACATTGTTGCCTAGTGAGTCATCACCCGGTGCTTTTGTGTTCGACCGTGTGAAATTCGAAGAAATAAAACGTCTGCTGCGAAGCCGCACTTTAGTGTGTTTATTCGGCTATTGTCAATCGACACGCTCTTTTCAGAGCGACGGTGCACCTCTATCAGTGTACCATTTAAACCGCACTTTTCGATGCGAAGCCGTGCACACTGAGTGCAGTACGTCGAGTCGCCGTGCAACGCGTCGTGCTTCGTGCTGCGCTTCGTGAGTCGTGCAGCACGACGTGTGCCGTGCAGCGCGTCGCTTTTCGTGCCGCGCCGTGTGTGCAGATACGAAGAGAGAAGATTTCGCGTCACGTCTCCCTTTGGTCCGGACACGGATTGTCTGTTAAATTTTAGGCGCACCCCCCTTCTCCTCAGGCAGGGAGGTTAGTCATGTCCACACCCGCGCACCCGCATACCCCTCCGACCAATCCGGCCTTTGAAGATGTCACCCATATAGAGGAACTACTCCGGTTTCACATGTTCGTTGAGAAGGAAGACCCTCTACTGGTCTCCGAATACAATAGACTCCGCAAAGTCTTCGCGCGCAATCCTTCCGGCCGTAAGCCACGCTGTTTTTCCGGGAACCCGTTCGCGAATCTCTCGGATGTCGACTCCGGTGACGACTCTGACATGGACCTCGACGTCGTTCCCGCGGCCGCGCCCGCGACGGCAACCACCGCCGCGTCCGTGCCTGCGCCCGCGACCGCGACCACGACCGCGACCGCGCCCGCGACCACGGCCGCCCATGACGACGGTTTTACAACCGTTACGCGCCGCGGTAAACGCCCACGCGCCGCGGTAAACGCCCACACGCCGCGAATCCGTCCGATAGCGACTCGGCTGCGGGACTTTCAGTCCCAAAGCAGTCCAAGCCCTCTGCCTCGAATTCACTAAAGCTCCGGCTGCGGAACCCGCGGTCGCGGCTAAGAAGCCACGGCCATCACCTCGCGTCACTTTCCGTGACAAAGCCGTGAAAATTTCGGACGACCTTAAGTCTAAAAAGATTTTCTACAAGTCCGCCGTCAACACTATTGCCGGCATCTCTATTAGAGTCTCGACCCCCGATGAGCATCGCCAGCTCACCAAGTACTTCCGGGAGCGAAAACTCCCTTTCTTCACGGACGCTCTCGAGGATGAGCGTCTCCTCCGTGCCGCCATTGGTGGAGTTCCTTCTGAACTCTCTACCTACGACATCTCCGATTGCCTGAACGGTCAGAACTTCCCAGTCCGGAGCGTACAGCGCATGTACCACCCCCGTACGAAGGCCCCCTTCAACCTGGTACTAGACACACTGGACCGTACCGTGGAAGGTAAGGCCATTTTCGGCCTCACCTCTGTATGCGGCCTCTCCCGTGTCTATGTAGAGCCTCCTCGCAAGTCCTATGTACCCTCGCAGTGTCACAACTGCCAGGTGTACGGCCATTCTGCTCGGCACTGGCACTGTTATAGGGGGCAACCGAACAGGTGGGTCACCTGATGATAAGTGATCACCGCCGTCCATAGACACAAGCAACACCAGGGGAGTCGCAAGTGCGTTGCCGGCCTTTTAAATAAGTGGGCTTCCGGCGCTCTCACTGACCGAACGAAACGCAACAGTACAAGCACTGTTACTTCACGTCGGTTTTCTGTGAGAGGGTGGTACTACCCCGGACGAGCCGACCCATTCATGCTGAAACCAGTAATAGCTTCAGCGTAGCTCTACCACTTGCGTCCCAGGTGTGTTAAGTATCTCGGGGACCACTCCACTAGGGAGTACTCCCGCACTCCTGAATCCACCGAGCCTCCCAGCTGCGTCCTCTGCGAGCAACCGGGTCATACTGCGAACTATCGCGGATGTCCCCGCGTGCCTCGCACGGCCCGTCCTCGCCACGGCGGACGTGCGACCCGGTCCAGGGAGCACCTCCAGTGCACCGGCAGCACCCGCACCCACCCTGAGCGCGCTCTCTTGGCGCGTAAGGCCTTCCCCGCCAGCTCCCATGGCTCTAAAAGCCAAGCCCTAGCCTCAGAAGGCTCAGTCGACTCCTGCGCCACCTACCGCGTCTTCAGTGTCGACCACCGGTATCGACTGGACAGCTCAACTCCTTTTAGTACACGATGTACAAGAAATACTCGCGTGCAACGCGCTCGTCAATAGTACGTCTGAGCTCGGGGTTTTAAACGCGATCTCAGCTTTCCCGGCCGTTGCGACTACGTTACAACGTCTAACCCGCGCCGCGCATAAATAAATTCGCGTTAATAAAAATATCTGTTCGAACCCGCGTGTTCATATATATTAGATCGATACATTAATTAGGAAACCGTACGTAATTGTATAGTTAAGTAGGCACCGCACGATTGTTCTTTAATTTTAGCTCGATGTCCTCTTAAAAGATGCGTGTTTGCACCCACGCCCGAGACTTTCTCTGCTCACGCCGCCGTGAGCGGCGGGTGAAGATACGATCCCGCACACTCGTCGCGATTTTTCTTGTAACAACTAGAGCCTAGGTTTGTCCCTCGGTGTGGAGCCCTCGAGCATGTTACTCGCGCGAATACAGTGACTCACGCTTGTTTTTTATTTACCCAGATCACCCCACACACGTGCACACCTAGGTACATATAGTGGTGGGCTGTTTTTGCCCTTTTCAGACTGAAATAGGTCACACAACATAGTAGTCAGATGCAAAATACACATATACATTCGTGAAACGTGCATGATCACACATGCACTTTTCACGAACCCATATGTGTATGAAATGGATAGATAGCTTAGCTTAGCTTGGTCAGATCGGGAAATTCGGCGACAGTTCAAGCTGAGACGCACCGAGTGCCCTTGCGCTGTTCGCCTAAACAAATCGGGTGAGTGCCTTAAGCGCTCCCCTTAGTAGCCCGGTGGAACTGTAGCGGCCTTGCCAGGCTAACAGTGTAAGTCAGTTCGAAAAAAAAAAAAAGCATAGGAAGACCACAAAAGCTACTGACGAACCCTGTAACGATATTTGTGTAAAAGTTGTTAATAGACAACTGATAGAGGAGAGTTAAAGTACATGTTGCCACTGATTTGCTTAGAATAGTATCGGGCAAAAGAGGACGAAGAATGTTCATATGTACATGAAAAACAAAGAGAGAGAATCTAGAATATATTTGTTAGTAGATAGTGCTTTAATATTATTGAACAAAAATTACTTCTTACCTTAATTTCATCAAAGTTCCTATTTTTTAAAATACTCGTAAAATCTATGGTAATATATGATCTTTGTTTTGTTAAATTTGCCATTCCAAACAGATAAACTTCGCGTTGGGGCACTACAGTAGTATCGAGAGTGACACTTGAAAACGCGCTGCATTTGAGGGACATCTGTGAAATTTGCATTGCATAAGTTAATATTTAAGTCGAAGGATACGAATAAATTTATTAAAATGTATATTCAAATAAAAATACGAACATCTTTCAAATCTCCCTTCACGCAGCTTATAATAACATCGCATCCCAAACCGTTCGTAGCATTTAATACCATATCTCCGAAGCTGGTATCACGTGAACTGCCAACATCTTCATCTAAAACAACGTAAGGACAATCTTGTAAATTTATATGTATGTACGTCATGAAAATATAGTTGTTTCGAGGTTCAACCATATTAAAACTACAGAACGTATTAACATTGAACTATAACAATGGTTATACATATAATGGTTATATATGAAATGTCATGCAGAATTTTTCGTAGATAGTTCTAGGTAACTTAATTTCCGGATTCGATTGAATCTTTGTCTTTTTTTTATACGCAACGAAGCGAGTGAAAATCACCTACTAAATAGATATATTTATGATCGCAGTATGTGCAAGATCAAAAACTTTAACGATAAGTCAGTTAATATTGAAATGAAATTATATCAAGCTTACATTGAAGTTAGGAATTTAATATTTATTGCAGATATTATATTGCCATACCTTTCAGCTGAGGAAACATTTTAAGCAGGAATTGTTTCTTTTGAACGTCACTAACAGTTGTAAAAACTCGATAACCGACCCCAAGTGCCACAGATATAATAGCCTGGCCTAGACTTCCAGCCCCGCCATGAACTAGCAAAGTTATGGTACTCTTAGCGCATTGTATTTTTTCATCCTGTAAGTTATTACAAATATATACGATTGGTAAAGTGTAAAATGTTTCATTTAAATAAATAAAAATCAATTGCTGAATGTGTCTGTATATGTATCTAAGCGCAACACTTTAGAAAGATTGCACCAATTTTATAAAGGGAAGATTTGGTCTCATCACTCGAGGCAGGCAGCTGCTACTCTATATTAATTAACTAAATAAATCGACAGGGAAATAAGATCCACATTTTTTTTTATTTGACTCAACTGAAACTGTACACAATATTTAACATTACAATCACTTGCGGATTAAATAAGCAAAACATATACAATAAATATTATTGAGTAATGGTAACTGTATTTTGAACAAAATATTTACTGTGTATAGTTCTGCACCAATTAACAAAATTTTGTATTGTACAACAGTAATATAGGTGTAACAGAAAGTACCAGAATCAGGAGCGTTTAAATGATCCTTCGCTTGAAACTTGAATGGTTAAAAATGTGTACTGTGCAATCAGTATACTTCAGAAAACTATAGATATTAAAAATGACATTACTAAAGATGGATGTGTCAAGCAGTAAAACGCGTGCATGTAAGCTAGAGGTACGGTGGCCGCATCTTCAAGACTCCAGTGCTCCGGTACCGGCCACAGCAACTCGGGTTGCCCGAGTACCTCACTACTGCAAGCTCCGTTTATGACTATACCCATCACACGTTCGCCGCTGCGTACCAAATATACTATTTTAATTTTTCCTTAATACTACAAGCTTTGTTATATTACCATAACCAACATAAATTATACTAATATTATCAACATTTTCGATTTTACTTCTTAAGATGCTTTTTATAGCCCATAGTACAGATATCAGATAGGAAATGAAATGGACTAACTATAAGTCAAGCATATATTTATCTCGATGTTATTTAAAATATAACTCATTCTATCTTCCAAATTCATAAAGTAAAAAAATATATATGTATTTATTCTACTCTATCTATATTGTCCGCATGTTTGTTAGGACTAATATCTGAAATGACTGATGCAATTTTGACAGATAAGATTTACATAATATCTCTTTCTTCCTAACTATTTGCTCCACAGGGTTCTGGGATCTCTGTCATCACGTCGCATTCGGAAACTATGCACTCCATCATATTCGTTAGCACACACCCTTCTAATTTATTTTGGCAGGCCCTTTGGGTCTTTAACCATGAAGAGATAGTTATAGTGCTAAATTCTCCAGACGGATTTATATAACATATTTTATGAAATCCATAGGAATAAACTAAAACAGAAGCGTATACATGATACCAGTATTATAAGAAATGCATTGTAGATACTCCAAAACAATTGTTACTAAGGAATAATCTCCAGCTGCGCGTCAGAATTTGCACGTACCATGTTAATATCTATTTTTGTTATTTACATGTTAACGATTGTTCACTATCACACATAGTGTTGCATATTGATATAATCATAGATTTCAATTGAATAGAACTGATTTTCCAATGCAAGTACCGGAATATACTCATGTGTGCATGAGGACAGATTTTCAAGTCAACGGCAAACCTATCCTAAAAACGATTATTTGAAAATGCCTTACTAACATGTTATGGTTTTATAAGGATTATATAGCTCAAACGAGACCGCTCAAGCTTACGCAATTTACAAATGAAATTCATAGAATATAAGAAAATGTTATATTATGAAACTACATTCTTATTATTCAAAATTGTTCTTTAAAATTTTGTACCACATATAAATGTGTTTCGTTAATAAAATCTTAATAGTACCTTTTCGTAACACCGCTGAAATCCATTCCATAACCGTCACCGATATTATCATCTTTATACGCAACTGCTCCTGTGGCTTTCAAAACATCACCTCTGTGTATTCCAGCATAATGCACCTGTAATTTATTATGGTTATTTATAGATTCCAATGCTGTTACTCTCACGCGTATACCGACTCACACATAGTTAGGGGATTCAACGTAAAGCGGACAAAGAAAAAAAATACAAGTTACTAAAATTTCACTTGTCTCAAGCAAAAGCTACTTTCATTATATTCGCTTCCCAGCCGTATTTCAGCTACTAGCAGAGGTTTTATGGTTTTAGGTTAACGATTTATTCCACATAATATCTCTATTGGCGGAATTGGATCTTCCCAATGCATCCTGATGATTAGCCTTCATCAGTCAAGTAGTCCAACATACTGTCATTAAAAAGTTGACTCTAAAGTAACAATAGTTGCCTATCATGTACTTGTTTTTGGAAAAATTATATAAATGATAACTATTGTATTACTTACTGCAACTTGAACACCAGGGCCAGAAAGGTGAGGTGCGGCCATCCACTGTAGTGATCTAACATCACCCACAGATGAACTTTGTAACAACATTCTTTGCTTCACATTGTACTTTTCCTGCCAAGGTATGTAGTATTCACCACCCCAAATATCCTACAAAGTTAATTACCATGTAAATTCTCTTCCACATTTCAGCGCAACTTACATTAAGTAATTAAAACTTACATCATTCCAAATGCTGTAAACTAATCCGAATCAGAAGTCAAATCGTATTTGTCAGTAGAATTTGGATGAGCTATCATCACATTAATTTGAATTGAAGTAGATTCTTTCCTCCAACTATTTACAAGTTCTGTAAGACCAGACGGTGAGGGATATGGTGCGTACACTAGCATGCGGCTTCCAGATTGCAGTCTACTGCATGCGTTATTTAACAGTGCAAGGTCGGAATCTGTGCGCACTGTCAATGCTGAAGCAATAGGTCTACTCGTAGTTCTCCAACGAAGTAACTGTACGTTGCCAGCGGAGCACACTTGATAATATAATTCAGAAGGGTGACTGTTCTTGATTTCTGTTACACTACTGTAGTTCATGATGAAGTTACCAGGATGCAGGACCCGATGCAAAATTTGCAACAACTGTTAACAAAAATTTAATTTTATGTAAATATATATTTTTAACCGGCTTCAAAAAAGAGACGGTTTTCAATTTAGTTGTATTTTTGAAATTATACTTTTTTGGCGTGTTTGGAAAAAAATGATGAAAAAGTATTTTTGCAATGCGCGCCCAGACCGACTCCTAAAATCGACACCAAGAAGATGGTTGCTAAGTTACTGTCAAGTTCTTGTAAGAACTGATAAAACTACATTAGGGTAGTTATTCAAAATATTTAAATTTACCACACTTTTATATCAGTGGAGACAAAAAATATTATCATTTTCATCAGCATCCGGCTGTAAGAGACCCACTGCCGGGCAATAGGCCTCTTCCCGAAGGAAGGTATGGACATAATCACAAAGCCCACAACGTATAGGTCATTTCAAACTCTGAGAAATCTGCAGTTCTATATTTTTCCTAAATAAGGTAGTACAAGAATATTTCTTAGGTTCAGGTTTCCTCACGATGTTTTAAACAAATCGACCCAAAAAACGAAAAATAAGTTATTAGTTATAATATTAATACATAGTTTTTGTAACTATAATTTATTTTTTAATCTAAAGAAGTATTATAACTTCTTGTGTGTGTACATAAATATACAGCTACTTTTTTTTAATTGTTTGTTGCTACATCCTTTTGTCATTTACAAACCGATTTCAAAAATTGTTATTTAATTAGTAAGCGGGTATTTTCAAGCGGGTCCCATTTTCATTAACATTGAACCTAGGATTTTAAAGATATGCCAAGAAACTCCTTACAATTGTATAAAAACTATTTAGTGACTGAGATATAATAGATAGGTTTATGACAATACAAGATAGGTACCAGGTTAGAAACTGTTCATAATACCTTTATTATAAATATTTATATTTGTTATTAATTTAACAAAAATGAACGGAAACTTTAGGATGGCTATTAAATAATATGTACTTTACTATCAAAGAAACTTTACCGCTTTGAGATTTTAAATAACTAATATTGATGAAGATGTTTTACAATTTTGAATATCTTCGGTATCATAGGAATTATTATTGTCTATCAATAAACTCTCCTTACTTTGTCATCAGTTGATAGATTTTGCACAACGATGAGATCAACTTCTGGTGCTAACTGATCTTGTTTCCGTAAAACATCTTCAAAGCTGACATCGCAATATTTAATAGCGACACCGGTATAAAATCTAGGTTCTTAATATCCGTCAAAATTCCTAAGTCATTTGTCTCATTTCCGATTCCAACTATATTAAATACTTTTACCGACATTCTCCGCCACAATCTGCAGATACGTGGTACGCACTGGATTACCTGAAAGCGTAAATCAATTATGTTAGAAGCAGGTTAATAAAGACATGAGTACTCATAAATTGTTATGTCGTTATTTAATTAACATCAACTAAATGTGGTATAACTATCTATCCGCTGCTTAACTCGCATATATTATTACATTTGTACAGTTTTTGTCCTTTTTTTATAATAATGATATTTTATTACCTTACTGTTTGTACATAAATTAATAACTAATATAGTGTACTATACGTACAAAGATATGAATAAATTACAGTTTATTTTTTCAACGTCCTAGAAGTTAGTATGTCTGATGCGAAAACATAAATACGCTTTAGTAACACATTGTAAAATATAGGATGTAGAATAAATCTGATCCGACGAATATTATTTGCCCTACAAATTTATTCATCTGTTTTTGACGCCCCAGTGGATTTCTCAGATATC